>CM029565.1:20648548-20994438 GCA_017309665.1 Coelopa frigida | reverse complement strand
ATCAAGCAGTTCGTTTTTAAATAAATTGTAAATTTTTGTAAACGTTCGTTTCCTTTTATTAATAAAATAAAAGCTTTTACATTGGCGATCCTGAACCTGATATCTCCTGATATATAAGATTTCATATAAATATAAACAATGAACAATTTGAAATTGATCTGAAAAATGAACACTCAAGTAATTGGATTGGATATTTTATTTATTGATCCATGAGCTAATACCTGATCATCGACATACTGTCTACATTTGGTAATAGTTCCATCAGTCAAATCCAAAATTCAAAATCTTTTTCACTAATCTGATTGTCGCTTCACCTTCAAAACCTCAAAAACATCATGAAGTCGAAGACAATTCGGACAGATCAACTGAAAGGCATCTCTTCTTCCAGATAAGAAAGTTTATTCATAATTAATTTTTGTATCTTTTATCTTATTATTTATAGTTATTTCATTATTTTCTTTGTTAAACCCTTCCTTCCTCTCAATTATGTCTTTAAATCATAATTTACGAAAAAGAAGGCAACATGAGGAATTTTTCGGTGAAAATCAACAGAATATTCCAACTACTTCGCATTCATCTACTATTGACACAAATCCACCTGTCTCTATCACTAATACACATACATCTATTCCTAATTCACCTACTACTTATCCATCTACTTTTTCTCTTCAATCACAATCTGTTAAGTTGCCTACTTTTTGGGTTTCTTGTCCAGAGGCCTGGTTTATTCAATTAGAGATATTTTTCATCACGAAAAATATATCAGACGATGAGACTAAATACAATTGGTAATTATTGCTCTTCCGGAAGATGTTATTGTTAAAGTTTTGGATATACTTCAAAATCCACCGATAAATCAAAAATATGATATAATTAAGAAAACACTTTGTGAAAGATTTTCAATAAGTGAAGATTCACGGATTGAAAATTATTTTCTGATTCCCAAATGGGTGACCGTAAACCTTCGGAGTTTTTCCGGGACTTGTCTTTATTAGCTGGAACAAAACCAATTTTTAGTAAAGAATTACTTTTTAAATTGTGGCTCAGAAAATTACCTACACAAATTCAAATACATTTAACATCGTCTCACTCACTACCTATAGATGAAAAGATTTCTTTAGCTGATAAAATATTTGAAGTTAGCAAAGAAACATAGATTCATCTATTGCTGAGTTAAACCAAGACTCTAAAATTGAATGTATTTTAAATAACTTTTCTGATTTAACTTCTGCTTTGTGTCAAAATTTTAACAAATTATCAATGGAAGTTTCAGAATAAAAGAACAGTCTCATCAAATGTACGTGTAACTTCGAGAAATCGTAGATATGTGAATTCGAGAGATAAATTTCAACAACCTCTTCTATGTTGGTACCATATGAAATTTGGTATTAAGGCTCGGTATTGTATATCTCCATGCAATTTTAAGAATAAATTAGGTAATAATAAATCAACTGAATGATTTAAACTAAAACAACCCATTATTATGGCGACAAATAATGGGATGACAGTTGGTCCATCTCGTCGCCTGTTTATTTTCGATAAAGAAAATAATTTAAATTTTCTTATTGATACCGGGGCAGTTGTATCTGTCGTCCCTGTTTCTAAATTTTTCTCTTTAAAAAGACAATCAGACACAGTTTTGTCAGCTGCAAATGGTTCTTCTATCAAAACTTTTGGTCGAACTCTTTTGAAGATTGATATTGGGCTTCATCAAAAATTTACTTTTCCATTTATTTTAGCTGATATCAATACTCCCATAATTGGTGCAAACTTTTTAGAACATTTTGGGATAATTGTTAATATGAAAAATAAACTAATCATTGATTCGAAGACAAATTTATCTTCTAAAGGAGTTCATGGTTATTGTGAAATATCTTCTATTAAAATGAACATTGTTGAAAATAAGTTTACGAATCTTTTTAAGGAATTTCCATCTATTATATCTGAACCAGATTATTCTAAACCAGTTAGACATTCAACTGTACATAGAATTGAAACAAAAGGAATATTACCTTTTTCTAAACCTCGTCGTCTTGATCCTCTTAAATTTAAAATTGCAAAGACAGAATTCGATTTCCTTGTTAAAACAGGTATATGTCGACCTTCTTCTTCACCAATTGCATCTCCTTTACATTTAGTTCCTAAAAAAGAACCAAACGAATGGCGACCTTGTGGTGACTATCGCCTTTTGAATTTTATTTCAATACCAGACCGATATCCTTTACCACATATTCAAGACTTAAATATTGAGCTGAAAAATAAACATTATTTTTCAAAAATTGATTTGGTAAGAGCATATCATCAGATTCCTGTGGCCGAAGAAGATATTCATAAAACTGCTATTACAACACCTTTTGGAATGTTTGAATTTGTAAGAATGCCTTTTGGTTTAAGAAATAGCGCTCAAACGTTCCAACGATTCATTAATGAAGTTTTCTTTGGACTGGATTTTGTATTCGCATATATTGATGATATCTTTATTGCTAGCTCGAATGAAAAAGAACATCTTCAACATTTAAGAATTGTCATGAAGCGTCTTGATGAATATGGTTTGAACATCAAACCATCTAAATGCGTTTTTGGTTCTGCTTCTTTAGACTTCCTTAGTTTTAATATTTCAAATAAGAGAATCAAGCCTTCTAATGATAGAGTGCGAGTTATAACCTCATTTGAGAAACCAAATTCAGTTAAAGACCTTCAAAAATTTCTAGGAATAGTCAATTATTATCATCGTTTCATACCCTTGCTTGCAAAGTACCTTAGTCCTCTTCATGAAATTTTAACATTTGCCAATAAAAATAAACTTCAAACTCTTTCATGGAATGAAGAAGCTGAACTTAGTTTCAAGAAAGTTAAGGAGAAATATTCGAATGAAGTTTTGCTAAATCATTTTGATAAGTTTTCAAAATTATCAGTTGCGGTCGATGCTTCAAATATTGCAATTGGAGGAGTTCTCCAACAATGTGTGACGGTCGTTACGTTTTGAAAACGTAACATACATTTATTCTTGGTCTCAGTAAATTTATGTATATAAACATTTTTTTTAATATACATAAATGAAATGTAATGAAAGCACACCTTAGTAGATGCTAACTAATTGAACACACCCACCGATTTCACCACTTTCCCAGTAGGTTGGTCTACCCTATCCTGTCAGAACCGCGCTCTCACGATCCACTCTCAGCTTCAAACCATCGAGAGCTTACCTACGTATCAAACTCCGACCACTCATTCTTTTTTCCTTCGATCATACAACAGTCAACACGTCGTCTCTGATCATAAATTGACAAAGTACCCACATGCAAATTTCAAGTGATAAAGTACCACGTGCATAGTTTAATAATTGCACGTGCAATTTAGTAGAATTATTAAATTTTATATCAGATCAGTTTAAATAATAAACTTTAAAATCAGTGGCTATTGCGTGACTCAACTATTACAACATTTTTGTTGACGGATTGTGCAAAACCCGCATTGCGTTATTCGCCAAAGGGTACATTTTGCGAACAAAGGTATTTCATTAATTATCGGTTTAAAGTAGGTTTAACATAATAGCCCTTCATTTAGCTACAATCCAGAGTATGAGTATTCTCCAAATCTCCAATTGTATAATCTCAACAACATAGTGTTTGAATTATCTGTTAAAGAAGTCCCCGAAAGGTACGTTTTTAACATTTGCGCTTTTCCCTAGCTAACCTATAATTTATATTAGGGGACTAAGTGATTGGAATAATTAATTTGGTCCAAGAAATTTGGGATTGAGAAATTTTTGATTGAACGTTGAAAACGGGTATGAAAACCCACGCACATGGTTAAGATTGTCATAACCTGAATCGTCAACCAAATGGAAATCTCACTACCACCCTCACGTTAACCCAAACTTCTTCACACATTCCTCGTCAACACAAATATCGTCATATTGAAGAAATTGCAGAGCAAATAAAAGGAAAAAAACTCATGATTTAACAGACGGAAAATCTATATGAGAGGAAATTAAAAATAGTCAAATTATGAGCATAAGTATTATTTAATTATGTAGACATCTAAATCTAGTATCTAATCTAACTTAAGCTATTTAATAGAAATGGAAAACGAGATTTTTGTTTAATGATTTAGCTACAACAATGCTACACCAACAACGCTGCAACAGGCCTGATGCATCGATGGAGTCAACGTAAGTCCTAGAATGTAAAATTTGTTCTAAAATATCTTTATTTTCCATTTCACTAAAATAGTTACCAATTTTAATTAAATATGTTAATATGAAAATTATTGTTAAAAGAATTTGAATTTAAATACTATCTATAATACTTAAGAATACTTATGCTAACTTAATGGTAAAGAAAAATATCTACATTCACTATATCTACTGTTAAAAAAATCCTGTCTTACAATTTTAACAACAACAATTTCTTTTGAAAATTATACCATCAGTTGTTATTTTGAGCAACAATGTTAATAACATTTATCACAGTGCTCTCTTCTGTTAATCGCCATTGCGCAATGTTATGCTCATTGCGATTTTGAATTGCCTATTGTTTCGTGGAATTTATTTGAATCATCTTAATATTTAGAAATGTTAATTATTGAATTAACGATGAAATAAATCTTTTGTAAATGAAGTTAGCATAATCGAATAGTTTAACTTCTCTAAAGGGTTCTCCAATTATTTATTATAATTGTTTAGAGAGCATGGTAGGGTGGGTAAAGAACGAGAGAGAGATCGAAACACCTGATCTCTCATCAGAATTGAGAGAGAGATTTTAGAAAACATTATTTTTTGAGTTAGTTTCAGTGTTCCCCCCAAACTGTCCGTCCGTCTGAATTTAGTAATCATAATTTTTTTGTTAAGCACGTATATTTTTTTCGAAATAACGATCGGCCTTAGAAATATGGGAAAGAACCCGACCCCATCCGGCGAGCTAAGTCTTTGCAAGATACGTGCTGACCCTGTATTTCTTTGGAAGCGTTTCGGTCCAGGAAACTGCCGATGTGGTATCGTTACAGGAAATGGCGCCCAACGTGGGGCCCACACAAGCTATGGCTTTGGCCATAGATCCTCTAAGTTTTGGTTTTGTTAATTCTTAATATGAACCAACACTTAAGCGAGATTGGAAAACTTTGGTTTTTAGATCCGGCCAGCTCCACTAAATAGGTGGTAGGTTATATTATGAGTGAGATCCTCCTGGATTTCCAAGTTCGAATTGTCGCAAAATCAAGTCGTATTGGTCCGGAAGTGACTTCATGATAATAACTTATTACTTTACCTACTGACCAGTTGTTTTAGTTTTGTTACTCATGTTTTGTGTTGGAAGAATTTGGGCAGTCTTTCATAGCTTTCTGGAATAACTATGTTTCCGCTTCGTAAGCGATTCGATAGTCCGATAACCAATGGAAGGCATTGTTTCACTTTTTATCTTTCACAAGTACATGCTATATTTTTTTAAGTTATAGTTTCTTAAGTTGTTCTGAAACTCTCAATTCTCTTCTGATTAAGTTAAACTATGTCGATAAAGAATGTTAACTTCAAATTATTATTATAACCTTGATTGATTATGGCGGTCCATCACAGCAATGAAAATCTAAATTTTGAAGCATCTGGAACTGCTTTGTGTCTAGTTTGCAATGTTTCATTAAATAATTCTCAGCCATTAGTTTCCACTAAATGTCATCATCATTTTCATCAAGATTGCTTGATAACATGGTTAGAGAATTCCCCTACATGTCCTCAATGTAAAGCATCAGTTAATAGCACAACTTTTTTTGCATTTGAATGGTCTAATGATCAAGAGCGTAGACCAATACAAGCTCAAAAACAGGGAGCTATTTCAAAAACTAATTTCCGTTCACAGATCCAAACAAGATCCAAAAAACGAAAAGAAAGCTTTAATTTGAATAGAAATTTATCGTTGCCTTCAAATAGTGAAAATCAGGATGTGGGTTCGTTTTCTATAAATAGTCAAAACATTCCTGGAGTCGAAAATAATATCGAGAGTCAAATTCAGAAGTCAGTTGAAGCAAGGGTGCAAAAGGAGTTGTCTAAGTTTCAAGAATCTATTGCACAATTGTCACAACAAATTGCGGATTTGAGTGTACATAGGCCTTCAGAACCTGAATGGCCGAGAGATCATTTTCCATCCATGAATCACAATTCTCCAAATGTTTTTTCGGAACACGTTTTTGTAAATAATACCTCTGTAAACTCAGTTTCGTCAACAGCTCTAACGAATAGTAGCAAGGTTGCACATTTAATTAATAATTGGAATTTGCAGTTTAATGGTTTATCTTCAGGCTTGCCTGTAGATCAATTCGTGTATATGGTATCAGCCCTAACTAACGATAGTCTTGGTGGAGATTTTTCACTACTTTGTGAACATATTCATATTTTGTTTTCTGGTAGAGCCAAGGAATGGTACTGGCGATATCGTAGATCCGTACCTAAAGTCGAATGGAATCGATTATGTCAATCGTTGAAATCGTACTTCAGTGACCATCTCTCCGATAGCGATCTACGAGAGATGATTCGTGATCGTAAGCAATCTCCAAACGAAAGCTTTGAAGAGTTTTATAATTCCGTTCTCAAACTGAGCGATAGATTAAAATATCCGCTACAAGAGTCTGAACTCGTAGAAATACTTCGTCGAAATTTACGTCCACAGCTTCGGAAGGAGTTATTTTATTTGCATATTTCATCCGTTTCGCATTTACGTAATTTACTTATGCGTAGAGAAGCGTTAAGTATCGAGATGGACAAATTTAGCAATGGTCGCGTGTTTAAGAAAATAAATGAGTTAGACGCGGAAAGCCATTCGGAAGACATAGAACATGGCCCAGATATTTGCGAATTTAAAGTAAAAGATGAGAAAAATATAGTTTGTTGGAATTGTAGGAAAAGTGGGCATAGATTTCAAGATTGTCTAGAAGATCGTGCGATATTTTGTTATGGGTGTGGGGCAGAAAACATTTATAAGCCGAATTGTGAGCATTGTAAGAAACAGGGAAACGTAAGGCCGAGTGGCAGCAACAACAACAGCTTCCGCTCGAAAAGGTAAATACCAAAAATATTCCGTGTAAATTCACTTCAACTGCCATCCAAACTTCACCGTCACCAGTTCATTTTTTCAAAGATCATAATCCAAAAGTAAATATTTTCAAACCATTTCATGAGAGATTGATCGAATATCAAAAAGCTCGTGAGAGAATATTTTGCGAATCGTTGTACGTTGAAGTAAAATCAAGAAAACCAAAAGTTAAAAGGAATACGAGGCGCATGAGATTTTTTTATAAAAATATTAAAATTAAAAGAAAACATTTTAGGAAAAGTTTAAATGCGATTGAGTCTAATAAAAAGGATTTTCGTCCATATATCCGTATAGATATATTTGGAATGAGTTTAATGGGATTATTGGATTCTGGCGCGTCAATATCGTGCATCAGTGGCTCAGCAGCTAACAATTTTTTGGAAAAAGAAATTTCATTTAAGAAGTTGAATGAATTAATTGAAACTGCTGGAGGAGCAAAGCATCGTATAGTTGGTTGTATCGAGACATCAGTTGAATTTCGTGGTCTTGAAAAGAAATTAACATTGTATATCATTCCAGATCTAAAACAAGATTTATATTTAGGAATTGATTTCTTTATTGCTTTTGAGATATTCAAGCCGTTAGATAGTTCGTTGGATTTCGGAAATAACTTGAGCGAGTTAAGTAAGTTAACTTGTGAAAAGAAACATCGATTAGACAGTGTCATAGCATTGTTTCCATCATTTGAACACGAAGGCTTAGGGAAAACATCCTTACTAGAACATACGATTGAAATCGAAAAGGAGAAAAACCGATCAAACAAAGATATTTTTCTGTTTCACCGGCAGTAGAAAAGCTAATACATGATGAAATTGATCGAATGCTTAAATTGGGAATCATCGAAGAAGCACCCCCAAATTGTCCGTGGAGTAGTCCGATTGCAATGGTGAGAAAAGACGATAAAATAAGGCTATGTTTAGATTCACGAAAGTTAAATGCTGTTACGGTTAAGGATGCATATCCGCAGCCGAAAATAAATGGAATTTTATCCCGTTTGCCTAAGGCACAATTCATTTCTTCTCTGGATCTAAAACATGCATTTTGGCAAGTTAATTTGGCCGAAAGCTCACGAGATATGACTGCTTTCACAGTCCCAAATCGACCTCTATATCGATTTAAAGTGATGCCATTTGGATTAACAAATGCACCACAAACATTGTGCCGATTAATGGACATTATAATACCTGCTCATTTAAAAACTAGAGTGTTCGTCTATCTCGACGACTTGTTGTTGCTTTCCGAAACTTTTGAAGATCATATGTCATTATTAGTTGAAGTATCCCAACAATTGCGTAAAGCTGGCTTGACATTGAACATATCGAAATGCAAGTGGTGCTTAAAAGAAGTGAAATACTTGGGTTATGTGATCGGCAATGGTTGTTTAAAGACCGATCCTGACAAAGTGTCAGCGATTAAAAATCTTACACCACCAAAGTCTGTTAAAGGAGTTCGTAGCTTCCTTGGTTTAGCAGGTTGGTACCGTCGCTTTATTGAAAATTATTCTGCTCTTACGGCTCCCTTGTCCGATCTTACAAAGAAATCGAAAACATTTATTTGGACGCCTGAAGCCCAGGAAGCCTTCGATAAGGTCAAAACTTGTTTAACATCTGCACCAGTTCTAATAACAGCAGATTTTGACAAACCATTCATCATACAATGTGATGCGTCGAAATCTGGAATAGGTAGTGTTTTAGCCCAAGAAGATAGTCAGGGAATTGAAAGGCCCATCGCATATTTCTCACAAAAGTTAAACCGCGCTCAGTCAAATTATAGTATTACGGAATTAGAATGTTTGGCTGCGTTGAAAAGTATTGAAAATTTCAGAGAGTATGTCGAATGTCATAAATTCAAAGTTATAACAGATCACGCGAGTCTAAAATGGCTGATGCGCCAACCTGACTTAAATGGTAGATTAGCTCGTTGGTTTTTGAAATTACAGGGTTTTGATTTTAGTATTGAACATCGTAAAGGTAGTCTCAATGTCGTTCCAGATGTTTTATCTCGATTTGACATGGATTCTATAGAAAAAAAAGATATGTTTCCTGAAATCGATTTGTCTTCCCCTAGCTTTGAATCTCTCGAATACCAAAAGTTAAAAAATCAAATTCTGGGAAATGAGTCCAGTTTTCCTGATTTGAAGGTTGTTGACAAATATCTTTACAAACGAACCGAGTTTGCAAATGGGGATTCATTCCTTGAAGCTTCCTCTTGGAAACTTTGGGTTCCACATGAACTTACGGATGAAGTCATTGCCAACGCTCATTGTCCACCTATGTCAGCCCATGGAGGCGTGGGAAAGACTTTAGAAAAACTGCGAAGAAATCTTTATTGGCCCAAAATGGCTTTACAAGTAAGAAGCTTTGTGGCAAATTGCGATATTTGTAAACAATCAAAAGCTCCAAACAGCATATTAAAACCACCTATGGGAGCTCAAGTAAAGTCTGAACGTCCTTTCCAACGATTATATATGGATTTCTTAGGTCCTTATCCACGCTCCAAATCTGGTAATATTGGTATTTTCATTATTCTCGATCATTTGACGAAATTGCCTATTATAAAAACTTTACGAAATTTCTCTACCAATTCAATTTGTAATTTTCTCGAAGAAAACGTTTTTCATATCTTTGGTGTGCCTGAGTTTGTTGTTACAGACAATGGAACCCAATTTAAATCAGTTCAGTTCGAAAGTCTGTTGACACGATATGGAGCCAAACACATTTTTACTGCAGTTTACAGCCCACAGGCAAATTCATCAGAACGCGTTAACAGATCAATAATCGCCGCGATTCGATCTTATATCGGAACCGATCATCGTCAATGGGATGTAAACCTTAGCAAAATCGCTGTTGCTTTAAGAAGCTCACATCATTCATCGATTGGCTTTTCACCATATTATGTTTTATTTGGCCAACAGATGGTAACGCACGGAATGAACTTCGAATTAATAAAAAGATTGAATATTGTTGAGGAAGGAGAAAGAATCGAAAATAGTGTAGATAAATTAATGACTATTCGTCAGAAAGTGAAAGAAAATTTAGAAAAGGCATATAATCATTACAAGAAAGCGTATAATTTACGAACCAAAGTTATAAACTTTCAACCAGGTGACGAAGTTTTTCGTAGAAGTTTCGCATTAAGTAATAAAGTGGCAAATTTTAATGCTAAACTTGCTCCGAAATTCTTGAAAAGTAGAATTGTAAAGAAGGTAGGAAACTCTTATTATGAGTTATCTGATCTGCAGGGTAAACTGGTTGGAACGTATCATGCGAAAGATATTAAGCCGATAACATAACTTAAATTTGCCCGTTTCCAGTTTCTTTCTCTTTTCAAGAAAATCGAAATAATCTGCTTTGTGACGGTCGTTACGTTTTGAAAACGTAACATTCATTTATTCTTGGTCTCAGTAAATTTATGTATATAAACATTATTTTTAATATACATAAATGAAATGTAATGAAAGCACACCTTAGTAGATGCGACTAACTAATTGAACACTCCCACCGATTTCACCACTTTCCCAGTAGGTTGGTCTACCCTATCCTGTCAGAACCGCGCTCTCACGATCCACTCTCAGCTTCAAACCATCGAGAGCTTACCTACGTATCAAACTCCGACCACTCATTCTTTTTTCCTTCGATCATACAACAGTCAACACGTCGTCTCTGATCATAAAATTGACAAAGTACCCACATGCAAATTTCAAGTGATAAAGTACCACGTGCATAGTTTAATAATTGCACGTGCAATTTAGTAGAATTATTAAATTTATATCAAATCAGTTTAAATAATAAACTTTAAAATCAGTGGCTATTGCGTGACTCAACTATTACAACATTTTTGTTGACGGATTGTGCAAAACCCGCATTGCGTTATTCGCCAAAGGGTACATTTTGCGAACAAAGGTATTTCATTAATATCGGTTTAAATTAGGTTTAACATAATAGCCCTTCATTTAGCTACAATCCAGAGTATGAGTATTCTCCAAATCTCCAAATTGTATAATCTCAACAACATAGTGTTGAAATTATCTGTTAAAGAAGTCCCCGAAAGGTACGTTTTTAACATTTGCGCTTTTCCCTAGCTAACCTATAATTTATATTAGGGGACTAAGTGATTGGAATAATTAATTTGGTCCAAGATATTTGTGATTGAGAAATTTTTGATTGAATGTTGAAAACGGGTATGAAAACCCAAGCACATAGTTAAGATGGTCATAACCTGAATCGTCAACCAAATGGAAATCTAACTACCACCCTCACGTTAACCCAAACTTCTTCACACATTCCTCGTCAACACAAATATCGTCATATTGAAGAAATTGAAGAGCAAATAAAAGGAAAAAACTCATGATTTAACAGACGGAAAATCTATATGAGAGGAAATTAAAATAGTCAAAATATGAGCATAAGTATTATTTAATTATGTAGACATCTAAATCTAATAGCTAATCTAACTTAAGCTATTTAATAGAAATGGAAAACGAGATTTTTGTTTAATAATTTAGCTACAACAATGCTACACCAACAACGCTGCAACAGGCCTGATGCATCGATGGAGTCAACGTAAGTCCTAGAATGTAAAATTTGTTCTAAAATATCTTTATTTTCCATTTCACTAAAATAGTTACAAATTTTAATTAAATATGTTAATATGAAAATTATTGTAAAATAATTTGAATTTAAATACTATCTATAATACTTAAGAATACTTATGCTAACTTAATGTTAAAGAAAAATATCTACATTCACTATATCTACTGTTAAAAAAATCCTGTCTTACAATTTTAACAACAACAATTTCCTTTGAAAATTTTACCATCAGTTGTTATTTTGAGCAACAATGTTAATAACATTTATCACATCGCTCTCTTATGTTAATCGCCATTGCGCAATGTTATGCTCATTGCGATTTTGAATTGCTTATTGGTTCGTTGAATTTATTTGAATCATCTTAATATTTAGAAATGTTAATTATTGAATTAACGATGAAATAAATCTTTTGTAAATGAAGTTAGCATAATCGAATAGTTTAACTTCTCTGAAGGGTTCTCCAATTATTTATTATAATTGTTTAGAGAGCATGGTAGGGTGGGTAAAGAACGAGAGAGAGATCGAAACACCTGATCTCTCATCAGAATTGAGAGAGAGATTTTAGAAAACATTATTTTTTGAGTTAGTTTCAGTGTTCCCCCCAAACTGTCCGTCCGTCTGAATTTAGTAATCATAATTTTTTTTGTTAAGCACGTATATTTTTTTCGAAATAACGATCGGCCTTAGAAATATGGGAAAGAACCCGACCCCATCCGGCGAGCTAAGTCTTTGCAAGATACGTGCTGACCCTGTATTTCTTTGGAAGCGTTTCGGTCCAGGAAACTGCCGATGTGGTATCGTTACAAATGTAAGTCTTCCAATATTTTTGAGCCAATAGCTTTCTTTTCAAAAAAGCTAACAAAAACAGAACTTAAGTATTCGGCATTTGATAGAGAACTTCTAGGTGTTTATTCAGCTATTAAACATTTTAGACATTTTCTAGAAGGACGTGATTTTACTATCTACACGGATCACAAGCCTTTAATTTTTGCTCTAAATTCCAAAACAGACAGATCTCCTAGACAGACTAGACATCTCGAATATATTGCTCAATTTACTTCCGATATTCAATATGTGGCCGGAAAAGACAATATTGTTGCTGATTCATTATCTAGAATTAATGAAATTGAATTAATTACTAATAATGACATAAATTTGAAAATGCTATATTCTGTGCAACAAAATGATCAATCTCTTAAAGATTTACTATTAGATACCAGCACAAAACAAAATTTAAAATTAATTCTTATACCCAATCTTAATATCAAAATTTGGTGTGATGTTTGTGAACAAATTAATAAACCATATGTTCCATTGTCGATGCGTAAGATGATCTTTGAGAAATTACATTCTCTTTCTCACCCAAGTGTTCGATCAACTCGAAAATTAATTTCTTCTAAATATTTTTGGCCAACTATTAGAAAGGATGTTTATGAATGGGCAACAAACTGTATTCATTGCCAAAGATCCAAAATCTATAAGTACACAAAATCTACTATTCAACAGATTCCTATTCCTAATGTCAGATTTGATCATATTCATATGGACATTGTAGGACCTTTGCCAATTTCAAAGGGTTATCGATATATTTTAACAATAATTGACCGATTCACAAGATGGCCTGAGGCTTATCCCTTGAAAGACATATCTGTCAGATCAGTTACGCAAACATTTGTTAGGGAGTTCATTTCGCGTTTCGGTGTTCCATTAAATATTACTGTGGATCAAGGTACACAATTTACATCTCACTTATTTTCTGAATTAACTAAATTAATTGGCTCACACAAAATTCATACTTCTCCGTATCATCCTCAAGCGAATGGTATGATTGAACGATTTCATCGACAGCTAAAGTCTTCACTTATTTCTACAAATAACTCTCGTCATTGGTACGATGAATTGCCAATAGTTCTTTTAGGTTTAAGAAGCACAATTAAAGAAGATCTTAAATGTTGTCCAGCAGAACTGGTGTACGGACAGACTCCGTTTACCTGGCGAATTAATAATTTCTAATAATTCTTTTCCTTCACATAGTGAATTTCTTCAAGTATTGAGACACAATTTTTCACAAGTTCGTTCTAAAATTAATCATCATTATAATAATTTTATATCATATGTTCCAAAATCTTTATCAAATTGTAATTACGTTTTTATTAAAGTTATTAAAAGATCTGGACTTGAACCACAATATGAAGGCTCTTATAAGGTTGTTCATATAAATTCAAAAACATTTACAATTAAAAGAGGAGATTCTGTTAAAAAAGTGTCAATAGACAATATTAAACCAGCATTTGTTGAACCCAGTTTTAATAATAATTCCTCTAATGTTGTTTTATTTAAAAAACAAGTTACATTTAATGTTATTTAAATTGGAAGGGGGGGTAATGTAGGATCTACTTGTTCTAAATATAATTTAAAATTTTTGTATCTTTTGATTTTTTTTGTAATCAAAATATTTTCACAAAATTGAAATTATTATTTTTCCGACTATTGAATCAAGCAGTTCGTTTTGTAAATTGTAAACGTTCGTCTCCTTTTATTAATAAAATAAAAGCTTTTACAGGGACCTACAGTTTAACCCTCAAAGATTATTTTTGTACGCGCGCATAAAATTTGTTCTTTCTTCATGAGATATATGATATTATAAATGCCTGTGGAAATATGGACCAAGCTGCAAATAGTTTATTTGTTCGTACTCTATTCGAATCAATTGTCTATAGATGACATAACTCACTAATTTTTCTATCATGCATCATCATGTCGACCTGGTCGACGGGAGCGACATTTTTGTCTGATTTGTTGAGTGCAAACCAAGTGAACTTCCCACATTTGAGGATCACTTGTATGAGTTGAAGAATCTGCTCCACTAAAAGCGATTTTAGGAAATACATACTCTTACCAACAGGAGCTACTTTAGGCACAGTAGACAATTGACAAGCAAAGCCCTCTCTCAACGCACGAAACTTACGCTCTATAAGTCTTTTATCATACCCGTCCTGCTTAAGATGAGACTAGCTTAGGTGGTGTCGAAGATCGGTATAGCCGCATGCACCAGCTCTTATATGGTCGAAAGAATGTATTCCCAGCGACTGGAACATGAGTGTGCTCTGCCCAATCCTCAAGAAGGGTGATCTCACAGCACAAACTTTTCGGCCAAAAATACGATTATGCTCGATAATGCGGCTTTGCTGGCTTGGACATGTCGAGCTAATGGGCGAAAACGCCCCAGCCAAGAAGGTCCTCCATGTGGTATCACGTGGGCAGCGAAGAGCAGGAAAACAACATCTCCGGTGGAAGGACCAAGTGCATAACAAACTGACCGCACTTGGAATTTCTAACTGGCGCCAGGAAACGCTCATCAGAAGCAACTAGGCTTTTAGACGCAGCCAAGACTGACACACGGTTGTAAAGGCCAATTAAAGTAAAGTAAGAAAGGGACCTACAGTTTAACCCTCAAAAATTATTTTTGTACGCGCGCATAAAATTTGTTCTCTCTTCATGAGATATATGATATTATAAATGCCTGTGGAAATATGGACAAAGCTGCAAATAGTTTATTTGTTCGTACTCTATTCGAATCAATTGTCTATAGATGACATAACTCACTAATTTTTCTAAACAACATAAACTTACAGTTGGGTCCCTTTTTATGCGCATAGATAAAAAATGACTTCAAACAAAATGTGTACAATTTATAATAACTTTTAAAATCATGAATAAAAAAATGAAATTAAATGGAGACAGTTTAAAAACAGTTTAAGTAAGAGGTTGCATGCTAAATAATATAAATCAATATCTAGTTAAGATTTCTAAAAAAATCAAACACAAAAAAATCAAACACTCAAAAATGGTGACTGGGCCCCCTTGCCCTTAGATGTTAATTAATTTTTAATTTTTTTTTTATTATATGGTCATCTAGCTTTTCCCTATATGAAATCTTATATAACTTAAAACCAATAATATACCATTACAGATTCACAGCAAAGGTAATAGCCTTTTCTTCCCATACCCATAATTCCATAAAATCGCAAATAATTCTCTGTGGTGACAGCATGACATACCATATCTCCATAACAGGCCGGTGTCGAAGATCGGTATAGCCGCATGCACCAGCTCTTATGCAGAATATGGTCGAATGCAGAAAATTGTGCTCTGCCCAATCCTGAAGAAGGGTGATCCCACAGCACATACTCCGTAAGTCCACCATAGACCAGATATTCACAGTAATCCAAATCCTGGAGAAGATCCAAGAATTTCAAATTGACACCCGCCACCTATTTGTCGATTATTAAGCCGCACGATACGGAGACACCGATACGCCGCCATGTCTGAATTTGGTATCCCTGCTAAGCTCATAAAGCTTTGTACAGCTCAGTATACTAGTAGCACAGTGCGCATTGGGGAGTACCTCTCCGAGCCCCTCGAAACCAAACGAGGTTTCAGACAAGGTGACTCCCTATCGTGCGACTTCTTCAACGTGATGTTAGAGAAGATCATTAGGGCTGCGGAGGTCAACCGCTCGGACACCATTTTTTATGAGAGTGTCATGCTGCCAGCGTATGCCGATGATATTGACATTATCGACACCAATGCAAGTGCAGTCAGCGCAGCATTCTCATTTGCGAAAATTGCGGCCGTTCACACTGAATGAAGTCAATTTCGTTTAACTGGTCAATTTTCATTGTTTACATTTCTTCATTCATTTTAAGAAATGTTTTTAAAAAATTAAAAGCATTCATCAGCGACATTTTTGTCTGATTTGTTGAGTGCAAACCAAGCGAACTTCCCACATTTGAGGATCACTTGTATGAGTTGAAGAATCTGCTCCACTGCAAGCGATTTTAGGAAATACATGATGTATGCGGCCATGCATCCTGAGGTGTCGATATCCGGCATCCGGTGACTCAATACCGTCTGTATGAAGGTATTGAGACCTATGAGACTTGTTAGACTTTTGACTAAATCATTGGAGCTGCGTTCGCGCAGGTAGATTGGTGGAGGTTTAGTGCTTTTAGTGCACCAAGGACGTTCTCAGTAGTACTGGAGAGCCTGCATGCTCTCTCTGCACGTTGTTGTTGTTGTTCCCTGATGCAGTAGCTAGTGTAGCGGGAGCGGCAGTTAGAGCTCTCTCGTCGTTTGCTTTGCTCACTTCGCGGCGAGCTAGTAGCGCGGGAGAGACTGATGCCGTGTGCTGTGCTTCTGCACCGCTCTCGGCAATTAGCAACGATGCGCTTAATAGCGCGGCACTTTCATCTGAGCGAGATGGAATCAGATTTGGATTCGCCGCGTTTGGCAGAGGACGGTGCACTTTTTTCGGAGAGTGTCCGACACTCATATTTATTTTGTTTATTGTTTACTTTTTAACTTTTGATTTCAAGACAAAGCAAGAGGCAAAGCCTGCCGCTTGTTTGAACAAGAAAAACACTCGAGCGTATTGTTCGCTATGATTCGATTATTCTTGGTATTAAATTACGGATTTAAACACGGAGCTTAGTCAAACACGCACTGAAAATCAAATTCAATACAATATGGCCTTGAAACTGACCGAAATAAGGTTTTAGGCAAAAAAAATAAAGAAAAGTCATTTTATGAAACAGTATCTGGGAAGATACAAAGTTTGGGAAGTACATATATTGGACTTTTCACAAGCAAAAAAGCAAGATGTACAGCGTTTGAATGGATTTATTTTTAGATACTGTAAAAAAGCATTATAATAACTTTTAAAATCATGAAATGAAATGGAGATTAGGCACGAAAAATAGGTTCAGTAAGAGGTTGCATATTAAATAATATAAACCAATATCTAGTTAAGATTTCTAATAAAAATCAACCGCTCAAAGATGGTGACTGGGCCCTCTAGCCCTTAGATGTTCATTAATTTTTTATTTTTTGTTCGTTATTTGGTCATCTAGCTTTTCCCTATCTGAAATCTTATATAACTTAAAACCATTAATATACTATTACACTTTCACAGCCTTTTCTGTCCATACCCATAACTCTATAAATTCGCTAATAGTTTTCTGTGGTGACAGCACACATACCATAACACAATAACAGGCCGGTGGCGAAGATTTTGATGGGCACTATCGAATGATTTTGACTATCGATAGATTACTATCGAATGATTTCAACTATCGAACGATTCGTTCGAACGAATTGGTTCATTCATTTGAGTGAAAATAGTAGGTTAGGTTATGGTGGCCGCTCAGCGCACTTAGGCCATCGCGGCCCGTTGTGATACCACGAGAGTGTTGTGGTTGCTTGAACGGCACGCCTAGACCACCTGGGTAAACCAGTTTGCTTCCCTGATGAACCGTGCGATATCCCTTATATCGGAGGCCTGCACGGCCGAGAGAGACTGATGTGTATGAAAACCTAACAGATCAGCCCTTTTCTGGGACAGCGCCGGGCATTGGCATAGGATATGTACTGAGGATTCCACCTCCTCTGCCTTGTTGCAGCTACGAAAAAAGTCGTGTGGGGTCAGTCCCAGTCTGACTGCGTGCTGCCCTATTGGGATGTGTCCGACAAGGACATTTGTGGTGAACGATATGCACTCGCGGCCTAGCTGCAGAAGTCTACACGTTCTTTTACGGTCAAGTGCTGGCCAGGTCTGACGAGCGGTTGCGCAAGTCGATTCCTCGAACCACAGTTGATTTGCTAGCATCCAGTAATGCTCCCGTATTCGGAGCTTTTTTGTTGGGTCGAGCCGTGCCGTTCCTAGCAAGCTCGTCCGCAATACAGTTCCCTGGGATGTCCCTATGACCGGGAACCCAGATGACTTTGACAGGGTGTAATGTCGCTAGCTCGTTTAGTGCTTCGCGGCATTTCAGTACGATCCTCGACGTAGTGGAGGCTTCCGACAAGTTGAGAATTACAGCCTGACTGTCAGAGAAGAAGAATATGTCCCGACTAGGAGCTCCTATACTTCTGATCTTGACAGCCGCGTGCATAATAGCAAAGGCTTCAGCTTGGAAGACACTGCAGAAGTCAGGAAGGCGAACCGCCAAGTTTAGGCCCAGTTGAGGGGAGTGTATCCCGCTCCCCACCCTGTCATCAAGCTTCGAACCGTCAGTATACACTTCCGACCGACGCTCCATTCCTGTCTCTCAGGAATGAAGGTTTCGAAGCTAGTTGTGAAACGGGGGGGCGGAATAGCGTAGTCTATGTCCTCGGTGATGGCCACGTCCTCGCAGAGGATTTTGGAATGTCCAAAGTCCGTCCGTGTCCATCGTTTGACGGCATGCAATCTTACAGACCAAATTTTTGCCTGCTGTTTGATTAATAATTTTGACGGAACCCACCTGAGCATGGTAAAGAGAGCTTTCGAGGGCGCAGTACGGATGGCACCCGTGATAAGGGTTGCCGCCAGCCTACGTACCCTATCAAGCACCGCCCGATTGGATGCCTTGTTTACGGCGTCCCACCAAACGACTGCTTCATAGAGTAGGATAGGTTCCACAACTGCTGTATATAGCCAGGATAAGACTTTAGGGCTGAGGCCCCATCTATTACCTACTGCTCGTTTACAGCAGTATAGGGCACACAGCGCCTTCTTGGCCCTCTCGCAGATATTCGCGTTCCAGCTCAGCTTTGGGTCTAGTATAAGGCCAAGATATTTCACGCGATTTGAGAGCTTCAGTTCTACCCCGTTGAGTAGTGGAAGCTGGAATTGGGGCACTTTATACCGTTTGGTAAACAGCATAAGGTCCGTCTTATCTGGGTTGGCGCTCAGGCCGCTTGAGAGGCACCACCCAGATAGCAAACTCAGTGCTTCCTGAATTCTACCAGAGATTGGGTTCAGGAATTTGCCGGAGATAGTGATAGCGACATCATCCGCATAGGCAATGACGCTGATACCATTAGCTCTGAGCGCCGTTAGCAGCTCATTGAGCACTAGAGTCCAAAGAAGAGGAGAGAGGACTCCACCTTGTGGAGTCCCCCTCACCATGCTTCTAGTAGCTACAGAACTCCCGATGTTTGCTAATTACTCTATTTCTGAGCAATTGCTTAACGAGGGCAATGACAGTGGCATCAACATTGAGATTGGTTAGGGCGCTCTCAACTGCCATCGGAGTGATATTGTTGAACGCCCCCTCAATGTCAATGAAGGCGGCAAGCGTATACTCCTTGTAGAGAAGGGATCGTTCTACTTGGGTAATCAGCTGGTGTAAAGCCGTTTCAACAGACCTACCTTTTGTGTAGGCGTGTTGAGAATCGGAGAGTAGGAGAGGATTCAGTGAGCTTTTAATATGGCGATCAATGATTCTCTCAAATGTTTTTAGAAGGAAGGACGAGAGACTAATGGGTCTGAAGTCCTTGGCCTTCGTATGCGAGCTTTTTCCAGCCTTAGGAATGAAAATGACCTTTACCTTGTTCCAGTTTTCGGGAATACAGGCAAGGGAGATACAGGCATTGTAGATAGCCTCCAACCATGGGAATACACTACACTTGGCCTGAGATAGCTCTGCCGGAATGATATCATCCGGCCCTGGTGACTTAAAGGGCTTGAAGGAGCTGCAAGCGGAGTCTACTCGAAAAGGCGCTTGGCGCGGGGTAGAACGCTGTTGTGGAGCCGGTATAGCCGGTTCCGCGCTACTGCCTGGGAAGTGAGTGTCCATAAGGACACCTAAAGTTTCGAGGCTAGATTCAGTCCAGCCCCCTCCCTGTCTCTCGATGAGACCGGGGGAGCAGGGAACAGAGCTGAGGATTTTGCGAAGACGTCCGGTTTCAGCCGCACCTTCTATGTATTCACAGAAGCTGCGCCACGAGACTCTTTTCGCATGCCTCACCTCTCGTTTAAAGGCTCTTAAGTCGTCTTTATATTGCGACCAGAGGTTATTTGCCCTCAGATTCGCAATGTCCTGGTTCCACCACGGGGGTTTCTGTTTCCCCCTTGGTTTCGGGAGCCTTAAGGCAATTGCCGCTGCTGAGTTGAGGGCTGCTGTGAGGGAAGCGACGGTTGAGTTCTGGGTAGGACCATCGCAGATAGGGGGTGGTTCGTGGGGAAACAGGGAATCAAGGGTCAACCGGTATAGATCCCAGTTGGTATTCCTGCGGTTTCCCCGAGGGACGGGCTGAGGAGGGTCTAACTTAACAAGAAACTCAATATACCTATGATCGGATAGTGAGCACTCAGGAGAGACCCTCCAATGGGAGATGTAGTCTTCCCATCTCCCGCTGATAAGGGTAAGATCCAAGACTTCTTTACGGTTGGTCGTAATGAAGGTTGGTTCGTTGCCCTTGTTGAGGATACTTAGATCCTGTGATAGAATTAATTCTAATAGTGACTCACCTCGTGTGTTGATGTCGGAGCTACCCCACACCACGTGGTGAGAATTGGCGTCGGCTCCTATCAGGATGGGTACCCCTGTACGGGAGGCAGCTGCAGCCGCTTCTCTCAAGCGGCTACCTGGCGGGACATCTCCTTGATCATGGGCCATGTATGAGGATGCAGTCCAGAACGTCTGGGACTGCACCTCCACGGCTATGGTGAGGTTGTCCTCATCGGAATACTGGTGAAGAAGGATAGCGTTTATGCTGGATGTTACCAGAATACAGGCTCTGATCTTACCTGTTGTTCGAGTGGACAGCGTTTTGTATCCTCTCGTAGATAGTCCGCCAACCCTGTCCTTTATCAGCCAGGGCTCTTGGACGAAGATGAGCTCCACATCTCGCTCAGCAAGATGTAGGAACAGTGCTGCGGATGCTTTAGAATGGTGGAGGTTGATCTGCAGGCACTTCATCAGTGTCGAAATCTCCCTCCACCAGCGTCGCGTCCGTGTCGGGCTCCTCCCTGTCCATTTCCTCTTGCAGCTCCACAAAAGGAGGAACAGGTCGAGGTAGGAGGGATGAGCTGGGCCCGTGACGGAGACCTCACTGCCACCATCTTCGGAGCAGTGGTCACCATCATCGGGAGGGGGAATGGGAGTGGCAGAAGAGGGAAGCTGGCTGCGGGTGCCGTCGGCTTTATCGCTGCGGTACACCCTGAGGCGAATGGTCCCAAAGCCATAATATATGGCCCAATTCTTCTCAGCCAGGAGAGCCAGGGATTCCTCGTTGAAGATTATCAGGACTTCTCTAAGTCCATTCCTGGCCTCACCCACCTTTGCCACCTTCCAGTCGGAGGTTGGGAGATCTGGATTGCAGGCTTTTATCAGCCGCAGGATCTCTTCCTCCGTGCTGGGAAGGGAGGGCAGCACGGCCTTCGACCTGGGCCTGCTAGGAATTTGGTCCCTGGGGACCGCGTCAAGCTTGGCACCCGGCCAAAGCTCACCGAGCCTACTCACGCCCAGCTTGTACAGATCAGCGCTCCGCTGATCCGCACAGGCAACCAGGTGGACATGGCCTTGGTGCAGGCCTGCTGCAGCACAAGCTGAAGGAGGCTCAGGGTTTGACTCCATGACCTTGAAGAAGTCAAGGATCAGGGCCTGCTCCACTACCTTCCAGTTCTGGGAGATATGGAGCCGTCGCTGTTGCTGCAATCAATGACCGCCCAGACTAGGCTCCCTTTCGCAATCTCGCTAAAGGTTGCCTTAGTCCTAGGTCTGGGCGGTATGAGTCTCGCCTTCTTTTGTGAAGGGGGCTGGGATCCGCTTGGCGTCTCCTTCGACCGCTGTCGCTTTGCAGCTTCAGTGGGGGCTGGATCGCCAGGGGCTGATGCTCAACATTCAGCCTGGCCCAGACGAGAGAGGCCCTTTCCTTATCGGAGAGAGACTCGTCAGGCCTGTCGGCCAGCTTCCTGATGAGGAAGTCAGCAGAACGCCGAATGCGGTACGCTCTGACAGAGGTTATGATCTGCCTTGCCGCTGCGCTATGCGGAGCAGCAGGCTTGGGGATGGCCGGCCCAGACACATCGGCCCGCGGCTTTGTTGCTCCGGTATGCGGGGCAGCAGCCTTGGGAGATGGCCGGGGCTTAGCCGACGAGGGCTTATTTACGCACGAGGTAGAGGGCACTGGGTCGACAGTGGCTGACTGTCTAGCCAGTGTCTTCTTTGGACGCTCGCCTTGGGGGAAAAGCGTGAAGGAGGGAGTTTTAGTTTGACGAGAGGTCATGGCAATTGGGTCCCCACTTGGGGCCGCTATCGTCGTCTGCAGGTGAAGTCACTATGGGACCCCGTGGTTATCTATGCAAGCAGGGAGGCCACGCGAGGGTTGGCACCAGTCTTCATGGGAACTGGTGCTCAGAGCCAGGTCCAGTGCAACCCAGGAGGAATCTCAACTGGGGCGTTACACAGCCAGCTGAGTGGCTACAGACGACGAACGTACCTCAAGGCCTGCCAGGGTTTTAACGGGACGGAGGCGCTGCGACATTAGCCCGAAAGCCATTTCAGCAGGATATCACTCCTGCTTACTGAGGTAACAGAATGCCGCAGCAACCAGCTCGGGGCGTCAGAACAAGTTCGTAGAGCAAGGGGGGTCGTACCGGTGATACTGATACAGTAACCGAGGGTGTGATAGATCATTTAGCGTCATCCAGGGTGCACCGCGAGGAGGCGATCTATCGTTACACCCCGAAAATAGTAACTAGTGTTCAAAACTATCGAGTGATTTTAGCGTTGAATGAATTATTCAAACGAATTCGTTCGGAAGAATGTATTCCCAGCGACTGGAACATGAACATGACTGCCCGATCCACAAGCAGGGTGATCCCACAGCACAAACTCGGTAAGTCCACCATAGACCAGATATTCACAGTACTCCAAATCCTGGAGAATACCCAATAATTTCAAATTGACACCCGCCACCTATTTGTCGATTATTAAGCTGCACAGAGCTGTACCAGTAGCACAGTGCGCATTTGGAAGTACCTTTCCGAGCCCTTCGAAACCAAACGAGGTTTCAGACCAGATAACTCCCTATCGTGCGACTTCTTCAACCTGCTGCTAGAGAAGATCAATAGGGCTGCGGAGGTCATCCCGGCAGAATTTCTAAAGTCCTTTTGCAAAAATTGTGAAAAGTTCATAGCACATAAGTTCATATGTGGCCATTCCTTCAATATATATTTTGGGACCACAATTCCAGAAGAGCTCCTTGGTTCTTTCTTTTTCTTTTTTGAATCTTGTGTCTTGTTTTGATTTATTTACTATATTTTGGTTTATGTTTTTACATTTCACTTCAGAAAAGTGCTATTCACAATGATAAATATAACAAAACCAGAGACTCATTTTCAACGCAATTTCGGCGAAATTGAGAACAATTCGCATTTTCGTTTGACAGTTTTTCCAAGGCGAAAATGCGCAATGCAGGATAACTCTTGCCAACAGGTGCTACTTTGGGTACAGTAGACAATTGAGAGCAAAGCCCTCTCTCGACGCACGAAACTTACGCTCTATAAGTCTCTTATCATACCCGTCCTGCTTAACGGCTCGGAAGCGTGTGTGATGACAAAAAGAGACGAGACTTTGGAGCGTTCGAGACAAAAATCCTTCGAAAGGTGTGTATTTCGTCATTGAAGGTGTGTATCGCATACGATGGAACCATGAGCTGAATGAGCTACTCGACGATATGAACATATTCAAGCGGATAAAAATGCAGCGGCTTCGCTGGCTTGGACATGCCGAGCGAATGGGCGAGAACGCCCCAGCCAAGAAGGTCCTCCATGCGGTATCACGTGGGCAGCGAAGAGCAGGAAAACAACATCTCCGGTGGAAGGACCAAGTGCAGAACAAACTGACCGCACTTGGAATTTCTAACTGGCGCCAGAAAACGCTCATCAGAAGCGACTGGCGTAGGCATTTAGACGAAGCCAGGACCGACACACCAATCCACAAGAAGCACAAACTCCGTAAGACCAGGTATTCACAGTACTCCAAATCCTGGAGAATGCCCAAGAATTTCAAGAATTTCCCTTTCTTACTTTTTATAGTAAAGTAAGAAAGGGACCTACAGTGTAACCCTCAAAGATTATTTTTGTACGCGCGCTTAAAATTAATCTTTCTTCATGAGATATATGATATTATACATACCTGTGGAAATATGGACCAAGCGGTAAATAGTTTATTTGTTCGCACTATATTCGAATCAATTGTCTATAGATGACATAATTCACTACCTTTTTATGCGCATAGATAAAAAAAATTACTTTTATCAATAAAAAAAAATTAAACAAATATCCGAGCCTTGAAACTGACCGAAATAAGGTTTTAGACAAAAAAAAAAATAAATACAAAAAAGGCATTTGTTGAAACAATATCTGGGAAGATACATATTTTGGAAAGTCCATATATTTGACTTTTCACAAGCAAAAAAGAAATGTAGTACTAATGCTAACGAGGCCTGGTTTTTTTGCAAATGAAAGCGAATTTTATCTAGTTTAATGTACGTTCTTAGGACCTTAACATTTTTTCTATTTCAATAATGATAATAACTTAATTACTTTTATGTGCCCGCATAATAAGGAATCGATACGTGTTTTTTTTTCAGGGACCAGTGAGGGTTAATGCCGAATCCGAACGGATGGGTTTAGAACTTTTTTATGGCATATAATACTCTCTCGCAAGTTTGCCTTTGCTAACCGAGGTGGAGGTCGTTAAGAAATATGTTCCCGCGGTGGGAATCGAACCCGACACCGCTGACTTGTAGCCACGGGCTCCCACTCTTTAGAATAACCTAAGGAAATTATTTAGAAGAATGATGGAGTTCGCCACAAGCTACACAAGCTACTCGTAGGGTCCGTTTGTGGGGCTCCTCAACTGATATCCTGCGGTAGAGCAGGTATTGCAGTCCATAGATGGGATGGGTTTCATTTTTCTTCAGTTTGGGCTGGTCTGGAGATAGTTCAACCTTGAACATTGGTTGTGGGATTTTGTTTTTATTTTTGATGCTTATTACTATCTTGGCATTAAAGCCATTTGCTTGTAGTGCCTCCACAATTTCTTTCGTGTCTACATCAGCTTCTATGCCCTTGAGTACAGCAACTAGCCCTTTACTACTTTTGAGTTGGTATGTGTAGTAGTTTTTACCATGGTCGTTCAGGAATTTTGCTACTTCACGGTAGTTAGGTTCGGAGTAAATCCGAATTTTTGTCTCGTGCATATTTCCTTTGGTTATGGGAACAATATGGAAGGTATTGAGACCTATGAGACTTGTTAGACTTTTGACTAAATCATTGGAGCTGCGTTCGCGCAGGTAGATTGGTGGAGGTTTAGTGCTTTTAGTGCACCAAGGACGTTCTCAGTAGTACTGGAGAGCCTGCATGCTCTCTCTGCACGTTGTTGTTGTTGTTCCCTGATGCAGTAGCTAGTGTAGCGGGAGCGGCAGTTAGAGCTCTCTCGTCGTTTGCTTTGCTCACTTCGCGGCGAGCTAGTAGCGCGGGAGAGACTGATGCCGAGTGCTGTGCTTCTGCACCGCTCTCGGCAATTAGCAACGATGCGCTTAATAGCGCGGCACTTTCATCTGAGCGAGATGGAATCAGATTTGGATTCGCCGCGTTTGGCAGAGGACGGTGCACTTTTTTCGGAGAGTGTCCGACACTCATATTTATTTTGTTTATTGTTTACTTTTTAACTTTTGATTTCAAGACAACGCAAGAGGCAAAGCCTGCCGCTTGTTTGAACAAGAAAAACACTCGAGCGTATTGTTCGCTATGATTCGATTATTCTTGGTATTAAATTACGGATTTAAACACGGAGCTTAGTCAAACACGCACTGAAAATCAAATTCAATACAATATGGCCTTGAAACTGACCGAAATAAGGTTTTAGGCAAAAAAATAAAGAAAAGTCATTTTATGAAACAGTATCTGGGAAGATACAAAGTTTGGGAAGTACATATATTGGACTTTTCACAAGCAAAAAAGCAAGATGTACAGCGTTTGAATGGATTTATTTTTAGATACTGTAAAAAAGCATTATAATAACTTTTAAAATCATGAAATGAAATAGAGATTAGGCACGAAAAATAGGTTCAGTAAGAGGTTGCATATTAAATAATATAAACCAATATCTAGTTAAGATTTCTAATAAAAATCAACCGCTCAAAGATGGTGACTGGGCCCTCTAGCCCTTAGATGTTCATTAATTTTTTATTTTTTGTTCGTTATTTGGTCATCTAGCTTTTCCCTATCTGAAATCTTATATAACTTAAAACCATTAATATACTATTACACTTTCACAGCCTTTTCTGTCCATACCCATAACTCTATAAATTCGCTAATAGTTTTCTGTGGTGACAGCACACATACCATAACACAATAACAGGCCGGTGGCGAAGATTATTGATGGGCACTATCGAATGATTTTGACTATCGATAGATTACTATCGAATGATTTCAACTATCGAACGATTCGTTCGAACGAATTGGTTCATTCATTTGAGTGAAAATAGTAGGATAGGTTATGGTGGCCGCTCAGCGCACTTAGGCCATCGCGGCCCGTTGTGATACCACGAGAGTGTTGTGGTTGCTTGAACGGCACGCCTAGACCACCTGGGTAAACCAGTTTGCTTCCCTGATGAACCGTGCGATATCCCTTATATCGGAGGCCTGCACGGCCGAGAGAGACTGATGTGTATGAAAACCTAACAGATCAGCCCTTTTCTGGGACAGCGCCGGGCATTGGCATAGGATATGTACTGAGGATTCCACCTCCTCTGCCTTGTTGCAGCTACGAAAAAAGTCGTGTGGGGTCAGTCCCAGTCTGACTGCGTGCTGCCCTATTGGGATGTGTCCGACAAGGACATTTGTGGTGAACGATATGCACTCGCGGTCTAGCTGCAGAAGTCTACACGTTCTTTTACGGTCAAGTGCTGGGCAGGTCTGACGAGCGGTTGCGCAAGTCGATTCCTCGAACCACAGTTGATTTGCTAGCATCCAGTAATGCTCTCGTATTCGGAGCTTTTTTGTTGGGTCGAGCCGTGCCGTTCCTAGCAAGCTCGTCCGCAATACAGTTCCCTGGGATGTCCCTATGACCGGGAACCCAGATGACTTTGACAGGGTGTAATGTCGCTAGCTCGTTTAGTGCTTCGCGGCATTTCAGTACGATCCTCGACGTAGTGGAGGCTTCCGACAAGTTGAGAATTACAGCCTGACTGTCAGAGAAGAAGAATATGTCCCGACTAGGAGCTCCTATACTTCTGATCTTGACAGCCGCGTGCATAATAGCAAAGGCTTCAGCTTGGAAGACACTGCAGAAGTCAGGAAGGCGAACCGCCAAGTTTAGGCCCAGTTGAGGGGAGTGTATCCCGCTCCCCACCCTGTCATCAAGCTTCGAACCGTCAGTATACACTTCCGACCGACGCTCCATTCCTGTCTCTCAGGAATGAAGGTTTCGAAGCTAGTTGTGAAACGGGGGGGCGGAATAGCGTAGTCTATGTCCTCGGTGATGGCCACGTCCTCGCAGAGGATTTTGGAATGTCCAAAGTCCGTCCGTGTCCATCGTTTGACGGCATGCAATCTTACAGACCAAATTTTTGCCTGCTACTTGATTAATAATTTTGACGGAACCCACCTGAGCATGGTAAAGAGAGCTTTCGAGGGCGCAGTACGGATGGCACCCGTGATAAGGGTTGCCGCCAGCCTACGTACCCTATCAAGCACCGCCCGATTGGATGCCTTGTTTACGGCGTCCCACCAAACGACTGCTTCATAGAGTAGGATAGGTTCCACAACTGCTGTATATAGCCAGGATAAGACTTTAGGGCTGAGGCCCCATCTATTACCTGCTGCTCGTTTACAGCAGTATAGGGCACACAGCGCCTTCTTGGCCCTCTCGCAGATATTCGCGTTCCAGCTCAGCTTTGGGTCTAGTATAAGGCCAAGATATTTCACGCGATTTGAGAGCTTCAGTTCTACCCCGTTGAGTAGTGGAAGCTGGAATTGGGGCACTTTATACCGTTTGGTAAACAGCATAAGGTCCGTCTTATCTGGGTTGGCGCTCAGGCCGCTTGAGAGGCACCACCCAGATAGCAAACTCAGTGCTTCCTGAATTCTACCAGAGATTGGGTTCAGGAATTTGCCGGAGATAGTGATAGCGACATCATCCGCATAGGCAATGACGCTGATACCATTAGCTCTGAGCGCCGTTAGCAGCTCATTGAGCACTAGAGTCCAAAGAAGAGGAGAGAGGACTCCACCTTGTGGAGTCCCCCTCACCATGCTTCTAGTAGCTACAGAACTCCCGATGTTTGCTAATTACTCTATTTCTGAGCAATTGCTTAACGAGGGCAATGACAGTGGCATCAACATTGAGATTGGTTAGGGCGCTCTCAACTGCCATCGGAGTGATATTGTTGAACGCCCCCTCAATGTCAATGAAGGCGGCAAGCGTATACTCCTTGTAGAGAAGGGATCGTTCTACTTGGGTAATCAGCTGGTGTAAAGCCGTTTCAACAGACCTACCTTTTGTGTAGGCGTGTTGAGAATCGGAGAGTAGGAGAGGATTCAGTGAGTTTTTAATATGGCGATCAATGATTCTCTCAAATGTTTTTAGAAGGAAGGACGAGAGACTAATGGGTCTGAAGTCCTTGGCCTTCGTATGCGAGCTTTTTCCAGCCTTAGGAATGAAAATGACCTTTACCTTGTTCCAGTTTTCGGGAATACAGGCAAGGGAGATACAGGCATTGTAGATAGCCTCCAACCATGGGAATACACTACACTTGGCCTGAGATAGCTCTGCCGGAATGATATCATCCGGCCCTGGTGACTTAAAGGGCTTGAAGGAGCTGCAAGCGGAGTCTACTCGAAAAGGCGCTTGGCGCGGGGTAGAACGCTGTTGTGGAGCCGGTATAGCCGGTTCCGCGCTACTGCCTGGGAAGTGAGTGTCCATAAGGACACCTAAAGTTTCGAGGCTAGATTCAGTCCAGCCCCCTCCCTGTCTCTCGATGAGACCGGGGGAGCAGGGAACAGAGCTGAGGATTTTGCGAAGACGTCCGGTTTCAGCCGCACCTTCTATGTATTCACAGAAGCTGCGCCACGAGACTCTTTTCGCATGCCTCACCTCTCGTTTAAAGGCTCTTAAGTCGTCTTTATATTGCGACCAGAGGTTATTTGCCCTCAGATTCGGTCTAACTTAACAAGAAACTCAATATACCTATGATCGGATAGTGAGCACTCAGGAGAGACCCTCCAATGGGAGATGTAGTCTTCCCATCTCCCGCTGATAAGGGTAAGATCCAAGACTTCTTTACGGTTGGTCGTAATGAAGGTTGGTTCGTTGCCCTTGTTGAGGATACTTAGATCCTGTGATAGAATTAATTCTAATAGTGACTCACCTCGTGTGTTGATGTCGGAGCTACCCCACACCACGTGGTGAGAATTGGCGTCGGCTCCTATCAGGATGGGTACCCCTGTACGGGAGGCAGCTGCAGCCGCTTCTCTCAAGCGGCTACCTGGCGGGACATCTCCTTGATCATGGGCCATGTATGAGGATGCAGTCCAGAACGTCTGGGACTGCACCTCCACGGCTATGGTGAGGTTGTCCTCATCGGAATACTGGTGAAGAAGGATAGCGTTTATGCTGGATGTTACCAGAATACAGGCTCTGATCTTACCTGTTGTTCGAGTGGACAGCGTTTTGTATCCTCTCGTAAATAGTCCGCCAACCCTGTCCTTTATCAGCCAGGGCTCTTGGACGAAGATGAGCTCCACATCTCGCTCAGCAAGATGTAGGAACAGTGCTGCGGATGCTTTAGAATGGTGGAGGTTGATCTGCAGGCACTTCATCAGTGTCGAAATCTCCCTCCACCAGCAGGCCTTCGACCTGGGCCTGCTAGGAATTTGGTCCCTGGGGACCGCGTCAAGCTTGGCACCCGGCCAAAGCTCACCGAGCCTACTCACGCCCAGCTTGTACAGATCAGCGCTCCGCTGATCCGCACAGGCAACCAGGTGGACATGGCCTTGGTGCAGGCCTGCTGCAGCACAAGCTGAAGGAGGCTCAGGGTTTGACTCCATGACCTTGAAGAAGTCAAGGATCAGGGCCTGCTCCACTACCTTCCAGTTCTGGGAGATATGGAGCCGTCGCTGTTGCTGCAATCAATGACCGCCCAGACTAGGCTCCCTTTCGCAATCTCGCTAAAGGTTGCCTTAGTCCTAGGTCTGGGCGGTATGAGTCTCGCCTTCTTTTGTGAAGGGGGCTGGGATCCGCTTGGCGTCTCCTTCGACCGCTGTCGCTTTGCAGCTTCAGTGGGGGCTGGATCGCCAGGGGCTGATGCTCAACATTCAGCCTGGCCCAGACGAGAGAGGCCCTTTCCTTATCGGAGAGAGACTCGTCAGGCCTGTCGGCCAGCTTCCTGATGAGGAAGTCAGCAGAACGCCGAATGCGGTACGCTCTGACAGAGGTTATGATCTGCCTTGCCGCTGCGCTATGCGGAGCAGCAGGCTTGGGGATGGCCGGCACAGACACATCTGCCAGAGGCTTTGTTGCTCCGGTATGCGGGGCAGCAGCCTTGGGAGATGGCCGGGGCTTAGCCGACAAGGGCTTATTTAAGCCCGAGGTAGAAGGCACTGGGTCGACAGTGGCTGACTGTCTAGCCATTGTCTTCTTTGGACGCTCGCCTTGGGGGAAAAGCGTGAAGGAGGGAGTTTTAGTTTGACGAGAGGTCATGGCAATTGGGTCCCCACTTGGGGCCGCTATCGTCGTCTGCAGGTGAAGTCACTATGGGACCCCGTGGTGATCTATGCAAGCAGGGAGGCCACGCGAGGGTTGGCACCAGCCCTCATGGGAACTGGTGCTCAGAGCCAGGTCCAGTGCAACCCAGGAGGAATCTCAACTGGGGCGTTACACAGCCAGCTGAGTGGCTACAGACGACGAACGTACCTCAAGGCCTGCCAGGGTTTTAACGGGACGGAAGCGCTGCGACATTAGCCCGAAAGCCATTTCAGCAGGATATCACTCCTGCTTACTGAGGTAACAGAATGCCGCAGCAACCAGCTCGGGGCGTCAGAACAAGTTCGTAGAGCAAGGGGGGTCGTACCGGTGATACTGATACAGTAACCGAGGGTGTGATAGATCATTTAGCGTCATCCAGGGTGCACCGCGAGGAGGCGATCTATCGTTACACCCCGAAAATAGTAACTAGTGTTCAAAACTATCGAGTGATTTTAGCGTTGAATGAATTATTCAAACGAATTCGTTCGGAAGAATGTATTCCCAGCGACTGGAACATGAACATGACTGCCCGATCCACAAGCAGGGTGATCCCACAGCACAAACTCGGTAAGTCCACCATAGACCAGATATTCACAGTACTCCAAATCCTGGAGAATACCCAATAATTTCAAATTGACACCCGCCACCTATTTGTCGATTATTAAGCTGCACAGAGCTGTACCAGTAGCACAGTGCGCATTTGGAAGTACCTTTCCGAGCCCTTCGAAACCAAACGAGGTTTCAGACCAGATAACTCCCTATCGTGCGACTTCTTCAACCTGATGCTAGAGAAGATCAATAGGGCTGCGGAGGTCATCCCGGCAGAATTTCTAAAGTCCTTTTGCAAAAATTGTGAAAAGTTCATAGCACATAAGTTCATATGTGGCCATTCCTTCAATATATATTTTGGGACCACAATTCCAGAAGAGCTCCTTGGTTCTTTCTTTTTCTTTTTTGAATCTTGTGTCTTGTTTTGATTTATTTACTATATTTTGGTTTATGTTTTTACATTTCACTTCAGAAAAGTGCTATTCACAATGATAAATATAACAAAACCAGAGACTCATTTTCAACGCAATTTCGGCGAAATTGAGAACAATTCGCATTTTCGTTTGACAGTTTTTCCAAGGCGAAAATGCACAATGCAGGATAACTCTTGCCAACAGGTGCTACTTTGGGTACAGTAGACAATTGAGAGCAAAGCCCTCTCTCGACGCACGAAACTTACGCTCTATAAGTCTCTTATCATACCCGTCCTGCTTAACGGCTCGGAAGCGTGTGTGATGACAAAAAGAGACGAGACTTTGGAGCGTTCGAGACAAAAATCCTTCGAAAGGTGTGTATTTCGTCATTGAAGGTGTATATCGCATACGATGGAACCATGAGCTGAATGAGCTACTCGACGATATGAACATATTCAAGCGGATAAAAATGCAGCGGCTTCGCTGGCTTGGACATGCCGAGCGAATGGACGAGAACGCCCCAGCCAAGAAGGTCCACCATGCAGGTCATCCACGTGGGCAGCGAAGAGCAGGAAAACAACATCTCCGGTGGAAGGACCAAGTGCAGAACAAACTGACCGCACTTGGAATTTCTAACTGGCGCCAGAAAACGCTCATCAGAAGCGACTGGCGTAGGCATTTAGACGAAGCCAGGACCGACACACCAATCCACAAGAAGCACAAACTCCGTAAGACCAGGTATTCACAGTACTCCAAATCCTGGAGAATGCCCAAGAATTTCAAGAATTTCCCTTTCTTACTTTTTATAGTAAAGTAAGAAAGGGACCTACAGTGTAACCCTCAAAGATTATTTTTGTACGCGCGCTTAAAATTAATCTTTCTTCATGAGATATATGATATTATACATACCTGTGGAAATATGGACCAAGCGGTAAATAGTTTATTTGTTCGCACTATATTCGAATCAATTGTCTATAGATGACATAATTCACTACCTTTTTATGCGCATAGATAAAAAAAATTACTTTTATCAATAAAAAAAAATTAAACAAATATCCGAGCCTTGAAACTGACCGAAATAAGGTTTTAGACAAAAAAAAAATAAATACAAAAAAGGCATTTGTTGAAACAATATCTGGGAAGATACATATTTTGGAAAGTCCATATATTTGACTTTTCACAAGCAAAAAAGAAATGTAGTACTAATGCTAACGAGGCCTGGTTTTTTTGCAAATGAAAGCGAATTTTATCTAGTTTAATGTACGTTCTTAGGACCTTAACATTTTTTCTATTTCAATAATGATAATAACTTAATTACTTTTATGTGCCCGCATAATAAGGAATCGATACGTGTTTTTTTTTCAGGGACCAGTGAGGGTTAATGCCGAATCCGAACATCCGACTATATAGCATATAGCACCAAGGACGTTCTCAGTAGTACTTGTTCCTGGTTGGGACTGGACGCTGTCGCTTAGAATAGAAAAACAGTAATTACTAAGCGGATTAGTGGTTTGAGGCTTTTTTGGAATATTACCACTATTACCCTTTTCCGGGCTCAACTTCCTTTTTACCTGGATGTAGCGATCCATTCGTGTTTGCACAATAGATTTGTACTTACCTTTTTCCGAGGTGACCGTTTTCGCAGTTGACGTCGATGCTGCTAGGGTATTTCAAGGAATTTCAAGAATTTCCCTTTCTTACTTTTTATAGTAAATTAAGAAAGGGACCTACAGTGTAACCCTCAAAGATTATTTTTGTACGCGCGCTTAAAATTAATCTTTCTTCATGAGATATATGATATTATACATACCTGTGGAAATATGGACCAAGCGGTAAATAGTTTATTTGTTCGCACTATATTCGAATCAATTGTCTATAGATGACATAACTCACTACCTTTTTATGCGCATAGATAAAAAAATTACTTTTATCAATAAAAAAAAATTAAACAAATATCCGAGCCTTGAAACTGACCGAAATAAGGTTTTAGACAAAAAAAAAATAAATACAAAAAAGGCATTTGTTGAAACAATATCTGGGAAGATACATATTTTGGAAAGTCCATATATTTGACTTTTCACAAGCAAAAAAGAAATGTAGTACTAATGCTAACGAGGCCTGGTTTTTTTGCAAATGAAAGCGAATTTTATCTAGTTTAATGTACGTTCTTAGGACCTTAACATTTTTTCTATTTCAATAATGATAATAACTTAATTACTTTTATGTGCCCGCATAATAAGGAATCGATACGTGTTTTTTTTCAGGGACCAGTGAGGGTTAATGCCGAATCCGAACGGATGGGTTTAGAACTTTTTTATGGCATATAATACTCTCTCGCAAGTTTGCCTTTGCTAACCGAGGTGGAGGTCGTTAAGAAATATGTTCCCGCGGTAGGAATCGAACCCGACACCGCTGACTTGTAGCCACGGGCTCCCACTCTTTAGAATAACCTAAGGAAATTATTTAGAAGAATGATGGAGTGCAAGTAGAAGAATGATGGAGTTCGCCACAAGCTACACACATTGTTCGTAGGGTCGGTTTGTGGGGCTCCTCAACTGATATCCTGCGGTGGAGCAGGTATTGCAGTCCATAGATGGGATGGGTTTAATTTTTCTTCAGTTTGGGCTGGTCTGGAGATAGTTCAACCTTGAACATTGGTTGTGGGATTTTGTTTTTATTTTTGATGTTTATTACTATCTTGGCGTTAAAGCCATTTGCTTGTAGTGCCTCCACAATTTCTTTCGTGTCTACATCAGCTTCTATGCCATTGAGTACAACAACTAGCCCTTTACTACTTTTGAGTTGGTATGTGTAGTAGTTTTTACCATGGTCGTTCAGGAATTTTGCTACTTCACGGTAGTTAGGTTCGAATTTCGAATTTTTGTCTCGTGCATATTTCCTTTGGTTATGGGAACAATATGGAAGGTATTGAGACCTATGGGACTTGTTAGACTTTTGACTAAATCATTGGAGCTGCGTTCGCGCAGGTAGATTGGTGGAGGTTTAGTGCTTTTAGCACCAAGGACGTTCTCAGTAGTACTTGTTCCTGGTTGGGACTGAACGCTGTCGCTTAGAATAGAAAAACGGTAATTACTAAGCGGATTAGTGGTTTGAGGCTTTTGTTGGAATATTACCACTATTACCCTTTTCCGGGCTCAACTTCCTTTTTACCTGGATGTAGCGATCCATTCGTGTTTGCACAATAGATTTGTACTTACCTTTTTCCGAGGTGACCGTTTTCGCAGTTGACGTCGATGCTGCTAGGATAGTGAGGTTTTTCGATAAATTCCCCACTGGGTTGCTTGATGCAGTTGCACCGGAGGGGAGAGGAGAGGAGCATTGTAAGCTCCACTTTGCCGTTAGTAGCGGAGCTGCGTGCGAGACAGAGACCGAAGTATAGAGCTTGCGTGCAGCTGTGGCATGCTCTCTCTGCACGTTGTTGTTGTTGTTCCCTGATGCAGTAGCTAGTGTAGCGGGAGCGGCAGTTAGAGCTCTCTTGTCGTTTGCTTTGCTCACTTCGCGGCGAGCTAGTATCGCGGGAGAGAATGATGCCGTGTGCTGTGCTTCTGCACCGCTCTCGGCAATTAGCAACGATGCGCTTAATAGCGCGGCACTTTCATCTGAGCGAGATGGAATCGGATATATGTATATAGCATATAGCACCAAGGACGTTCTCAGTAGTACTTGTTCCTGGTTGGGACTGGACGCTGTCGCTTAGAATAGAAAAACAGTAATTACTAAGCGGATTAGTGGTTTGAGGCTTTTTTGGAATATTACCACTATTACCCTTTTCCGGGCTCAACTTCCTTTTTACCTGGATGTAGCGATCCATTCGTGTTTGCACAATAGATTTGTACTTACCTTTTTCCGAGGTGACCGTTTTCGCAGTTGACGTCGATGCTGCTAGGGTAGTGAGGTTTTTCGATAAATTCCCGATAAAGCTGTGGCTGGAGAGCCTGCATGCTCTCTCTGCACGTTGTTGTTCCCTGATGCAGTGGCTAGTGTAGCGGGAGCGGCAGTTAGAGCTCTCTTGTCGTTTGCTTTGCTCACTTCGCGGCGAGCTAGTAGCGCGGGAGAGACTGATGATGTGTGCTGTGCTTCTGCACCGCTCTCGGCAATTAGCAACGATGCGCTTAATAGCGCGGCACTTTCATCTGATTTCGTCGGATTTGGATTCGTCGCGTTTGGCAGAGGACGGTGCACTTTTTTCGGAGAGTGTCCGACACTCATATTTATTTTGTTTATTGTTTACTTTTGAACTTTTGATTTCAAGACAAAGCAAGAGGCAAAGCCTGCCGCTTGTTTGAACAAGAAAAACACTCGAGTGTATTGTTCGCTATGATTCGATTATTTTTGGTATTAAATTACGGATTTAAACACGGAGCTAAGTCAAACACGTCCGCACTGAAAATCAAATTCAATACAATATGGCCTTGAAACTGACCGAAATAAGGTTTTAGGCAAAAAATAAAGAAAAGTTATTTTATGAAACAATATCTGGGAAGATACAAAGTTTGTGAAGTACATATATTGGACTTTTCACAAGCAAAAAAATAAGAAGTACAGTGTTTGAATGGATTTTTTTTTAGATGCTGTAAAAATAATAACTTTAAAAATCATGAAATGAAATGGAGATTGGGCACGAAAAATCGTTTCAGTAAGAGGTTGCATATTAAATAATATAAATCAATATCAAGTTAATATTTCTAATAATAATCAAACACTCAAAAACGTGTTAAGTAAATGGCCCTCTGCCCTTAGATGTTCATTAATTTTTTATTTTTTGTTCGTTATTTGGTCATCTTATATAACTTAAAACCATTAATATACCATTACACATTCACAGCAAAGGTTATAGCCTTTTATTCTCATACCCATAATTCTATAAATTAGCTAATAGTTTTCTGTGGTGACAGCATGACACCATAACAGGCCGGTGGCGAAGATCGGTATAGCCACATGCACCAGCTCTTATGCAGAATATGGTCGGAAGAATATACCCAGCGACCGGAACATGAGTGTGCTCTGCCCAATCCACAAGAAGGGTGATCCCACAGCACAAACTCCGTAAGTCCACCATAGACCAGGTATTCACAGTACTCCAAATCCTGGAGAATGCCCAAGAATTTCAAGAATTTCCCTTTCTTACTTTTATAGTAAAGTAAGAAAGGGACCTACAGTGTAACCCTCAAAAATTATTTTGTACGCAAGCTTAAAATTAATCTTTCTTCATGAGATATTATAAATACCTGTGGAAATATGGACCAAGCGGCAAATAGTTTATTTGTTCGCACTATATTCGAATCAATTGTCTATAGATGATATAACTCACTAATTTTTCTAAAAAACATAATCTTAGAGATGGGTACCTTTTTATGCGCATAGATAAAAAAATTACTTTTATCAATAAAAAACTAGCGCAGCGGGGTCGCTTCGCTCCCCCGGTTTGCCAGGTCCACCCAGGCAAAATCTGTTAACTTCACCCAAGCCGAAGTTTACATACCCTACACCCTGCATACAACGTTTATTAAAGGAAAAACAGTGAATTTCTACCAATAATTAGTGAAAATGCATCATTACACTTCAATGCTATTAACTCCATCGTGCGATTTTCACAACGGTGGTCTCTTTCAAAGAGAAATTATATATTTGAAGCTATATTCGTATTCCAAACACGATTATATCCTTTTTTGTGTCGATTGTCTAATCTATGAATAAGACTGAAGTTAGGAATATTATAGGGGCCCATGTTTCTACAAAACGAAGTAGTTCTGGTGTTTACAGCATTGTGCCATTGCTAATATCTTGGAAGTGCGCATTAAAGCTCTGCAATTTATGGAAGAATAATTGAATTGATGATTTTTTGTGTGCCATAAAATCATAATGTGCCTTTAGTTGCTTTTCCTATTTTAGATGTTCATTTCAATGCAGACAAAATCTGATTCAACAACAGACTTGGGAGGGTTGAAATTTTCAACAATTAGTGAACTAAAGTCCAGAAGTACTTGCTACGCTACTATAAGCAACATATAGTGCCGCGCGACTGATTCCATTTCGAAGATGAACAGCCATTTGGAAATATGTAGCTCCCTGACTTTTGTGGATTGTGATCCCTTCAGCAGGTACAATTGGAAATTGTATTCTCTCAATCGTCACCTGCTCATTACGTTTATAATGAAAGGATATAATCAAGTTTTTATGGGTGACCCTTGAGGTTCATTTGGATGTGGTCTCCTTCTTCTTGAATTCACTCCCACACTTACATCAGCAAATAACATCCATAAAGTAGTTGAATTTCTTGTAGATCTACGATGTTGTATGGAAGGTGCTCGTGTCATATAAGAGATCTTTTCCATGTGATTCTTGGGAACTCTTAGTAGCAATATTTAATATAATAACTGTCTGAACTGAAATTTCATCTCGACATATGAAATAGTTCACCAGATATCCCATATAAACCTTTTGCTTTATATGGGAGGTGGGCGTGTGCGATAGTTCACCATATATCCCATATTGAACTTTTGCTTTATATGGGAGGTGGGCGTGTCCGATGGGCAGTCTTTTCCATTTTTTGCATGTAAGCTTGTATCGGTGATACATGATAAAACACAAAACTTCATCCCGATATATACCATAGTTCACCTGATATGCCATATAAACCATTTGCTTTATATGGGAGGTGGGCGTGTCCGGTGGTCGGTCTTTTCCAATTTTGATTTTTAAACTCGTATCGGTCGTACATGATCGCACACAAAATTTCATCTCAATAGGTACCATAGTTCACCAGATATCTCATATAAACCTTTTGCTTTATATGGGAGGTGGGCGTGTCCGATGGGCGATGTTTTCCATTTTTGTCTTTTAAACTCGTATCAGTGGAACATGATCACACACAAAATTTCATCTCGATATATACCATAGTTCACCAGATATCCCATATAAACTTTTTGCTTTATATAGGAGGTGGGCGTGTCCGTTGACCGATTACGCCCATTTTTACATACAAGTAGCTTATTAATATAGAAATACTAAATCCAAAATTTATAACTTAAAACCATTAATATCCATACACCATTCACAGCAAAGGTTATAGCCTTTTATTCTCATACCCATAATTCTATAATTAGCTAATAGTTTTCTGTGGTGACAGCATGACATACCATAACACCATAACAAGCCGGTGGCGAAGATCGGTATAGCCACATGCACCAGCTCTTATGCAGAATATGGTCGGAAGATATACCAGCGACCGGCATGAGTGTGCTCTGCCCAATCCACAAGAAGGGTGATCCCACAGCACAAACTCCGTAAGTCCACCATAGACCAGGTATTCACAGTACTCTCCAAATCCTGGAGAATGCCCAAGAATTTCAAGAATTTCCCTTTCTTACTTTTTATAGTAAAGTAAGAAAGAGACCTACAGTGTAACCCTCAAAAATTATTTTTGTACGCAAGCTTAAAATTAATCTTTCTTCATGATATTATAAATACCTGTGGAATATGGACCAAGCGGCAAATAGTTTATTTGTTCGCACTATATTCGAATCAATTGTCTATAGATGATATAACTCACTAATTTTTCTAAAAAACATAAACTTAGAGATGGGTCCCTTTTTATGCGCATAGATAAAAAAATTACTTTTATCAATAAAAAACTAGCGCACCGGGGTCGCTTCGCTCCCCCGGTTTGCCAGGGCAAAATCTGTTAACTTCACCCAAGCCGAAGTTTACATACCCTACACCCTGCATACAACGTTTATTAAAGGAAAAACAGTGAATTTCTACCAATAATTAGTGAAAATGCATCATTACACTTCAATGCTATTAACTCCATCGTGCGATTTTCACAACTGTGGTCTCTTTCAAAGAGAAATTATATATTTGAAGCTATATTCGTATTCCAAACACGATTATACCCTTTTTGTGTCGATTGTCTAATCTATGAATAAGACTGAAGTTAGGAATATTATAGGGGCCCATGTTTCCACAAAACGAAGTAGTTCTGGTGTTTACAGCATTGTGCCATTGCTAATATATTGGAAGTGCGCATTAAAGCTCTGCAATTTATGGAAGAATAATTGAATTGATGATTTTTTGTGTGCCATAAAATCATAATGTGCCTTTAGTTGCTTTTCCTATTTTAGATGTTCATTTCAATGCAGACAAAATCTGATTCAACAACAGACTTGGGAGGGTTGAAATTTTCAACAATTAGTGAACTAAAGTCCAGAAGTACTTGCTACGCTACTATAAGCAACATATAGTGCCGCGCGACTGATTCCACTTCGAAGATGAACAGCCATTTGGAAATATGTAGCTCCCTGACGTTTGTGGATTGTGATCTCTTCAGCAGGTACAATTGGAAATTGTATTCTCTCAATCGTCACCTGCTCATTACGTTTATAATGAAAGGATATAATCAAGTTTTTATGGGTGACCCTTGAGGTTCATTTGGATGTGGTCTCCTTCTTCTTGAATTCACTCCCACACTTACATCAGCAAATAACATCCATAAAGTAGTTGAATTTCTTGTAGATCTACGATGTTGTATGGAAGGTGCTCGTGTCATATAAGAGATCTTTTCCATGTGATTCTTGGGAACTCTTAGTAGCAATATTTAATATAATAACTGTCTGAACTGAAATTTCATCTCGACATATGAAATAGTTCACCAGATATCCCATATAAACCTTTTGCTTTATATGGGAGGTGGGCGTGTGCGATAGTTCACCATATATCCCATATTGAACTTTTGCTTTATATGGGAGGTGGGCGTGTCCGATGGGCGATGTTTTCCATTTTTGTCCTGTAAACTCGTATCGGTGATACATGATCACACACAAAATTTCATCTCGATATATACCATAGTTCACCATATATCCCATATTGAACTTTTGCTTTATATGGGAGGTGGGCGTGTCCGATGGGCGATGTTTTCCATTTTTGTCTTGTAAACTCGTATCGGTGATACATGATCACACACAAATTTCATCTCGATATATACCATAGTTCACCAGATATCCCATATAAACCTTTTGCTTTATATGGGAGGTGGGCGTGTCCGTGGACCGATTTTGCTCAATATCATTGACAAACAGCGTATACATATAATAGTTATAAATCCAAAATTTGAAGTCTCTAGCTTTTACCGTTTCTTCAAAAAACTGATTTCTACAGACAGACACACAGACAGACAGACAGACCGACAGACAGACAGACGGACATCGCTAAATCGACTCAGGAGGTGACGCTGATCAAGAATATATATACTTTTCCATACCTACGACCTATCCTTTAATGCGTTACAAACGGAAGGACAAAATGAATATACCCTTACCCACAGGGTGTAGGGTATAAAAAGTCATTTGTTGAAACAATATCTGGGAAGATACATATTTTGGGAAGTCCATATATTTGACTTTTCACAAGCAAAAAAGAAATGTAGTACTAATACTATCGAGGCCTCGTTTTTTTGCAAATGAAAGCGAATTTTATATAGTTTAATGTACGTTCGTGGGATCTTAGAATTTTTTCTATTTCAATAATGATAATAACTTAATTACTTTTATGTGCCCGCATAATAAGGATTCGATACGTGTTTTTTTCAGGGACCAGTGAGGGTTAATACCGCATCCGAACGGAAGGGTTTAGAACTTTTTTATGGCATATAATACTCTCTCGCAAGTTTTCCTTTGCTATCCGAGATGGAGGTCGTTAAGAAATATATTCCCGCGGTAGGAATCGAACCCGACACCGCTGACTTGTAGCCACGGGCTCCCACTCTTTAGACTAACCTAATTAAATTATTTAGAAGAATGATGGAGTGTAAGTAGAAGAATGATGGAGTTCGCCACAAGCTACACATACTGTTCGTAGGGTCCGTTTGTGGGGCTCCTCAACTGATATCCTGCGGTGGATCAGGTATTGCAGTCCATAGATGGGATGGGTTTCATTTTTCTTCAGTTTTGGCTGGTCTGGAGATAGTTCAACCTTGAACATTGGTTGTGGGATTTTGTTTTTATTTTTGATGTTTATTACTATCTTGGCATTAAAGCCATTTGCTTGTAGTGCCTCCACAATTTCTTTCGTGTCTACATCAGCTTCTATGCCCTTGAGTACAACAACTAGCCCTTTACTACTTTTGAGTTGGTTTGTGTAGTAGTTTTTACCATGGTCGTTCAGGAATTTTGCTACTTCACGGTAGTTAGGTTCGGAGTAAATCCGAATTTTTGTCTCGTGCATATTTCCTTTGGTTATGGGAACAATATGGAAGGTATTGAGACCTATGAGACCTATTGAGACCTATGAGGTTTTTCGATAAATTCCCCACTGGGTTGCTTGATGCAGTTGCACCGGAGGGGAGAGGAGAGGAGCATTGTGAGCTCCACTTTGCCGTTAGTAGCGGAGCTGCGTGCGAGACAGAGACCGAAGTATAGAGCTTGCGTGCAGCTGTGGCATGCTCTCTCTGCACGTTGTTGTTGTTGTTCCCTGATGCAGTAGCTAGTGTAGCGGGAGCGGCGAGCTAGTAGCGCGGGAGAGAATGATGCCGTGTGCTGTGCTTCAGCACCGCTCTCGGCAATTAGCAACGATGCGCTTAATAGCCCGGCACTTTCATCTGAGCGAGATGGAATCGGATATATGTATATAGCATATAGCACCAAGGACGTACTCAGTAGTACTTGTTCCGAGCTGACCGTTCTCGCAGTTGACATCGATGCTGCTAGGGTAGTGAGGTTTTTCGATAAATTCCCGATAAAGCTGTGGCTGGAGAGCCTGCATGCTCTCTCTGCACGTTGTTGTTCCCTGATGCAGTGGCTAGTGTAGCGGGAGCGGCAGTTAGAGCTCTCTTGTCGTTTGCTTTGCTCACTTCGCGGCGAGCTAGTAGCGCGGGAGAGACTGATGACGTGTGCTGTGCTTCTGCACCGCTCTCGGCAATTAGCAACGATGCGCTTAATAGCGCGGCACTTTCATCTGATTTCGTCGGATTTGGATTCGTCGCGTTTGGCAGAGGACGGTGCACTTTTTTCGGAGAGTGTCCGACACTCATATTTATTTTGTTTATTGTTTACTTTTGAACTTTTGATTTCAAGACAAAGCAAGAGGCAAAGCCTGCCGCTTGTTTGAACAAGAAAAACACTCGAGCGTATTGTTCGCTATGATTCGATTATTCTTGGTATTAAATTATGGATTGAAACACGGAGCTAAGTCAAACACGTCCGCACTGAAAATCAAATTCAATACAATATGGCCTTGAAACTGACCGAAATATGGTTTTAGGCAAAAAATAAAGAAAAGTCATTTTATGAAACAGTATCTGGGAAGATACAAAGTTTGGGAAGTACATATATTGGACTTTTCACAAGCAAAAAAGCAAGAAGTACAGTGTTTGAATGGATTTCTTTTTAGATACTGTAAAAAAGCATTATAATAACTTTTAAAATCATGAAATGAAATGGAGATTGGGCACGAAAAATAGGTTCAGTAAGAGGTTGCATATTAAATAATATAAATCAATATCTAGTTAAGATTTCTAATAAAAATCAACCGCTCAAAGATGGTGACTGGGCCCTCTAGCTCTTAGATGTTCATTAATTTTTTATTTTTTGTTCGTTATTTGGTCATCTAGCTTTTCCCTATCTGAAATCTTATATAACTTAAAACCATTAATATACCATTACACATTCACAGCAAAGGTTATAGCCTTTTATTTTCATACCCATAATTCTATAAATTAGCTAATAGTTTTCTGTGGTGACAGCATGACATACCATAACACCATAACAGGCCGGTGGCGAAGATCGGTATAGCCACATGCATATGGTCGGAAGAATGTATACCTTTCCGAGCCCTTTGAAACCAAGCGAGGTTTCAGACAAGATAACTCCCTATCGTGCGACTTCTTCAACCTGATGCTAGAGAAGATCAATAGGGCTGCGGAGGTCATCCCGGCAGAATTTCTAAAGTCCTTTTGCAAAAATTGTGAAAAGTTCATAGCACATAAGTTCATATGTGGCCATTCCTTCTTGCCCACGCTAATATTTTGGGACCACAATTCCAGAAGAGCTCCTCGGTTGTTTTTTTTTTTTTGAATCTTGTGTCTTGTTTTGATTTATTTACTATATTTTGGTTTATGTTTTCACATTTCACTTCAGAAAAGTCTATTCACAATGATAAATATAACAAAACCAGAGACTCATTTTCAACGCAATTTCGGCGAAATTGAGAACAATTCGCATTTTCGTTTGACAGTTTTTCCAAGGCGAAAATGCGCAATTATTATTGTTATTTTTTTTTTTATTACTATTGTTATTATTATTTATTTAATTGGTTGTACCCTAAGACGAGGTCTTTATTAGTAAATCATAGGTATCAATAACAAGTGTAGCTTAAACACTAAATTAACATTAAAATTGATTAGGGCTAATCATTTAATTTGATATTCATATTTATAAAAGGTAAGTGTAATATAGATTTAATAAAGTTACATGATTTAAAAATTGAACAATTAAAATACAGATTATATAAGGTGATAGGTTCAAATTCATAAGGATCATTAAATTTGAAAGAAAAGAAAACAAGAAAGGAAGGAGGTAAAGTATTAAAGAACAAGAGAATATAGTATATTAGAGATTAAGGAAATGATTAAAAATAGCTTGCTTGAAGCTGCTTCCCGAAGCAATTAACCTAAGATGATTTGGCAAGTTGTTCCAAAGTCTAATGGTGCTAATGAAGAACAACCGACTACTGTTTAAATAGGTATGTCTAGGCACAATAAAGAATTTCGATCTAACAGATTGAGCTAACGTTAGCTTATCATGGGGGCATGGGGGCTTATTATGGGGGCACTTCGTGCGAATTAGTTTATGAAGAAAAATTAAGTTACGTATATTTAAGTATTCCACTAAACAGCATCCAAGAATTCCCTTACTTATCAGAGTGATATGATCAAACCTCCGAATGCCATAGACATACCTAGCAGCACTATTGAAGGCGACAAGGAGTTTATGTTGCGATTCAGAGTCAAGTTTGCTATATACAGAGTCAAAATAATTTATATGGGGCATAATTAACCGTATCACAAGCCTATGACGAGTCTCAACTGGAGTAAAATCAACGGAGGTGCAGCGCAAGGTTCCATAGATTTTTCCCACAATGAAATTTATATGGTCTGTGCAAGTGAGCCTAGAATTAAATATGTACCCAAGGTTTCTAGCTTTCGTCACAAACTCTAAGTGGTCAGTCCCAATGAACAGGGGTGGGATGTCAAGGTTCAGTTTGTTACGAGAGATAGGTAGTACTTTAGATTTCATTGGATTGATGAGGAGCAAATTGTCAATGGCCCAATTGTTTAAAGAAGATAGGTCAGAGTTAAGTCTATAATTTAAATCCTCAATAAGTCCAATAGGTCGCGAGAGATAAAGCTGAATGTCGTCCGCATAAGCATGAACAGTAGAATATTTACATACACTGAAAATATCATTAATAAATACAGAGAACAATAGAGGACCAAGAATAGAACCCTGGGGTACTCCAGAGATAATGGATTTAAGTTCAGATGATTTATTACTCAACTTAACCTGTTGCAGTCTACCACCAAGGTAGTTATGCAACAACTTAAGGGTACTGACACTGAAGTTAAAGTAGTTTTTCAACTTACTACAGAGTAGGAGATTATTTACAGAGTCAAAAGCTTTGGAAAATTCAATCAAACAATTCTAATTCTATTCATTCTAACATCATCAATAATTTTCATCGTGGCCGTCGTACAACTGTGTCCAGATCGAAAGCCTGATTGTAGGGGCGATAGAAGATTATTAAGGCTTAAATGACTAGATATTTGGTTACACATTAGTCTCTCAAAGACCTTTCCCAAAGCAGGAAGAATACTTATAGGCCTATAGTCATTAGGATTAGAGGCAGTGGATGTTTTTGCAACCGGTATTACCATAGTCGTTTTCCATAGCTCAGGAAAGCTGGACGTAGTAATGCAGTGGTTTATGATATGCGTTAGAGGTGCCAATATAAATGGTAAGGCCAATTTAATAAACTTCCATCAACTCCAACCGCATTAGAACCAATCATTAAAATACATTTAGCAACATCATTCTCACTAACTGTAGAAAACACAAAAGACTCATAATTTGTAATTTCCGGAGCAATGTAGTGGGTACCATTAGCAATACTGCTAGGGTTGCCACTTGTTAGGAAAAAGTTGTTGAACTCATCAGGGTCAAGGTCACATTCAACAGAGTCTTTGCTGATTACCCTATATTTTTTAATATTTTACCATAATTGTTTCGAGTTTAAGTTAGGATTAAGTATAGAAAGAAAGAATCTTTTCTTTTCATTTCTTAACAATAAATTAGCTGCATTTCTCGCAATTCTATAATTTTCCCAGTTAATGTCACTGCGATTCGTTTTCCATTTAGAGTGTAGTTTGTTTCTTCTTTTGATGAGCAGCAAAACACGTTGAGTGAACCATGGACAACAATTATTGGATACATTTACAGTACGCAGCGGGACGTGGCGATCAAATGCACAGTCTAACTTATGCATGAACACACGAAGTTTGTCATCTACCGAATCAAACTACCAACAGTCATTCCAACACATTCCAGATAAGTCCTCAGATAGAGCATTCACGTCAACGTTTTTAAAATCACGATAAGAGAAACTACTAGGGGAGGCTCTTCCCAGATTGATATTCAAACTGCAGAAAGTTAAGTCATGGTCAGATAGAAAAGTCATCTGGTCAAATTTCAGTAGAAGTGATATGTCAGAGACTAAACAAACATCAAGTAGACTAGGCTCACAGTTAATAGGAAGCAGTTGACACAAGCAGTTGACAGATGCTGAAAGTTATCAGAAGCAGAGTCATTTAGCAAGAGGTTCACATTGAAATCACCACAAACAACAAAGAAATCAAAGTCAATTAGACGGATCATAAGGTCAGAGAAAAATGAATCCACACTGCAGCCTCTGTGAGGATTATAGACACATGATACCAGAATTTTAATATTTACGTCAGAGATTTCAACATTCACAAACTCACAAACATCAGTACTACAGTTAATTAAGCCTGACATTTAGATTGGATTTGCAATATATTGCAACGCCCCCACCTCGGCTACCACTACGGTCACAGCGAAAAAGCTTATAGTTGTTAAGGCTAAACATGGAGTCGGGAAAAAGTGGCTTGAACCAAGTTTCAGTCACACAGACCACATCAGCCAAAGAGATTTCAAAGATATATCTAAAATAGTCCAATTTTAAATTATTTAGACTCCTAGCATTGAAATGAATCACATTAAACCCCTTGTGTTGCTTGCATAAAATATTAATTAAGGCTTTGTAATGCCCAATAGCACCATCAGACAAGTCATCAAGACTGATCAAAGACTAAAGAGCAAGAAACAGCATCAAGCAAAAAATTTCCAATCAAAAGTAAACAGAGAGTAGACAGAAGAAAAGAGAGAAAACAAGAGAGGCAAGAGAAAGCGGGTGCCAGCCAATAGTCGTAGAAGTGGTTTAGAATGAGAAAAATACTAAGATAATTAAATTCTAGATATGAATTATTACTAAAAACTACAATATAAATAATTAGAATAATATAAATAATTAGAATTAACATAATAATTGAGTTGATTTACACCAGTCCAGCGACGCAATCAACACTCTCCTTATCAATCACCAGTTTGGCCTCACTCTCACTAGATGCCCTAACAAAGACTCGACCACGCAGGGAGAACACTGCCGCAAGCCGCCTCTCTCGTTTTTGCTGTCAGGCATTCGTGTAAATAAAAATGTTCGTCTCCTCCGCACCCAATGTCGCTGAGAGCAAGCTGACGCCTCCTCGCTTTGCAGAAACCAGCAACAGCTTTAAACACAACTCGGCAAATGAGAGGACGAGCTTGACAATAATTGCTGCGCTCTTGCTGTTGTTGTTGGATCTCACCCGAAAAATGCTCCGCAGTTTGAGACTATCAAGATTTATGACGCCGCAAATTTTGTCAAACAGAACCGGTAGATTCTCCTTGGAGGCATATGGGACTCCGTGGATGATGAGGTCGGTGGAGACAGCATCACTCTCGCATTTCTCCACCTTTGACCTGAGAGCACTCAGTTCGACGCTCATCATGGAGAAAAGAGAGGCATCAGACGCGTTGACCTTCTTCAAGCTCTCCACCGTCGTCTTGAGCTCTCCTAGCTCCTCTCTCAGTGAGACGACTTCTACACAAGTTGCCTCTACTGCACTCACCCGCTCTGCGACGTTCTTTATGCTCGCTTTAATATTAGCAAGCTCTGCCGTCATCTCGCCAATTTTCTGCCGCACTCTCCCTTCTGATGCCGTTAACGCTCCGGTTAGCTGCTCCACGATGCTCTCTCTGATTTGGTTCAGCTTCGCGTCTATGCTTGCATGATTGCACTGGCGTGGAGGGGAACGATGAGTCATCCGGTCGCGAGCAGAGGTACCCAAGCGGGGTAGACGGGGCAGCGGGTTTGCGTACACCAGCAGTGCTTCGGGTGTTGATCGAAGACTTCGACATTATTAATTTTTATTTTAAATTACTCCAAAAAAATAAAACAAAAGATAGAAGCGAGGAAGTTAGTAACAGGAGCAGTTATTAATTTAAAAGTAGCGTGAGAAAGACGAAACTACGGTCGTAATATATTCAATTAAATTAAAATTAAATTGGTATTTACAACCGACACACGGTTGTAAATACCAATTAAAGTATAGTAAGAAAGGGACCTACAGTTTAACCCTCAAAGATTATTTTTGTACGCGCGCATAAAATTTTTTCTTTCTTTATGAGATATATGATATTATAAATTCCTGTGGAAATATGGATCAAGCGGCAAATAGTTTATTTGTTCGCACTCTATTCGAATCAATTGTCTATAGATGACATAATGACTAATTTTTCTAAAAAACATAAACTTACAGATGGGTCCCTTTTTATGCGCATAGATAAAAAAATTACTTTGAACAAAAAAATTTAAACTAATATCTCTGCCTTGAAACTGACCGAAATAAGGGTTTAGGCAAAAAATAAAAAATAGTCATTAGATGAAACAACATATTTTGGACTTTTCACAAGCAAAAAAGCAAGTACCACAGTATTTGAATGGATTTTATTCCGGAACTACTAAAGCTATCGAGGCCTGGTTTTTTTGTTGCAAATGAAATCGAATTTTATCTAGTTTAATGTACGTTCGTGGGATCTTATCATTTTTTCTATTTCAATAATGATAATAACTTAATTATTTTTTATGTGCCCGCATAAAAAGGAACCGAAACGTGTTTTTTTTTTCAGGGACCAGTGAGGGTTAATGCCGAATCCGAACGGATGGGTTTAGAACTTTTTTATGGCATATAATACTCTCTCGCAAGTTTGCCTTTGCTAACCGAGGTGGAGGTCGTTAAGAAATATGTTCCCGCGGTAGGAATCGAACCCGACACCGCTGACTTGTAATCACGGGCTCCCACTCTTTAGACTAACCTAAGGAAATTATTTAGAAGAATGATGGAGTGCAAGTAGAAGAATGATGGAGTTCGCTACAAGCTACACATACTGTTCGCAGGGTCCGTTTGTGGGGCTCCTCAACTGATATCCTGCGGTGGAGCAGGTATTGCAGTCCATAGATGGGATGGGTTTCATTTTTCTTCAGTTTGGGCTGGTCTGGAGATAGTTCAACCTTGAACATTGGTTGTGGGATTTTGTGGATATTTCCTTTGGTTATGGGAACAATATGTAAGGTATTGAGACCTATGCGACTTGTTAGACTTTTGACCAAATCATCGGAGCTGCGTTCGCGCAGGTAGATTGGTGGAGGTTTAGTGCTTTTAGCACCAAGGACGTTCTCAGTAGTACTTGTTCCTAGTTGGAACTGGACGCTGTCGCTTAGAATATAAAAACGGTTATTACTAAGCGGATTAGTGGTTTGAGGCTTTTTTGGAATATTACCACGATTACCCTTTTCCGGGCTCAACTTCCTTTTTACCTGGATGTAGCGATCCATTCGTGTTTGCACAATAGATTTGTACTTACCTTTTTCCGAGGTGACCGTTTTCGCAGTTGACGTCGATGCTGCTAGGGTAGTGAGGTTTTTCGATAAATTCCCCACTGGGTTGCTTGATGCAGTTGCACCGGAGGGGAGAGGAGAGGAGCAATGTGAGCTCCACTTTGCCGTTAGTAGCGGAGCTGCGTGCGAGACAGAGACCGAAGTATAGAGCTTGCGTGCAGCTGTGGCTGGAGAGCCTGCATGCTCTCTTTGCACGTTGTTGTTGTTGTTTCCTGATGCAGTAGCTAGTGTAGCGGGAGCGGCAGTTAGAGCTCCCTCGTCGTTTGCTTTGCTCACTTCGCGGCGAGCTAGTAGCGCGGGAGAGACTGATGCCGTGTGCTGTGCTTCTGCACCGCTCTCGGCAATTAGCAACGATGCGCTTAATAGCGCGGCACTTTCATCTGAGCGAGATGGAATCGGATTTGGATTCGCCGCGTTTGGCAGTGAACGGTGCACTTTTTTCGGAGAGTGTCCGACACTCATATTTATTTTGTTTATTGTTTACTTTTGAACTTTTGATTTCAAGACAAAGCAAGAGGCAAAGCCTGCCGCTTGTTTGAACAAGAAAAACACTCGAGCGTATTGTTCGCTATGATTCGATTATTCTTGGTATTAAATTACGGATTTAAACACGGAGCTAAGTCAAACACGTCCGCACTGAAAATCAAATTCAGTACAATATGGCCTTGAAACTGACCGAAATAAGGTTTTAGGCAAAAAAAAAGAAAAGTCATTTTATGAAACAATATCTGGGAAGATACAAAGTTTGTGAAGTACATATATTGGACTTTTCACAAGCATAAAAGCAAGAAGTACAGTGTTTGAATGGATTTATTTTTAGATGCTGTAAAAATAATAACTTTTAAAATCATGAAATGAAATGGAGATTGGACACGAAAAATAGGTTCAGTAAGAGGTTGCATATTAAATAATATTAACCAATATCTAGTTAAGATTTCTAATAAAAATCAACCGCTCAAAGATGGTGACTGGGCCCTCTAGCCCTTAGATGTTCATTAATTTTTTATTTTTTGTTCGTTATTTGGTCATCTAGCTTTTCCCCATCTGGAATTTTATATAACATAAAACCATTAAAATACCATTACACATTCACAGCAAAGGTTATAGCCTTTTATTCTCATACCCATAATTCTATAAATTAGCTAATAGTTTTCTGTCGTGACAGCATGACATACCATAACACTATTACAGGCCGGTGGCGAAGATCGGTATAGCCACATGCACCAGCTCTTATGCAGAATATGGTCGGAAGAATGTATACCCAGCGACTGAAACATGCGTGTGCTCTGCCCAATCCACAAGAAGGGTGATCCCACAGCGCAAACTCCGTAGGTCCACCATAGACCCGATATTCACAGTACTCCAAATCCTGGAGAAGACCCAAGAATTTCAAATTGACACCCGCCACCTATTTGTCGATTATAAAGCCGCACGATACGGAGACACCCAGACACCCAAAAGTAAACAGAGAGTAGACAGAAGAAAAGAGAGAAAACAAGAGAGGCAAGAGAAAGCGGGTGCCAGCCAATAGTCGTAGAAGTGGTTTAGAATGAGAAAAATACTAAGATAATTAAATTCTAGATATGAATTATTACTAAAAACTTTTTTTTTTTGTAAATATTCTTTTATTTGCAATCTATTTAAATAATAATAAGCAATCTTGATTACATAAATTTAACAGAGTTATTTTGAACTTCATTAAGTCCAAAAATACAATGAACATATTTAAATGAACATTAACAACAACTTAAATATAAAATAATAACAAACTTGAAATAGCTATATGTACATACTTATTATCTAAATTGTAAATCTAGTGTATGATATCTTTTAAGTCTTTTAATTTCATTAGTATCATCAAGAAGTCTTATAGCTAGAGTATTGGTGTGATTACTAAGTCTAATAAGGTATCTTGCGCTGAAGTTATTTATTTCTTTTTTAACAAAAGAGACATTGAGATCTTTATGGATTTGAATGTTTGTGACAAACCAAGGTCAATATTTGAATTACTTGCTGTACCCCATAATTGAATTCCATATGTCCATACAGGTTTCAGTAGATATGGTTTATAGAGCATGGTTTTATAGAGCAGTAATTTATTGTTAAGACTTAATTCAGATTTTGGATTAAGTAACCAGTACATTCTTTTGGATTTCAAATTAAGCTGGAGACGTTTAGCTTTAATATGATTTTTCCACGTTAGCCTCCTATCGAGATGCAGTCTGAACATCCAAAAACACACCAGAGCAATATTTTTTGGTTTCCAGAGAATCAATAATGACATTTACGATACGATGGCATTGTTCAGGTGTGCCGTGATTACTTCGAAATCCAAATTGATATTCAGGTATAATATGCTGTTTTTCAAGAATAGGTAACATTCTTCTTAAAAATATTCTTTCAAATACTTTCGAGAATGTTACTAATAAACTTATCGGTCTATAGGACGAGACAACGTTCTCTGGTTTGTTAGGCTTGAGAATCATAATTATTTCAGCACACTTCCACTGACATGGAAATTGACAAAGTCTTAATATAGTATTATATATAAGCGTTAGTAACAGAATACCTTTATTAGGTAAAGATTTAAGTACTTTGGCATCCAACTTGTTAAATCCAGGAGTTTTGGTGTTATTCAACATCTTTATTTCAGAACGAACTTCATTAGGGGAAATATGTTTCAATGGCAAATCCATTTGACAGGGAATGTCTAAAAAGTTCACAATATCGGTGGTAGTGTTATTTATATCAAATGGTTGAAAACTTTGTTCTAAGTGTTCAGCAAAGGCCTTAACTTTAGACAAGCTTGATCTGCACCAAGTTCCGCTAGCGTCTTTTATTGGAACTCTATATTAAGATTAATGTTTTTATCTATCCAGTATTGAAAGGATTTAATATCAGTTTTTGAGGAAAAGAGTTTGTTGGAATTACAGTTTAAAGTTTTCAACGTCGTATTAAAATTCATGATGATGGCTGAATGGTCTGAACTTAAATCATCATTATCTATGATATCTAGAAGGTGGTTCGCGATCCCATGGTAAACAAAGAAGTCAAGCAAATCAGGTATTTTTCTAGGGTCACTGGGCCAGTATGTGGGCCTACCAGTCGATAATGTAGAGTAATGATTGTTTGATATGCATTTGAATAGTTCTTTTCCCTTAGGATTAGCTAGTCTTGAACCCCACCACGGATGTTTTGAGATATAATCTCCACCAACTATAAATTTAGCACCAAGATTTTTAAAGAATGCTTCATATTGTGAACAGCGTAGTTTATATCTTGGAGGGCAATAAATAGCAACAATTGAAATATCGAAATTGTTACACTTGATTTTAACTCCCGCAGCTTGAAGATAAGTTTTTCAAACAGCGTCTATGACTTCAAATTTTAAAGTAGATTTTATTATTATAGCTGCACCAACATGCGCTTTATCATCTGGGTGATTAGCAGAAATAACATCAAAGCCTCTGATTTTTAAATGAGATCGAGAGGTAAAATGAGATTCAGATATCAATAATATGTCAATAAAATGTAAATTCAAGAACATTTCTATTTCTTGGGCATGACGGGAAAGCCCATTGGCATTCCATGCTGCGATTCTAAGATCTATTTGCATAATTTATTAATAAGTATTGACATCATATTCATTAATGAATTGGTCAATTCAATTTGCTTATTTAGTGCTACTTCAATCCTATTCATAATGTCATTATTATTTTGATTTTTTACCACTTGCGCAAAAGACATATTATTAAAGTTATTGTTGATTTTCTTTATTACCACTAGTGTCTGTGTTAATGTATTCTTGCTGGACAGAAGAGAATTGAGTATTACGATGATTTTCCAATTTTTTGTTGTTTATCATATTAGACGATTTCTTTTGGAGAATCTCTTGGTAGACTTTACATCCCTTATAATTCGCAGTATGATTTTGTAGACAATGAACACACCGCGGTGGTGAATTAATATCTTTCCTACATTCAGCTGTGGGGTGATCAAGTCCACATTTAACACATCTATATGGTTAACTACAATAGGATTTAGTGTGACCAAATTGTTGACATCGATAGCATTGAATTAATTCATGTGTTTTGAGTGGTGGCTCAATTTTAACTATGCAGTTATTAATATGTACAATATCATAAACTGCTTTATTATTTGTATTTGGAGTTAGATCGACAAAAAACATAGATAAGGGATTTTTCGTCACGCGGCTTTTGATGTTGGTAACATTTCTAGCTTCGTGACCATTTGACAGCAGATCATCTTTAATGTCATCAATTGGTGTTGAGTGATGTAAACCCTTAATAATTACTCTATATGCTCTCTCTTGTTTTAGTTGATAGGTGTGGAAAATTACCTTGCTTGTATCAAAGTATTTAATAATTTTTCTATATGAATCAACAGTTTTTACCATTAACCTAACTTGATCATCCTTAAGTGATTTATAAGTAAATTCATTTTTAGGTATAATAGTACAAATATTACTTATCATAGCACAAATATCTTTAACACTAGGAATAAATATAGGCGGAGACTTAGGAGCTCCAGCTGCACTCATAACTTCTGTAGATGGTTCTTCTTCGTCTACTTCTAAAGCTGCAAACTTATTTGCAGACGTTGCATTACGGGATGTTGTTGGTTTATCGGCCACAAATGGTTTTTTATTCCTTATGGCTTTTGGTGAATTTTCCGCATGACGTTTATGCGATTGTTTGCTGGGAACACTTTGCCAGGTCAAGAGGCGTTCATCACCGTCGTCACTCACATCGTCACCCATTTTTAAGTGTTTTTGGTTTTTTTATTATTTTTTTTTTTTTTACAATTCTCACTAGAAAGTGTTTTTTTTTTTTAAAGTTTTTTATAATTTTGGCTTTCTATATTGTTTTTATTCACAATTAAACACAATAAATTTTTAGAATTAACACGTGTTAAATTTTCTTTGACTTCGCACGTGCGTTGTCATCGACGTCAATCATAACAATGATTACTAAAAACTACAATATAAATAATTAGAATAATATAAATAATTAGAATTAACATAATAATTGAGTTGATTTACACCAGTCCAGCGACGCAATCAACACTCTCCTTATCAATCACCAGTTTGGCCTCACTCTCACTAGATGCCCTAACAAAGACTCGACCACGCAGGGAGAACACTGCCGCAAGCCGCCTCTCTCGTTTTTGCTATCAGGCATTCGTGTAAATAAAAATGTTCGTCTCCTCCGCACCCAATGTCGCTGAGAGCAAGCTGACGCCTCCTCGCTTTGCAGAAACCAGCAACAGCTTTAAACACAACCCGGAAATGAGAGGACGAGCTTGACAATAATTGCTGCGCTCTTGCTGTTGTTGTTGGATCTCACCCAAAAAATGCTCCGCAGTTTGAGACTATCAAGATTTATGACGCCGCAAATTTTGTCAAACAGAACCGGTAGATTCTCCTTGGAGGCATATGGGACTCCGTGGATGATGAGGTCGGTGGAGACAGCATCACTCTCGCATTTCTCCACCTTTGACCTGAGAGCACTCAGTTCGACGCTCATCATGGAGGAGAGAGAGGCATCAGACGCGTTGACCTTCTTCAAGCTCTCCACCGTCGTCTTGAGCACTCCTAGCTCCTCTCTCAGTGAGACAACTTCTACACAAGTTGCCTCAACTGCACTCACCCGCTCTGCGACGTTCTTTATGCTCGCTTTAACATTAGCAAGCTCTGCCGTCATCTCGCCAATTCTCTGCATCACTGTCCCTTCTGATGCCGTTAACGCTCCGGTTAGCTGCTCCACGATGCTCTCTCTGATTTGGTTCAGCTTCGCGTCTATGCTTGCATCAGATTGCACTGGCGTGGAGGGGAACGATGAGTCATCCGGTCGCGAGCAGAGGTACCCAAGCGGGGTAGACGGGGCAGCGGGTTTGCGTACACCAGCAGTGCTTCGGGTGTTGATCGAAGACTTCGACATTATTAATTTTTATTTTAAATTACTCCAAAAAAATAAAACAAAAGATAGAAGCGAGGAAGTTAGTAACAGGAGCAGTTATTAATTTAAAAGTAGCGTGAGAAAGACGAAACTACGGTCGTAATATATTCAATTAAATTAAAATTAAATTGGTATTTACAACCGACACACGGTTGTAAATACCAATTAAAGTATAGTAAGAAAGGGACCTACAGTTTAACCCTCAAAGATTATTTTTGTACGCGCGCATAAAATTTGTTCTTTCTTCATGAGATATATGATATTATAAATTGCTGTGGAAATATGGACCAAGCGGCAAATAGTTTATTTGTTCGCACTCTATTCGAATCAATTGTCTATAGATGACATAATGACTAATTTTTCTAAAAAACATAAACTTACAGATAGGTCCCTTTTTATGCGCATAGATAAAAAAATTACTTTGAACAAAAAAATTTAAACTAATATCTCAGCCTTGAAACTGACCGAAATAAAGGTTTAGGCAAAAAATAAAAAATAGTCATTTGATGAAACAATATCTGGGAAGATACATATTTTGGACTTTTCACAAGCAAAAAAGCAAGTAGCACAGTATTTGAATGGATTTTATTCCGGAACTACTAATGCTATCGAGGCCTGGTTTTTTTGTTGCAAATGAAATCGAATTTTATCTAGTTTAATGTACGTTCGTGGGATCTTATCATTTTTTCTATTTCAATAATGATAATAACTTAATTATTTTTTATGTGCCCGCATAAAAAGGAACCGAAACGTGTTTTTTTTTTTTTCAGGGACCAGTGAGGGTTAATGCCGAATCCGAACGGATGGGTTTAGAACTTTTTTATGGCATATAATACTCTCTCGCAAGTTTGCCTTTGCTAACCAAGGTGGAGGTAAGAAATATGTTCCCGCGGTAGGAATCGAACCCGACACCGCTGACTTGTATCCACGGGCTCCCACTCTTTAGACTAACCTAAGGAAATTATTTAGAAGAATGATGGAGTACAAGTAGAAGAATGATGGAGTTCGCTACAAGCTACACATACTGTTCGTAGGGTCCGTTTGTGGGGCTCCTCAACTGATATCCTGCGGTGGAGCAGGTATTGCAGTCCATAGATGGGATGGGTTTCATTTTTCTTCAGTTTGGGCTGGTCTGGAGATAGTTCAACCTTGAACATTGGTTGTGGTATTTTGTTTTTATTTTTGATGTTTATTGCTATCTTGGCATTAAATCCATTTGCTTGTAGTGCCTCCACAATTTCTTTCGTGTCTACATCAGCTTCTATGCCCTTGAGTACAACAACTAGCCCTTTACTACTTTTGAGTTGGTATGTGTAGTAGTTTTTACCATGGTCGTTCAGGAATTTTGCTACTTCCGGTAGTTAGTTAGTTAGTAAATCTGAATTTTTGTCTCGTGGATATTTCCTTTGGTTATGGGAACAATATGTAAGGTATTGATACCTATGAGACTTGTTCGACTTTTGACCAAATCATCGGAGCTGCGTTCGCGCAGGTAGATTGGTGGAGGTTTAGTGCTTTTAGCACCAAGGACGTTCTCAGTAGTACTTGTTCCTAGTTGGAACTGGACGCTGTCGCTTAGAATATAAAAACGGTTATTACTAAGCGGAATTAGTGGTTTGAGGCTTTTTTGGAATATTACCACGATTACCCTTTTCCGGGCTCAACTTCCTTTTTACCTGGATGTAGCGATCCATTCGTGTTTGCACAATAGATTTGTACTTACCTTTTTCCGAGGTGACCGTTTTCGCAGTTGACGTCGATGCTGCTAGGATAGTGAGGTTTTTCGATAAATTCCCCACTGGGTTGCTTGATGCAGTTGCACCGGAGGGAGAGGAGAGGAGCATTGTGAGCTCCACTTTGCCGTTAGTAGCGGAGCTGCGTGCGAGACAGAGACCGAAGTATAGAGCTTGCGTGCAGCTGTGGCATGCTCTCTCTGCACGTTGTTGTTGTTGTTCCCTGATGCATTTTCCGCATGACGTTTATGCGATTGTTTGCTGGGAACACTTTGCCAGGTCAAGAGGCGTTCATCACCGTCGTCACTCACATCGTCACCCATTTTTAAGTGTTTTTGGTTTTTTATTATTTTTTTTTTTTACAATTCTCACTAGAAAGTGTTTTTTTTTTAAAGTTTTTATAATTTTGGCTTTCTATATTGTTTTTATTCACAATTAAACACAATAAATTTTTAGAATTAACACGTGTTAAATTTTCTTTGACTTCGCACGTGCGTTGTCATCGACGTCAATCATAACAATGATTACTAAAAACTACAATATAAATAATTAGAATAATATAAATAATTAGAATTAACATAATAATTGAGTTGATTTACACCAGTCCAGCGACGCAATCAACACTCTCCTTATCAATCACCAGTTTGGCCTCACTCTCACTAGATGCCCTAACAAAGACTCGACCACGCAGGGAGAACACTGCCGCAAGCCGCCTCTCTCGTTTTTGCTATCAGGCATTCGTGTAAATAAAAATGTTCGTCTCCTCCGCACCCAATGTCGCTGAGAGCAAGCTGACGCCTCCTCGCTTTGCAGAAACCAGCAACAGCTTTAAACACAACCCGGAAATGAGAGGACGAGCTTGACAATAATTGCTGCGCTCTTGCTGTTGTTGTTGGATCTCACCCGAAAAATGCTCCGCAGTTTGAGACTATCAAGATTTATGACGCCGCAAATTTTGTCAAACAGAACCGGTAGATTCTCCTTGGAGGCATATGGGACTCCGTGGATGATGAGGTCGGTGGAGACAGCATCACTCTCGCATTTCTCCACCTTTGACCTGAGAGCACTCAGTTCGACGCTCATCATGGAGGAGAGAGAGGCATCAGACGCGTTGACCTTCTTCAAGCTCTCCACCGTCGTCTTGAGCACTCCTAGCTCCTCTCTCAGTGAGACAACTTCTACACAAGTTGCCTCAACTGCACTCACCCGCTCTGCGACGTTCTTTATGCTCGCTTTAACATTAGCAAGCTCTGCCGTCATCTCGCCAATTCTCTGCATCACTGTCCCTTCTGATGCCGTTAACGCTCCGGTTAGCTGCTCCACGATGCTCTCTCTGATTTGGTTCAGCTTCGCGTCTATGCTTGCATCAGATTGCACTGGCGTGGAGGGGAACGATGAGTCATCCGGTCGCGAGCAGAGGTACCCAAGCGGGGTAGACGGGGCAGCGGGTTTGCGTACACCAGCAGTGCTTCGGGTGTTGATCGAAGACTTCGACATTATTAATTTTTATTTTAAATTACTCCAAAAAAATAAAACAAAAGATAGAAGCGAGGAAGTTAGTAACAGGAGCAGTTATTAATTTAAAAGTAGCGTGAGAAAGACGAAACTACGGTCGTAATATATTCAATTAAATTAAAATTAAATTGGTATTTACAACCGACACACGGTTGTAAATACCAATTAAAGTATAGTAAGAAAGGGACCTACAGTTTAACCCTCAAAGATTATTTTTGTACGCGCGCATAAAATTTGTTCTTTCTTCATGAGATATATGATATTATAAATTGCTGTGGAAATATGGACCAAGCGGCAAATAGTTTATTTGTTCGCACTCTATTCGAATCAATTGTCTATAGATGACATAATGACTAATTTTTCTAAAAAACATAAACTTACAGATAGGTCCCTTTTTATGCGCATAGATAAAAAAATTACTTTGAACAAAAAAATTTAAACTAATATCTCAGCCTTGAAACTGACCGAAATAAAGGTTTAGGCAAAAAATAAAAAATAGTCATTTGATGAAACAATATCTGGGAAGATACATATTTTGGACTTTTCACAAGCAAAAAAGCAAGTAGCACAGTATTTGAATGGATTTTATTCCGGAACTACTAATGCTATCGAGGCCTGGTTTTTTTGTTGCAAATGAAATCGAATTTTATCTAGTTTAATGTACGTTCGTGGGATCTTATCATTTTTTCTATTTCAATAATGATAATAACTTAATTATTTTTTATGTGCCCGCATAAAAAGGAACCGAAACGTGTTTTTTTTTTTTCAGGGACCAGTGAGGGTTAATGCCGAATCCGAACGGATGGGTTTAGAACTTTTTTATGGCATATAATACTCTCTCGCAAGTTTGCCTTTGCTAACCAAGGTGGAGGTAAGAAATATGTGCCCGCGGTAGGAATCGAACCCGACACCGCTGACTTGTATCCACGGGCTCCCACTCTTTAGACTAACCTAAGGAAATTATTTAGAAGAATGATGGAGTACAAGTAGAAGAATGATGGAGTTCGCTACAAGCTACACATACTGTTCGTAGGGTCCGTTTGTGGGGCTCCTCAACTGATATCCTGCGGTGGAGCAGGTATTGCAGTCCATAGATGGGATGGGTTTCATTTTTCTTCAGTTTGGGCTGGTCTGGAGATAGTTCAACCTTGAACATTGGTTGTGGTATTTTGTTTTTATTTTTGATGTTTATTGCTATCTTGGCATTAAATCCATTTGCTTGTAGTGCCTCCACAATTTCTTTCGTGTCTACATCAACTTCTATGCCCTTGAGTACAACAACTAGCCCTTTACTACTTTTGAGTTGGTATGTGTAGTAGTTTTTACCATGGTCGTTCAGGAATTTTGCTACTTCCGGTAGTTAGTTAGTTAGTAAATCTGAATTTTTGTCTCGTGGATATTTCCTTTGGTTATGGGAACAATATGTAAGGTATTGATACCTATGAGACTTGTTCGACTTTTGACCAAATCATCGGAGCTGCGTTCGCGCAGGTACATTGGTGGAGGTTTAGTGCTTTTAGCACCAAGGACGTTCTCAGTAGTACTTGTTCCTGGTTGGAACTGGACGCTGTCGCTTAGAATAGAAAAACGGTAATTACTAAGCGGATTAGTGGTTTGAGGCTTTTGTTGGAATATTACCACTATTACCCTTTTCCGGGCTCAACTTCCTTTTTACCTGGATGTAGCGATCCATTCGTGTTTGCACAATAGATTTGTACTTACCTTTTTCCGAGGTGACCGTTTTCGCAGTTGACGTCGATGCTGCTAGGATAGTGAGGTTTTTCGATAAATTCCCCACTGGGTTGCTTGATGCAGTTGCACCGGAGGGGAGAGGAGAGGAGCATTGTGAGCTCCACTTTGCCGTTAGTAGCGGAGCTGCGTGCGAGACAGAGACCGAAGTATAGAGCTTGCGTGCAGCTGTGGCATGCTCTCTCTGCACGTTGTTGTTGTTGTTCCCTGATGCAGTAGCTAGTGTAGCGGGAGCGGCAGTTAGAGCTCTCTTGTCGTTTGCTTTGCTCACTTCGCGGCGAGCTAGTAGCGCGGGAGAGAATGATGCCGTGTGCTGTGCTTCTGCACCGCTCTCGGCAATTAGCAACGATGCGCTTAATAGCGCGGCACTTTCATCTGAGCGAGATGGAATCGGATATATGTATATAGCATATAGCACCAAGGACGTTCTCAGTAGTACTTGTTCCTGGTTGGGACTGGACGCTGTCGCTTAGAATAGAAAAACGGTAATTACTAAGCGGATTAGTGGTTTGAGGCTTTTTTGGAATATTACCACTATTACCCTTTTCCGGGCTCAACTTCCTTTTTACCTGGATGTAGCGATCCATTCGTGTTTGCACAATAGATTTGTACTTACCTTTTTCCGAGGTGACCGTTTTCGCAGTTGACGTCGATGCTGCTAGGGTAGTGAGGTTTTTCTATAAATTCCCCACTGGGTTGCTTGATGCAGTTGCACCGGAGGGGAGAGGAGAGGAGCAATGTGAGCTCCACTTTGCCGTTAGTAGCGGAGCTGCGTGCGAGACAGAGACGAGAAGATAGAGCTTGCGTGCAGCTGTGGCTGGAGAGCCTGCATGCTCTCTTTGCACGTTGTTGTTGTTGTTTCCTGATACAGTAGCTAGTGTAGCGGGAGCGGCAGTTAGAGCTCCCTCGTCGTTTGCTTTGCTCACTTCGCGGCGAGCTAGTAGCGCGGGAGAGACTGATGCCGTGTGCTGTGCTTCTGCACCGCTCTCGGCAATTAGCAACGATGCGCTTAATAGCGCGGCACTTTCATCTGAGCGAGATGGAATCGGATTTGGATTCGCCGCGTTTGGCAGTGAACTGTGCACTTTTTTCGGAGAGTGTCCGACACTCATATTTATTTTGTTTATTGTTTACTTTTGAACTTTTGATTTCAAGACAAAGCAAGAGGCAAAGCCTGCCGCTTGTTTGAACAAGAAAAACACTCGAGCGTATTGTTCGCTATGATTCGATTATTCTTGGTATTAAATTACGGATTTAAACACGGAGCTAAGTCAAACACGTCCGCACTGAAAATCAAATTCAGTACAATATGGCCTTGAAACTGACCGAAATAAGGTTTTAGGCAAAAAAAAAAGAAAAGTCATTTTATGAAACAATATCTGGGAAGATACAAAGTTTGTGAAGTACATATATTGGACTTTTCACAAGCATAAAAGCAAGAAGTACAGTGTTTGAATGGATTTATTTTTAGATGCTGTAAAAATAATAACTTTTAAAATCATGAAATGAAATGGAGATTGGGCACGAAAAATAGGTTCAGTAAGAGGTTGCATATTGAATAATATTAACCAATATCTAGTTAAGATTTCTAATAAAAATCAACCGCTCAAAGATGGTGACTGGGCCCTCTAGCCCTTAGATGTTCATTAATTTTTTATTTTTTGTTCGTTATTTGGTCATCTAGCTTTTCCCCATCTGGAATTTTATATAACATAAAACCATTAAAATACCATTACACATTCACAGCAAAGGTTATAGCCTTTTATTCTCATACCCATAATTCTATAAATTAGCTAATAGTTTTCTGTCGTGACAGCATGACATACCATAACACTATTACAGGCCGGTGGCGAAGATCGGTATAGCCACATGCACCAGCTCTTATGCAGAATATGGTCGGAAGAATGTATACCCAGCGACTGAAACATGCGTGTGCTCTGCCCAATCCACAAGAAGGGTGATCCCACAGCGCAAACTCCGTAGGTCCACCATAGACCCGATATTCACAGTACTCCAAATCCTGGAGAAGACCCAAGAATTTCAAATTGACACCCGCCACCTATTTGTCGATTATAAAGCCGCACGATACGGAGACACCCAGACACCCAAAAGTAAACAGAGAGTAGACAGAAGAAAAGAGAGAAAACAAGAGAGGCAAGAGAAAGCGGGTGCCAGCCAATAGTCGTAGAAGTGGTTTAGAATGAGAAAAATACTAAGATAATTAAATTCTAGATATGAATTATTACTAAAAACTTTTTTTTTTGTAAATATTCTTTTATTTGCAATCTATTTAAATAATAATAAGCAATCTTGATTACATAAATTTAACAGAGTTATTTTGAACTTCATTAAGTCCAAAAATACAATGAACATATTTAAATGAACATTAACAACAACTTAAATATAAAATAATAACAAACTTGAAATAGCTATATGTACATACTTATTATCTAAATTGTAAATCTAGTGTATGATATCTTTTAAGTCTTTTAATTTCATTAGTATCATCAAGAAGTCTTATAGCTAGAGTATTGGTGTGATTACTAAGTCTAATAAGGTATCTTGCGCTGAAGTTATTTATTTCTTTTTTAACAAAAGAGACATTGAGATCTTTATGGATTTGAATGTTTGTGACAAACCAAGGTCAATATTTGAATTACTTGCTGTACCCCATAATTGAATTCCATATGTCCATACAGGTTTCAGTAGATATGGTTTATAGAGCATGGTTTTATAGAGCAGTAATTTATTGTTAAGACTTAATTCAGATTTTGGATTAAGTAACCAGTACATTCTTTTGGATTTCAAATTAAGCTGGAGACGTTTAGCTTTAATATGATTTTTCCACGTTAGCCTCCTATCGAGATGCAGTCCTAGATATTTAATGCTGTCACAATTAGGAATTTCAGAGTTATTTAGAAAAACTGCAGGGCAGTTTCCTTTTTTTAAAGCGACAGTTACATGAGCCGATTTTGAAGTATTTATTTTAATATTCCACGTTGTTAACCATAACTGAATTTTGTTGAGTGCAGATTGAACTAGATTTGAAGCCACAGTTGCAGATTCATTTGAAGCAAGTACAGCAGTGTCATCAGCATATGTAGCTGTAGTTACCAAATCTGTTAAAGGCATGTCTGAAGTAAAGATCGTAAACAGAACCGGTCCTAAGACACTGCCTTGTGGCACACCTGCTCTTATTTGCTTAATATCAGATGTTTCATCATTGATTTTAACATAAAAACAACGATTTTCTAAGTACGATTTTAATACTAAGTAAACTGGAGCAGGAAGGAGTTTTTTAGCTTAAATAATAGACCACTATGCCAGACTCGAACAAAAGCCTGAACATCCAAAAACACACCAGAGCAATATTTTTTGGTTTCCAGAGAATCAATAATGACATTTACGATACGATGGCATTGTTCAGGTGTGCCGTGATTACTTCGAAATCCAAATTGATATTCAGGTATAATATGCTGTTTTTCAAGAATAGGTAACATTCTTCTTAAAAATATTCTTTCAAATACTTTCGAGAATGTTACTAATAAACTTATCGGTCTATAGGACGAGACAACGTTCTCTGGTTTGTTAGGCTTGAGAATCATAATTATTTCAGCACACTTCCACTGACATGGAAATTGACAAAGTCTTAATATAGTATTATATATAAGCGTTAGTAACAGAATACCTTTATTAGGTAAAGATTTAAGTACTTTGGCATCCAACTTGTTAAATCCAGGAGTTTTGGTGTTATTCAACATCTTTATTTCAGAACGAACTTCATTAGGGGAAATATGTTTCAATGGCAAATCCATTTGACAGGGAATGTCTAAAAAGTTCACAATATCGGTGGTAGTGTTATTTATATCAAATGGTTGAAAACTTTGTTCTAAGTGTTCAGCAAAAGCCTTAACTTTAGACAAGCTTGATCTGCACCAAGTTCCGCTAGCGTCTTTTATTGGAACGCTATATTAAGATTAATGTTTTTATCTATCCAGTATTGAAAGGATTTAATATCAGTTTTTGAGGAAAAGAGTTTGTTGGAATTACAGTTTAAAGTGTTCAACGTCGTATTAAAATTCATGATGATGGCTGAATGGTCTGAACTTAAATCATCATTATCTATGATATCTAGAAGGTGGTTCGCGATCCCATGGTAAACAAAGAAGTCAAGCAAATCAGGTATTTTTCTAGGGTCACTGGGCCAGTATGTGGGCCTACCAGTCGATAATGTAGAGTAATGATTGTTTGATATGCATTTGAATAGTTCTTTTCCCTTAGGATTAGCTAGTCTTGAACCCCACCAAGGATGTTTTGAGATATAATCTCCACCAACTATAAATTTAGCACCAAGATTTTTAAAGAATGCTTCATATTGTGAACAGCGTAGTTTATATCTTGGAGGGCAATAAATAGCAACAATTGAAATATCGAAATTGTTACACTTGATTTTAACTCCCGCAGCTTGAAGATACGTTTTTCAAACAGCGTCTATGACTTCAAATTTTAAAGTAGATTTTATTATTATAGCTGCACCAACATGCGCTTTATCATCTGGGTGATTAGCAGAAATAACATCAAAGCCTCTGATTTTTAAATGAGATCGAGAGGTAAAATGAGATTCAGATATCAATAATATGTCAATAAAATGTAAATTCAAGAACATTTCTATTTCTTGGGCATGACGGGAAAGCCCATTGGCATTCCATGCTGCGATTCTAAGATCTATTTGCATAATTTATTAATAAGTATTGACATCATATTCATTAATGAATTGGTCAATTCAATTTGCTTATTTAGTGCTACTTCAATCCTATTCATAATGTCATTATTATTTTGATTTTTTACCACTTGCGCAAAAGACATATTATTAAAGTTATTGTTGATTTTCTTTATTACCACTAGTGTCTGTGTTAATGTATTCTTGCTGGACAGAAGAGAATTGAGTATTACGATGATTTTCCAATTTTTTGTTGTTTATCATATTAGACGATTTCTTTTGGAGAATCTCTTGGTAGACTTTACATCCCTTATAATTCGCAGTATGATTTTGTAGACAATGAACACACCGCGGTGGTGAATTAATATCTTTCCTACATTCAGCTGTGGGGTGATCAAGTCCACATTTAACACATCTATATGGTTAACTACAATAGGATTTAGTGTGACCAAATTGTTGACATCGATAGCATTGAATTAATTCATGTGTTTTGAGTGGTGGCTCAATTTTAACTATGCAGTTATTAATATGTACAATATCATAAACTGCTTTATTATTTGTATTTGGAGTTAGATCGACAAAAAACATAGATAAGGGATTTTTCGTCACGCGGCTTTTGATGTTGGTAACATTTCTAGCTTCGTGACCATTTGACAGCAGATCATCTTTAATGTCATCAATTGGTGTTGAGTGATGTAAACCCTTAATAATTACTCTATATGCTCTCTCTTGTTTTAGTTGATAGGTGTGGAAAATTACCTTGCTTGTATCAAAGTATTTAATAATTTTTCTATATGAATCAACAGTTTTTACCATTAACCTAACTTGATCATCCTTAAGTGATTTATAAGTAAATTCATTTTTAGGTATAATAGTACAAATATTACTTATCATAGCACAAATATCTTTAACACTAGGAATAAATATAGGCGGAGGCTTAGGAGCTCCAGCTGCACTCATAACTTCTGTAGATGGTTCTTCTTCGTCTACTTCTAAAGCTGCAAACTTATTTGCAGACGTTGCATTACGGGATGTTGTTGGTTTATCGGCCACAAATGGTTTTTTATTCCTTATGGCTTTTGGTGAATTTTCCGCATGACGTTTATGCGATTGTTTGCTGGGAACACTTTGCCAGGTCAAGAGGCGTTCATCACCGTCGTCACTCACATCGTCATCCATTTTTAAGTGTTTTTGGTTTTTTTATTATTTTTTTTTTTACAATTCTCACTAGAAAGTGTTTTTTTTTTAAAGTTTTTTATAATTTTGGCTTTCTATATTGTTTTTATTCACAATTAAACACAATAAATTTTTAGAATTAACACGTGTTAAATTTTCTTTGACTTCGCACGTGCGTTGTCATCGACGTCAATCATAACAATGATTACTAAAAACTACAATATAAATAATTAGAATAATATAAATAATTAGAATTAACATAATAATTGAGTTGATTTACACCAGTCCAGCGACGCAATCAACACTCTCCTTATCAATCACCAGTTTGGCCTCACTCTCACTAGATGCCCTAACAAAGACTCGACCACGCAGGGAGAACACTGCCGCAAGCCGCCTCTCTCGTTTTTGCTGTCAGGCATTCGTGTAAATAAAAATGTTCGTCTCCTCCGCACCCAATGTCGCTGAGAGCAAGCTGACGCCTCCTCGCTTTGCAGAAACCAGCAACAGCTTTAAACACAACTCGGCAAATGAGAGGACGAGCTTGACAATAATTGCTGCGCTCTTGCTGTTGTTGTTGGATCTCACCCGAAAAATGCTCCGCAGTTTGAGACTATCAAGATTTATGACGCCGCAAATTTTGTCAAACAGAACCGGTAGATTCTCCTTGGAGGCATATGGGACTCCGTGGATGATGAGGTCGGTGGAGACAGCATCACTCTCGCATTTCTCCACCTTTGACCTGAGAGCACTCAGTTCGACGCTCATCATGGAGGAGAGAGAGGCATCAGACGCGTTGACCTTCTTCAAGCTCTCCACCGTCGTCTTGAGCACTCCTAGCTCCTCTCTCAGTGAGACAACTTCTACACAAGTTGCCTCAACTGCACTCACCCGCTCTGCGACGTTCTTTATGCTCGCTTTAACATTAGCAAGCTCTGCCGTCATCTCGCCAATTCTCTGCATCACTGTCCCTTCTGATGCCGTTAACGCTCCGGTTAGCTGCTCCACGATGCTCTCTCTGATTTGGTTCAGCTTCGCGTCTATGCTTGCATCAGATTGCACTGGCGTGGAGGGGAACGAGTCATCCGGTCGCGAGCAGAGGTACCCAAGCGGGGTAGACGGGGCAGCGGGTTTGCGTACACCAGCAGTGCTTCGGGTGTTGATCGAAGACTTCGACATTATTAATTTTTATTTTAAATTACTCCAAAAAAATAAAACAAAAGATAGAAGCGAGGAAGTTAGTAACAGGAGCAGTTATTAATTTAAAAGTAGCGTGAGAAAGACGAAACTACGGTCGTAATATATTCAATTAAATTAAAATTAAACTGGTATTTACAACCGACACACGGTTGTAAATACCAATTAAAGTATAGTAAGAAAGGGACCTACAGTTTAACCCTCAAAGATTATTTTTGTACGCGCGCATAAAATTTGTTCTTTCTTCATGAGATATATGATATTATAAATTGCTGTGGAAATATGGACCAAGCGGCAAATAGTTTATTTGTTCGCACTCTATTCGAATCAATTGTCTATAGATGACATAATGACTAATTTTTCTAAAAAACATAAACTTACAGATGGGTCCCTTTTTATGCGCATAGATAAAAAAATTACTTTGAACAAAAAAATTTAAACTAATATCTCAGCCTTGAAACTGACCGAAATAAAGGTTTAGGCAAAAAATAAAAAATAGTCATTTGATGAAACAATATCTGGGAAGATACATATTTTGGACTTTTCACAAGCAAAAAAGCACAGCACAGTATTTGAATGGATTTTATTCCGGAACTACTAATGCTATCGAGGCCTGGTTTTTTTGTTGCAAATGAAATCGAATTTTATCTAGTTTAATGTACGTTCGTGGGATCTTATCATTTTTTCTATTTCAATAATGATAATAACTTAATTATTTTTTATGTGAACGCATAAAAAGGAACCGAAACGTATTTTTTTTTCAGGGACCAGTGAGGGTTAATGCCGAATCCGAACGGATGGGTTTAGAACTTTTTTATGGCATATAATACTCTCTCGCAAGTTTGCCTTTGCTAACCAAGGTGGAGGTAAGAAATATGTTCCCGCGGTAGGAATCGAACCCGACACCGCTGACTTGTATCCACGGGCTCCCACTCTTTAGACTAACCTAAGGAAATTATTTAGAAGAATGATGGAGTGCAAGTAGAAGAATGATGGAGTTCGCTACAAGCTACACATACTGTTCGTAGGGTCCGTTTGTGGGGCTCCTCAACTGATATCCTGCGGTGGAGCAGGTATTGCAGTCCATAGATGGGATGGGTTTCATTTTTCTTCAGTTTGGGCTGGTCTGGAGATAGTTCAACCTTGAACATTGGTTGTGGTATTTTGTTTTTATTTTTGATGTTTATTGCTATCTTGGCATTAAATCCATTTGCTTATAGTGCCTCCACAATTTCTTTCGTGTCTACATCAGCTTCTATGCCCTTGAGTACAACAACTAGCCCTTTACTACTTTTGAGTTGGTATGTGTAGTAGTTTTTACCATGGTCGTTCAGGAATTTTGCTACTTCCGGTAGTTAGGTTCGAGTAAATCTGAATTTTTGTCTCGTGGATATTTCCTTTGGTTATGGAAACAATATGTAAGGTATTGATACCTATGAGACTTGTTCGACTTTTGACCAAATCATCGGAGCTGCGTTCGCGCAGGTACATTGGTGGAGGTTTAGTGCTTTTAGCACCAAGGACGTTCTCAGTAGTACTTGTTCCTGGTTGGAACTGGACGCTGTCGCTTAGAATAGAAAAACGGTAATTACTAAGCGGATTAGTGGTTTGAGGCTTTTGTTGGAATATTACCACGATTACCCTTTTCCGGGCTCAACTTCCTTTTTACCTGGATGTAGCGATCCATTCGTGTTTGCACAATAGATTTGTACTTACCTTTTTCCGAGGTGACCGTTTTCGCAGTTGACGTCGATGCTGCTAGGATAGTGAGGTTTTTCGATAAATTCCCCACTGGGTTGCTTGATGCAGTTGCACCGGAGGGGAGAGGAGAGGAGCATTGTGAGCTCCACTTTGCCGTTAGTAGCGGAGCTGCGTGCGAGACAGAGACCGAAGTATAGAGCTTGCGTGCAGCTGTGGCATGCTCTCTCTGCACGTTGTTGTTGTTGTTCCCTGATGCAGTAGCTAGTGTAGCGGGAGCGGCAGTTAGAGCTCTCTTGTCGTTTGCTTTGCTCACTTCGCGGCGAGCTAGTAGCGCGGGAGAGAATGATGCCGTGTGCTGTGCTTCTGCACCGCTCTCGGCAATTAGCAACGATGCGCTTAATAGCGCGGCACTTTCATCTGAGCGAGATGGAATCGGATATATGTATATAGCATATAGCACCAAGGACGTTCTCAGTAGTACTTGTTCCTGGTTGGGACTGGACGCTGTCGCTTAGAATAGAAAAACGGTAATTACTAAGCGGATTAGTGGTTTGAGGCTTTTTTGGAATATTACCACTATTACCCTTTTCCGGGCTCAACTTCCTTTTTACCTGGATGTAGCGATCCATTCGTGTTTGCACAATAGATTTGTACTTACCTTTTTCCGAGGTGACCGTTTTCGCAGTTGACGTCGATGCTGCTAGGGTAGTGAGGTTTTTCTATAAATTCCCCACTGGGTTGCTTGATGCAGTTGCACCGGAGGGGAGAGGAGAGGAGCAATGTGAGCTCCACTTTGCCGTTAGTAGCGGAGCTGCGTGCGAGACAGAGACGAGAAGCATAGAGCTTGCGTGCAGCTGTGGCTGGAGAGCCTGCATGCTCTCTTTGCACGTTCTTGTTGTTGTTTCCTGATGCAGTAGCTAGCGGGAGCGGCAGTTAGAGCTCCCTCGTCGTTTGCTTTGCTCACTTCGCGGCGAGCTAGTAGCGCGGGAGAGACTGATGCCGTGTGCTGTGCTTCTGCACCGCTCTCGGCAATTAGCAACGATGCGCTTAATAGCGCGGCACTTTCATCTGAGCGAGATGGAATCGGATTTGGATTCGCCGCGTTTGGCAGTGAACGGTGCACTTTTTTCGGAGAGTGTCCGACACTCATATTTACTTTGTTTATTGTTTACTTTTGAACTTTTGATTTCAAGACAAAGCAAGAGGCAAAGCCTGCCGCTTGTTTGAACAAGAAAAACACTCGAGCGTATTGTTCGCTATGATTCGATTATTCTTGGTATTAAATTACGGATTTAAACACGGAGCTAAGTCAAACACGTCCGCACTGAAAATCAAATTCAGTACAATATGGCCTTGAAACTGACCGAAATGAGGTTTTAGGCAAAAAAAAAAGAAAACTCATTTTATGAAACAATATCTGGGAAGATCCCACAGCGCCAACTCCGTAAGTCCACCATAGACCAGATATTCACAGTACTCCAAATCCTGGAGAAGACCCAAGAATTTCAAATTGACACCCGCCACCTATTTGTCGATTATAAAGCCGCACGATACGGAGACACCCATACGCCGCCATGTCTGAATTTGGTATCCCTGCTAAGCTCATAAAGCATTAACGACTGACACTGAGCTGTACTAGTAGCACAGTGCGCATTGGGAAGTAACTGGCTGCGACTGCTTCAACCAGATGCTAGAGAAGATCATCAGGGCTGCGGAGGTCAACCCGGTAGAATTTCTGAAGTTCTTTTGCAAAAATTGTGAAAAGTTAATAGCACATAAGTTCATATGATGCCATTCCTTCTTGCCCCCGCCAATTTTTTGGGACCACAATTCCAGAAGAGCTCCTTGTCTTGTTTTGATTTATTTACTATATTTTTGTTAATGTTTTTGACATTTCACTTCAGAAAAGTGCTATTCACAATGATAAATATAACAAAACCAGAGATGAGTTACTCATTTTCAACGCAATTTTGGTGAAATTGGGAACAATTCGCATTTTCGTTTGGCAGTTTTCCAAGGTGAAAATGTGCAATTTCGGCTCATTTTCGGTCGAAAATAAGATTATGCTCGAAAATGTGCATTTTCGGCTCGGTGTGTGTTAGTAACCAGCTTAACGCACACCAATAATGTCAGCCTGGAGATCAGACGAAGGATAGCTCTTGCCAACAGGTGCTGCTTTGGGTAATTGAGAAGCAAAGCCCTCTCTCGACGCACGTAACTTACGCTCTATAAGTCTCTTATCATACCCGTCCTGCTTAACGGCTCGGAAGCGTGGGTGGTGACAAAAACAGATGAGACTAGCTTAGGAGCGTTCGAGATAAAAATAAGATAAAGCCCTATTGTCGTTGAAGGTGTGTATCGCATACGATGGAACCATGAGCTAAATGAGCTACTCGACGACATGAACATATTCACGCGGGTAAAAATTCAGCGGCTTCGCTGGCTTGGACATGCCGAGCGAATAAACGAGAACGCCCCAGCCAAGAAGGTCCTCCATGCGGTATCACGTGGGCAGCGAAGAGCAGGAAAACAACATCGCCGGTGAAAGGACCATGTGCAGGACAAACTGACCGCACTTGGAATTTCTAACTGGCGCGAGAAAACGCTCATCAGAAGCAACTATCGTAGGCTTTTAGACGCATCCAAGACCGGCACACGGTTTGACCTACAGTTTAACTCTCAAAGATTATTTTTGTACGCGTTTTGTACGCTTTTGTTTTGATATGCATAGCGAGTAGACGTGTTTTTTCTGTGGCTGCAATTTTCACGTTTAATTGAATATATTACGACCGTAGTTTCGTCTTTCTCACGCTACTTTTAAATTAATAACTGCCCCTGTTACTAACTTCCTCGCTGCTATCTTTTGTTTTATTTTTTGGAGTAATTTAAAATAAAATTTAATAATGTCGAAGTCTTCGATCAACACCCGAAGCACTGCTGGTGTACGCAAACCCGCTGCCCCGTCTACCCCGATTGGGTACCTCTGCTCGCGACCGGATGACTCATCGTTCCCCTCCACGCCAGTGAAATCTGATGCAAGCATAGACGCGAAGCTGAACCAAATCAGAGAGAGCATCGTGGAGCAGCTAACCGGAGCGTTAACGGCATCAGAAGGGAGAGTGATGCAGAGAATTGGCGAGATGACGGCAGAGCTTGCTAATGTTAAAGCGAGCATAAAGAACGTCGCAGAGCGGGTGAGTGCAGTTGAGGCAACTTGTGTAGAAGTCGTCTCACTGAGAGAGGAGCTAGGAGTGCTCAAGACGACGGTGGAGAGCTTGAAGAAGGTCAACGCGTCTGATGCCTCTCTCTCCTCCATGATGAGCGTCGAACTGAGTGCTCTCAGGTCAAAGGTGGAGAAATGCGAGAGTGATGCTGTCTCCACCGACCTCATCATCCACGGAGTCCCATATGCCTCCAAGGAGAATCTACCGGTTCTGTTTGACAAAATTTGCGGCGTCATAAATCTTGATAGTCTCAAACTGCGGAGCATTTTTCGGGTGAGATCCAACAACAACAGCAAGAGCGCAGCAATTATTGTCAAGCTCGTCCTCTCATTTGCCGAGTTGTGTTTAAAGCTGTTGTTGGTTTCTGCAAAGCGAGGAGGCGTCAGCTTGCTCTCAGCGACATTGGGTGCGGAGGAGACGAAAATTTTTATTTACACGAATGCCTGACAGCAAAAACGAGAGAGGCGGCTTGCGGCAGTGTTCTCCCTGCGTGGTCGAGTCTTTGTTAGGGCATCTCGTGAGAGTGAGGCCAAACTGGTGATTGATAAGGAGAGTGTTGATTGCGTCGCTGGACTGGTGTAAATCAACTCAATTATTATGTTAATTCTAATTATTTATATTATTCTAATTATTTATATTGTAGTTTTTAGTAATAATTCATATCTAGAATTTAATTATCTTAGTATTTTGCTCATTCTAAACCACTTCTACTACTATTGGCTGGCACCCGCTTTCTCTTGCCTCTCTTGTTTTCTCTCTTTTCTTCTGTCTACTCTCTGTTTACTTTTGATTGGAAATTTTTTGCTTGATGCTGTTTCTTGCTCTTTAGTCTTTGATCAGTCTTGATGACTTGTCTGATGGTGCTATTGGGAATTACAAAGCCTTAATTAATATTTTATGCAAGCAACACAAGGGGTTTAATGTGATTCATTTCAATGCTAGGAGTCTAAATAATTTAAAATTGGATTATTTTAGATATATCTTTGAAAACTCTTTGGCTGATGTGGTCTGTGTAACTGAAACTTGGTTCAAGCCTCTTTTTCCCGATTCCATGTTTAGCCTTAACAACTATAAGCTTTTTCGCTGTGACCGTAGTGGTAGCCGTGGTGGGGGCGTTGCAATATATTGCAAATCCAATCTAAATGTCAGACTAATTAACTGTAGTACTGATGTTTGTGAGTTTGTGAATGTTGAAATTTCTGACGTAAATATTAAAATACTAGTATCATGTGTCTATAATCATCACAGAGGCTGCAGTGTGGAACCATTTTTCTCTGACCTTATGACTCGTCTAATTGACTTTGATTTCTTTGTTGTTTGTGGTGATTTCAATGTGAACCTCTTGCTAAATGACTCTGCTTCTGATAACTTTCACCATCTGTCCACTACTTGTGGTTTAAGCGTAGTTAATCCTAATGTTCCTACTCGTTTTCCTATTAATTGTGTGCCTAGTCTACTTGATGTTTGTTTAGTCTCTGACATATCACTTCTGCTGAAATTTGACCCAATGACTTTTCTATCTGATCATGACTTAACTTTCTGCAGCTTGAATATCAATCTGGGAAGAACCTCCCCTGGTAGGTTCTCCATCGTGATTTCAAAAACGTTGATGTGAATGCTCTATCTGAGGACCTATCTGGCATGTGGTGGAATGACTGTTGGTATTTCGACTCGGTAGATGACAAACTTCGTGTTTTCATGGAAAAGTTAGATTGTGCGTTTGATCGCCACGTCCCGTTGCGTACTGTAAATGTATCCAATAATTGTTGTCCATGGTCCAAAGACGGAACATACTACACTCTAAATGGAAAACGAATCGCAGTGACATTAACTGGGAAAATTATAGAATTGCGAGAAATTAAGCTAATTTATTGTTAAGAAATGAAAAGAAAAGATTCTTTCTTTCTAAACTTAATCCTAACTTAAACTCGAAACAATTATGGAAAAATATTAAAAAATATATCAACAACTTTTACCTAACAAGTGGCAACCCTAGCAGTATTGCTAATGGTACCCACCACATTGCTCCGGAAATTACAAATTATGAGTCTTTTGTGTTTTCTACAGTTAGTGAGAATGATGTTGCTAAATGTATTTTAATGATTGGTTCTAATGCGGTTGGAGTTGATGGATTACCCATCAAGTTTATTAAATTGGCCTTACCATTTATATTGGCACCTCTAACGCATATCATAAACCACTAAATTACTACGTCCAGCTTTCCTGAGCTATGGAAAACGGCTATGGTAATACCGGTTGCAAAAACCTCCACTGCCTCCAATCCTAATGACTATAGGCCTATAAGTATTCTTCCTGCTTTGGGAAAGGTCTTTGAGAGACTAATGTATAACCAAATATCTAGTCATTTAAGCCTTAATAATCTTCTATCGCCCCTACAATCAGGCTTTCGATCTGGACACAGTTGTACGACGGCCACGATGAAAATTATTGACGATGTTAGAATTCCCTTTGACCAAAATTACCTGAATTCTTTGTTTGATTGACTTTTCCAAAGCTTTTGACTCAGTAACTCATCGCCATATAACTCATACCATATAAATTTCATTGTGGGGAAAATCTATGGAACCTTGCGCTGCTTACGCACCTCCGTTGATTTTACTCCAGTTGAGACTCGTCGTAGGCTTGTGATACAGCTAATTATGCCCCATATAAATTATTTTGACTCTGTATATAGCAAACTTGACTCTGAAACGCAACATAAACTCCTTGTCGCCTTCAATAGGCGACAAGGTATGTCTATGGCATTCAGCGTTCTGACCATATCACTCTGATAAGTAAGGGAATTCTTGGATGCGGGTTAGTGGAATACTTAAATATACGTAACTTAATTTTTCTTCATAAACTAATTCGCACGAAGTGCCCCTAGTACTTATATGATAAGTACTTATATGATAAGCTAACGTTAGCTCAATCTGTTAGATTGAAATTCTTTATTGTGCCTAGACATACCTATTTAAACAGTAGTCGGTTGTTCTTCATTAGCACCATTAGACTTTGGAATAACTTGCCAAATCATCTTAGGTTAATTGCTTCGGGAAACAGCTTCAAGCAAGCTATTTTTAATCATTTTCTTAATCTCTAATATACTATATTCTCTTGTTCTTTAATACTTTCCCTCCTTCCTTTCTTGTTTTCTTTTCTTTCAAATTTAATGATCCTTATGAATTTGAACCTATCACCTTATATAATCTGTATTTTAATTGTTCAATTTTTAAAACATGTAACTTTATTAAATCTATATTACACTGTTACCTTTTATAAATATTAATATCAAATTAAATGATTAGCTCTAATTAATTTTAATGTTAATTTACACTTGTTATTGATACCTATGATGTACTAAAAAAGACCTCGTCTTAGGGTACAACCAATTAAATAAATAATAATAATAATAAAATAATAATAATAATAATAAAAGTCATTTGATGAAACAATATCTGGGAAGATACATATTTTGGGAAGTCCATATATTGGATTTCACAAGCAAAAAAGCAAGTAGCACAGTATTTGAATGGATTTTATTCCGGAACTACTAATGCTATCAAGGACTGATTTTTTACAAATTACAGAGAATTTTATCTAGTTTAATGTACGTTCGTGGGATCTTAAATTTTTTTTTTTTTCTATTTTAATAATGATAATAACTTAAGACTAAAAACGTGTACAATTTAATAGTAAAAAAACATTTGCATGAATGTTAAAAAGAGAAGGCAATAGTACACTGAGGTAGTAAACAAAGATGATAAGATGGGAAACTTCTGACAGATGTGATTCATAAAACAAATCTATACATTTAGTTTTTCTCACATGCTTTCTTATAAAAAATTCCCATAATAAATGAGAATTCAAGAATAGAGAAATCCAATTTCTTCGAAGTGGCATCACAAAAACAATAGGGGTATTCAGACTCAGTCTCGTACTCGTAAGTCTCGTACTCTCGACATGTCTGAACACCTGATCAGACGGCGTAAAGTGATTTGGAGAGGTGTTGCTAATTTTTGAATAGATTGCCCGTTTTTGAGATATATTATAATAATTTATGATTTTTCATGCATAAATATATTAAAAAAATGTTATTAGTTATATACTGACATCATTGTTTAATCGTTTTATTAGTTGCTCATATTTCTTCTTTTCGCACGCTATAACATAATTATTTAGACATAAACAGTTTTATTTTCCAAAATGCATGATGTTTTTTTGAATATGAATGAATTTATTAAATTTTCGGATTCAAGAAATTATAATTGAATAACAAATTGAAGAATGTTGCCACTACATTGTTTTTTCTCAGATGAATCTAAATTTCGCGGCCCAAAAATAGTACTATCGGACAATTTTTTCACAGAAATTCGAAATTTTGAATGGAATTGTGTATTATAATACTTTATAATATTTTTATGTACAATTGTTAGTTTTTTTATTCACAATTATTTCACTTTTTTGCAAAAATATATATGTTTTGTTTTCACTGCAAAAGTTGGCAACATTTACAAAATTGATTCTACGCGTTCTACGAGAGGTACAACTCGCGTACGAGCGTGGAATCGTAGATTACAAAAACAAATTTGCACGTATTCTACGCCCCTACGAGCCTACGAGACTGAGTCTGAATACCCCTAATGTGTGATGAAAAAACTCACAGCTGTTTCGACTAAATTATTTCAGTTTCAGAAATGAAATTTCTCTAAAAATTCAAACTTTCAAATTGGATTTTTGCTGCTAAAACACCTTATTATGCTGAAGTTAAATTCTAAAAATGATAGCAAAAATTCTCTCTGGGTTAAATAAGGATATATAATCCATTAAATAGCTATAATAAAAATATTTAATATTCATGTTTCTTATGAATGTACAGAAGAAGAACAAGAGACATAACAAAAATGACAGTTGTCGACAAGGGGTCTACTTGAGGTGAGTATGAGGTCTACTTAGGGTGAATATGGGGTCTACTTGGGGTGAGTATGGGGTCTACTTGGGGTGAATATGGGTTCTGCTTGCCGTGAATTGTTGTTTTTTGACACACACCATCAAAGAATTTCACGACCACATTGATGCGGAATTTCGAGTTTCCAATCTTGTTATCTTTGTTAGTAAAGCAGACCTTGATAAAAAAAAAACTAAAAAAAAACATATATACATTTTTTTTTTAAATTTTATTATTAGATACTATAAAAAAGCATTATAATAACTTTTAAAATCATGATATGAAATGGAGATTGGGCAAGAAAAATAGTTATAGTACGAGGTTGCATATTAAATAATATAAATCAATATCTAGTTAAGATTTCTAATAAAAATCAAACACTTAAAGATGGTCCTTGAGTGCCCTGAGATGTTAATTAATATTTTATTTTTTGTTCATTATTTGGTCATCTAGCTTTTTCCTATCTGAAATCTTTTATAACTTAAAACCATTAATATACCATTACACATTCACAGCAAAAGTTAATAGCCTTTTCTTCCCATACCCATAATTCTATAAATTCGCTAATAATTTTCTGGGGTGACAGCATGACAATTTCTTTGCTTTTTTTAATACAGGATCCTGGTTTTCGTCGTAAAACTTTAATACCAAATGATTTTGGTTTGCAGTTAAAATGTCCATACCAACATCTCCCGTTCAAACATTCGATTGATCGAATATATCGTGGAAAATAATTTGAACCCAAATCAACCCAATTGATTTTAGATTTACATTCCCAAGGTTTATATTTAAACTTATTGTTTCTTACAGAACTTGAATCTTTTAACACATATCTTGCTGATGATCTTTTACTAAAAAAATGTTGAATTGACAGCACAGTCATATCTTTAATATGATTAGTTTTCCAAGCAGGCGAGTAACCAAAGGATTCATATTCTGTTTCGACATAAAATGGAGTATCAAGCGATGATCTTTTATTTCCATAATTAGGAATTGATTCAGGTGGTTCAATACTCATATAACGCGGATTAAATGCTTGACCAAGAACCATAATTAGAGTTCCTTCAGATAAACTGGAACAGTAGTCACTTAATGAATGACAACTTTTAAAAAAAACTAAGCCAATCATGAAAATTTGTTTAAAAAATAGCATGATAACAAAAAACGTTACATTATTACGAATGCAATCAAAAATTCAGCTATTTCTGATAAGAACTACAATTGATAGTGATGGGAGCTATCGAATTATTCGATAGTTGCTAACTATTAATTTTTTCGATAGTTTTTTCAACTTTAGGTGGGAAACACATTCAATGCGGTAACTACACACCAACCGACAACATGGCGAATCAGTTATATTCCATCATCTCAAAAAGTGAAATTTTTCTTAATGCGTCAGCGACAAAATATATTGTTGAAATAATTACTAACAAAAACATATACATACCAAAACATCAATATTAATAAAATGAAAGTAAAAATTCCCATTTACAAACATAATTTGAGATAAAAAGAGAGCATTTTGATAAGTCAAGTTTGCAAGTCATAGCCAATCAAATCGTCATCAAAACAAACAAAAAACAACAACAACAAACGACGCACTCTGCTTCAGAACCAACTCCCGCTACCTGCTCCGTCGCTTGAAAGTCCGAACGATGTGAGTCGTTTCGCTGCTAACACTCGAAGATGCGTCGAAAGGCTTATATTGGCTTTTCCGTGCTACCCGGGTAATGAAAAGCCGAGTAGCATTACCCGTGTATTCGAGCTACTCAGGTAATCCAGACCCCTATGATGAATGTGTAGGTATTAAGGCCCGACCCGACAAGTTGATTGTTGGTCAATTACTCTATTCCGCAAAACCCTTTGCCGCATTCTGCAATCGCGACAACGCTTTGCTGATGTTTTAGCATAATTAATAAGAGAAATCAGTAAATATGAATTTTACGAAGTTTTGGAAAATCTGCATAATTTTTGAGTCACTTCCCGCAGTCCCTTTCCGCTCCATTTCTTTTCGATCCATTTTTTCGGAAAACACTTCACTTTGTTATACGCAGATTTTTTGGAAATTTCTAGCTAATTTTGTCGCGATTTCTGAAATTAAGTATTGGTCATTGGTCATCACCAAAGGACTAGTTTTTGGCTAGTTTTTGGGGACTTGGACTAAAAATCATGAAATCAATTCACCACACTCCAGAACACTTCAATTTTTCCACTTTTGCTTGCACTTATAAAAATATTTCAATAAATGAATTTATAATTTTTTTCTTAAATTTTATAATTTAAATTCTTGCATTTCAATTAAATGCAATGTGCCATATCTTTTGTTGATAAATGTTTGTTCACTTTCCCCGTCATACTAATGATGTGCAAGTACAGGATAATTAAAACGTAACAATGGCAAATCTCTGAAATGATTTAAAATAATTGGGAGCATCATCAGAGGTTAAGTGCATAGCTTACGAATCGGCGGTGTCGGGCATACATTTTTCTTTACAGCCACCACATATTATCGAGCAATGACAAATTTCCGAGAATATTGTTTGCCATGAAAAAACTTTCTCCCAAGTCGTTCCAATTTGGCATTAAACAGTAGGTATATTTCATTGGTGTAAATCGTTACAAACGTGTAGTCCTTTTGCAAATTGTATTATATATCTCACATTCTCATATTTTTTTCGATCTCTAATCCGATACTCTTAAAAAAATGGTGAAAAAATCTGATTAATTAAATAAGTCATAGTCCTTGGGATTCGAGACCCCTACGAGTTTCATAGTTCTGATTCGGGGTCTGTATCAGTTCAAGCGAATGTCATATGGGTTGCACAATGTTCCTGCGACCTGGCAGAGGTTTTTTAATACAGTTATTGGAGCTGATTTAAAACCTCAGGTTTTTGTTTATCTGTATGATGTATGATATATGATTATGAATATCTTCGATAGGACTAACGTGGTGTTGAAGGAGGAATTGCGATGTGTTAGTTATGCAGGTTTGAGGTTGAAGGTTTCTGTAACTCTTATCGATCGCAATTGTCGACTGATATTAACGACCTGACGTCACTCTCACCTCTACTGTTTCTGTAAACATTTGAATCGATTCGAATCGACTCGTTCATTTCGAATTGACATGTTATCACATATTCCGATTCCATTTTAATAGAACATTTCAAAAAAGTGTTCCTGTACGAAAATCGAATCGAAATAAAATTGCTCGTTTTCTCACTGGCTCTGAGGCAAGAGAGAACTTACCGACTTCTATAAAACTCAGTAATGTTTTTCAAATATGAGTTAACAAGTTCACAAACTTCATTTTAATTATAAAATTATTTAATTACTAATTCAATTCAATTACTAATGTAAAAAATATTTTGTTTGACGCATTGTCGTTACCGCATCGTGACGGTTGATTCGTCACTGTGGCAGTGCCGACCATTCGACTCAACTTCGGGTGTTAGCAGCGAAACGACGCACATCGTCTGACTTTGAAGTGAAGGAGCAGGTAGCGGGAGATTGCTTTGAGGAAGAGAGGCGTTTGTTGTTGGAGTTTTTTGTTTGTTGGTTGTTTTGATGATAAAAATGAGTATATTAATATTAATTTATTAAAAAATTTTATAAAGAAATTATATTAAACAAATATCCATTTCTTCTTACAATAATCATTTCCAGATTGTGAAATTAATTCCTACACATTCAAATTTTTATATGTAAGGCATTTCATGCAAGTCATAGCACATCAAATAGTCATCAAAACAAACAACAACAACAAACGACGCACTCTGCTTCAGAACCAACTCCCGCTAATTAAGACTAGTTTTATGAAATACTAATTAAAAATATGAAGTTGTACAAATTATTGTACGACAAGTCGCACAATTTTTATATTTTGTTCTTCATTTCTAGGCTGGTGAAGAAATATTTTTCATCCCCATCTCAATTGGCTCAACTGACAATCGCTTTAGAATGAAAGTAGGGACCATGGGCGTACTTTGCGAATTGAGAAAATTTAAGAATATATTACTCAAATTCTCTCATTTTCGTGAAGTGCAGCAGTCTATCAAAGATAACAAGATAGGAAACTCTTGACAGATGTGAGATTTTGTTCACACGTATTGTGTCCATGAGTTCACCTAAATAATGCCATTTTTTTAAGGCTACCATATCTCAATATTTAAAAAAGGGATATTTTTCCCAGATATTGGGAATATATTCCAATAAAGAGCTATATCAAAAATATTTCAAATTCATGTTTCTTATGAATATACAGAAGAAGAACAAGAGACAAAACAAAAATGTCAGTTGCCGACAAGGGGTCTACTTGAGGTGAGTATGGGGTCTACTTGGGGTGAATATGGGGTCTACTTGGGATGAGTATGGGGCCTACTTGGGGTGAATATGTGTTCTGCTTGCCGTGAATTGTCGGTTTTTGACACACACCATCAAACAGTTTCACGACCACATTGATGCGGAATTTTGAGATTCCATTTATTTATTTAACAATCCTTTTATTTAACAATCTGCATATGATTAATGTAATGAAGAAATTGATATTTGTTTAATATAATTTTTTTATAAAATATTTCAATAAATGAATTTATAAATTTGTTCTTAAATTTTATAATTTAAATTCTTGCACTTGAATTTAATGCAATGTGCCATATCTTTTATTGATAAATGTTTGTTCACTTTCCCCGCCATACTAATGATGTGCAAGCACAGGATAATTAAAACGAAACAATGGCAAATCTCTGAAATGCTTTAGAATAATTGGGAGCATCATCAGTGGTTAAGTGCATAGCTTACGAATCGGCGGTGTCGGACTCAGTTGCCTCTTAAGGAACGTGAATATTTCTTTACAGCCACCATATATTGTCGAGCCATGTCAAACTTCCGAGAGTATTGTTTGCCATGAAAAAACTTTCTCCCAAGCCGTTCAAATTTGACATTAAACTGTAGGTATATTTCATTGGTGTAAATCGTTACAAACGTACAACACAAATTATTGCGATTAGCCCTTTTGCAAATTGAAATATATATCTCACATTCTCATATTTTCTTTGATCTCTAATCCGAAACTCTTTGAGGTGAATTATTTGTAACGAAACTTTTGGTGAAAAAATCTGATTAATTAAATAAGAAAATTTGGGTTAATAAGGTTTCTCATAGTCCTTGCGATTCGAGACACCCTACGAATTTCATAGTTCCGATTCGGGGTCTGTATCAGTTCAAGTGAATCCCATATGGGTTTCACAATGTTCCTGCGACCTAGCTGAGGTTTTTTGATACAGTCATTGGAGCTGATTTAAAACCTCAGGTTTTTGTTTATCTGTATGATATTTTCATCGTTATGAATATCTTCGATAGGCCTAACGTGGTGTTGAAGGAGGAATTGCGATGAGTTAGTTATATATGGTTGAATAGGGAAAATTGCAACTCGGTCGATTAATTAGTATACAATTTAAAAGTGAAAATTAAATTAAAACGTGATTGGTGGGTGTGTACGCTCGGGGTACTTGGGTTGAGAATTTCAATGGTTTTGTTGATGAGTTGTGTTGTGTTGATGGTGCTGAGCAATCTTCTCTGCTGTTTCGCTTTCGATGCGGTGAGAGAAGCTGGAGCTGAAGTGCGGCTGGGATATTCCGGAATGGCTAAATAAAACACAAAGGTTTTTTGGCGGCAGAATTATTTCTTCGATTTATTGGGGTTGAGTCAACTTACTTTGTCGCTGTTCGGTTTCCTAATGACCCGAAGAGACTTCGGCGGCGGCCATAACCCTTTGCCGTCGGTCTTTCGGAGTCATTAGGAGCGACGTCAATGTACGAGATTAACTACTAAAACATTAATTTCGTAACACTACTAATTACATAAGGAAGAAAAAGAGTGGAGTGGGCTTAAACATTGCCGCCCGCCTTGCAGTATCGCTGCAATAAACATCATTAAAATAAAATACTATGGTTCAATTCATTATAATTCATTTTAATCTAATAACTAAATCTAATAATAAGTAAAAAAAGTGCATGGATGGAATTTCATTAAATATTCAGTGGCATTGTGCTAAGATAAGTGATAGATGGGGCTGAGTTAAATGGGGCAGAGTCCGGTTACCACCCAACCCAGTTTTGTATCCTGAGCCATTGGTTGACCGGAGGGTGCAGTCAGAATCCCGGTGTTTATAATGCGAGCCCAGATGTCGGTACCCAAGATGAGGTCCACCTCTCCTCGCTGATAGAACTTTGGGTCCGCTAAATTCAGGTTGAGGAAAATCGCCAGCGTTCTCTGATCCACCGACTCGGATGGACTAATGCGTGGCATTCGCGGGTCAACATTGACGAGGACCCGATAATTATCGGTCGTTGGTCCTCGTCCCCGAATGTGGATTACTTCGATCTACCAACGCGGGTGGTAGTCAGTCGCATTAGATCGTCTAGCCTTCCCGAGATATGCGACGTCCCACTGCAGGGATCGAGCAGAGCGCGCGCGTTTCGCATTCTACCATTTACCATTATTTTGATAATGGCCGTAGGATACAAACAGACCATTTCATGCATAATATTCGAGATGGCGCAGGGCCTGATTCGGTCGCGCGCATCTCGAATGCGGGTCTCCAGCCCAGACGGACGAGGTTTGGGTCCAGAGGGTCGATCCAGGCGCTTTCTCTCCAGCCCAGACGGACGAGGTCTGGGTCCAGAGGGTCGATCCAGGCGCCTTCTCTCCAGCCCAGACGGACGAGGTCTGGGTCCGGATCTTCGTTCTCGATGTTGGTGCGAGCGTTGCCCTTCCAGCCCAGACGGACGAGGTCTGGGTCCAGAATGCAGCGGTGGTCGGAATGGCAATAAATCACTTTGCCATGTGATGGGCATGGCATGGATGTCTAAGAACGATCCATCTTCCTCCTGATGTTCGGATTGTGAGGTATCTTCGCTCTCTATATCAGCTTCCTGCTGGTGCCGGTTGGCTCGTGGTCGTCGTCTGTTGCTCCGTGGCGAATCTTCCGAATGCAAATGTAGCAGACTGTGATGCGTCTCAGCGCAGTAGCGACACGTCCTTGTTGAGTGATAATTCCGAGTGGTGTGATGGGGAGAGAGGCAGTTTCCGAAATAGCGGTGTTGCGCGACCGCACGCAGCTTCTCCTCCAACGACATCTCTCGGAATTGACGGCAGTATCTGATGGTGTGTGCCCCACCGCATAGTCGACAAGCGCTGGGCACCACATCCTTTCCCATCTGCTTCGAGTTGCGTCCGAAACGACCCATGCTATTCTGAAAGGTAAGGGGAAAATAATGGGGATGAAGAACTGGAGTTGGAGAAATTAAAGGTGGAAAGGCAGATTAGGATGTCGGCAACACTACCAATTTGACGATTGGTCGTGTAATGGTACCTCTTGCGGTTTTTACATCCACCACTCGTACTCGAGAATCACGTCCTTCGTGAATTCTCACCACTCTTCCTAATCGCCACTCATTGCTTGGTATATTCTCCTCTCTTACTACAACCACATCATCTACCGCGAGGTTACGATTGGGATATTTCCACTTGTATCTTTTGTGGTGCTCGGATAAATTTCCTTCTTCCATCGTTGGCAAAAATGTTGCTGGATCGCCTTAATTTTTTGCCATCTATTCACGATGGACATTGAATTTCCCACAATTTCGGGTTCGGCCCTTGATAGAAGTGGTGTGCCGGTCAGGAAATGACCTGTCGTTAAGGGTACGCAATCAGAATTTTCGGACACGGCGCTCAATGGCCGAGAGTTCAAACACGCTTCGATTCGCGATAACAATGTTGCGAATTCTTCAAAGGTCTATTTCATCGTACCTGCAATTTTTGGGAAATGTGTCTTAAAGCTTTTGACACCAGCTTCCCATAAACCTCCCATATGAGGAGCACCCGCGGGATTGAAATGCCATGTGATTTCTAAATGCGAGTACAAATTTCGTACTTCGCTACCAACGGAATGCAAACATTTTTGGAAATCTCGTTTGATTTCTCTTGATGCGCCGACTAAATTTGTTCCATTGTCGGAGTAGACATGAGATGGGCAGCCTCGACGAGCCACAAATCTGGCAAAGGCTGCGAGGAATGAGGCTATGGACAAATCGCTGGTGCCTTCTAAATGTATAGCCTTGGTGGCAAAACAAACAAAGACACAGACGTATCCCTTGGTGATGAGACACGCTCGGCCTGTATAATTTTTGATTTCAAAAGGACCTGCAAAGTCAAGTCCTGTTGAAGTGAAAGGTCTTGATATTACAGTCCTTTCTGGAGGTAGGGTAGCCATAATTTGAGTTTGCTGCCGCTGTCGATCAATCACACATGTTTTACAATGATGGATTGTTGTCTTAATTAGAGTTTTAACTTTGGGAATCCAAAATTCCATTCTAATCAAGCGAAGAACTAGTTGATTACCCCCGTGTAAACTGAATATATGGACAAACTCTGTCAATAAGTGAGCGAACTTACAGTGATAAGGAAGAATGATTGGGTGTCTTTCTCGGTAGGATAAGTTTGGGCACTGAGCCAAACGGCCTCCAACTCTCATCACCCCCGGTGGGTCTAGAATAGGATTCAGAGTTACGAGGCTACTGTTCGTAGGAACGGATCGATTGGAGAGAAGTTCATTATACTCATTCGCAAAATTAGCTTTTTGAGATAAAATTATTAATCGAAGCTTAACAGATTTTATCTCTTCGAGTGATAAGTCCGGTGACTGATAAGATGAGAGTTTTCTCGTTCGATCGCAAAATCGAATTACATAGGCTAACACTCGCAACGCCTTTGTTAACGAGGAAAACCTTGTAAGAATATCTTCGTATTCGGAAAAGAATTGGAAATGGGATTTTAGAGTTCTTTTTTCCAAATCGGTTTCTGGAAATATCGATTCTGCGGCTTGTGGCCACTCTTGACGAGACTTCTGTAACCACTCGGGACCCATCCACCATAACAAATTGTTGGTTAAATCTCTTGGAAGCGTACCGCGACTTCCGAGATCAGCTGGATTCTGGTGTGATTCTATATGGTGCCAGTTTTTTATACCAACTTTTTCGAAAACTTTAGACACTCGGTTGGCTACGAAAGTGGTCCACGTACAGGGTTCCCTCTTTAACCAAGCCAGGACTATTGTCGAATCCGTCCAGAAGAACGTCTCAAAATTATCAATTTTGAAATTCCACAATAGCGATTCCATTAAATCGGCTAACAAAGTGGCACCACAAAGTTCCAACCGCGGTAGGGACACGGTTTTCAATGGAGCTACTTTGGTTTTTGATGAGAGAAGGTGAGTGGAAACTTGGTTGTTTCCTTCAACGCGAATATATACCGCTGCGGCATATGCTTTCTCGGAAGCGTCGCAGAAACCATGAAACTCAATTCGCTTCCATGGAGCAAAATCAATCCATCTTGGGATTTGAATTTCATTTATATCGTTTAAGTTTTCGATAAATACTTTCCAATCTTCATTAGTCTGGTTCGACAAGTTTTCATCCCAATCAGATTTTTCTAACCAAATTCTCTGCATCAGAATTTTGGCAGTCACCTCTACGGGACTCAACCAACCAGCTGGGTCGAAAAGCTGGGCGATTGTTGATAACACTTTTCTTTTGGTCGAGGTATTCGTTGTAGTGGGTCGAGTGCTCAATTGGCTTGGCAATGAAGTGGAAAATATCTGATTGGGCATTCCATCGCACTCCAAGAGTTTTCGCGAAACTGGAATCTGCAAAGTCCAAGAAATCTTCACAGAGAAGGTGTTCTTTGGGAATATCTTTCAATATTTCCTTGGAATTGGATGTCCACTTGCGTAGAGAAAATCCAGCCGAACTCAAAACAGTTTCGAGTTCGTTACGAGTTCGTATCGCAGACGGAACATCGTGAGCCCCTGATAATACGTCATCTACGTACATCGAATTTTTAATGGCGAAAGCCGCTAGTGGGTACTGAGTTTGAATTTCATCAGCTAGTTGATGAAGTGTGCGAATAGCGAGATATGGCGCACAATTAAGCCCAAAAGTGACAGTCTTGAGTTCGTAATCCAGAATCTCTTGATCTGGTGATTTGCGAAACAAGATGCGTTGATACGGCGTGTGGTTTTCATCCACTTCGATTTGACGATACATTTTTTTCAATATCGCCGTTGAAAACATATTTGAAGAATCGCCACTTCAAAATAAGCATGGTCAAGTCTGTCTGAAGGACCGGACCAGGATAGAGGATGTCGTTTAGACTTACGCCGTTTGAGGAAGGACATGAGGCGTTGAACACTACTCTCAATTGAGTAGTCGTACTCTCCGGTTTGAGAACTGCGTGATGAGGCAGATAGTAATGCGTTACGGAATCAACGCACTTTGGCGGTGCAACTTGTTGCATGTGTCCTAATGTGAGATATTCTCGAAGAACTTCTTGGTAATTAGAGTTCATCTCCGGGGTTTTGCGCAGTATGACTTCAGTTCGAATGAACTGCTTACTGGCTCCGAAACGTGATTGTCCAAGAGAAATATCTTGGGAAAATTCTGGCCGAAAGGGAAGGGAGACAACAAAACGACCATCGCTAAGACGTTTCGTTGTACGGGTGTATTGCTCTTCGCAATATAACTCATCTCGAGTGAGGAATTTTTGCTTTGGAATTTCTTCCAACTCCCAAAATTTAGAAATTTGCTGATCCAGCGGGAGTTCAGCCAGGCAAGAAATTAGGGTCGACGGCTTGGTACTTTGGTCGCAGGGAATTGGACCCGTGAGGATCCAACCGAATATTGTCTCTTGCGCTAATAGAGACTGGATAACGTTATGTCGAGTTCCGTCGAGGATTATTTTTGGGTATAAATCTCCACCGATTAGTACATCGACTCGTCCACTTTTATGGAAATTGGAGTCGGCCAATAGAATGTCGGGTAAATGATGCAGAATCGAACCACTAATCGTCTGCTCTAGGAGATTTCCGGTTACCCGTGGCAAAATCAAAGCCTTTGCTTTGACCCGAATGTTTTGATTCAACGTTGAACCAATGTCTATCTCGCACATCTTAGTAACATGAGCTGATATCGTGTCACTAAGACCAGACACTTGTGCATTGATTGTCTTGACTGGGACTCTTAAAAGTTTTTGAACCCTCTCAGAAATGAAGGTTCCTTCCGAACCAGGATCAATCAAAGCTCGAACTTGGAACTCATTATCGTGATGACGAATGGTCACCATAGCAGTTCCCAATAAAACTCTGCTGTTATGTGAAGCGTAATAGTTATGAGTCGGATTTTCCTCTTGAACTTGAGTGGACTGTGTGGGTTCACGAATATGGAGAGTGTGCGCATGAGTATTTAGAGAGGAGGTTGTGACCGGTGGCGCAATTGCAGACAAAGCGGATGGACTTGGGTCATTAATAATCTCCCGATGGAGCAAAGAGTGATGTCTCTTTTGAAATGGGATACAATTAAAGGAACTCTTACAGTCTTTAATTGCATGGGTACTAGATAGACAGTTCAAACATAAATTTAATTTTCTCACTGTCGAAAATCTTTCTTTTGTTCCCATACTGAGGAACTTGGGGCAGTTTTTCATCCCATGTGATTGCGAGCAAAGCTTGCAGACAAAAGCATTTACATTCGCTAAATGACTGGAAAAACGCCTTGAACCACTCGAACTGCTGACGAATTTACTGATGGGCTTTGTTACAACTTTAGAGGAAACTGAACTTCGTATATCGGATATGGTTTCTAGGGTTTGGAACCTGCTAGTCAAGAAATTATCTAAATCCGCCCCCCGCGGGATCTCAGATTTTTGAACAATGCTTTGTTCCCAAAGTGACAGTGTGGTTTCCGGCAATCTAGTGGAACATAAGTAAACAAAAACTGCATCCCAGTTGCTGATGTCGATATCATACAACTGTAATGCTGATATGGCGTTGTTTATTTCCCTTTGGAGTTTTTGATCGCGTTACCAGACTCCACGGAAACCACTTGCAAGTTGAAGAGTACCTTCAACTGACTTTACAAGGATTCGTTTATTCTCATAACGATCAGCTAAGTTCTTCCACGCAGTGGCGAAAACATCGTGAGTAAGAGGAATTTGCTTCACGATTTCTTTGGCTTCGCCACAAATTTTTTGGTTGAGATGGTATAATTTCTCAACCGGTGTTAAACGCGTATTTGTCACGTAAATTGCAGTGAACATATCGCGAAAAGTCGGCCACGATGTATAATCGCCGTAGAATATCTCTGTGTCTACTGGTGGTAATGTGATGTTGTGACTTTACGGATTTGAAACAATGTCAACAACCACTGCAGAACTCTTTGGTTTACTAAGTTCGTGCACTAATTCACCAATTTTAGCAGCACATCGGACATATGTGTCGTAGCAAAAACGATAACGGACTTTCAGACTTGGTAAATCGATTTTAGATTTTTCATCGCTCGACTAGCTTTTTTCTTTTTTGTTTTTTTTTTTTTTTTTTTTTTGGTTTGGGATTTAGTAATCGAGTTAACTTCGAGGTGTATTAATAATCGAAACGCAAAAAAGCCGGTATCAAACTTGTAACCGCGCAGTGGATTACAAATTCAAACTTTTTCGATTGGCTAACAACCACTCAGTTAAAAAACAACACGAAAAATTCTAAAAATTAACGAAAAGCTCTATGCTAATCGTCACACAGAAACAGTCGAGGTGGCAACGCCAATTGACAATAAAAGTAATAAAATTATTTATTTGTGGTCAGACCTTTTTATTTTATTAAAATTTGTTTACTGGATCTGATGGTGTTGTCTCTGCTTTCGCTGGTTTGCCGGTGCTGTTTCTAGTGTGGTTGTTGTATTTTGCTTCTTTTTTGTTGTTGTTTCAGACTCTACTGTCTCTGCTACTGTGACTGCTGGTATAGTTGTTGTTGTAGCGTTGTTCGCTGTTGTTGTTGTTACAGCGCATTCACTGTTGTTGTTCTATATTATTTATTTTGTTGTTGTAGTGTACAAATTATTTTTATATTTAATAAATTTAAATTTACTAATATTCACTTTTCTCTACTTTACTTTATTTTATTTTGAAAATCACTTGAAAGTGAAAAACTTTGCACGTTGAAAGTTTGAAAGTGAAATCACTGTTAGTGAAACCAAATAATTTGTACACTGGGTTGGCGAGCTTGTGGTGAGTTTGGGTGCAGCTGACTGTGTGGGTGTATAGTGGTGCGTGGGTGCGAAAGAGAAGTTTAGTGCAATGAGTGGTGGTGGTGTTGAACGGGAGAACTGCCCATGCAATTCTCTCGCGTTCTGGTTGCCGATTGGACTAAAAGGTGGAGCGGGAGAAGTCAATATTTCTCGCGCGCTCTTTCACGTCTTAGTCTGCGTGATCGGACTTGGTGTTGTGTGTGGATGAGCGGGAGAGCGGGGGGGATCGAATCTCTCGCGCGCTCTGAACTTCGTCAAACTATTTTGATGTCGGATTTAATTTGTTTATTTATTATTTTTTTTTACACACAATGCACTTTTTCACTGAATATAATAAAATTTCACGCACCTTTTTTATAATTCTGGAACTGACGCTTGTAGACAAATCCGGCTCGAAGGACCAATATGTACGCTCGGGGTACTTGGGTTGAGAATTTCAATGGTTTTGTTGATGAGTTGTGTTGTGTTGATGGTGCTGAGCAATCTTCTCTGCTGTTTCGCTTTCGATGCGGTGAGTGAAGCTGGAGCTGAAGTGCGGCTGGGATATTCCGGAATGGCTAAATAAAACACAAAGGTTTTTTGGCGGCAGAATTATTTCTTCGATTTATTGGGGTTGAGTCAACTTACTTTGTCGCTGTTCGGTTTCCTAATGACCCAAAGAGACTTCGGCGGCGGCCATAACCCTTTGCCGTCGGTCTTTCGGAGTCATTAGGAGCGACGTCAATGTACTAGATTAACTACTAAAAAATTAATTTCTTAACACTACTAAATACATAAGGAAGAAAAAGAGTGGAGTGGGCTTAAACAGTGGGCGAGGCCGTAAAAGTAAAATAGGCGAAGGAGCTTGCTACACCCTTAAAGGTGAGATTGATGTCAAATCTGTAATAACAGTCGACAATTAAGTTCAGTCCGATTTCGAGTAGCATTGTCAATATAAACGATCTTGAAAGCAGAGTCGCAAATAAATGCGCATATACCGTTTTAAAGCGTAAAAATTAAGTATTAAAACTAATTCAATATTTAACATTTTTTCAAACATTTCATAAACAATATTTTCTTTAATTGAGTATTTTGATCAAGTGATATCTGCAAATCGTTTGAAGCGCATCATAAGTTGAACAGTAGCCCGTTTCTGTAACTCTTATCGATCACAATTGTCGACTGATATTACCAACCTGACGTTATTCTGACGTCACTCTCACCTCTACTATTTCTGTAAACATTTGAATCGATTCGAATCGACTCGTTCATTTCATGCAAGTCATAGCACATCAAATGGTCATCAAAACAAACAAAAAATAACAACAACAAACGACACACTCTGCTTCAGACAAGACAACTCCCGCTACCTGGTCCGTCGCTACGTTTCATACAGAAGCAGAAAGCAGAAGAGAACCTGCATCATGGTTAGGCAAAGCGTGCAGTGCACATATAACTGTTTATGAATATTAAATTCATAAAACAAATCTATACATTTAGTTTTTCTCACATGCTTTCTTATAAAAAATTCCCATAATAAATGAGAATTCTAGAATAGAGAAATCCAATTTCTTCGAAGTGGCATCACAAAAACAATAGGGGTATTCAGACTCAGTCTCGTACTCGTAAGTCTCGTACTCTCGACATGTCTGAACACCTGATCAGACGGCGTAAAGTGATTTGGAGAGGTGTTGCTAATTTTTGAATAGATTGCCCGTTTTTGAGATATATTATAATAATTTATGATTTTTCATGCATAAATATATTAAAAAAATGTTATTAGTTAAATTATAATTAATTATTATAATTGTTATTAAAAATTATAATTAAAATGTGTGAACCTCGCACACAAATTTTCTCATTTTATATAAAAGTTGATCCAACTATAGTTTGAAAAATCCCTTTCATTCGAAAGAAAATGTATTGTTATATACTGACATCATTGTTTAATCGTTTTATTAGTTGCTCATATTTCTTCTTTTCGCACGCTATAACATAATTATTTAGACATAAACAGTTTTATTTTCCAAAATGCATGATGTTTTTTTGAATATGAATGAATTTATTAAATTTTCGGATTCAAGAAATTATAATTGAATGACAAATTGAAGAATGTTGCCACTACATTGTTTTTTCTCAGATGAATCTAAATTTCGCGGCCCAAAAATAGTACTATCGGACAATTTTTTCACAGAAATTCGAAATTTTGAATGGAATTGTGTATTATAATACTTTATAATATTTTTATGTACAATTGTTAGTTTTTTTATTCACAATTATTTCACTTTTTTGCAAAAATATATATGTTTTGTTTTCACTGCAAAAGTTGGCAACATTACAAAATTGATTCTACGCGTTCTACGAGAGGTACAACTCGCGTACGAGCGTGGAATCGTAGATTACAAAAACAAATTTGCACGTATTCTACGCCCCTACGAGCCTACGAGACTGAGTCTGAATACCCCTAATGTGTGATGAAAAAACTCACAGCTGTTTCGACTAAATTATTTCAGTTTCAGAAATGAAATTTCTCTAAAAATTCAAACTTTCAAATTGGATTTTTGCTGCTAAAACACCTTATTATGCTGAAGTTAAATTCTAAAAATGATAGCAAAAATTCTCTCTGGGTTAAATAAGGATATATAATCCATTAAATAGCTATAATAAAAATATTTCAAATTTATGTTTCTTATGAATATACAGAAGAAGAACAAGTGACAAAACAAAAATGACAGTTGCCGACAAGGGGTCTACTTGAGTTGAGTATGGGGTCTACTTGGGGTGAATATGGGGTCTACTTGGGATGAGTATGGGGCCTACTTGGAGTGAATATGGGTTCTGCTTGCCGTGAATTGTTGGTTTTTGACACACACCATCAAACAGTTTCACGACCACATTGATGTGTTTTCAATCATGTTATCTTTGCAGTCTATCATGTTCGGGCCTTTAATTTAACATTTTGCATATGATTAATATAATGAAGAAATTTATATTTGTTTAATATACTTTTTTTTATAAAATATTTCAATAAATGAATTTATAAATTTGTTCTTAAATTTTATAATTTAAATTCTTGCACTTGAATTTAATGCAATCTGCCATATCTTTTATTGATAAATGTTTGTTCACTTTCCCCGCCATACTAATGATGTGCAAGCACAGGATAATTAAAACGAAACAATGGCAAATCTCTGAAATGCTTTCGAATAATTGGGAGCATCATCAGTGGTTAAGTGCATAGCTTACGAATCGGCGGTCTCAGTTGCCTCTTCCGAGAGTATTGTTTGCCATGAAAAAACTTTCTCCCAAGCCGTTCAAATTTGACATTAAACGGTAGGTATATTTCATTGGTGTAAATCGTTACAAACGTACAACACAAATTATTGCGATTAGCCCTTTTGCAAATTGAAATATATATCTCACATTCTCATATTTTCTTCGATCTCTAATACGAAACTCTTTGAGGTGAATTATTTGTAACGAAACTTTTGGTCACAGTTCCGATTCGGGGTCTGTATCAGTTCAAGCGAATTCCATATGGTTTTCACAATGTTCCTGCGACCTAGCAGAGGTTTTTTGATACAGTCATTGGAGCTGATTTAAAACCTCAGGTTTTTGTTTATCTGTATGATATAGTCATCATTATGAATATCTTCGATAGGCCTAACGTGGTGTTGAAGGAGGAATTGCGATGAGTTAGTTATGCAGGTTTGAGGTTGAATAGGGAAAATTGCAACTCGGTCGATTAATTTGTATACAATTTAAAAGTGAAAATTAAATTAAAACGCGGTTGGTGGGCGAGACCGTAAAAGTAAAATAGGCGAAGGAGCTTGCTACACCCTTAAAGGTGAGATTGATGTCAAATCTGTAATAACAGTCGACAATTAAGTTCAGTCCGATTTCGAGTAGCATTGTCAATATAAACGATCTTGAAAGCAGAGTCGCAAATAAATGCGCATATACCGTTTTAAAGCGTAAAAATTAAGTATTAAAACTAATTCATTATTTAACATTTTTTCAAACATTTCATAAACAATATTTTCTTTAATTGAGTATTTTGATCAAGTGATATCTGCAAATCGTTTGAAGCGCATCAAAAGTTGAACAGTAGCCCGTTTCTGTAACTCTTATCGATCACAATTGTCGACTGATATTACCAACCTGACGTTATTCTGACGTCACTCTCACCTCTACTATTTCTGTAATCATTTGAATCGATTCGAATCGACTCGTTCATTTCATGCAAGTCATAGCACATCAAATGGTCATCAAAACAAACAAAAAATAATAACAACAAACGACACACTCTGCTTCAGAACAAACTCCCGCTACCTGGTCCGTCGCTATGTTTCATACAGAAGCAGAAAGCAGAAGAGAACCTGCATCATGGTTAGGCAAAGCGTGCAGTGCACATTCATGCCACACCTTAGCTCCCCTGATCTCACAGTCGTATGAATAGGGGATGGTGCAGGCGCCTTCATAGTAGCATCCACGTATCCTCCTCCATCGAACGATGCGGAGAATCTAGCTGAATACTGTAAAGGAAAGTATATAGGTTGCGATGCCAACTCACACAATACACTGTGGGGAAGCACCGACGACAACCGTAGAGGAGAGGCTTTACTCGAATTTGTAGAGAAACAAAGTCTTCTTATTTCAAATAGAGGATCAAACTCAACTTTCGTAGACCTACGAAGGAAGGAAGTCATTGATATAACTCTATATAGTAGCAAATTGCTAGATAGGCTAGAGGACTGGAAAGTTATGAATGATTTGACTATGACGGACCACCGTGCTATTCAGTTCAAAATCCTATATGGCAATACGCTCAAACGCAACAAGAAGATAATAAGAATTCCGAAGAACACGGATAGCGCTAAGTACGCAGAACGTTTTCGCTCTTCAAAACATCAGGACTAGGCAAGATCTTCCCAGCTCTTCTTCAATGGGGTGCAAACACGCTATTGGAAAGAGTAAGGGAAATCTTCACCGCATGCCTGACCGCATGAATGAGGTCCTTCCGACCAGTAAGCCTCACCTCATTCCTTTTGAAAACAATGGAAAGCGGACTTCTTGGAGAGCATGCCTATAGGGCAGGACGATCTACAGAAACGGTCTTACATGAGCTTGTTAGGCATGCCGAGAAAGAAATCTCATCAGGAGGCATGGCACTCGCACCCTCATGGACATTGAAGGCGCCTTTGAAATCTGACCAGAAAACCATCAAACGTAAGCTAGACCGGGTTCAAAGACTGCATTGGAATAACTGGTGCGATTCGTCCCACTCCAACTGCAGCCATGGAAGCGCTGTTAGGACTGCTACCCCTGGACCTTGCCGTAAAGAGGTCAGCAGCACTATCGGCTCTATATGCCATGTGGTATAATGTATAAGGCCGAGTAGCATTAAGGCCGAGTAGCATTACCCTTGTATTCGAGCTACTCGGGCAATCGAGACCCCTATTATGAATGTTCTGGGAAACACATTCGATGCGGCAGATATTAAGGCTTAACCATGATATGGCGATGTACACTTTTCAAAAAAATTGGGAAATGAGCGTGACTATGAGATGTAGAAAAAATTCTCGTTCAGTTTCGATCAATTCGTTGACTTTGGAAAAACTTCGGAGTGACCGGTTTCAACCGCTCTCTCAGTGTTTTTCAGTGTTGTTAAATTGTTGAAGATGGGTTCTTTTTAAATTTTGCCTAGAAATTCATGGAAATTTTGGTTTAATGACAACACAGTTTAAACACAGTTTGTACAATTTATTGTACGACAAGTCGCACAATTTTTATATTTTGTTTTTCTTTTCAAGGAAATGGCTGGTGAAGAAATATTTTTCATCCCCATCTCAATTGGTTGATTGAACTGCTTAACTGACAATCGCTTTAGCATGAAAGTAGGTACCATGGGCGTACTTTGCGAATTGAGAAAATTTGAGAATATATTCCTCAAATTCTCTCATTTTCGTGAAGTGCAGCAGTCTATCAAAGATAACAAGATGGGAAACTCTTGACAGATGTGAGATTTTGTTCACAAGTATTGTGTCCATGAGTTCACCTAAATAATGCCATTTTTTTAAGGCTACCATATCTCATAATTTAAAATGCGGATATTTTTCCCAGTTATTGGGAATTTTTTTCTATGTTGGACGGTTTATGCAATACATGTAAAATTGTAGATATTTCAGATTATAATGTTAACATTAGAATTCTAGCATTACAATTTATATATTGATTTACCAATTCAATATAGTAACTACCGCACCGCCTGGTCCACCCAGGCAAAATCCGTTAACTTCGGCCAGGCCGAAGTTTACATACCCTACACCCTGCATACAACGTTTATAAGAGGAAAAACTGTGAATTCTATTGTGAATTTCTATCAATAATTAGTGAAAATGCGTCATTACACTTCTACAACTGTGGTCTCTTTCAAAAAGATATATATATTTGAAGCTATATTCGTTTTCCAAAAACCATTATACCCTTTTTTGCGGAGATTGTCTTTAGATCTATCTTATCTATGAATTAGAGTGAAGTTAGGAATATTATAGTGTTCTCTTTCCACAAAACGAAGTAGTTGTGTTGTTTGAGCATTGTGCCATTGGAAAATCTTGGAAGTGCGCATTAAAGCTCTGCAATTTATGGAAGAATAATTGAATCGATGATTTTTTGTATGCCGTAAAATCATAATGTGCCTTTAGTTGCTTTTCCGATTTTAGATGTTCATTTCAATGGGGACAAAATCTAATTCAACAAAAGACTTGGGAGGGTTGAAATTCCCAATAATATAAAGGCCAGAAGTATTTGCTGCGCTACTATAAGCAACATATAATGCGACTGATTCCACTTCGAAGATGAACAGCCATTTGGAAATATGTAGTTCCCTAACTTTTGTGGATTGTGATCCCTTCAGCAGGTACAATTGGAAATTGTTTTCTCTCAATCGTCACCTGCTCATTAAGTTTATATTGAAAGGATATAATCAATTTTTCTATGGGCGTCGATTGAGGTTCAGTTGGATGTGGTCTCTTTCTTATTGCATTCACTCCCACACTTTCATCAGGAAATAACATCCATAAAGTAGTTGGTTGGCTTGTAGATCTACAATTTTGTATGGAAGGTGCTCGAGATCTTTTCCATTTGATTCATGGTAACTCTTAGTAGCAATATTTAATCTAATAACTGTCTATATGGTTTACCATATATCCAACATTGAGCTGTAGCTTTTGAGCTAAGCTGTAGCTTGTCAGTTGGTCGATTTTCCATTATTGTCTTGTAAACTCGTATCGGTGATACATGATCACACACAAAATGTGATATAACCTTTTGCTTTATATGGGAGGTGGGCGTGTCCGTGGACCGATTTTGCTCAATATCATTGACAAACAATGTATATATATATAATACATATAATAGTTATAAATCCAAAATTTGAAGTCTCTAGCTTTTACCGTTTCTTCAAAAAACTGATTTCTACAGACAGACACACAAACAGACAGACAGACCGACAGACAGACCGACAGACAGACAGACGGACATCGCTAAATCGACTCAGGAGGTGACGCTGATCAATAATATATATACTTTTCTATACCTACGACCTATCCTTTAATGCGTTACAAACGTAAGGACAAAATGAATATACCCTTACCCACAGAGTGTAGGGTAAAATGATTATTATACTACAACAGTTTTCCAAATTGTTCTAAAAATGTATAAACATTGAGTATAAGGACTATAATAATAACAGTTTATGAATATTAAAAACATAACTATACATTTGGTTTTCCTCACATGTTTTCTTATAAAAAATTCCATAATAAATCAGAATTCAAGGATAGGGGAAATCCAATTTCTTCGCTGTGGCATCACAAAAACAATGTGTGGTGAAAAAACTCACAGCTGTTTTAACTAAATTATTTTAGTTGCAGAAATTAAATTTCTCTAAAAATGGAAACTTTCAAATTGGATTTTTGCTGCTGTGGCATCACAAAAACAATGTGTGGTAAAAAAAACTCACAGCTGTTTTAACTAAATTATTTTAGTTTCAAAAATTAAATTTCTCTAAAAATGGAAACTTACAAATTTGATTTTTGTTGCTAAAATACCTTAAAATACCAAAAATGTTCTCTTGGGTATATAAGGTAATATACAGGCAAGTTCCCGATTTCGATCGAAATTCAATACGAAATCGAATTGCCTTGTTCCAACTTTTGATTTGTCGTTTTCAAATCCGATTCTGTATGTTCGAATCGAATTGATGCGAAATTGGCTTGTTCCCAATTCCGGTTCCGAGGATTTTCTATCGAATTCAAACAAGTGACAAAATGAGTTGTGAATTTTATTTCGATATGAATTTGGATTCAAATTTAATGAAACGTAAACCTCTAAGAGTAAATTACGCTTCAATTCAGCATTAGAATATTGTCTACGGCTATAGATATTCTTGTTTGTAAGTCGTGGACATAATATGTAAGTGTTTGTTATGGTCCAACTCGTCATGAGGTTTGATAAAATACGGAGTTCTGGAAATGTTCCCTCATTTCCCAAAAGAATGAGAACAATTGAGTAAAATCTGTCAAAATGACAATTAATTGATAAAATAAATTTTCAAAAATAAATTGTTGAACGATTAAAAATTGTATGAAATTCATGAAATTTGAATTCCGAATATTGGGAAAAGTTTAGCAAATTCGATTGCCCCAACTTGTTAGTAAACGATCTAACATGGTCATTGGTTATGTAAAAGCTTTAAAATGTCTTGCATTTATCTCGTCTCTGAGAAATTCATGTTTTTAATTTTTTCATTCATTGCCCACAACCATTCTAAAAATATTTAATTAATTTATTTAAACGTCAATATTTTATTGTCATTTTTGACTTTTCGAAGTTTTCGAATTCACATTGAATTCGATCGAATTCCAATTCCGATATCGAATTGATTTCGATCGAAAATGAGATGCCTGACAGTTCAATAAAGAGCTATATTAAAAATATTACAAATTCATGTTTCTTATGAATATACAGAAGAAGAACAAAAGACAAAACAAAAGTGACAGTTGTCGACATTGGGTCTTCTTGAGGTGAGTATGGGGCCCACTTGGGGTGAATATGGGTTCTGCTTGCCGTGAATTGTTGTTTTTTGACACACACCATCAAACAGTTTCACGACTACATTGATGTGTTTCCAATCATGTTACCTTTGCAGTCTATCATATTCGGGCCTTTAATTTAACAATCTGCATATGATTAATGTAATGACGAAATTTATATTTGTTTAACATACTTTTTGTTTGAGCTCGTTGGCCACTAAATAATTAAAGTTGGCGTTGGTGCTCTGGGCTTAGTAGCGGGGCTGGGGGGTGGATGCTTCGCGCAATCGAAATGCGGTCGGCAAAACCAAATTGTCCGTCCGGCAAATCGGCAACAAAAAACGCAGCAGAACTCGTACCGCAGCAAAATGGAAACACTGAAAATGTTTGGGGCAGTAAATATTCTTTATTATATTTGATTTGCGATCTCTCACCTATGTGATATAAAATACAAGGGGTCGTTCACCAATGTGAAGCTGGAACCGATAATAAATAATCTCTCTTAGAGATCCAAAAACGTAAGAACTATCACCTATGTGATCTAAAATGCAAGACGTGTATCACCTATGTGATCTAAAAAGTGAGTGACCGTCGGAAAACTTCGGATGAGTTCGTGACCCTTCCACACAATAAGTGGGACGGAAGCGACGAGACTCAGCCCCGTGACTGGCGCCATCGTTCCGTCGCACCGAACTCGCAGGAGGATTAACGAGCTCGGTGCATGGAGGGGGGAGAGAATATTGCTCTTCCGCGGGGCGGTCCTCTATGAGCTCTTCGATCTCCAGCCCTTTATCCCCGGTCGATTCCTCTCGTAGAGAACGCCACGATCGCCTTTGGATCCGTGGCTCCCTCTCCGAAAGGAACCCGTCCTCGGTCCCCTCACTAGGGGGAGCTCGTGACTCAGGAGTACTTTCCCTGAATTCACGGAGACCGACACCGGCCGGCGAAGACTCTGAGTGCAACGATGCTCGGGCCTTATTTCCTTACTCAGAATGCCCGTGCAGCATCGTATGATGTTTGCGGTTGCATCTGAACTTATCAGGGCAACGCTTCAGACGACAAACACCATGTAGATCATGGCTCGACGGTTGCTGGATTTCCGATATTCCAGTAGTTCTATTTTCAGCGACCCGAACTCTCGAATCGCGTGTTGGGGAATTCCACTTACGTCGACTGATCCCCGATGGGAAGTCTAGTCGAGCAGGAAGCGAAACTTCTGTGTAGCAAGACACAATGGTTTTGGTGGATTTTTGACTTGGCAAAGGCTCCGTGAGTATCCAGCCAAAGACCGTCTCTTGGGCTACTAACTGTTCGACAACTTGATGTCGAACACCTTCCAACATTATTTGTGGGTACACATCCCCACTAATTAAAACATCGACTTTTCCACTCTGATGGAAATTCGTGTCGGCTAAATTTATATTCGGTATTTGATCAACCACTCAGCGATCGATCGAAGAGGTTGGAAGGTTTCCGGTCAACTTCGAGAGAATTAAAGCCGATACTTTAATTCGAAAGTTGGAATCCTTTGGAGAACCTATCACAACCGAGCACCGTTTCGAGACTTGAACGGCTACTTTCGCATTCAAGCCCGAGATTTGTGCACTATCACGAGTGTAGGGGATTTTGAGAACGTTTTGCAGACGTTCTGAAATGAAGGTTCCTTCAGAACCAGGATCTATTAGCGCTCTGGCTTCGTACTCGACTCCATTGTGACAAATAGTCACCATCGCAGTACCCAGAAGCACTTTCGGGGACCCCCGCACTTAGTGACTCTAACCTATATCAGAGTTAACGGAGGTAGACTGTCGTGGAGTACCTTCAGGGATTTGTACCTGAGAGGTAGATGGGCGCGAGCTTCCATATCGACTGGACTCTTCCGGAGTCGATTGATTAGACACATCGCGATGCAAAAGGGTGTGGTGGCGTTGTTTACACGTTCCACAATTAAACGCACTTTTGCAATCTCGAATTTTATGAGAAAACGACAAAATTCAGGCACAAGTTCAATCGTCGAACATGTTCTAATACCGTGTGCATTAGAACAAAGTCTGCAAGATGTCACATTTTTAACATTTGCATAGTGAGAATTTATGCATCTTGTTTCGAGATTATTGTGAGAAGTCGTAACTTTCACAGACGCCCTTGAAGTTGTTGCACTTCGTATGTCAAGAACTGTTTCCAAGGTCTGGAAACGAGTCGTCAAGAAATTGTCCATGTCCGCCCACCGTGGGATTTCGGAACATAAATATACAAATATGGCGTCTTAACTGCTGATATCCATATCATACAATTGCAACGCTGAAATACAATTATTTATGTCGCGCTGCAGCTTTTTAATGGAACTTCCTGATTCCACCTGGACCATTGGGAGATTAAACAGAACTTTAAGTTGGCTGTTTATGAGAATTCGTTTATTTTCGTACCGGTCAGCGAGATATTGCCAAGCGGTAGCAAAACCGTCATGAGTGAGAGGCGATTTCTGAACTATGAACTATAGTAGAGCTTCTCTACTGGGGTCAGCCGCTGATTCGACATATAAACCGCGGTGAACATGTCTCGGAAAGACGGCCATATAAACCGCGGTGAACATGTCTCGGAAACACGGCCAGGACAAATAGTCACCATGAAAAACATCGATATCTACCGGAGGCAGATTGATGCTGTGACTAGACATAGGAAGGGGATCAATTTCCTTTGGTTCGGAAATTGATTTGCTAAATTCATGAATTAATTGATTCATTTTCCCCATGCATCGGACATAAGAATCGTAGCAAACACAGCAAATTGTCTGTATCGCGAGGAAAACTCCTATAACCACTATTGGTTTTGGACCGCAAACCAGTTGGACAGTACAATTTTGTCTCTATGACCCACTGTGCACAACTGTTGAAAAGGAGGATAGATGTGTGTGACTATTCACACACTTTTTTGGCACACTTTTTCGACTCAAACGTTTTGAGTTGCGGCGAATTGACAATTTTCGCGGAGAGTTCGGGCGAGTTCGCGAATTTGAATAAATAAATTATTCTGTTTTTATTTATAAAAACGCGAGAGGGGACACCAAATCAAACATATATTCCACGCACCTTTTTTTCTGATGGCTCTGGAACTGATGACTGGTGTAGCGTCGAAGCTCCGGCTCGAAGGACCAAAATGTTTGAGCTCGTTGGCCACCAAATAATTAGTAGCGGGGCTGGGGGGTGGATGCTTCGCGCAATCGAAATGCCGTCGGCAAAACCAAATTGTCCGTCCGGTAAATCGGCAACTAAAAACGCATAAAAACTCGTACCGCAGCAAAATGAAAACACTGAAAATGTTTGGGGCAGTAAATATTCTTTATTATATTTGATCTGCGATCTCTCAGCTATGTGATATAAAATACAAGCGGTCGTTCACCGATGTGAAGTTGGAACCGATAATAAATAATCTCTCTTAGAGATCCAAAAACGTAAGAACTATCACCTATGTGATCTAAAATGCAAGACGTGTATCACCTATGTGATCCGGAAAACTTCGGATGAGTTCGTGACCCTTCCACACAATAAAGTGAAGACTTTTCCGACGATTCCTATATGCACCTTCACAAAGCCCTAAAAAGCCCTTTATCTCCGGTCGATTCCTCTCGTAGAGAACGCCACGATCGCCTTTGGATCCGTGGCTCCCTCTTCGAAAGGAACCCGTCCTCGGTCCCCTCACTAGGGGGAGCTCGTGACTCAGGAGTACTTTCCCTGAATTCACGGAGACCGACACCGGCCGGCGAAGACTCTGAGTGCAACGATGCTCGGGCCTTATTTCCTTACTCAGAATGCCCGTGCAGCATCGTATGATGTTTGCGGTTGCATCTGAACTTATCAGGGCAACGGTTCAGACGACAAACACCATGTAGATCATGGCTCGACGGTTGCTGGATTTCCGATAATCCAGTAGTTCTATTTTCAGCGACCCGAACTCTCGAATCGCGTGTTGAGGAATTTCACTTACGTCGACTGATCCCCGATGGGAAGTCTAGTCGAGCAGGAAGCCAAACTTCTGTGTAGCAAGACACAATGGTTTTGGTGGATTTTTGACTTGGCAAAGGCTCCGTGAGTATCCAGCCAAAGACCGTCTCTTGGGCTACTAACTGTTCGACAACTTGATGTCGAACACCTTCCAACATTATTTGTGGGTACACATCCCCACTAATTAAAACATCGACTTTTCCACTCTGATGGAAATTCGTGTCGGCTAAATTTATATTCGGTATTTGATCAACCACTCAGCGATCGATCGAAGAGGTTGGAAGGTTTCCGGTCAACTTCGAGAGAATTAAAGCCGATACTTTAATTCGAAAGTTGGAATCCTTTGGAGAACCTATCACAACCGAGCACCGTTTCGAGACTTGAACGGCTACTTTCGCATTCAAGCCCGAGATTTGTGCACTATCACGAGTGTAGGGGATTTTGAGAACGTTTTGCAGACGTTCTGAAATGAAGGTTCCTTCAGAACCAGGATCTATTAGCGCTCTGGCTTCGTACTCGACTCCATTGTGACAAATAGTCACCATCGCAGTACCCAGAAGCACTTTTGGGGACCTCCGCACTTAGTGACTCTGAACTATATCAGAGTTATCGGAGGTAGACTGTCGTGGAGTACCTTCAGGGCTTTGTACCTGAGAGGTAGATGGGTGCGAGCTTCCATATCGACTGGACTCTTCCGGAGTCGATTGATTAGACACATCGCGATGCAAAAGGGTGTGGTGGCGTTGTTTACACGTTCCACAATTAAACGCACTTTTGCAATCTCGAATTTTATGAGAAAACGACAAAATTCAGGCACAAGTTCAATCGTCGAACATGTTCTAATACCGTGTGCATTAGAACAAAGTCTGCAAGATGTCACATTTTTAACATTTGCATAGTGAGAATTTATGCGTCTTGTTTCGAGATTACTGTGAGAAGTCGTAACTTTCACAGACGCCCTTGAAGTTGTTGCACTTCGTATGTCAAGAACTGTTTCCAACGTCTGGAAACGAGTCGTCAAGAAATTGTCCATGTCCGCCCACTGTGGGATTTCGGACTTGGAAACAATACCTTGCTCCCACAATAATAGCGTAGCCTCAGGTAGCCGAGTGGAACATAAATATACAAATATGGCGTCCCAATTGCTGATATCCATATTATACAATTGCAACGCTGAAATGCAATTATTTATGTCGCGCTGCAGCTTCTTAATGGAATTTCCTGATTCCACCTGGACCATTGGGAGATTAAACAGAACTTTAAGTTGGCTGTTTATGAGAATTCGTTTATTTTCGTACCGGTCAGCGAGATTTTGCCAAGCGGTAGCGAAACCGTCATGAGTGAGAGGCGATTTCTGAACTATATCTTTCGTCTCTCCACGAGTTTTCTGATTTAAATAGTAGAGCTTTTCTACTGGGGTCAGCCGTTGATTCGACATATAAACCGCGGTGAACATGTCTCGGAAAGACGGCCATATAAACCGCGGTGAACATGTCTCGGAAAGACGGCCAGGACAAATAGTCACCATGAAAAACATCGATATCTAGCGGAGGCAGATTGATGCTGTGACTAGACATAGGAAGGGGATCAATTTCCTTTGGTTCGGAAATTGATTTGCTAAATTCATGAATTAATTGAATTCGAAAAACAACGGCAATATCGCACACAAAATACACAAATTTCTTCTGGGTGATCCTCAAATCACTCAGGCCAACGCGAAAATATATAAAAATATAATATAATAAAAAATATAATTTAATATATTTCAAATATAATATATTAATTTTTTCGGTTGTGTGTATTTGAAACTTTAAGGCCAATTGCCTAATTGTTTTGTGTGGGGGTATGCGCACTTGATTCGCTCCGCTCGCAGTGTGGTTGTTGTTGTCTGCACTCGCTTGTGCAGATCCTCCGTTTTTTGTACGGTGTGTGCACTTGCTGCACTGTCTTCTGTGTTGTTGTTGTTGTGCGTGCCTCTGGCGACGCGTAGACTCTCGTTGTCTTGTATTCTGTTGTGCCCGTGAGACAGACAGAGATAGAAGACGAAATTGGAGAGATCGGTTGTTGAGAGTGTACGGGTGGCTTGCACTGTGCTTAGTGCGTGAGAAGGGAACGAGTGTCGTTGCAACTCGTTGCACTGTGTTTTGCTTCGATCGCGTATCGAGCAGTTTTACAGTGGAGTCTTTTTATTTCCTCGCACAATTTCAATGCTTATATTGGATTTCAATTTTCCCAAATAAACACAGCAAATTGTCTGTATCGCGAGGAAAACTCCTATAACCACTATTGGTTATGGACCGCAAACCAGTTGGACAGTACAATTTTGTCTCTATGACCCACTGTGCACAACTGTTGAAAAAGAGGATAGATGTGTGTGACTATAACCACTATTGGTTATGGACCGCAAACCAGTTGGACAGTACAATTTTGTCTCTATGACCCACTGTGCACAACTGTTGAAAAAGAGGATAGATGTGTGTGACTACTCTTTTAGCACACTTTTTCGACTCAAACGTTTTGAGTTGCGACGAATTGACAATTTTCGCGGAGAGTCCGGGCGAGTTCGCGAATTTGAATAAATAAATTATTCTGTTTTTATTTATAAAAACGCGAGAGGGGACACCAAATCAAACACTATATTCCACGCACCTTTCTTTCTGATGGCTCTGGAACTGATGACTGGTGTAGCGTCGAAGATCCGGCTCGAAGGACCAAAATGTTTGAGCTCGTTGGCCACTAAATATTTAAAGTTGGCGTTGGTGCTTTGGGCTTAGTAGCGGGGCTGGGGGGTAGATGCTTCGCGCAATCGAAATGCCGTCGGCAAAACCAAATTGTCCGTCCGGCAAATCGGCAACTAAAAACGCAGCAAAACTTGTGATGGTTGAATTCTTCATCTTCTTTTCAAAATCTTCCTTTTACGGATATTTCACCAAAATTATTTTATATTCAACATCCCACTAAGTTACCACTATATTCTCCTTCCAAACATTTCCCTTCTTTCTGAACTATCCGAATTAGTACTAAATTTAGTACACAACTTTGTCAGGTCCAAACATCCTGTGCCGGCACATTTTCTTTTCTGATTCAGTCGTCTAGTCTTCACACCTATTTTCATAAATTAAATGTTATAATTTAAAAGTGTTTTCAATCCGAAATTTTGATTTCAATCCATTTACGAAATTGGATTAAAATTAAATCTGAACACGAACATAAAAAGGGTAAATAAAATAACAGCTTTCTAAAAATAACATCTCTAACCTAATTCTAATTAGAACTGGGAACCATCAGACGAACGCAATTCCCATCGCTCGCATCGAGATCCACGTGGCTTCCAGTGGACAAGTAGCCACCACTCCACGAGCCCACGAGCTCAGTTTCGAAGTTTCTTTTCCCGTGCTCGGAAGCGGCTCATTCCCGAAGATCACCGAGGAATCTCGATGAATTGCTTTTTTGTACCATCCAGAAATTTCACATTCACAAAGCTAGGTTAAGATTTGAAGCTAAGGACACGACAAAAGAAGAAATCACGAAAGAACAACTACACGATAAAATGACGATAGAGAAAATTTAATGTTAGAAAAGTGCAAAGAAAATAAAGGAAAAAAAATAAATAAAATAAAAAAATAAAAAAAAAAATATAAGCTTCAGGCAAAGCAACAAAAAAGAGTTAAGAATGTGACGATGTAGATAGTGATTTGATGATATGATAAATTAGTTTTAGGTTAAATAACATATAGACACATTAAGTTTGATTTTTAGTTCCATCGAGTTGCAGCAGGCCTGATGCAGTCTTGAGTTGGTGAGTGAGTTTCACATTTATAACTATTCCTATATATATATTATTATACCTATTTTATATCCTAATGCTTAACTAAAATTTTCTTTAAATTAAATTAAAACGATGTAAAACCAAACTTAATATTCTTTTCATGCATTATTAAAGTAATTATTTAAATTCTAAACTTAAGCTATTTTCTCATTTCGATGCACTTCTATGTTCACAGAATATTTCTCTGCTGATTCTCTCGCATAATGACATTGTGCATAATGGCGTTTGTGTAAACGGTTCGTGACTTCACTTAACGGGTGGCCAATGGAATTACAAGGGGTTTCCATCAATGAAGCGGTTGGCGATCAATCGGTTTGTTGGAAACATGGTTGGGCATAGGGTCAAGTGGAACAGAACACCGAGTTCCAGTCGTTCCTAAAAGCAGTTGTCATTCCTCAGTCCACGATGATGGTCGTCTGCCGTCATCGAAGATAGTCCTCTCCTCCTTTCATTTTATAGTTTCTCCTTTCCTAGCTTGATTTGTTAGTGCAGCAAGATCCCCCCCATCCGACGAGCCCTAGCCTTTGCGTGCACCCGCTCCACTATACAAATCGAAACACCATCCATGTAGTCAACGTTTACAATTACAAACTCGTACCGCAGCAAAATGAAAACACTGAAAATGTTTGGGGCAGTAAATATTCTTTATTATATTTGATCTGCGATCTCTAACCTATGTGATATAAAATACAAGGGGTCGTTCACCAATGTGAAGCTGGAACCGATAATAAATAATCTCTCTTAGAGATCCAAAAACGTAAGAACTATCACCTATGTGATCTAAAATGCAAGACGTGTATCACCTATGTGATCTAAAAAGTGAGTGACCGTCGGAAAACATCGGATGAGTTCGTGACCCTTTCACACAATAAAGTGGAGACTTTTCCGACGATTCCTATATGCACCTACACAAAGCCCTAAAACATTGAACAATGTTTGTCAACATGTAGACAAACATGAACCTGACTGCGGTGATTCGATGTTTGGCATAAACACTTTTTTATATGAAATATTTCAATAAATGAATTTATAAATTTGTTCTTAAATTTTATAATTTAAATTCTTACACTTGAATTTAATGCAATGTGCCATATCTTTTATTGATAAATGTTTGTTCACTTTCCCCGCCATACTAATGATGTGCAAGCACAGGATAATTAAAACGAAACAATGGCAAATCTCTGAAATGCTTTCGAATAATTGGGAGCATCATCAGTGGTTAAGTGCATAGCTTACGAATCGGCGGTCTCAGTTGCCTCTTCCGAGAGTATTGTTTGCCATGAAAAAACTTTCTCCCAAGTCGTTCCAATTTGACATTAAACTGTAGGTATATTTCATTGGTGTAAATCGTTACAAACGTACAACACAAATTATTGCGATTAGCCCTTTTGCAAATTGAAATATATATCTCACATTCTCATATTTTCTTCGATCTCTAATACGAAACTCTTTGAGGTGAATTATTTGTAACGAAACTTTTGGTCACAGTTCCGATTCGGGGTCTGTATTAGTTCAAGCGAATGCCATATGGGTTTCACAATGTTCCTGCGACCTAGCAGAGGTTTTTTGATACAGTCATTGGAGCTGATTTAAAACCTCAGGTTTTTGTTTATCTGTATGATATAGTCATCATTATGAATATCTTCGATAGGCCTAATGTGGTGTTGAAGGAGGAATTGCGATGAGTTAGTTATGCAGGTTTGAGGTTGAATAGGGAAAATTGCAACTCGGTCGATTAATTTGTATACAATTTAAAAGTGAAAATTAAATTAAAACGCGGTTGGTGGGCGAGACCGTAAAAGTAAAATAGGCGAAGGAGCTTGCTACACCCTTAAAGGTGAGATTGATGTCAAATCTGTAATAACAGTCGACAATTAAGTTCAGTCCGATTTCGAGTAGCATTGTCAATATAAACGATCTTGAAAGCAGAGCCACAAATAAATGCGCATATACCGTTTTAAAGCGTAAAAATTAAGTATTAAAACAAATTCATTATTTAACATTTTTTCAAACATTTCATAAACAATATTTTCTTTAAATGAGTATTTTGATCAACTGATATCTGCGAATCGTTTGATGGGCATCAAAAGCCTTATCGATCGCAATTGTCGACTGATATTACCGACCTGACGTTATTCTGACGTCACTCTCACCTCTACTGTTTCTGTACACATTTGAATCGATTCGAATCGACTCATTCATTTCATGCAAGTCATAGCACATCAAATGATCATCAAAACAAACTAAAAAAATAACAACAACAAACGACGCAACTGTCACATTCTCAAGAATGTTTAGCGTTATGTTTACGTTGCTATCTTATCGGCGTATTAAAATATATTGCTCAATTTAATTTAACCAATTTTATTAAATGTTTTTGAAAACAAAATTATTGAAAATAATTTATTATATTGTGAAAACTACAAAACGAATCGAAGTCATTTTAAAAAGTTTTACTTGACGACTGATGAAAAATCAAAGGCAAATCAAGTTGATTTTTATAAAATAACTTGAATTTCCCCAGTACTCCCCTCCGAGCTACAAAGCTACTGCTGTGGTGAAAAATGTACCCTTCTAGCTAGATGTAACTTGATAGGAACAGGATTAGCTGCAGGAGCGGAAGTCGAAGATTCAGAATCGTTTCTGGCAGGAACTTTATTGTGTTGCTCAAAAAATGCTGGTTTCAACCACTCTGTGGAAATAGCTGTTGAAGTACATTCAATATTAATTTTATAGACGTAGTCCGAGATACGCTCTAAGACTTCAAACGGACCATCATAAGGTCGCTCACAAGGTTTTTTAACTGCATCTATTCTTACAAATACATGCGAACAGTCGTGTAATATTTTGTGTGCAAACACTTTGCGTTTGTGATGGTGTGTAGAAGGTACAGACCGTACTTTTCTCATTTGCTCGCGAAGTTTTTCTAAAAATAATTTTGGTTCTGGCGTAACAGTTGGCAGGATGGTCACCCAATTTAGCGAATTGTGACACATGATGACTGCCTTTAAAGATCGATGCCATCGTTCTATCATTCCATTAGCGACAGGATGGTATGCTGTCGTTTGAATTCTATTGCTGCCGATTAATTTTACATCAAAAAATTGCGATTCAAATTGAGTACCTCTATCTGTTGTTATTGTGGTAGGTATTCCGAAACGTGCCACCCAACAGGCATAGAAGTTGTCGACTATCGTGTTGGCCGTAATGCCCTTCAGTAGTACAACTTCTGGCCAACGAGAAAAACGCTCAATCATTGTAAGCGCATACCTGTAAACATCACATAATTGCATGGTGATAATGTCCATGTGGACGTGACGAAAGCGCTCGCCCGGCATCTCAATATGTTCTGGAGTGTTTTTAACGTGACAACCAATTTTGCTCTGTTGACACGGTAGACATGAATGTGCCCAGCTGATGACGTCGCTGATGGCCAAACGAAACTCCTACTTACAAGACGCTTGGTTGCTCGACCATTTGGATGCGCCAAGTTATGGACATTATCAAAAATGCGCTTCCGCAGTAATTTTGGTGCGTAAGGTCGAATAGCAGAACCCCCAACGTCGCAATAAACCAGAGCATCTGTTCCATCAACACGCAGGCTTCGTAGCTGAAGTGATGTTCTACTCGGGTTTGCTGTGAGTTGCTCAAGTTCTTCGTCGTCATGCTGAGCTGCACTTAACTCCTGCGTACTAACAATGACTGGAATATCGATCGAGTGAACTCGAGATAGAGCATCAGCTACAACATTTTTCTCGCCAGAAAAGAAAATCGGCCGATCTTTTCAAGCTGGCGCGCTACTCTATCGCATGCATGGTCGGATTTCTGAGCGAACGCATACATTATGGGGTTTATGATCCGTCAAGATAATAAGTTCACGATTGAGTTTTTGGGAAAAGAATCCTAAGTGTTGTGGACCATTGTCAGACCGCTGATCTAATACTGCACCGATATCTGTATCAGACGCATCGCATAGCAGCACAAGAGGAAGGTCCGCTCTTGGATGTGCAAGTTGAACTGATCTCTCTAGAAAGCTTTTACACTCCTCGAAGGCTTTGTTTGAAACTTCAGTCCACTGCACAGGCCTCTTGTCTTTTTTTTCGCTCCCAAAGTAAGCTCGATAAGTGGCGCCTGCGCTTGCACAGCATTAGGTATGCAAGGACGATAAAAATTCCAGGCTCCGAGAAATTTTCTCAACTTGGCTTTTAATGGCATGTACACGATCCTCTGGAGGTCGGATACCACTCTGACTGAGGGTGTACCCAAGATAGCGAACTTCCTGCTGGCCGAAACTACACTTACCAACGTTAAGAACCAGTCCAAATTTGTTGAGCTTCTCCAGAACTAATTGCAGATGTTACCGATGTTCAGTCTCATCTCGCGAATCAATGAGGATATCATCAATGTAACAATGACAAAAATCGAACTCATGAAGAACCATGTCCATAAATCTCTGCATCGTTTGTGCAGCGTTGCACAAGCCGAAGGTCATTACATTAAATTCAAATAGACCCAAAGGCGTAATGACGGCTGTTTTCGGACGATCTTCTGGAGCCAAGGGAATTTGGTTGTACGCGCGCTGCAGATCAAGTGTTGTGAAAACTGAGCAACCGGATAATCTATGTGTAAAATCATGCAAGTGAGGAATGGGATACCTGTAAGACACAGTTATACCATTGAGACGACGGTAGTCCCCACAAGTTTGCCAGCCACCTGAGCTTTTCGCCACCATATGGAGCGGTGAAGCCAATTCGCTTTTTGATGGTTGACAAATTCCTTGCTGCATCATAAACTTGAACTCTTCACGGGCCGCTTGCAGCTTGTCGCCTGTGCGTCTTCGTGCACGCTAAGCAACTGGATGGCCTCGTGTGATGACATGGTGTTGGACAGAGTGCTCAGGAGTGCTGCGATTCAGTTCAGCCGTTATGCATGGAAATTGTTGCAGAAGGTCGACATGTTCTATCGACAGATAAAATAGGTGGCTGATTGGAGTTACCTGGTTTTAGCCATGTGCGAAGGTGAGTGACAGGATCCTCAATCCGTTTTTGTTTAAGGCTTACTACTAGCCCATAGTGGTGGATGAAGTCTGCTCCGAGAATTGGTTGTGACACATTGGCGACGATCAATGCCCAGGGAAACTAGAAAAACAGCGTCTGAGTCCTAAATCGAGTGTCATATTTTTGGTCCCAAATGTGTCAATGCAGGAACCGTTGACTGCGAATAATATGTTCGTTGATCTATTTTGTATATTAAATATGGTTGTCCTTGGAAGAACCGAGACATCAGCACCGGTATCAACTAAAAACCAGATGCCTGATTTGTTGTCTCGTACTTTGAGGCGTTTTGATGTTGACTCGTTACCGGCAGCCGCCTCAATAAGCGCCGGCGTCTCTAGTTTAACGAACGCTCCCAGTTGCAAGGTGTGCGGCACTTGTGAGCTTGAGCACCAAATCGTTGATGATACAAACATAATCCGCTAGTGTTGTTATCCTCAGGTGCAAAAGAGGTGGTACGTGAACCACCCGAGCGACTGTTACTTCGACTACGAAGTCGTTGATTATGAGCAAGTTGGCTAACCTGCTTAGTCAGCTTCTCAATGGCCATCAAAAGCTGAGTGACGTCTTTGCTCGATTCGGGAAGTACGACATTTCGATTAATTGCATCCACGTTTTCTTGATTAATAACCGAAAGCTGTGGACGAATCGCTTCCATGACACGATCAGCTTGCTCTGCCAGCTTTGACAAGTTCGTCAGCTCGCTAAAGCTGCTCAAGAAAAAGCTACGCAACACACTTTCGTTGCACTGACCAGTGGACAAATTGCGTAGACGTTGAAGAAATAATGAGGGTTTCTCATCACCCAGTGGTTGTCCACGTAGCAGTCGACGAAGCTTTGTTTCTTGAGATTCTGACAAGCTTTTGATAATACGATGCTTGAGTGCTTCATACTTGTCTTCTTCCGGTGGATTGTCGGTGATGTCGCCTACAATGTCAAGGAGGTCGCCATCAAGATGTGTAGCAATGTGTCTGTATTTTGATTAGTCGGAAACAATTCGGTGCATCTGGAACTTCATTTCGGCGACGGTGAAGTATCTGCTCGGATTATCGCACCAGAACGTACTTGGTCGTTTGACCACAGTGACTGCATGCATCTCAAAAGAGCTTGGATGATTCATCGAAGAAAATCCGGAAGTTGCACTTCGGGTTTCTTGTTTTGTTTCTTCGTTCAGAGCGGAAGTTCCAGATTACCTCATTGGAGAATGTAATAGCGCCATTTTCACACTTCGCAAATTGTAGTTTAGAGTCGCACAATCTCAGTCGTAGTTGGGAGCACCTTTTCAGCAATTGGGACCACCCTTTCAAAAAATACGCCAATCAGGACGTGGTCACTAATTTAGCGTTATATTAACGCTGCTATCTTACCGGCGTATTAAAAGATATTGCTCAATTTAATTTCATCAATTTTGTTAAATTTTTTTGAAAACAAAATTATTGAAAATAATTAATTATATTGTGAAAAATACAAAACGAATCGAAGTCATTTTAAAAATTTTTACTTGACGACTGATGAAAAATCAAAGGCAAAGTTGATTTTTATAAAATAACTTGAGTTTCCCCACAAATGGAATACTAGTTTTATGAAATACTAATTAAAAATGTGAAATTATACAAATTATTGTACGACAAGTCACACAATTTTTATATTTTGTTCTTCATTTCAAGGAAATGGCTGATGAAGAAATATTTTTCATCCCTATCTCAATTGGTTGATTGAACTTTTCAACTGACAATCGCTTTAGCATGAAAGTAGGGACCATGGGCGTACTTTGCGAATTGAGAAAATTTAAGAATATATTCCTCAAATTCTCTCATTTTCGTGACGTGTACCAGTCTTGCAAAGATAACAAGATGGGAAACTCTTGACAGATGTTAGATTTTGATCACACGTATTGTGTGCATGAGTTCACCTAAATAATGTCATTTTTTTATGGCTACCATATCTCATAATTTTAAATGGGGATATTTTTCCCAGTTATTGGGAATATAGTCCAATAAAGAGCTATATTAAAAATATTTCAAATTCATGTTTCTTATGAATATACAGAAGAAGAGGAAGAGACAAAACAAAAATGACAGTTGTCGACAAGGGGTCTACTTGAGGTGAGTATGAGGTCTACTTGGGGTGAATATGGGGTCTACTTGGGATGAGTATGGGGCCTACTTGGGGTGAATATGGGTTCTGCTTGCCTTGAATTGTTGGTTTTTGACACACAAACAGTTTCACGACCACATTGATGTGTTTCCAATCATGTTATCTTTGCAGTCTAACATGTTCGGGCCTTGCATTTAACAATCTGCATATGATTAATGTAATGAAGAAATTGACATTTGTTTAATATAATTTTTTTATAAAATGTTTCAATAAATGAATTTATAAATTTTTCTTAAATTTTATAATTTAAATTCTTGCACTTGAATTTAATGCAATGTACCATATATTTTGTTGATAAATGTTTGTTCACTTTCTCCGCCATACTAATGATGTGTAAGTACAAGATAATTAAAACGAAACAATGGCAAATCTCTGAAATGCTTTAGAATAATTGGAAGCATCATCAGTTGTTAAGTGCATAGCTTACGAATCGGCGGTGTTAGGCTCAGTTGCCTCTTCCGTCATGTTTGCCATGACGAAACTTTCTCCCAAGTCGTTCAAATTTGACATTAAACTGTAGGTATATTTCATTGGTATAAATCGTTACAAACGTACAATACAAATTATTGCGAGTAGCCCTTTTGCAAATTGAAATATATATCTCACATTCTCATATTTTTTACGATCTCTAATACGAAGCTCTTTGAGGTGAATTATTTGTAACGAAACTTTTGGTGAAAAAATCTGATTAATTAAATAAGAAAATTTGGGATAATAAGGTTTCTCATAGTCCTTGGGATTCGAGACCCCTACGAGTTTCACAGTTCCGATTCGGGGTCTGTATCAGTTCAAGCGAATGTCATATGGGTTGCACAATGTTCCTGCGACCTGGCAGAGGTTTTTTTGTTACAGTCATTGGAACTGATTTAAAACCTCAGGTTTTTGTTTATCTGTATGATATTGTCATCATTATGAATATCTTCGATAGGCCTAACGTGGTGTTGAAGGAGGAATTGCGATGAGTTAGTTATGCAGGTTTGAGGTTGAATACGGAAAATTGCAACTCGGTCGATTAATTTATATACAATTTAAAAGTGAAAATTAAATTAAAACGCGAGGCCGTAATAACAGTCGACAATTAAGGTCAGTCCGATTACGAGCAGCATTGTCAATAAAAACGATCTTGAAAGCACAGTCGCAAATAAATGCGCATATACCGTTTTAAAGCGTAAAAATTCTGATCATTCTGATCAACTGATATCAGCAAATCGTTTGAAGCGCATCAAAAGTTGAACAGTAGCCCGACTGATATTACCGACCTGACGTTATTCTGACGTCACTCTCACCTCTACTGTTTCTGTAAACATTTGAATCGATTCGAATCGACTCGCTCATTTAATGCAAGTCATAGCACATCAAATGGTCATCAAAACAAACAAAAAGCAACAACAACAAACGACGCACTCTGCTTCAGAACCAACTCCCGCTACCTTATCCACCGCTTGAAAGTCCGAACGATGTGAGTCGTTTCGCTGCTAATATGGCGTTCACACTGAGCTCATTTAACAGTTAAATGAAAAAGGAGCATTTCATTTAACAGGTGCGTTCACACTGAGATAATGAAGTTAAATCTGACAGCACTTTGTTTACATATGAACAGCTGTTTGCATATTCAATTTATTTTTTGAAGTCGCTGAAATAGTCCAAAAATAATGAAATATCAAAGCTTTCGTTGATGTTTCTCAAAATTTTTGAAGAGTACATATATTTAATGGATATTATTTACTTAAGTATCCATAATATATAACGAGAAACTGGGTGTGAAGACGGCGACGCATGCAACGCAGCCGAATCCAGGGTATCGCGATGAAACGATGAGGAGGAGGAGAAGATAAAACGAGCTGCTGATGTTGGTGCTGATAACGTTGATGCTGTTGTTGGAGCTTCTGAAGGAGCTGCAGATAAAAATTAAAAATATATTAATTTATAAAACATAAATGTAATAAATTACTTGGTCGTACCGTACTAATCGTACCGTCCTCCGCCATATGGTCCAATTTTCTCCATTTCTGAAATGAATATGAATTTATATTATTATTATATTACTATTATAATAATACTTACTTGTAATTGGTTATGAGGTTGTGAAATTTATTCCGCAACTCGAAAGCGGTCACCTCACAAACATAATTGAAAATTGGTTAGGAAGATGTAAACAAACCTCAAAATTTCTTATTTTGATTTTGAAATGCCAAATTTATTAGTCTGTTTAATGAGAAAACTACCTTTTTCCTTCAATACTATTGAATTCAACCTGCATTTAACTCGTCAAACTTCGTCGTAAACCATTTACCAGTTAAATCGAACAACAACAACTACACTCCATTTAACATAATTAAAACTTCATTATCAATCGGTTTTGACCATTTAACTTCGTTAAGTCCATTTAACTGTTAAATGAGCTCAGTGTGAACGCTATATAACACTCGAAGATGCGTCGAAAGGCTTATATCGGCCTTTCCGTGCTACCCGGGTAATGAAAGGCCGAGTTGCATTACCCGTGTATTCGAGCTACACGGTTAATCGAGACCCATATTATGAATGTGTAGGTATTAAGGCCCGACCCGACAAGTGGTTGATTGTTGGTCAATAACTCTATTCCACAAAACCCTTTGCCGCATTCTGCAATCGCGACAACACTCTGCTGATGTTTTAGCATAATTAATAAGAGAAATCAGTAAATATGAATTTTACAGATTTTTTGGAAATTTATAGTTAATTTTGTCGCGATTTCTGAAATTAAGTTCCAAATGACTTGGACTAAAAATCATGAAATCAATTCACCACACTCCAGGACACTTCCATTTTTCCACTTTTGCACTTATAAAATATTTCAATAAATTAATTTAAAATTTTTTTCTTAAATTTTATAATTTAAATTCTTGAACTTGAATTTAATGCAATGTGCCATATCTTTTGTTGATAAATGTTTGTTCACTTTCCCCGCCATACTAATGATGTGCAAGTACAGGATAATTAAAACGAAACAATGGCAAATCTCTAAATTGCTTTAGACAAATTGGGAGCACCATCAGTGGTAAAGTGCATAGCCTACGAATCGGCGGTGTCAGGCTCATTTGCCTCTTAGGGAACATACATTTTTCTTTACAGCCACCACATATTATCGAGCAATGACAAATTTCCGAGAGTATTGTTTGCCATGAAAAAACTTTCTCCCAAGTCGTTCCAATTTGACATTAAACTGTAGGTATATTTCATTGGTGTAAATCGTTACAAACGTACAACACAAATTATTGCGAGTAGCCCTTTTGCAAATTGAAATATATATCTCACATTCTCATATTTTCTTCGATCTGTAATCCGATACTCTTTGAGGTGAATTATTTGTAAAGAAACTTTTGGTGAAAAAATCTGATGAATTAAATAAGAAAATTTGGAATAATAAGGTTTCTCATAGTCCTTGGGATTCGAAACCCCCTACGAGTTTCACAGTTCCGATTCGGGATCTATATCAGTTCAAGCGAATGCCATATGGGTTGCACAATGTTCCTGCGACCTGGCAGAGGTTTTTTGATACAGTCACTGATTTAAAACCTCAGGTTTTCGTTTATCTGTATGATATAGTCATCATTATGAATATCTTCGATAGGCCTAACGTGGTGTTGAAGGAGGAATTGCGATGAGTTAGTTATGCAGGTTTGAGGTTGAATATGGAAAATTGCAACTCGGTCGATTAATTTGTATACAATTTAAAAGTGAAAATTAAATTAAAACGCGAGGCCGTAATAACAGTCGACAATTAAGGTCAGTCCGATTACGAGCAGCATTGTCAATAAAAACGATCTTGAAAGCACAGTCGCAAATAAATGCGCATATACCGTTTTATAGCGTAAAAATTAAGTATTTAAACTAATTCATTATTTAACATTTTTTCAAACATTTCATAAACAATATTTTCTTTAATTGAGTATTTTGATCAACTGATATCAGCAAATCGTTTGAAGCGCATCAAAAGTTGAACAGTAGGCCGACTGATATTACCGACCTGACGTTATTCTGACGTCACTCTCACCTCTACTGTTTCTGTAAACATTTGAATCGATTCGAATCGACTCGTTCATTTCATACAAGTCATAGCACATCAAATGGTCATCAAAACAAACAAAAAACAAAATGAATATACCCTTACCCACAGGGTGTAGGGTATAACAACAACAACAAAACGACACACTCTGCTTCAGAACCAACTCCCGCTACCTGCTCCGTCGAGGGTCCTTGCCTCCGTTGTACCGAACCGACCACTTGCGCACTTGGTCGATGGTGCCGGAATACGTGGCTGTGTGGCGAGATGGCGAGGAGTTGGCCGAGAAAATGGTGGACGTGTCTTGTGTCGGTTCGGGGTCCGACGTGTTCCCGAGGACCTTATATTTTGGGACGTCCCCGGACGCGGTAGGTGGTCGAACATTCCCTTTCGAAGGGCCAGGCGACGGGGCGCGACAATGAATTGAAGTATTTCGAAGAGTCGACGCGTGAGAGCGATGTCCGCCACCTGTTCCGAGATGAACGTGGTGAACTGTTTCCGTAGTTCTTCCGCCGTTCCTGCCGTCTCGAGTTCGAACTCGGTGGCATATTTCACGAGGTCCTTTCGGCGGAGGGAGTAGACCCACGATACATTCAACATTGTTTTATAGCGCGGCAATCGCGTCACAGCTGTTTGTCCGCGGCACCGGAATCTAGTGACTCGCGCAACTAGAGTTTATCCGCGGCAGCGAAATTCGGTACACTCGCGACACTATTGTGTTAAACCGCGGCACCGAATTTCGCGTTACTCAGATTGTCGCAAATCCGTTTGTTCGCACTTTGATTGTTTACCTTGAATTTACACGGATAGATTTTCACTCGCGACGCTTATGTTATCTTTATTTTATAATTTTCTTTTTTTCTCACTCGCGCGAAGTTTCTGATCTTTCTAGTTTTTATCATTCGGGGCGTTTTCCAACACTAGCGTCCCTGCTCGGGCGCCATGTAACGATTCAAATCCTGGGTCACGCTCGCCGGTGCCCAGGGTTCGTTGCAAATATTTATTTCGAGACACTCCCGTTGAAGACTCTGCTATTGTTGTTGGGCGAGAGTGCACCGTCGAGAGCACTGTTGCTATTGTTGTTACCCCGAGAGAAGGGAGAGACTTTCGCTGTGATTTCGGGAACCGTCGCAAGCCGAAGGGCTATGACGTCGCTTGAGGAAATTGCGCAAGTGACGACGGCGCGAATATTAGCCACGACTTCGACATCAACGATTTTTTCTGTCCCGAAGTCGGGTGGCCGCTAGTTGTGCGTGACGTCACCGTCGAATCGGTGACCGTCGCAGAGTGTCACGATTCGACGTCTTTCTCTCGGACGGACGAAACGAGATTTAGTCGGCGTCACTGGATTGCACTTACATTGTGCGTGAAATCCTAGCGTCGAATTCCCCTTTCGAATTCGGCGCCCGGATTTCGGCCAGCGAAAACCGCTTCCCGTGCGTACAGAGTTAGAATCTTTGATTTACCTCGGTCGATTTGGTGTCCACGGCGGTCAGCAAAAGAAGAGACCGGGTTAGACGCGTGGGTGTAGCTGCCGTCGGCTTTCGGCTTTCTTCGTGAATTCTCGATCTTCGAACCCGAAATCGAAGATCGAAAGTTCGTCAAATGCACCCAGTGGTGCGTTTGATTCCCCGCGTAATTACTAACTAATCTATGTATACTACAAACTAATTATTAACAATTTATTATAACTTAAATCTAGCAATACCATAAGGGGAAGGGACATTATGTGTGCCCAAATTTGGGCCAACAAATTTAGGCGTCGCACCTCCCCCCTACTTCCGGGGGCCCTCCGGCGACCCAGGCGCTCCCGCGGTGACCGTCAGCCAGCCTACTTCCACCAGCTGGAACCGGAACTGGCGATTGTGGACCCACCTCCAAAAACGCAGGATCTGTCCGACGTACATGTCTTTCAGCTCCCCGGCGACCACGCACCGGATGGCGGCGATGCTGCGTAGGGGGAGCTCCGCGAAGTTCGCCTCGACTACCCTGACGCTAGAGTTACGGCTGCTGGGTCCTTTGGTTATGGTGTCGGGGCCGACGATGTGTTTTCCGCTGGTCACCGAATCGGCATCGATTTTGGCGGTGACAGTGGTGGTCGATGTCTTGTGAGGGTTGGGCCGTGTCCGTCGGCTTTCGTCATTAGAGCTCGATGACGAGGTGTGTCGTTCCTCGGTGGCGTCGCCTTGTAGGGACCGACGGGTGCTGGCTTTCGTCATTTGGCCGTGCTCTTCGACTTCGGAACTGGGCGGCGAGGGGGGTGATTCCTCGGGAGCGTCGTTTTATCGCTGTCGCCGAGTATAGTTTTTGGTTCGGATTGTTGACTGGTGTCCCTTTTTTCATATGATGACTGGCTTGCTTGTGCTGAAATGGGAAAGATATTAATATGGGCTTTTCAATTGATTTTCCATCTTATGGGGCAGGTTCACGCGTGTAGTTCGACTACAACGAACTTTTCCCTCCAGTGTCGTCGAGAAGTTCGGGGTGCGACGCGGGGATTGTTTGGTGACACGAATCTGTCGTCCATCTATTGTGGGATTTGATTTTGTGTTCCTCGAAGATTGATTCGAACCACGATGGTGTGACTCGGAAGCACGCTCCCGAATTTCTTCGAGATCTTTTGCCAGGCTTATTAACTCCTTGAGAGTGGCAAAATCTCGACGGCGGACATACCATTTATAGTCGGGGTGGCAATTTGTGTAGATCCTCTTCAGCTTCTGACCTGCATCGTAGGGGAGGTAACGCATCATCCCCTGCATGGCGAGCACAAAATCCGTAAACGGCTCCATCGACCGTTGAACTCGTTGACGGACCTCGTCATCTAGGCGCTCCAGAAATCGTGCTGGGAGGAAGAAGTGGGTGAAGTCCTCCTTGAATCTGGTCCACGTTTCCCAGTGGTTGTTGTTGTTGCGGAACCAAGTGAGTGCGCGACCTCGTAGCAATACAGGCATAGTTCGAGGAAGGTGGTCGGGGTCGAGGCCGTATATGTCTGACAACTCTTCGAGCCTATCAATGAAAGCGAGAGGGTCCTTGCCTCCGTCGTACCGAACCGACCACTTGCGCACTTGGTCGATGGTGCCGGAATACGTGGCTGTGTGGCGAGATGGTGAGGAGTTGGCCGAGAAAATGGTGGACGTGTCTTGTGTCGGTTCGGGGTCCGACGTGTTCCCGAGGACCTTATATTTTGGGACGTCCCCGGACGCGGTAGGTGGTCGAACATTCCCTTTCGAAGGGCCAGGCGACGGGGCGCGACAATGAATTGAAGTATTTCGAAGAGTCGACGCGTGAGAGCGATGTCCGCCACCTGTTCCGAGATGAACGTGGTGAACTGTTTCCGTAGTTCTTCCGCCGTTCCTGCCGTCTCGAGTTCGAACTCGGTGGCATATTTCACGAGGTCCTTTCGGCGGAGGGAGTAGACCCACGATACATTCAACATTGTTTTATAGCGCGGCAATCGCGTCACAGCTGTTTGTCCGCGGCACCGGAATCTAGTGACTCGCGCAACTAGAGTTTATCCGCGGCAGCGAAATTCGGTACACTCGCGACACTATTGTGTTAAACCGCGGCACCGAATTTCGCGTTACTCAGATTGTCGCAAATCCGTTTGTTCGCACTTTGATTGTTTACCTTGAATTTACACGGATAGATTTTCACTCGCGACGCTTATGTTATCTTTATTTTATAATTTTCTTTTTTTCTCACTCGCGCGAAGTTTCTGATCTTTCTAGTTTTTATCATTCGGGGCGTTTTCCAACACTAGCGTCCCTGCTCGGGCGCCATGTAACGATTCAAATCCTGGGTCACGCTCGCCGGTGCCCAGGGTTCGTTGCAAATATTTATTTCGAGACACTCCCGTTGAAGACTCTGCTATTGTTGTTGGGCGAGAGTGCACCGTCGAGAGCACTGTTGCTATTGTTGTTACCCCGAGAGAAGGGAGAGACTTTCGCTGTGATTTCGGGAACCGTCGCAAGCCGAAGGGCTATGACGTCGCTTGAGGAAATTGCGCAAGTGACGACGGCGCGAATATTAGCGACGACTTCGACATCAACGATTTTTGCTGTCCCGAAGTCGGGTCGAAACGAGGACGAAACGAGATTTAGTCGGCGTCACTGGATTGCACTTACATTGTGCGTGAAATCCTAGCGTCGAATTCCCCTTTCGAATTCGGCGCCCGGATTTCGGCCAGCGAAAACCGCTTCCCGTGCGCACAGAGTTAGAATCTTTGATTTACCTCGGTCGATTTGGTGTCCACGGCGGTCAGCAAAAGAAGAGACCGGGTTAGACCACGCGTGGGTGTAGCTGCCGTCGGCTTTCGGCTTTCTTCGTGAATTCTCGATCTTCGAACCCGAAATCGAAGATCGAAAGTTCGTCAAATGCACCCAGTGGTGCGTTTGATTCCCCGCGTAATTACTAACTAATCTATGTATACTACAAACTAATTATTAACAATTTATTATAACTTATTTGTTGACCTCAAATTTGGGTCAACAAATTTGGGCATCACAGTATTTCGTTATTTTGTTAATTACTAATAAATATCAAATACCAAATGTATTAGAATAAAGCGTCACTATTGCGCGATATGACCGAGACGCGGCATCATTGTTGGCGAATGATGCCGCGATTTTCCAATACTTCGTAAAATTTATATTTGCTGATTTCTCTTATTATTTATGCTAAAACACCAGCAGAGCGTTGTCGGGATTGCAGAATTCGGCAAAGGGTTTTCCGGAATAGAGTTATTGACCAACCACTGCTTCTCAACGTTCATCAACATCAAGAACTAACTAAGATACGAGGAACTCTGAACATATTCAATGTTTATATTCTGATTTCCATTATCATAAAAAAGGTCACGACGAGTTGATAAAAAAAAGTCATCAATAACCAATCTATATTATTTAAATCAACTGTGCCGGTGTCGGGCTCAGTTGCCTCTTAGGGAACATACATTTTTCTTTACAGCCACCACTTATTATCGAGCAATAACAAACTTCCGAGAGTATTGTTTGCCATGAAAAGCTTTCTCCCAAGCCGTTCAAATTTGACATTAAACTGTAGGTATATTTCATTGGTGTAAATCGCTACATACGTTCAACACAAATTATTGCGAGTAGTCTTTTTGCAAATTGCAACTCGGTCTATTAATTAGTATACAATTTAAAAGTTAAAATTAAATTAAAACGTGATTGGTGGGCGAGGCCGTAAAAGTAAAAATAAAATACGCGAAGGAGCTCGCTACACCCTTAAAGGTGAGATTGATGTCAAATCTGTAATACCAGTCGACAATTTAGGTCAGTCCGATTACGAGTAGCATTGTCAATATAAACTATCTTGAAAGCAGAGTCGCAAATAAAGACGCATATACCGTTTTAAAGCGTACAATTTCTCCGAATATTATGCATTGCAATAATATCGCTGAGATTGATGTCAAATCTGTAATACCAGTCGACAATTTAGGTCAGTCCGATTACGAGTAGCATTGTCAATATAAACTATCTTGAAAGCAGAGTCGCAAATAAAGACGCATATACCGTTTTAAAGCGTACAATTTCTCCGAATATTATGCAATGCAATAATATCGCCAGCAAAAACCCGCGACACCATTAGACCACGATCTCCTGAAAGACATGCAAATACTGCCGCGTTCACACCGAACCGGCGACGCGAAGTGCGATGCGAATTTTTCGCGACGAATTCGCTTTGAAAAATGCCTGTTCACACCGAAAAGCGATTTGCCCTCGAATTCGCCAAAATCGTTCACACCGAAAACATGAGCGAACTCGCGTTATAAGAACAAACGCCTTTGTCTCTCGTTTGTTTCACTCGTTACATTTCATGTTCGCTCAAGTTCGGGGTATCGCTCATGTTTCGTGTCGTTTTCGCATCGCATGTGCGGTGTGAACGCTTTCATATTTTTTTTTTCTTTGATAATACGTATCCAGGTAGAGGTAATCTTCAAAAGATACAAACAGACCGGTCTGAATGCATGCACGATTCACCGCTACATCAGGTAGCGGTGCTTAGACGTACTACACACACACTGTCCTGTTTATGATCCCTGTGGTACTACCAGTTAAGGCATTCCGTCACAGGGCAGGAAGGAGCTAATCACTCCCCTCTATTATGGCACACTTTATTACGTGTTCTCTATTGTTCGAGCCCTTTCCTCGTTTCGCCGGGTGCGCTTTATCATTTGCGTGATGATATTATTTGCTGTGTTCCAATTCTCTTTTGATAGTAGCATAAACCTTATGACGGACTCGACGGTTAAGGCTTCTGACATTTTCGCTAGCAAGACTTCTCTGGCCACATCAAATCTACCGCACTCTAATAGGATATGTTCCGCGTTTTCAGTGCTACTCTCAAAAAAGCTGCAATATGGGTCATTTACATGTTTATACTTATATAGATACTCACGGAAATATCCATGACCTGACAGGAATTGTGTCAGGTGGTGGTTTACATCGCCATGATTCCTTTCGATCAATGGTTTAAGTTTGGGATTAACCTGTAAGTCCATCTTCCTTGTTGTGAAGAGTTCCAGCGTTCTTGCCATTTTCTGATGGCACATTCATCAGCGGTGATCCTGTTTTGGTTAAGTATTTCGTTAACTTGATTGTAGAATAGGGCGGCATTTCGTCTCGCTGCTATATCTATCGGTAACCGAGATGCTATGACATTAGCAGCATCACATGACACTGTTCGGAATGCGCAGCACATTCTCAGCGAGGACAGTCTGTAGGCCGAGTGTAGGACACTCATATATGTTTTGCAAGTGGTTGCCTTCGCCCATATAGGTGCTGCGTACATCATTATGAATGGGTTAACACTGGCGAGTAACGATCTTATTGACTGTCTTGGTCCACCTATATTTGGCATTAGCCTTGCCAGAGCTGCTCCAACACGTGCCGCCTTTTCGCTTGTCGCACGCAGGTGTTCCTTAAAGGATAACCTATGGTCCAGGAGAACCCCCAGGTATCTGATGGATGGGCTGGATGTTAAAGTGTGCCCGCCTACTCATATATCAAGTGTTTCAACTTTCTTGCGGCTGCTGATTAGGACTGCCTCTGTCTTGTGCGCAGCCAGGTCCAGTTGTGCAGCATGTAGCCATTCTTTAACCCTTTGAATTGTTGTATTACAGTTTTGTGCCACAGCATCTATGGCCTTCGCGACTACTACAATCGCGATATCGTCCGCATACCCAACGATGTTGACTCCGGCGGGTTTATCGATCCTTAAGACACCGTCATACATGATATTCCACAGAATAGGGCCTAGGACGGACCTTTGGGGGACTCCAGCGCTCACGGTGTATGCTTTGGGACCATCTTCTGTGTCGTACATAAGCTTTCTATTCTCGAAGTAGCTATTTATTATTCTTACTAGGTACTTTGGGACATTTAGCCTAGTTAGGGCTATAATGACCTGCTCCCAGTTTGCTGCGTTAAACGCATTTTTGACATCCAGCGTTACTACCGCACAGTATTGTGTTTTCCCTCCCAGCCATCTTGTGCCTTCAATTGCTTTTTCCGCTATATTGCAGACTTTATAAATGGCTTGGGTGGTACTGCGGTGCTTCCGGAAACCGAATTGTTCATTGGATAGTCCAGCCCGTTTTTCTGTTACCGCTTTCAACCTTTGGCAAATTAGCTTCTCATGGACTTTTCCTGCTGTATCGAGCATGCATGATGAAGGCTCATTCAACGGTTTATCTCCTTTGGGGAGGAGGACGAGTCTCTGCTTTTTCCAACGCTCAGGGAACTTTCCTTCTCTGAGAAAAGAGGTGTACAGGTCAGCAAATATATGTGGCTTCCACATCATTGAAGTTTTGAGGACCAAGTTCAGAATACCATCTAGGCCTGGCGTCTTTTTGCTTTTAAGGTTGGTTGCGATTTCTTTTAGCTCTGACACTGTGACTGGTGGAATTTCTTCGTCCAACGCATCCATTGGTTGTGGTATGAATTGACTGTGTTGCGGAAATAGTCCCTCCACGATTTGATGCATTATTTTTTTATTTTTTTTTTTTTATTTACGAATCCATGGTTGAATAATCTTCAAAAGATACCTACCGGCCGTCCGGAAGGCATGCACGATTCAATAGTCTCACTATTGCCTACGTACTAAACCTCAACCTGTGGAACACACATTCCTGTTTATTTCCCCACGGTACTACCAATCGAGGCATTCCATCGTGGGGCAGGATGGAGTTAATCACTCCCTTCTATTGCTTGGCTGCTCGCGCTTTGATGCGAGCTCTCTAGGGATCGGTGCGATTGCTCATCCCGTCTGGTCTGTTGCATGATTTTTGTTATTATGCTGTTTGCTGCGTCTCAATTATCTTGCGAGATTAGCATGAAACGCATTATTGCTTCAGGGGTCAATATTTCCTCCATTTTCTGCTGGAGCTCCATCCTCACGTCATTAAATCTAGTGCATTCACTAATTATGTGCTCTGCATTTTCTACCCTGCCTTCGCAGTACAGACAGTGTGGGTCACTTGCGTGTTTGTACTTGTACAGGTACTCGCGGAAACATCCGTGACCTGACAAGAATTGGGTAAGGTGGTGATTCACCTCTCCGTGTTTTCTTGAGGTCCATGCGTCTATGCGTGGTATTAATTTATGGGTCCATCTTCCCTTCGTCGTTGTATCCCATCGGTCTTGCCACTCTTAATTGGCCTGGTCGTCGAAGTGAGATCTGCTTTGGTTCGTTTGGTTGTTGAACCAATTTGCGACTCGTTTTGCTTCTATGTCTATGGGCATCCTAGAGGCTATAACATTTACTGCGCCATATGATACTGTGCGGAAGGCGCAACATATTCTTAATGAAGGAAGTCTGTACGCTGCTTCTATATTTCTCAGGTACGTTTTGCATATGGTCGTCTTTGCCCATACTGGGGCCGCGTACATGATGATAGAGCTGTTTACTCTAGCTAGTAGGGTTCGTATAGGTTGTTTGGGACCGCCTATATTTGGCATGAGCCTAGATAGTGCTGCTCCGACTCGTGCCGCTTTCTCGCTTGTGCGTTGTAGGTGCTCTTTAAAACATAGTCTATGATCTATGAGTACTCCTAGATACTTAATGCTTGGGCTTGATCTAATAATATGTCCGCCTATACGAAGTTCAAGCGTTTCTACTTTTTTACGGCTGCTTATTAATACCGCTTCAGTTTTGTGGTCGGCCAGTTCCAGGTTGGCTTCCTGATGCCATCTTTTGACGTTGTCAATTGTCCTGCTACATTTTAGTCGACAGTTACTACCGCGATATCATCTGCGTATCCTACAATATCGACGCCACTAGGTGTTGGTATTTTCAGGACGCCATCGTACATGATATTCCACAGTATTGGTCCCAGTACCGAGCCTTGGGGTACTCCCGCACTAACATGATACGTTTTCGGACCATCTTCGGTATCGTACACCAGTTTCCTGTTTTCGAAGTAGCTTTCTATTAGCCTTACTAAGTAATTTGGGATGTTTAGTCTCTTCAGAGCAGCCATTATTTGTGTCCAGCTGGCAGAGTTAAACGCATTCTTTATGTCAAGCGTTACTACAGCGCAATACTGCTTTTTTCCTCCCTTCCATCTTGTGCCCTTTATTGCGTTAGCCGCTATATTGCAGACTGTTGCGATTGCATGGGTTGTGCTGCGGTTTTTCCTAAATCCATATTGGCGGGCGGAGAGACCAGCTCCTCCTTGATGGTTTCCAATCTCTGGCAAATTATTTTACCGAGCACTTTCCCAGCTGTATCAAGCATACATAGCGGTCTATAGGAGGATGGCTCGTTCGGTGGTTTGTCGCCTTTGGGTAGAAGAACGAGTCGTTGCTTCTTCCAGCGTGCCGGAAAGACTCCTTCCGCTATGCAGGTAGTATACATATCTGCGAAGATTTCCGGGTTTCTTGTCATAGAGGTCTTCAGGATCCGATTTGGAATACCATCCAATCCTGGCGTCTTTTTGCAATTTATTTTCGAAGCGATGTCAGATATTTCTCGGGTTGTCACTGGTGGTGGTGGGCCTTCAACTGTGACTGTCTGGGATCTGAGTGCGTTATGTTGCGGGAACAATCCGGTCACAATCTTGCTCATGATCTCTGGGCTTACAGGAGTATTCGATGGGCCTTTAGTCTTTTTTAAAACTATTTTGTAAGCGCTGCCCCAGGGGTTGCTTTGTACTTCGTCTATTAGGGTGGTCCAGTAGTTGCTCTTACTTCTGTTGATGGCTTTGCGTAGTTCCTTACGCTTTGCCTTGAAATCTGCTTGGCTCTGTCTATGCCCGGTCCTTCCTCTTAGGCGTTGTTGCCTTCTGCGTAGGGCGTTGCATTCGGAACGAAGTTGTGCAATGCAGTCGTTCCACCAATATGCTGGTGTTCTGTGATTTCCATTTCGTTGTCTTGGCATTGATGCATCGCATATGTTTTTCAGAGTCCTCATTACTTTTTTGGTCTTTTCTTCAGCGTTTCCTGTAGCTATTTCCATATCGTCCAGCTCATTGTCAAGTAGTTCATCGTCAAGTTTTTTGATGTTCCATCGGATCTGCTGTGCTTTCCTGGTCGTCTTGTATCTTAGCCGCCTTGTGGGCTGCGTTATGTCGAATATCACTGCTTTGTGGTCGCTATATGTATACACGTTGGATACATTCCACGTGCATCTCCTAGCTATTGAGTGACTCGCAAAAGTAAGGTCAATTATGGACGAACCTCTGCCGTTGTCGAAGGTTGGCTCATTTCCGGTATTGAGGAGGACCAGGTCAAGTTGCGAGAACGCTTCCAACTGCGCCGCTCCTCTTTGATTTGTCCTAGTACTTCCCCATTCCAATGCCCATGCGTTGAAATCCCCTGCCACTACTACTGGTGATTTCCCTCTTAGAGCGTTCGTTAGCTGATCTAAGAAGTTCTGGAAATCGTTTAGACTCAGACTAGGGGCTGCATAACAGCTGTAGAAATGTACGTCTTCCACTTTGGCATACGCGACTCCTTCTTGTTGGAAGTCGGGGTTGCATTGGAGGGGAGTACTAGCACAGGCACAGATAGCTGCTCTGTTATTTCTATCTTTTACCCACTTTTGATTAGATGTCGGTATTTTATAGGGTTCGCTTATTACAAGGACATCCGCCTTCTGTTCTATGGCGGTTTGCGTCAGTAAGTCTTGGGCTACTTCGCAGTGGTTTAGGTTGATTTGGATGCATCTAACCATGTTGTCCTGATAGCTTTTGTTGCGCCAGCTTGTACGTAGGGCACCTTGGATCACCTGTAGTATGGTCTGTCTCTCCTGTTTGGCAGATTATGCATTTGGCCTCGTTTTCACACTCTTTAGCTTTGTGGCCGACCTGTCCACATTTGAGGCAGGCGCCGGAGTGGTCTACCATGCTTTTGCAGTGTCTGGCGACGTGGCCATAGTCTAGACACCTGAAACACCTAGTCGGTTTAATATTTCGCCGGAGTCTGCACCTAACCCAACCAACACGAATGCGAGCGCTTTTCAGGAGGATCTGTGCGTCCGCGGCTGGTAGAGCGGTCTGCGTTCCATCGCGAGTTTGCCGTAGCGACTTTATGGCTCTTTCGCTGACGGTTTCTATGCTGGGAAATTGTTCTGTCAGGGCTAGGCAAATTTCCTCTCGCGTGGTTACTTCGTCCAGGTCTCGGCATTCAATTACCACTTGGTGGCTCAGTGTCCGAACATCTGCCGCCTCTCGTAGAGCATTCTCGATTTGGTCTCTGTGTGTGCTCGTTTGCTTGTCAGCTCTTCCTTTTAGCTCTAGCAATAGCTCCCCTTTAGCTGTTTTTCGTATCTTTGTCACGCTCTCTCCGAGTACTTGCAGCTCAGGTTTTGCCTTGATGAGTTTAAGCATTTCGGCGTAGGTCATATCCCCAGTTTTCCTGATAAACAGGGCGTCAGGCCGAGTAAACTTTTTCCTCTCTCTGGGTTTTCGTCTTTTGACTTCGGACCAATCCTCGTCTTTTCTCTGGAGTTGCTCTGGTGCTTTGCTCGTTGTGTCTCGTTCCGGTTGCCTCCTACGTGCAGCGTTGTCTTCTGTGGCTTTTTGGGGTGTTTTATCTCTGTTTCCGTGTACAGGCCTTGTCTTCTTTGCCGATGGTAGGCTTTCGGGCAGTTCGTCAGGTTCTCGCAGACGTTTCTCCTTTGCGGCCTTTTTAGGTCTCATTGACGCATTATGGCAGGGCAGACAGGTGTGTTGGTAAGTTTGCCCTTAGTTTTCTTCATCACTATCTTATACGCGCTTCCCCAAGGGTTTTTTTGGACCTCATCCATTTGGATGATTTGATTTGACCAGTACTGGCTTTTGCTTTTCGCGATGGCCTTGCGCAGCTCCTTTCGTTTAGCTTTGAAGGCCGCCCACAGACGTTCGTACCCATTTCTTGTTCTTGAGCGCTTTGTCTTCCTGCGTAGCGCATTACACTCCCAGCGTAATTTCGTAATGTTTTCATTCCACCATACCACCGGTGTTCTGTGATTTCCATTTTTCTGTCGCGGCATTGATGCCTCACATATATTTGTAATAGAGCGCATCACGCCGTTGGCTTTCTCCTCCGCTTCGCCAGAGGCTATCTCCATATTATCGACTAGCATGTGCAACATGTCATTGTCCAGTTTTTTATTGTTCCACTGAATCGATTGCGCTTTCCTCCCTATCTGTCGTCGAGGATGCGTATTTGTATGTCGTATCTCGAACATTATGGCATTGTGGTCGCTGTTCGTGTATGCATCAGATACCTTCCATGTGCTATGTCTGATTAACGAACTACTCATAAAAGTCAGGTCGATTATGGTTGAACCTCTCCCGTTATCGTAAGTGTTTTTATTTCCGCTGTTTACTAGTACCAAATTTAGGTTGGAAAAGGTTCGTTCTTATGCTTCCCCATTCTAGTGCCCACGCGTTAAAATCGCCTGCCACTACTGCTGGGGATTTCCCTCTTACTGCGAGGGCTAGTCTGTCTAAGTTTTCTCGGAATTCCTGTATGCTGAGACATGGTGGTGCATAACAACTGAAGAAATGTATTCCCTTTATTTTGGCATATGCAAGTTTACCCAATTGTGGCTATTCGTGGGGATTTTATAGGGTTCGCTAATAATGATGATATCAGCTTTCAATTCGATGGCCATTTGTGACAGGAGGTCTTGGGCCACTTCACAATGATTAAGGTTTATTTGTATTCATGTAACCATGTTTTCCAGACATCTTTTGTACTGCTAGCTTATATTTGGGGCATCTTGCTCCGCCTGTGGGGTGGTCACTTTTACCCACTTGTTTCCAATCCCTCGCCTTGTGTCCTTCGATTCCGCCCTTGAGGCAGGCACTGGATCGGTCTGTCTTGCTTTGACAGTTCCTTGCTATGTGCCCATAGTCGAGGCATTTAAAGCACCGGGTAGGTTTGATGTTTATTCGCAGCCTACATCTTACCCATCCTATTCGAACGCAGGCGGCTTTTAGTAGCTCCTGTGAGTCTCCTACTGGGACGCTTATCAGGGCTGTCTGGGTCCCATCTCGTGTATATCGGAGTGACTGGTTCTTAACATTGCAATGTTTGGGAATTGCTCTTTGAATGCACTGCAGATATCCTCTCGGGTTGTCACCTCGTCTAGATCTCGACACTCAATGACCACTTGATGACTTAACGACCTTACATTTGCAGATTCTTAATTTTTATACCCTACACCCTGTGGGTAAGGGTATATTCATTTTGTCCTTCCGTTTGTAACGCATTAAAGGATAGGTCGTAGGTATGGAAAAGTATATATATTCTTGATCAGCGTCACCTCCTGAGTCGATGTCCGTCTGTCTGGCTGTCTGTCGGTCTGTCTGTCTGTCTGTGTGTCTGTCTGTAGAAATCAGTTTTTTGAAGAAACGGTAAAAGCTAGAGACTTCAAATTTTGGATTTATAACTATTACATGTATACGCTGTTTGTCAATGATATTGAGCAAAATCGGTCCACGGACACGCCCACCTCCCATATAAAGCAAAAGGTTTATATGGGATATCTGGTGAACTATGGTATATATCGAGATGAAATTTTGTGTGTGATCATGTATCACCGATACGAGTTTACAAGACAAAAATGGAAAACATCGCCCATCGGACACGCCCACCTCCCATATAAAGCAAAAGTTCAATATGGGATATATGGTGAACTATGGTATATATCGAGATGAAATTTTGTGTGTGATCATGTATCACCGATACGAGTTTACAGGACAAAAATGGAAAACATCGCCCATCGGACACGCCCACCTCCCATATAAAGCAAAAGTTCAATATGGGATATATGGTGAACTATGGTATAATCGAAATGAAATTTTGTGTGTGATCATGTATCACCGATACGAGTTTACAAGACAATAATGGAAAATCGACCAACTGACAAGCTACAGCTTAGCTCAAAAGCTACAGCTCAATGTTGGATATATGGTAAACCATATAGACAGTTATTAGATTAAATATTGCTACTAAGAGTTACCATGAATCAAATGGAAAAGATCTCGAGCACCTTCCATACAAAATTGTAGATCTACAAGCCAACCAACTACTTTATGGATGTTATTTCCTGATGAAAGTGTGGGAGTGAATGCAATAAGAAAGAGACCACATCCAACTGAACCTCAATGGACGCCCATAGAAAAATTGATTATATCCTTTCAATATAAACGTAATGAGCAGGTGACGATTGAGAGAAAACAATTTCGAATTGTACCTGCTGAAGGGATCACAATCCACAAAAGTTAGGGAACTACATATTTCCAAATGGCTGTTCATCTTCGAAGTGGAATCAGTCGCATTATATGTTGCTTATAGTAGCGCAGCAAATACTTCTGGCCTTTATATTATTGGGAATTTCAACCCTCCCAAGTCTTTTGTTGAATTAGATTTTGTCCCCATTGAAATGAACATCTAAAATCGGAAAAGCAACTAAAGGCACATTATGATTTTACGGCATACAAAAAATCATCGATTCAATTATTCTTTCATAAATTGCAGAGCTTTAATGCGCACTTCCAAGATTTTCCAATGGCACAATGCTCAAACAACACAACTACTTCGTTTTGTGGAAAGAGAACACTATAATATTCCTAACTTCACTCTAATTCATAGATTAGATAGATCTAAAGACAATCTCCGCAAAAAAGGGTATAATGGTTTTTGGAAAACGAATATAGCTTCAAATATATATATCTTTTTGAAAGAGACCACAGTTGTAGAAGTGTAATGACGCATTTTCACTAATTATTGATAGAAATTCACAATAGAATTCACAGTTTTTCCTCTAATAAACGTTGTATGCAGAGTGTAGGGTATGTAAACTTCGGCCTGGCCGAAGTTAACAGATTTTGCCTGGGTGGACCGGTGCGCTAGTTCTAATTATTGACTACTCCTCGATTTCTGGGGAGTACTGTTGATATGCGGTCCTCAAAAATGACAGGGATGGTAGGTCGTTTCTACGTAGGCGGGATGTGCTGCTTGGGTTCTCCAGGGAGTTCGCTAATGGATTAGGATGGTCTTGTAGTTTTTGAAGATATTTGGCTTTGATGTGGAACTACATCTTTCACCATAGGAATGTTTAGGTCTCTGTGGATATTTTCGTTTCGGATATACCAAGGAGCTCCGGTTATGGTTCTCAGAATCTTTGATTGTGCTCTCTGTATAAGTTCAATGTTAGTTAAACAAGCATTTCCCCATAGTTGGATACCATATGTCCAAAAAGGTTTTATGGTGCTGTTGTAGAGGAGTACCTTGTTTTCTAGGGTTAGTGGAGTTCTGTGGTTAATAAGCTTAACTTAACTTAACTTAACTTAACTTAACTTAACTTAACTTAACTTAACTTAACTTGATATGCGTTCTATTTGCCTCTATGTGTTTACGCCAGGTTAGACGCCGGTCTAGGTGGATCCCAAGGTATGTGACCTCTGATCCTTGCAGAATAGGGTACTGAGGTACTGAGTATTGCGGTGTCATCAGCAAAAGTAGAGGTAATAATCTTGCTATTCGTTGCCAGGTCTGACGTGAATAGGATGTACAGGATTGGACCAAGTACGCTTCCCTGCGGGACGCCCGCCTTTATTTCGTAGTCTTTCGTAATGCATTCTTTGTATTTGACGCGGAAGATTCTATCAGTAAGATAAGATTTCAAGATCTGGTGGTAGTTTTCTGGGAGTAAAAGCATAATTTTGTACAGCAAACTCTCGTGCCAGACTCTGTCGAATGCCTGAGCAACATCGAGAAATATGGCGGAGCAGTATTTGCGGTTCTCGAATACATTCCTTATCACATCTATTGTTCCGTGAAAAAGGAAGCCAAATTAGTGATGAGGAATTATGTTTCTTTCTCGAATATAGGGATTAACTTTTATCAGAAGCAATTTTTCGAAGAGTTTGGAGAGACATGGAAGCAAACTGATAGGTCTGTAGGAGGACGGTAACGTCTTGTCCTTGCCTGGTTTTGGAATCATTATTATTAAGGATTTTTTCCAAGGCGTGGGAAAGTGGCCCAAGCGAAATATAGCATTGAATAAGCTAGTAATAAAAACGATTGCAGTATTAGGAATTTCAATTAGCATTTTAGGAGTTATGTGGTCATAGCCTGGAGCCTCTTTGGGGTTAAGCCGTGTTTGTATAAGGGTTTTAATTTCGCTATATAGCATTGAATAAGCTAGTAATCAAAACGATTGCAGTATTAAGAAGTTCAATAAGCATTTTAGGCGTTATGTGATCATAGCCTGGAGCCTTTAGCCGTGTTTGTATAAGGGTTTTAATTTCGTTATATGTGCTAATAATAGGAGCCATAACTTCATGATGGGTCCTATTGTGGGAATGGATTTGAGAACCATTAGTAGGTGGGTTTGGTTGGAAAACTGTGCTCAAGTGACGAGCGAAAACACTTGCGTTTTCTACTTCGCTGCGTGCCCAGTTGCCTAGATGATCTCTAATTGGAGACTCACCTTCTACTGGTGCCTTTATTCCTTTATTGGCCTTCCAGAGAGAGAACTTGTTAGAACATGTGGGAGTTAGTTTACTTATGTAGTTGTGTTGCTCGATTTTTTGGTGGAGCTTAAGAGCTTCCTTTAATTTTCTCACTGCATCGGTGAGTCTTTGTTTGGAAGCAGGAGATCTGAAAGCCTGCCATTCACGTCTGAGACGGCGTTTGTTTAAAACTAGATTTTCAATGTGGCTGTTGGATATAATTCTCGCTTTGTTTGTAGCTTCACCATTCCTACGAGTAGATAATTCTGCTGCAGAGGTGACTATTTCGTTGAATATTTGGACAAATTCTTCTATGTCCTCTTCTCTCTCCAACTCGGGATTAGTATGAATGTGACTGCTTATATATTTTTTATACTTTAGCCAATTAGTTCGAGGTGAGGTTAGTCTGTAAGGATAAACAATTTGTTTCGGCCGTTCAAACACACAGAAGGTTACAGGGGAGTGATCGGAGGATAGGCCTTGGCATGTTTCAGCAGAAATCATGTTACTATCTATTTGCTTGGTAATGGCAAAGTCGATTAAGTCAGGAGTTTTTCTGGGATCTGTTGGCCAATAAGTAGGCTGCCTTGGAGAGAAAAAGTTGAGCTTATTGCGGAAGTTGAGGATTGTATTATAGAGTTGCCTGCCTTTTGGATTGACGAGGCGAGAACCCCAGTGCATATTCTTGGCTTTGTCCAAAAAGCATCCAAAAACCTGTCTCCTAAAGTGTTGAAGAAGTCCTGGAATTGCTTTTCAGGAATTGAAAAACGCGGCGGACAGTACATTGCGGATAGTGTCAAGTTTTTATTGTTACTTAGCAAGCATAAGGATGTAGCTTGTAGATAATTCTTTGAGTATGACTCTAAGGAGTAATGTTTTATTCTATTTCGGATCAGAATAACGGTACCTCCATGTGCCTTACCATCTGGGTGATCTGTTTTATAAAATCTGTATCCTGGTATGCCACAGTTATAAATATTAGTAAGGTGGGTTTCAATATTAAGCATTACATCAATGTCTTTTTCGGACATATAGTTTAGAAGTTCGTGTTTATGTTGGTTGATACCATGTGACGCCCAAATTTGTTGACCCAAATTTGGGGCACACATAATGTCCCTTCCCCTTATGGTATTGCTAGATTTAAGTTATAATGAATTGTTAATAATTAGTTTGTAGTATACATAGATTAGTTAGTAATTACGCGTGGAATCAAACGCATCACTGGGTGCATTTGACGAACTTTCGATCTTCGATTTCGGGTTCCAAGATCGAGAATTCACGAAGAAAGCCGACGGCAGCTACACCCACGCGCGGTCTAACGCGGCCTCTTCTTTTGCTGACCGCCGTGGACACCAGATCGACCGAGGTAAATCAAAGATTCTAACTCTGTGCGCACGAGAAGCGGTTTTCGCTGGCCGAAATCCGGGCGCCGAATTCGAAAGGGGAATTCGACGCTAGGATTTCACGCACAATGTAAGTGCAATCCAGTGACGCCGACTAAATCTCGTTTCGTCCGTCCGAGAGAAAGACGTCGCATCGTGACACTCTGCGGCGGTCACCGCTTCGACGGTGACGTCACGCACAACCAGCGGCCACCCGACTTCGGGACAGCAAAAATCGTTGGTGTCGAAGTCGTCCCTAATATTCGCGCAGTCGTCACTTGTGCTGTTTTCCTCAAGCGACGTCATAGCCCTTCGGCTTGCGACGGTTCCCGCAATCACAGCGAACGTCTCTTCCTTCTCTCGGCGTAACAACAATAGCAACAGTGCTCTCGACGGTGCACTCTCACCCAACAACAATACCAGAGTCTTCAACGGGAGTGTCTCGAACAGCGAGCGCAGCGACGGTACACTTGCACTCATCGACAATAACAACAGCAGGGTCTTCAACAACGAGCATCGCGACGTTGACAACAACAGCGGCGACAGCGGCGGGTATATCGATGGGTAGTGTTAAGTGAATAATTATAACGAAATATAGAAAATAATAAAACTAAGTGAACTAAAATTTCCAACAAAAGCGTTTTCCCCGCGAATATAAATATTTGCAACGAACCCTGGGCACCGGCGAGCGTGACCCAGGATTTGAATCGTTACAACCATTTGCATTCCAGAGTTTAATGAAACTCATTTTTTGCTCAGTAGAACTTGGAGTACCTGGTTTTGTGTTTTAACTAGGTCTTGGATCATGTTTCGCATTGTAGACATAAATTGTGTCATACATTGTGTTAGCTCTAGAATCATAGTTTCGAGGCCTTCCTCTTTTTGGGGCATATGTGGGATTTGATCGGCCTGAGCTAATCCTGATTTTAATGCACTTACGTAAGACAAGTTTGGAGTTGTTGGGTTAAATGCACTTGGAGGCATAGCTTTAGTTATTAATTGAGTTGTGTTGTTTGACTTGCTTTGGGCAAGTACTTTACGTTGCAATGTTTGGGAATTGCTCTTTGAATGCACTGCAGATATCTTCTCGGGTTGTCACCTCGTCTAGATCTCGACACTCAATGACCACTTGATGACTTAACGACCTTACATTTGCAGATTCTTGCAGTGCACGTACAATATTTTCTCTGTGTGAGACAGTTTGCGAGTCCGCTCGTCCCTTCAGCTGGAGCAAAGTTTTCCGAATTTTCGTAACATTTTCTCCTAGCTCTTTTAGCTCCGGTTTGGATTTAATAAGCTTCAACATGTCAGCATAGGATAAGTCACCTGTTTTCGTGATTATAATAACGTCTGGCCGCGAGTGAACTAGTCGTTCCTTCGGCTTTTTCCTGTTTACGACTGACCATTCATTGTCGTTTTTAGCTGGTTCAAGGGCACCCCAGATTTGCGGATGCCTTCTTTTGCGATTCGTAAGGGACTACTGGGTTGTTTTCAGGCTTATGGGCTGTTTTGTCGCCCAGGACTGCTGCTTGTTTAGCCTTCTTAGCTATTGGTAGCCGTTTGATCGGGCCTTCCATGTCGCGCTGACGTTTGTCATACGCCTATCTCATCACACTTTCTTCGGGAGTGGTCTGGTCAGGTACGCAGTCCAGCTCTGGAAGTACATCCGTCTCAAACCCCCGCTCCAACCTTTTTTGCAATTTCGCGATTGAGCTGACGAGGTCCCTCATATCTTGATTGACGTGCCTCTGCTTCTTGATGTAGGCGATGAGTTAATTAATATTAAGCCCTAGCTTCGCTCTTGAACTTTCAGCCGAGATAGCTTTTCCTGGGATTTTTGTAGACTCAGCATTTCTCATTGGGGTGATCGCGGTTTCGGGGCTTTTCTTCGCCGTCAGGGTTGTTGGCGAAACGCTCTCATAAGATCTAATGTAAATGCATTTTCGTCATATTCGCAGATCAAAATCGGACTCATTTCGTCTGCAGACGAATTGAACTAACATTTACTAACAATAAGTATTTCAAATCTTAAGACTAATTATTGACTACTCCTCGATTTCTGGGGAGTACTGTTGATGTGCGGTCCTCAAAAATGACAGGGACGGTAGGTCGTTTCTAAAGTAAAAGTAAAAGCATAATTTTGTACAGTAAACCCTCGTGCCAGACTCTGTCGAATGCCTGAGCAACATCGAGAAATATGGCGGAGCAGTATTTGCGGTTCTCGAATGCATTCCTTATCACATTGGTGATGCGGTTTACTTGCTCTATTGTTCCATGTTTTTCACGGAAGCCAAATTGGTGATGAGGAATTATGTTTCTTTCTCGAATAACTTATTATTAACTTTATCAGAATTAACTTTTATCAGAAGCAATTTTTCGAAGAGTTTGGAGAGACATGGAAGCAAACTGATAGGTCTGTCCTTGCCTGGTTTTGGAATAATTATTATTAAGGATTTTTTCCAAGGCGTGGGAAAGTGGCCCAATCGAAATATAGCATTGAATAAGCTAGTAATAAAAACGATTGCAGTATTAGAAATTTTGAATTAGCATTTTAGGAGTTATGTGGTCATAGCCTGGAGCCTCTTTGGGGTTAAGCCGTGTTTGTATAAGGGTTTTAATTTCGCTATATAGCATTGAATAAGCTAGTAATAAAAACGATTGCAGTATTAGGAAGTTCAATAAGCATTTTAGACGTTACGGCCTTTAGCCGTGTTTGTATAAGGGTTTTAATTTCGTTATCGGTGCTAATAATAGGAGCCATAACTTCATGATGGGTCCTATTGTGGGAATGGATTTGAGAACCATTAGTAGGTGGGTTTGGTTGGAAAACTGTGCTCAAGTGACGAGCGAAAACACTTGCCTTTTCTACTTCGCTGCGTGTCCACTTGCCTAGATGATCTCTAATTGGAGACTCACCTTCTACTGGTGCCTTTATTCCTTTATTGGCCTTCCAGAGAGAGAACTTGTTAAAACATGTGGGAGTTAGTTCACTTATGTAGTTGTGTTGCTCGATTTTTTGGTGGAGCTTTAGAGCTTCCTTTAATTTTCTCACTGCATCGGTGAGTCCTTGTTTGGAAGCAGGAGATCTGAAAGCCTGCCATTCACGTCTGAGACGGCGTTTGTTTAAAATTAGATTTTCATTGTGGCTGTTGGATATAATTCTCGCTTTGTTTGTAGCTTCACCATTCCTACGAGTAGATAATTCTGCTGCAGAGGTGACCATTTCGTTAAATATTTGGACAAATTCTTCTATGTCCTCTTCTCTCTCCAACTCGGGATTAGTATGAATGTGACTGTTTATATATTTTTTATACTTTAGCCAATTAGTTCGATGTGAGGTTAGTCTGTAAGGATAATCAATTTGTTTCGGCTGTTCAAACACAGAAGGTTACAGGAGAGTGATCGGAGGATAGGCCTTGGCATGTTTCAGCAGAAATCATGTTACTATCTATTTGCTTGGTAATGGCAAAGTCGATTAAGTCAGGAGTTTTTCTGGGATCTGTTGGCCAATAAGTAGGCTGCCTTGGAGAGACAAAGTTGAGCTTATTGCGGAAGTTGAGGATTGTATTATAGAGTTGCCTGCCTTTTGGATTGACGAGGCGAGAACCCCAGTGCATATTCTTGGCATTATAATCTCCAGCATCCAAAAACCTGTCTCCTAGAGTATTGAAGAAGTCCTGGAATTGCTTTTCAGGAATAAAAAAACGCGGCGGACAGTACACTGCGGATAGTGTCAAGTTTTTATTGTTACTTAGCAAGCATAAGGATGTAGCTTGTAGATAATTCTTTGAGTATGACTCTAAGGAGTAATGTTTTATTCTATTTCGGATCAGAATAACGGTACCTCCATGTGCCTTACCATCTGGGTGATCTGTTTTATAAAATCTGTATCCTGGTATGCCAAAGTTATAAGTATTAGTAAGGTGGGTTTCAATATTAAGCATTATCTCAATGTTTAGAAGTTCGTGTTTATGTTGGTTGATACCATGTGACGCCCAAATTTGTTGACCCAAATTTGGGGCACACATAATGTCCCTTCCCCTTATGGTATTGCTAGATTTAAGTTATAATAAATTGTTAATAATTAGTTTGTAGTATACATAGATTAGTTAGTAATTACGCGGGGAATCAAACGCACCACTGGGTGCATTTGACGAACTTTCGATCTTCGATTTCGGGTTCGAAGATCGAGAATTCACGAAGAAAGCCGAAAGCCGACGGCAGCTACACCCACGCGCGGTCTAACGCGGCCTCTTCTTTTGCTGACCGCCGTGGACACCAGATCGACCGAGGTAAATCAAAGATTCTAACTCTGTGCGCACGAGAAGCGGTTTTCGCTGGCCGAAATCCGGGCGCCGAATTCGAAATGGGAATTCGACGCTAGGATTTCACGCACAATGTAAGTGCAATCCAGTGACGCCGACTAAATCTCGTTTCGTCCGTCCGAGAGAAAGACGTCGCATCGTGACACTCTGCGGCGGTCACCGCTTCGACGGTGACGTCACGCACAACCAGCGGCCACCCGACTTCGGGACAGCAAAAATCGTTGGTGTCGAAGTCGTCCCTAATATTCGCGCAGTCGTCACTTGTGCTGTTTTCCTCAAGCGACGTCATAGCCCTTCGGCTTGCGACGGTTCCCGCAATCACAGCGAACGTCTCTTCCTTCTCTCGGCGTAACAACAATAGCAACAGTGCTCTCGACGGTGCACTCTCACCCAACAACAATACCAGAGTCTTCAACGGGAGTGTCTCGAACAGCGAGCGCAGCGACGGTACACTTGCACTCATCGACAATAACAACAGCAGGGTCTTCAACAACGAGCATCGCGACGTTGACAACAACAGCGGCGACAGCGGCGGGTATATCGATGGGTAGTGTTAAGTGAATAATTATAACGAAATATAGAAAATAATAAAACTAAGTGAACTAAAATTTCCAACAAAAGCGTTTTCCCCGCGAATATAAATATTTGCAACGAACCCTGGGCACCGGCGAGCGTGACCCAGGATTTGAATCGTTACAACCATTTGCATTCCAGAGTTTGATGAAACTCATTTTTTGCTCAGTAGAACTTGGAGTACCTGGTTTTGTGTTTTAACTAGGTCTTGGATCATGTTTCGCATTGTAGACATAAATTGTGTCATACATTGTGTTAGCTCTAGAATCATAGTTTCGAGGCCTCCCTCTTTTTGGGGCATATGTGGGATTTGATCGGCCTGAGCTGATCCTGATTTTAATGCACTTACGTAAGACAAGTTTGGAGTTGTTGGGTTAAATGCACTTGGAGGCATAGCTTTAGTTATTAATTGAGTTGTGTTGTTTGACTTGCTTTGGGCAAGTACTTTACGTTGCAATGTTTGGGAATTGCTCTTTGAATGCACTGCAGATATCTTCTCGGGTTGTCACCTCGTCTAGATCTCGACACTCAATGACCACTTGATGACTTAACGACCTTACATTTGCAGATTCTTGCAGTGCACGTACAATATTTTCTCTGTGTGAGACAGTTTGCGAGTCCGCTCGTCCCTTCAGCTGGAGCAAAGTTTTCCGAATTTTCGTAACATTTTCTCCTAGCTCTTTTAGCTCCGGTTTGGATTTAATAAGCTTCAACATGTCAGCATAGGATAAGTCACCTGTTTTCGTGATTATAATAACGTCTGGCCGCGAGTGAACTAGTCGTTCCTTCGGCTTTTTCCTGTTTACGACTGACCATTCATTGTCGTTTTTAGCTGGTTCAAGGGCACCCCAGATTTGCGGATGCCTTCTTTTGCGATTCGTAAGGGACTACTGGGTTGTTTTCAGGCTTATGGGCTGTTTTGTCGCCCAGGACTGCTGCTTGTTTAGCCTTCTTAGCTATTGGTAGCCGTTTGATCGGGCCTTCCATGTCGCGCTGACGTTTGTCATACGCCTATCTCATCACACTTTCTTCGGGAGTGGTCTGGTCAGGTACGCAGTCCAGCTCTGGAAGTACATCCGTCTCAAACCCCCGCTCCAACCTTTTTTGCAATTTCGCGATTGAGCTGACGAGGTCCCTCATATCTTGATTGACGTGCCTCTGCTTCTTGATGTAGGCGATGAGTTAATTAATATTAAGCCCTAGCTTCGCTCTTGAACTTTCAGCCGAGATAGCTTTTCCTGGGATTTTTGTAGACTCAGCATTTCTCATTGGGGTGATCGCGGTTTCGGGGCTTTTCTTCGCCGTCAGGGTTGTTGGTGAAACGCTCTCATAAGATCTAATGTAAATGCATTTTCGTCATATTCGCAGATCAAAATCGGACTCATTTCGTCTGCAGACGAATTGAACTAACATTTACTAACAATAAGTATTTCAAATCTTAAGACTAATTATTGACTACTCCTCGATTTCTGGGGAGTACTGTTGATGTGCGGTCCTCAAAAATGACAGGGACGGTAGGTCGTTTCTAAAGTAAAAGTAAAAGCATAATTTTGTACAGTAAACCCTCGTGCCAGACTCTGTCGAATGCCTGAGCAACATCGAGAAATATGGCGGAGCAGTATTTGCGGTTCTCGAATGCATTCCTTATCACATTGGTGATGCGGTTTACTTGCTCTATTGTTCCATGTTTTTCACGGAAGCCAAATTGGTGATGAGGAATTATGTTTCTTTCTCGAATAACTTATTATTAACTTTATCAGAATTAACTTTTATCAGAAGCAATTTTTCGAAGAGTTTGGAGAGACATGGAAGCAAACTGATAGGTCTGTCCTTGCCTGGTTTTGGAATCATTATTATTAAGGATTTTTTCCAAGGCGTGGGAAAGTGGCCCAATCGAAATATAGCATTGAATAAGCTAGTAATAAAAACGATTGCAGTATTAGAAATTTTGAATTAGCATTTTAGGAGTTATGTGGTCATAGCCTGGAGCCTCTTTGGGGTTAAGCCGTGTTTGTATAAGGGTTTTAATTTCGCTATATAGCATTGAATAAGCTAGTAATAAAAACGATTGCAGTATTAGGAAGTTCAATAAGCATTTTAGACGTTACGGCCTTTAGCCGTGTTTGTATAAGGGTTTTAATTTCGTTATCGGTGCTAATAATAGGAGCCATAACTTCATGATGGGTCCTATTGTGGGAATGGATTTGAGAACCATTAGTAGGTGGGTTTGGTTGGAAAACTGTGCTCAAGTGACGAGCGAAAACACTTGCCTTTTCTACTTCGCTGCGTGTCCACTTGCCTAGATGATCTCTAATTGGAGACTCACCTTCTACTGGTGCCTTTATTCCTTTATTGGCCTTCCAGAGAGAGAACTTGTTAGAACATGTGGGAGTTAGTTTACTTATGTAGTTGTGTTGCTCGATTTTTTGGTGGAGCTTTAGAGCTTCCTTTAATTTTCTCACTGCATCGGTGAGTCCTTGTTTGGAAGCAGGAGATATGAAAGCCTGCCATTCACGTCTGAGACGGCGTTTGTTTAAAATTAGATTTTCATTGTGGCTGTTGGATATAATTCTCGCTTTGTTTGTAGCTTCACCATTCCTACGAGTAGATAATTCTGCTGCAGAGGTGACCATTTCGTTGAATATTTGGACAAATTCTTCTATGTCCTCTTCTCTCTCCAACTCGGGATTAGTATGAATGTGACTGTTTATATATTTTTTATACTTTAGCCAATTAGTTCGAGGTGAGGTTAGTCTGTAAGGATAATCAATTTGTTTCGGCTGTTCAAACACAGAAGGTTACAGGGGAGTGATCGGAGGATAGGCCTTGGCATGTTTCAGCAGAAATCATGTTACTATCTATTTGCTTGGTAATGGCAAAGTCGATTAAGTCAGGAGTTTTTCTGGGATCTGTTGGCCAATAAGTAGGCTGCCTTGGAGAGACAAAGTTGAGCTTATTGCGGAAGTTGAGGATTGTATTATAGAGTTGCCTGCCTTTTGGATTGACGAGGCGAGAACCCCAGTGCATATTCTTGGCATTATAATCTCCAGCATCCAAAAACCTGTCTCCTAGAGTATTGAAGAAGTCCTGGAATTGCTTTTCAGGAATTGAAAAACGCGGCGGACAGTACACTGCGGATAATGTCAAGTTTTTATTGTTACTTAGCAAGCATAAGGATGTAGCTTGTAGATAATTCTTTGAGTATGACTCTAAGGAGTAATGTTTTATTCTATTTCGGATCAGAATAACGGTACCTCCATGTGCCTTACCATCTGGGTGATCTGCTTTATAAAATCTGTATCCTGGTATGCCAAAGTTATATATATTAGTAAGGTGGGTTTCAACATTAAGCATTACATCAATGTCTTTTTCGGACATATAGTTTAGAAGTTCGTGTTTATGTTGGTTGATACCATTTGCATTCCAGAGTTTGATGAAACTCATTTTTTGCTCAGTAGAACTTGGAGTACCTGGTTTTGTGTTTTAACTAGGTCTTGGATCATGTTTTGCATTGTAGACATAAATTGTGTCATACATTGTGTTAGCTCTAGAATCATAGTTTCGAGGCCTCCCCCTTTTTGGGGCATATGTGGGATCCTGAGCTGATCCTGATTTTATTGCACTTGCGTAAGACAAGTTTGGAGTTGTTGGGTTAAATGCACTTGGAGGCATAGCTTTAGTTATTAATTGAGTTGTGTTGTTTGACTTGCTCTGGGCAAGTACTTTACGTTGCCCTAGTCTCACTTTTAGGTCACTGTACACTGAACAACCTCGGTAGTTCGCAGTTATAGCAAGTATCTTCCCGATTAGAGGTACACAGAGAGGAGTGGTGAAGATCACCACAAGCTACACAGACTGTGCGTAATGTGCAGTTGGATTTAGTATGCCCATATTCTTGACAATTGGTGCATTGTACCGGTCCGTAGCGTTTATGAGGCTCCTCTACCGATATCCGTCGGTGGATTAAATATTGTAGCCCATAGATTGGATGTGTTTCGTTTTTTTGAGTTTAAGGTGATCTGGGGAAAGTTCGACTTCGACTTTGGTTGTGGGAGTTTATTTTTGTTTTTTATGTTGATGACTGTTTTTGCGCTAAAACCCTTTTCTCTTAGCGCCTCGACTATTTCTCTTAAGTTGCTTAATCAGGTCATTTGAACTGCGTTCGCGTAAGTAAATTGGTTGCGGCTTTGTGTTTTTTGTACTTGCAGCATCATTTGATTTGAGATTGGGACTCAACCAAATCGCTTAATGGAGAAAAACGATTATTACACAAAGGATTATTTTTTTGGATGTTGAGTTTGTTGGCATTATTACCATTAGGACCCTTTTCAGGGCTAAACTTACGTTCTACCTGTATGTATCGGTCCATCCCAGTTTGAACAGTGGCTTTATATTTACCCTTTTCCATCGTGACTGAATTCACTGCGGGAGTAGTGGGAAAATTCAATAATTTTCCTACGGGGTTATTTGTTCCAGTGTAGTTGTTGTTAGGGAGAGGGGAGATGCATTGCGCACTCCACTTAGCGCTTGCTGGCGAAGCAACGTGTGAGGCAGAGAGCGTGCGTTTTGGTGCTGCAGTGGGAGCGCGCTCTTTATGTAAGCCTTTGTTGTTGGTCGTGAGTGTAGTCGCTCGTATTGCGGGAGAGGTTGGCGTACTTTCGCCACTTGCTTTGATCGTTTCGCGTTTCACTATATTTAACATTAAAATAATAACATTCTCCTACCTAATATCGTATTTTTCTATTTAAAATGCGGATTTATTTATTTTACGTTAAAGAAAATAATTTCAAATGAACAGCTGCTGTCATTGACCATAACCAAGAAATTCAAAAACCATAAAAAAAAGACATGGTCAGGAGGAGTCTTCCACCAGTATTCAATTATCGAATAATTCGGTAGCTTTTATTGAATTGTTCCCATCTCTAATTTTAAGGGGGATCAGGCAGCCACCTACTAGCCAGTAACAACCTAATGTAAAAATTCAACGACATGCATCTCACCCCGCAAAGAGAAAGAGTCTGCCAAACAATAATATTTTCTCTCAGCACATCAAACTCGGTGAACGGTGAAAAAATATTTCAAAAATCCATCATTGACATAGCAGCTATCAATTAATTGATGATGATTGACTGATAGCTACCAGCCACCTAATGTCAAAATATATCGAAATGCATCTCTCCTGTCAAAACCAACTAATAAGGTATCTTGCACTGAAGTTATTTATTTCTTTTTTAACAAAAGACACATTGAGATCTTTATGGATTTGAATGTTTGTGACAAAGCAAGGTGCATTAGAAATTTGCCTCAATATTTTGGATTGAAAACGTTGTAAAATTTCAATATTTGAATTAGTTGCTGTACCCCATAATTGAATCCCATATGTCCATACGGTTTCAGTATAGTTTTATAGAGCAGTCATTTATTATTAAGACTTAATTCAGATTTTAGATTAAGGAACCATTAAATTCTTTTGGATGTAAAATTTAGTTGGAGACGTTTAGCTTTAATAAGGTATTTCCACGTTAGCCTCCTATCGAGATGCAGTCCTAGATATTTAATGCTGTCACAATTTGGGATTTCAGAATTATTTAGAAAAACTGCAGGGCAGTTTCCTTTTTTTAAAGTAAAAGTTACATAATCCTATTTTAAAGTATTTATTTTAATATTCCACGTTGTTAACCATAACTGAATTTTGTTGAGTGCAGATTGAACTAGTTTTGAAGACACAGTTGAAGATTCATATGAAGGAATACAGCGGTGTCATCAGCATATGTAGCTGTAGTTACCAAATCTGTTATAGGCATGTCTGAGGTAAAGATCGTAAACAGAACCGGTCCTAATAGCATGTACGGATCTGATTTTTGACCCAAAATCGATTCTAACTGAAAAATAACCGAAAATCTGATTTTCGCCTTGGAATAACTGTCAAATGAAAATCTGACTTTCGGCTGATTTTCAACGAAAACCAAGAAATTTTCGGTTTGCAACCGTGGTTTTTATTGAAAAAAGTACTATTTCACAAAAATCCTTTAACAATGTCATATTCCATATTCCAACACAATAAAGAAGTCGACAACAACGTGTGTAGAATACAAACCAATACAAAGGAAACTCAAGAACTCAACTCAAAGGAAGCTTAATATCAGATGTTTCATCATTGATTTTAACATAGAAAGAAAGATTTTCTAAGTACGATTTTAATATTAAGTAAACTGGAGCAGGGAGGAGGCCGTGGCTCAGTGGTTAAGTGCGCTGCCTAGGTCAGTGAGGCCAAGGTTCGATCCCTGGTTCGATCCCGGCTCCGCCAACATCAATTATTCTTTACGGCGGCCTCCTCTCGGCGAGCAATGGCAAATATCCGAGAGTATTACTTGCCATGAAAAAGCTCTCACCCCAGCCATTCGGATTCGCCATTAAACTGTAGGTCTCTTTCATTAAAACATTATAAACGCACAACACCAATGATTGCGAGTAGCTCGGTCAAAGCCCCTCGAGGGCTGTAAAGACCAATAATTTGTATTGTAAACTGGAGCAGGAAGAAGTTTTTTTAGTTTATATTTTAAAGCACTATGCCAGACTCGATCAAAAGCTTGCTGAACATCCAAAAACACCCCAGAGCAATATTTTTAGTTTTCAATACTGATACTTCGACATTCTAAATTGATATTCAGGTATATTATTTCTAGAATAGGTAACATGCTTCTTAAAAATATTCTTTCAAATACTTTCGAGAATGTTTTGGTGTTATTCAACATCTTTATTTCAGAACTTCATTAGGGGAAAGGAGGACCATTGCAACATGGTAAATCCATTTGACAGGGAATGTTTTAAAAGTTCACAATATCGGTGGTAGTGTTATTTATATCAAATGGTTGAAAACTTTGTTCTAAGTGTTCAGCAAAAGCCTTAACTTTAGACAAGCTTGATCTGCACCAAGTACCGCTAGCGTCTTTTATTGGAACGTTACGTTTTCTAGGATGTTTTAAATATTGAGTAGCTCTCCAAAGTTTGTACTCATCGTTACTACAACAATTCACAACAATTCAGCTTTTTCAGATAATTTCCCAAAGAATCAATCCTAATTTCCTGAAGTCGTTGTTTCAGTTGATTTGATGCAAAATTAAGGTTTCTTTTATCTCTCGGATTTCTCGGATTTAAATGGGAAAATTTAAAAAATTCGTTTTGTTGACTTCCATTTAAGGTTTTTAAATGGAGATTCTCCAGTTAGTTGACTGACAAATGGCTTTAATTGCGATAATAACTAACTGCCCAAAATCGGTCAGTTAAGGGCAGTTAAATGGGGAATTTCAGTTTAAATTGAGAATTTCGTTTTGTTCACTCCCAGTTAAACTGACAATAGTGACATTTGAATATTATATTCGAAATTATTCTGAAATAGGAAAATACAAAAATTGTGAATTATCGAGAATGGATGTTTACGACAAGGAACATAACTAAAAAGTTAATGATGTAGAGCATGATCTGCATAGGGAACATTTCGTGGCCAAGATCGTGAATTTCAGCAGTACAAATAGTGCATTTTGTTATCGAAAAACTCTCGGAGAGCATTCATATCATACGAATCCTCTATAGGGGTATTCAGATTGAGTCTCGTAGGCTCGTAGGAGCGTAGAATACGTGCAAATTGTTTTTGTAATTTTGAACTGTCAAACTTCTACGATTCGCCGCTCCTCTCGTAGATCGCGTAGAATCAATTTTGTAAATGTTGCCAACCTTTGCAGTGAGAAAAAAGATAAATATTTTTGCAAAAAAGTGAAATAATTGTGATTAAAACAACAAAAAATAGCACATAAAAATATTTCAAAGTATTATAATACACAATTCCTTTAAAAATATGGAATTTCTGTGAAAAAAAATGTCTGAAGCTTATGTCATTCAAAATTGAAAACAAATTCTAATTATTGACACCTTGTATTCAAAATTGATAATATTTTGAATATATTTTGACAAATATCTCAGAGAAATCGAAATCTGTAAATCGAAAGGGTGGAATTTATGTTTCTCTGAAGTATATGTCAAAATAACAGCTGTTTTCATTCAAAACTAAAAATAATTTAAATATTCTTTGACACTTTTCTTTCAAATTTTGAAATTATTTTTATATTTTGACAATTACAGCAAATATCCCGGGGAAATTCTTACATGGGCTTTAAATTTAAATGGTTCAGGAATAAACTTAATTTGCGGTGAAAAAAACCAATTTTTAAATGTAGGTTTTTATTGGGCTGTTATTTTTAAATGTAATTTAAATATATAGGACATTTAAAGTATTTAACAAAACGAACAAACAAACCAAAAACGAAGTGAAAAAAACGGCCCTTAATCGCCTCTTATTTCTTATTAATTCTCTTATTTCACTAGATATGATAACATTGTTATTGTTTTGAATAGATTCAGTGATTGGTGTTGACAAAAAGGCTGCTTTATGAAATAAACTTGTGAATTTTTCAACTGCATTGTCAAGTTCGCTACCACACTTTAACGCTATCTTAAGATTATTGTTTTTATCTATCCAGTATTGAAAGGATTTAATATCAGATTTTTATTGAAATAGTTTGTTTGATTTACAGTTTAAAGTGTTTAACGTCGTATTAAAATTCATGATGATGGCTGAATGATCTGAACTGAAATTATCATTATCTATGATATCTAGGAGGTGGTTCGCGATCCCATGATAAAACTAGCGCACCGGGGTCGCTTCGCTCCACCGGTTTGCCTGGTCCACCCAGGCAAAATCTGTTAACTTCGGCCAGGCCGAAGTTTACATACCCTACACCCTGCATACAACGTTTATTAAAGGAAAAACTGTGAATTCTATTGTGAATTTCTATCAATAATTAGTGAAAATGCGTCATTACACTTCTACAACTGTGGTCTCTTTCAAAAAGATATATATATTTGAAGCTATATTCGTTTTCCAAAAACCATTATACCCTTTTTTGCGGAGATTGTCTTTAGATCTATCTAATCTATGAATTAGAGTGAAGTTAGGAATATTATAGTGTTCTCTTTCCACAAAACGAAGTAGTTGTGTTGTTTGAGCATTATGCCATTGGAAAATCTTGGAAGTGCGCATTAAAGCTCTGCAATTTATGGAAGAATAATTGAATCGATGATTTTTTGTATGCCGTAAAATCATAATGTGCCTTTAGTTGCTTTTCCGATTTTAGATGTTCATTTCAATGGGGACAAAATCTAATTCAACAAAAGACTTGGGAGGGTTGAAATTCCCAATAATATAAAGGCCAGAAGTATTTGCTGCGCTACTATAAGCAACATATAATGCGACTGATTCCACTTCGAAGATGAACAGCCATTTGGAAATATGTAGTTCCCTAACTTTTGTGGATTGTGATCCCTTCAGCAGGTACAATTGGAAATTGTTTTCTCTCAATCGTCACCTGCTCATTAAGTTTATATTGAAAGGATATAATCAATTTTTCTATGGACGTCCATTGAGGTTCAGTTGGATGTGGTCTCTTTCTTATTGCATTCACTCCCACACTTTCATCAGGAAATAACATCCATAAAGTAGTTGGTTGGCTTGTAGATCTACAATTTTGTATGGAAGGTGCTCGAGATCTTTTCCATTTGATTCATGGTAACTCTTAGTAGCAATATTTAATCTAATAACTGTCTATATGGTTTACCATATATCCAACATTGAGCTGTAGCTTTTGAGCTAAGCTGTAGCTTGTCAGTTGGTCGATTTTCCATTATTGTCTTGTAAACTCGTATCGGTGATACATGATCACACACAAAATTTCATTTCGATTATACCATAGTTCACCATATATCCCATATTGAACTTTTGCTTTATATGGGAGGTGGGCGTGTCCGATGGGCGATGTTTTCCATTTTTGTCCTGTAAACTCGTATCGGTGATACATGATCACACACAAAATTTCATCTCGATATATACCATAGTTCACCATATATCCCATATTGAACTTTTGCTTTATATGGGAGGTGGGCGTGTCCGATGGGCGATGTTTTCCATTTTTGTCCTGTAAACTCGTATCGGTGATACATGATCACACACAAAATTTCATCTCGATATATACCATAGTTCACCATATATCCCATATTGAACTTTTGCTTTATATGGGAGGTGGGCGTGTCCGATGGGCAGTCTTTTCCATTTTTTGCATGTAAGCTTGTATCGGTGATACATGATCACACACAAAATTTCATCTCAATATATACCATAGTTCACCAGATATCCCATATAAACCTTTTGCTTTATATGGGAGGTGGGCGTGTCCGTGGACCGATTTTGCTCAATATCATTGACAAACAGCGTATACATATAATAGTTTACCGTTTCTTCAAAAAACTGATTTCTACAGACAGACACACAGACAGACAGACAGACGGACATCGCTAAATCGACTCAGGAGGTGACGCTGATCAAGAATATATATACTTTTCCATACCTACGACCTATCCTTTAATGCGTTACAAACGGAAGGACAAAATGAATATACCCTTACCCAGAGGGTGTAGGGTATAAAAAAGAAGCCAAGCAAATCAGGTATTTCTCTAGGGTCACTGGGCCAGTTTGATATGCATTTGAATAGTTATTTTCCCTTAGCATTAGCCAGTCTTGAACCCCACCAAGGATGTGGGACTTCAAACTTTAAAGTAGATTTTATTATTATAGCTGCTATATGAGCAGAAATAACATTAAAGCCTCTGATTTTTAAATGAGATCTAGAGGAAAAATGAGATACAGATATCAATAATATGTCAATAAAAGAACATTTCTATTTCTTGGGCATGACGGGAAAGCCCATTGGCATTCCATGCTGCGATTCTAAGATCTATTTGCATAATTTAGTAATAAGTATTGACTTCATATTCATTAATGAATTGGTTAGTTCAATTTGCTTATTCAGTACTACTTCAATCCTATTCATAATGTCATTGTTATTTTCATTTTTTACCACTTGCGCAAAAGACATATTATTAAAGTTTTTGTTGATATTTTCTTTATTACCATTATTGTCTGTGTTAATGTTTTCTTGCTGAACGGAAGAGAATTGAGTATTGCGATGATTTTCCAATTTTTTGATTTATGATTTTGTTTATCATATTAGACGAGTTCTTTTGGAGAATCTCTTGGTAAACTTTACATCCCTTATAATGCGCATTATAATTTTGTAGACAATGAACACAACTCGGTGGTGAATTAATATCTTTTCTTTATTCGCCTGTGGGGTGGTCAAGTCCACATTTAACACATTTATAGGGTTTACTACAATAGGATTTAGTGTGACCAAATTGTTGGCATCGATAGCATTGAATTAATTCATTGCTTTTGAGTGGTGGCTCAATTTTAACTATGCAATTGTTAAGATGTACAATATCAAACAATGCTTTTTTATTAGAATTTGGAGTAAGATCAACAAAAAACATGGATAAGGGATTTTTCGTCACCCAGCTTTTGATGTTGGTAACATTTCTAGCTTCGTGGCCATTTGACAGCAGATCAGCTTTAATGTCATCAATTGGTGTTGAGTAATGTAAACCTTTAATTACTACCCTATAACTATATATATAGACTTTGTAGAGCGCGCCAGTAAGTAAAGTTGGCTGGTGCTCTGGGCTTAGTAGCGGGGCTGGGGGGTGGATGCTTCGCGCTGTTGAAATGCCGTCGGCAAAACAGCAAAATAGTCGTAGAATGAAAACACTGTAAAATTCGGGGCAGTAAATCACTTATGTGATCCAACTTTCACCTATGTGAAGCTAATATAAATGCTTGATCTCTTCCTGGTGAGATCAAAAAATGCGAGTAGTATCACCTATGTGATCTGAAATGCAAGTGAAACAAACAAGTCCTGTCACCTATGTGTTCAGAAAGCCAGTGATTGTCGGAAAACTTCGGATGAGTTCGTGACCCTTCCACACAATAAAGTGGAGACTTTTCCGACGATTCCTATATGCACCTACACAAAGCACTAAAACATTGAACAATGTTTGTCAACATGTAGATAAACATGAATCTAAACCTGATCAGTGGTTATTAGATGTTAACATTAAAGCCTCTGATTTTTAAATGAGATCTAGAGGTAAAATGAGATACAGATATCTATAATATGTCAATAAAATGTAAATGAAAGAACATTTCTATTTCTTGGGCATGACGGGAAAGCCCATTGGCATTCCATGCTGCGATTCTAAGATCTATTTGCATAATTTAGTAATAAGTATTGACTTCATATTCATTAATGAATTGGTTAGTTCAATTTGCTTATTCAGTACTACTTCAATCCTATTCATAATGTCATTGTTATTTTCATTTTTTACCACTTGCGTAAAAGACATATTATTAAAGTTTTTGTTGATATTTTCTTTATTACCATTAGTGTCTGTGTTAATGTTTTCTTGCTGAACGGAAGAGAATTGAGTATTGCAATGATTTTCCAATTTTTTGATTTATGATTTTGTTTATCATATTAGACGAGTTCTTTTGGAGAATCTCTTGGTAAACTTTACATCCCTTATAATGCGCATTATAATTTTGTAGACAATGAACACAACTCGGTGGTGAATTAATATCTTTCCTTTATTCGCCTGTGGGGTGGTCAAGTCCACATTTAACACATTTATAGGGTTTACTACATAGGATTAGTGTACCAAATCGTTGGCATCGATAGCATTGAATTAATTCATTGCTTTTGAGTGGTGGCTCAATTTTAACTATGCAATTGTTAAGATGTACAATATCAAACAATGCTTTTTTATTAGAATTTGGAGTAAGATCAACAAAAAACATGGATAAGGGATTTTTCGTCACCCAGCTTTTGATGTTGGTAACATTTCTAGCTTCGTGGCCATTTGACAGCAGATCAGCTTTAATGTCATCAATTGGTGTTGAGTAATGTAAACCTTTAATTACTACCCTATAACTATATATATAGACTTTGTAGAGCGCGCCAGTAAGTAAAGTTGGCTGGTGCTCTGGGCTTAGTAGCGGGGCTGGTGGGTGGATGCTTCGCGCTGTTGAAATGCCGTCGGCAAAACAGCAAAATAGTCGTAGAATGAAAACACTGTAAAATTCGGGGCAGTAAATATTATTTTATTTACACAATATCACTTATGTGATCCAACTTTCACCTATGTGAAGCTAATATAAATACTTGATCTCTTCCTGGTGAGATCAAAAAATGCGAGTAGTATCACCTATGTGATCTGAAATGCAAGTGAAACAAACAAGTCCTGTCACCTATGTGTTCAGAAAGCCAGTGATTGTCGGAAAACTTCGGATGAGTTCGTGACCCTTCCACACAATAAAGTGGAGACTTTTCCGACGATTCCTATATGCACCTACACAAAGCACTAAAACATTGAACAATGTTTGTCAACATGTAGATAAACATGAATCTAAACCTGATCAGTGGTTATTAGATGTTAACATTAAAGCCTCTGATTTTTAAATGAGATCTAGAGGTAAAATGAGATACAGATATCTATAATATGTCAATAAAATGTAAATGAAAGAACATTTCTATTTCTTGGGCATGACGGGAAAGCCCATTGGCATTCCATGCTGCGATTCTAAGATCTATTTGCATAATTTAGTAATAAGTATTGACTTCATATTCATTAATGAATTGGTTAGTTCAATTTGCTTATTCAGTACTATTTCAATCCTATTCATAATGTCATTGTTATTTTCATTTTTTACCACTTGCGTAAAAGACATATTATTAAAGTTTTTGTTGATATTTTCTTTATTACCATTAGTGTCTGTGTTAATGTTTTCTTGCTGAACGGAAGAGAATTGAGTATTGCAATGATTTTCCAATTTTTTGATTTATGATTTTGTTTATCATATTAGACGAGTTCTTTTGGAGAATCTCTTGGTAAACTTTACATCCCTTATAATGAGCATTATAATTTTGTAGACAATGAACACAACTCGGTGGTGAATTAATATCTTTCCTTTATTCGCCTGTGGGGTGGTCAAGTCCACATTTAACACATTTATAGGGTTTACTACAATAGGATTTAGTGTGACCAAATCGTTGGCATCGATAGCATTGAATTAATTCATTGCTTTTGAGTGGTGGCTCAATTTTAACTATGCAATTGTTAAGATGTACAATATCAAACAATGCTTTTTTATTAGAATTTGGAGTAAGATCAACAAAAAACATGGATAAGGGATTTTTCGTCACCCAGCTTTTGATGTTGGTAACATTTCTAGCTTCGTGGTTATTTGACAGCAGATCAGCTTTAATGTCATCAATTGGTGTTGAGTAATGTAAACCTTTAATTACTACCCTATAACTATATATATAGACTTTGTAGAGCGCGCCAGTAAGTAAAGTTGGCTGGTGCTCTGGGCTTAGTAGCGGGGCTGGGGGGTGGATGCTTCGCGCTGTTGAAATGCCGTCGGCAAAACGGCAAAATAGTCGTAGAATGAAAACACTGTAAAATTCGGGGCAGTAAATATTATTTTATTTACACAATATCACTTATGTGATCCAACTTTCACCTATGTGAAGCTAATATAAATACTTGATCTCTTCCTGGTGAGATCAAAAAATGCGAGTAGTATCACCTATGTGATCTGAAATGCAAGTGAAACAAACAAGTCCTGTCACCTATGTGTTCAGAAAGCCAGTGATTGTCGGAAAACTTTGGATGAGTTCGTGACCCTTCCACACAATAAAGTGGAGACTTTTCCGACGATTCCTATATGCACCTACACAAAGCACTAAAACATTGAACAATGTTTGTCAACATGTAGATAAACATGAATCTAAACCTGATCAGTGGTTATTAGATGTTAACATTAAAGCCTCTGATTTTTAAATGAGATCTAGAGGTAAAATGAGATACAGATATCTATAATATGTCAATAAAATGTAAATGAAAGAACATTTCTATTTCTTGGGCATGACGGGAAAGCCCATTGGCATTCCATGCTGCGATTCTAAGATCTATTTGCATAATTTAGTAATAAGTATTGACTTCATATTCATTAATGAATTGGTTAGTTCAATTTGCTTATTCAGTACTACTTCAATCCTATTCATAATGTCATTGTTATTTTCATTTTTTACCACTTGCGTAAAAGACATATTATTAAAGTTTTTGTTGATATTTTCTTTATTACCATTAGTGTCTGTGTTAATGTTTTCTTGCTGAACGGAAGAGAATTGAGTATTGCAATGATTTTCCAATTTTTTGATTTATGATTTTGTTTATCATATTAGACGAGTTCTTTTGGAGAATCTCTTGGTAAACTTTACATCCCTTATAATGAGCATTATAATTTTGTAGACAATGAACACAACTCGGTGGTGAATTAATATCTTTCCTTTATTCGCCTGTGGGGTGGTCAAGTCCACATTTAACACATTTATAGGGTTTACTACAGTGTGACCAAATCGTTGGCATCGATAGCATTGAATTAATTCATTGCTTTTGAGTGGTGGCTCAATTTTAACTATGCAATTGTTAAGATGTACAATATCAAACAATGCTTTTTTATTAGAATTTGGAGTAAGATCAACAAAAAACATGGATAAGGGATTTTTCGTCACCCAGCTTTTGATGTTGGTAACATTTCTAGCTTCGTGGCCATTTGACAGCAGATCAGCTTTAATGTCATCAATTGGTGTTGAGTAATGTAAACCTTTAATTACTACCCTATAACTATATATATAGACTTTGTAGAGCGCGCCAGTAAGTAAAGTTGGCTGGTGCTCTGGGCTTAGTAGCGGGGCTGGGGGGGTGGATGCTTCGCGCTGTTGAAATGCCGTCGGCAAAACAGCAAAATAGTCGTAGAATGAAAACACTGTAAAATTCGGGGCAGTAAATATTATTTTATTTACACAATATCACTTATGTGATCCAACTTTCACCTATGTGAAGCTAATATAAATACTTGATCTCTTCCTGGTGAGATCAAAAAATGCGAGTAGTATCACCTATGTGATCTGAAATGCAAGTGAAACAAACAAGTCCTGTCACCTATGTGTTCAGAAAGCCAGTGATTGTCGGAAAACTTCGGATGAGTTCGTGACCCTTCCACACAATAAAGTGGATACTTTTCCGACGATTCCTATATGCACCTACACAAAGCACTAAAACATTGAACAATGTTTGTCAACATGTAGATAAACATGAATCTAAACCTGATCAGTGGTTATTAGATGTTAACATTAAAGCCTCTGATTTTTAAATGAGATCTAGAGGTAAAATGAGATACAGATATCTATAATATGTCAATAAAATGTAAATGAAAGAACATTTCTATTTCTTGGGCATGACGGGAAAGCCCATTGGCATTCCATGCTGCAATTCTAAGATTTATTTGCATAATTTAGTAATAAGTATTGACTTCATATTCATTAATGAATTGGTTAGTTCAATTTGCTTATTCAGTGCTACTTCAATCCTATTCATAATATCATTGTTATTTTGATTTTTTACCACTTGCGCAAAAGACATATTATTAAAGTTTTTGTTGATATTTTCTTTATTACCATTAGTGTCTGTGTTAATGTTTTCTTGCTGAACAGAAGAGAATTGAGTATTGCGATGATTTTCCAATTTTTTGATTTATGATTTTGTTTATCATATTAGACGAGTTCTTTTGGAGAATCTCTTGGTAAACTTTACATCCCTTATAATACGCATTATGATTTTGTAGACAATGAACACAACCCGGTGGTGAATTAATATCTTTCCTTTATTCGCCTGTGTGGTGGTCAAGTCCACATTTAACACATTTATATGGTTTACTACAATAGGATTTAGTGTGACCAAATTGTTGGCATCGATAGCATTGATTTAATTCATTGCTTTTGAGTGGTGGCTCAATTTTAACTATGCAATTGTTAAGATGTACAATATCAAACAATGCTTTTTTATTAGAATTTGGAGTAAGATCAACAAAAAACATGGATAAGGGATTTTTCGTCACCCAGCTTTTGATGTTGGTAACATTTCTAGCTTCGTGGCCATTTGACAGCAGATCAGCTTTAATGTCATCAATTGGTGTTGAGTAATGTAAACCTTTAATTAACAATATATATAGACTTTGTAGAGCGCGCCAGTAAGTAAATTTGGCTGGTGAAACAAACAAGTCATGTCACCTATGTGATCAGAAAGCCAGTGATCGTCGGAAAACTTCGGATGAGTTCGTGATCCTTCCACACAAAAAAGTGGAGACTTTTCCGACGATTCCTATATGCACCTAAACAAAGCACTAAAACATTGAACAATGTTTGTCAACATGTAGACTAAATCTAAACTAAAATCTAATCCTGATCAGTGGTTATTCGATGTTTGGCGTAAACATTCCGCCCACCTTGCAGCATCACTGCAAACAAATATTAGTTCTATATCTAGACTATAAAAGACGTAATATTTAAAATGCATATAATAGTTATGGGTGTGGTACATAAAAGTTTGATTTGGTGTCAGAGGGGGGTTAAAATTGTATCATTCCGGATATGGTCCAACCTAGTTCGCTGTCTTGGGCAACCAACTGCCCTACAATTCCGGGTATCATTCCTGACACCGTTGTCTGCATGCTCAGGGGAGTAGCGTCCTGATGAATGTGCATGCGGATGTCGCCCTCAAACCGTCGAGGTTCTCATTTTCGCTCTGGCACTGTCTTGCGCGGGTGTTGTCTCCGAGGGCGCAGCGATAGCTGATCCAAACGCTCCGTTCTCCTGCGATCAGCGTGTAAAGAGGGCCGGAAGCGATGAGACTCAGTCCAATGACTGACGCCATCGCATCGAACTCCCAGAAGGATTCATGAGCTCGGTGCATGGAGGAGGAAGAGACGGTTGCTCTTCCGCGGGACGGTGAGGATCCTGTCAACGAGCGCTTCGATCTCCAGTCCTTCATTCCTGTCGATTCTTCCCGGAGAGAAGGCCACGATCTTTTTGGATCACTGACTCTCCCTCCGAAAGGAAACCGCCCTCGACCCCGTCACCCCGGGGATCACGTGACTTAGGAGATTTTTCCCTGAGTTCACGGAGACTCTCATCGGCCCGCGAAGATTCTGAGTGCAACGATGCTCGGGACCTTATTTCGTTCTCCGAATGCTCGTGCAGCATAGTATGATGTTTGCGGTTGCATCTGAACTTATCTGGGCAACGCTTCAGACGACAAACACCATGTAGATCATGGCTCGACGGTTGCTGGATTTTCGATAGTCCAGTAGTTCTATCTTTCTCGACCCGAACTTTCGATTCGCGTGTTGGGGAATTCCACTTACGTCTACTGACCCCCGATGGGAAGTCTAGTCGAGCAGGAAGCGAAACTTCTGTGTACAGACACAAGGGTTTTGGTGGACTTTTGACTAGGCAAAGGGCCCGTGAGTATCCAGCCAAAGACCGAAATTTCATCCCGATATATATAATAGTTCACCAGATATCCCATATAAACCTTTTGCTTTATATGGCGTGTCCATTAGGTGATGTTATCCATTTTTGAATCGTATTAGTGGAACATGATCACACACAAAAATTCATCTCTATATACAGAAAAGTTCACCAGATGGGTGTGTCCGATAGGCGATGTTGTACATTTTTGACTTGTAAACTCGTAGAAGTGAAACGTGACCACACACATAATTTCATCTATACCAGAGTTCACCAGATATCCCATATAAACCTTTTGCTTATATGGGAGGTGGGCGTGTCCGTTGACCGATTTCGCCCATTTTTACATACAAGTAGCTTATTAATATAGAAATACTAAATCCTAAATATACTAATACGAAAATCAGTATCTCTTACCGCTTCTTCAGAAAATCTGTTAAGGTATTTTCCAAGTGGGAAAAGCATTATTAACTAAACGATTGAGATTCCAACTGCAAGGAAATCGCCTGGCACAATTTGGAATTGATATATTTCTTTGTGGGCGATGCTGCATTTCCTCTTTGTCTCAATTTTATGTTACCGGGGAAAGTAGTGCTGTCTTGCATTGCTTTACACAATTTTAATATTGTCCTATCAGTAACCGGCGATCAAACATAGTGTTAACACTAGATTTCCCAAGCAAGTCATTTTGACTGCTTCTTAATTTCAATTAGAAAAAAATGTATGTATATAATGTCACACTTTCTTAAAACTTTGTGACTTTTTTCACGACATATAAATGCATTTATTAAATTAGTATTTTAGTATTTTATTAGTACTTCCTGTGTTGCAGTTGGTCAATAAACGAAACTAGTACTTGATATTCGAATCTTTAGGTAGTGATACATGTTCTAATAAGTTGATTATTGTATTTATTTTTCGCTCAAAATTAATAAAAAAAATGTCGAATGAATTGTTAATAATACGAAAAATATAAAAAAATAATATTTAATCAATTTCTTTACACATTAGTTATTCTTTTAAAAGGCAGTCATTTTGACTGCTTGAAAAGCTTGTTTACACACTGAAAGTGTTATTGAAATCAAATATACGATTCTTCTCAATTTCACTGAAGTATAATACCATCGTTATTTTTCTCCCATTCCAGATAATCTAGGAGAACAATGTGCAGCAAATAAAAGGGGAGGCGTATATACAGAAACTTTTCGGCCATCATCCTTTCATTGTTCAACAGATCGATCTGTGGCAGAACTGACCCAATTTACATATACGTAAGTCTGATTGGCATCGCCGTTCGCCATCGTTAAATGGTGTTCTTTTACTGTTTCCGAATACGTCCCGAATGTTGAGCTCTTCACAAAGATTATCACATTCTCCATTGATTTAATAAAACTTAATTTGTCAGAAGATCCACTTGCGATTTTTTCACAAATCAGTATAAGATCTTTATGTCCATCAGTGTTCCATGTTACTCATGATCCTTATTAAAATTAATGAGAATAATAATTTATTTAATGCTGTTTTATTGTAAGTTTTTGAATTCATTTATATATATATTATTTAGATATATATATCATTATATTATAGGTTTTTAAATTCATATAACACAACATTTGTTAAATTCATTTTTATATCACATTTTAATTGAATAGAAAAAACTTAAAAATAAATTATAAATAATAATATATTAGTTCACAGTCTTAGAATAAATATCGCAATCTTGCTTCTTTTCCTCACTGCCATTAACCGCAAATATGGTGGTGTTGCTGATGTTATCGAATATGGTGTGGCTGATTGTTCTGTAAAACAAATTTTAACAAATTATTTATCGTTCGTAATTTATTACAATTTCTACTAACCGCATTGGTGCCATGCAATCCTTGCGGAACTTCATGCTGTCAATGTAATACCATGGAGTGTGGTATGCTGTTCCACTTCCTGAGGGTTCATTCATCTTCCTTAGCTCTTTAGCAAACCGCTCCCGAAGAAGCTTCAATCTATTTTTTCATTCATCGCTTATGAAAAGATAATTATTAATATTATTAAAATTACAAATTTTTTCCCAATTTTTCCATTTGCAATCTTCACCCATGTTCTATCTTTTTTCAATTTGTTGTAGTAATATTTTTCTTCTTTTTGTACAAATATTCTCCTGTATATTCGGTCACTATTGACGTGCGTCAATATAGGAAAAACTGTTCACGTGCGTCAATATAGCAAAAAAAATTTGTGACCTTGGCAGCAACGAATTTAGTTCTCGAAATAAAAATAAACGAATAAAAATGTTTGAATTTTATGCTTTTGTGTGATTATATTTTGTTGAAAACATTAATGGGGTATGGGAGAAAGCAAATAAGGCAACGTCCCTGATTGTTCTCAACTTGGTGAGTTCCAGAACCATCCTTATCCCTGCCTAATCCAAGTTGATACACAGGCTCCTCGTGAAGCCCCCTGGATAGCTACCCAACATCCGTTGTATGAATTTTATACATTTGTGTGATTATATTTTGTTTAAAACATTAATGGGGTAAGGGAGAACTCTCCAAGCCATTTAATACCAAACTGGGTTTCAGATAGGGCGACTCCTTATCGTGCGACTTCTTCAGCTTGATACTGAAGAAAATCGTAAGAGCTCCAGGGCAGAACCGGTTCGGTACTATTTTCAACAAGAGAGTCATGCTGCTTGCGTACGCCGATGGCATCGACTTCATCGGGCGAAACAAGAGAGCAGTTAGTGTAGCATTTTCAGCCTGGAAAAGGAGTTGCGTCGTGTGGGTCTAGCGGTGAACGAGGACACGACGAAGTACCTGATTTCAACCACAAGACGATCTGTGCGAGACGACCTGCAGGAAGTCGAAATCGAAGCCTACAAGTTACAGATTGTAGAGGATGTCGTCTACTTGGGAACCAGCATTAACACCAGAAATAATTTCAGCCTGGAGATTAAGCAAAGTATAACTCTTGCCAATCGGTGTTACTTCAAACTCAGTGGGCAATTAAGAAGCAGAGCCCTCTCTCGAATGACAAAATGAACGCTCTCCAAGGCCCTCATCATACCCTTCCTGCTCTACGGATCCGAACGATGTCGACCACCGATGAGAAGACCCCAGGAGCGTTCGAGAGGAAAATTCTTCGCAAGATCTTCGGTCGCCTGAATGTTGGCGGAAAGTACCGTATATATGTACACCCCGCCAACATTGAAGTATGTTCATAGGGTTAGTTATTCTTCCCATACTACTTAACCACTTTTAATTCTTCGAAAATGGACGCACCATAGGTCTGGAATAGGTCTTTTCCACTGATAGTCAAGAATGGTTTGCGCAAGAAAAAGCGTAGGAAGCAAAGATAAGGATGTCGTAAGATATACCACACGCGGATTAAAAAATCCATTCTACGATATCGCCTAAAAAAACGTTTGAAGGAGAATCTTGGAGAGCAAATAGCTGATGCGATCACCAAAATAGAAACTTGCGTTAAGGTGTCTTTTATATTTGTGTTAATTTTAAATTTAAAATGTCACTTTAATATTCCGGTAATTTTGAAGAGCTTCTCTTTCCGAATTTATATTGTATGTATTTATCGGAAAAAATGTAAGAAATGAAAATTAACCTGTCAAACGAAATTAACTTCATTCAGTGTGAACGACCACAATTTCGTTTGAAAATGTTTGCGAAAATGTGCATTTTCGATTCGGTGTGATCAGCAAAAAATCAGTTAGTGGTGACTTGCCGTTCCTTGCCGAAAACTTTTACTAAAAGACACGGTTAGTCATGCCGTGTACAACGGAGTTGCCATATATGAAAATTTGAAATGTAAAATAAATTTCGTTATGGTAATACCAAAAAAATTTTTCAATTTTTTTGAATTCAATGGAATTGAGTTCAAAAAATTCATATAATTCATATAATAAAAACAAACTGCTAATATTAACAATAACCAATAATAAATATTTCAATATAATAAGCAAAAATAACAAACAGAAAGAACAAATCTAAAAAAAATGAAATCGTGACATTGAAAATTACTCATTTTGATCACACTTTTCTTCAGATCACCATGCCAAGTCAAGATTTCAGTAATCATTTGTACAGAAAGTGGTTTTGACAGGCTCGCCGGAACGGAACGGAAAGTCACCACTGACTGGCACTTCAATCCTAGAGGGTTGAAATGTATTACCAGGTCCTATTATTTTTGGTTATGGTTTGACCATGTTGAGACGCCATTTACCATTTTATCCCCCACCAACTTAATTTTTGATTTTTCCACTCAGTCACAATGTATAGTAACCCAAAGGCTAGTATACATATTGACAATTGAAAAAAAACCTCAATATTGTAAAAATTTGTTGCAGAACTGTCAAAAATTAATTTTTCGGCGTAAAAGGTACCGTTTGGCCAGGACCTTAACAGTTATGCATTTACGGCTTGATTTGGTATAACGGGAGCCCTAAACGAAACTACGACGAAACGAAACACCGCTACCAAAAAACCACATTTGTACTATCACCCCGTGCTTTCGTTTACTCAATTAGTACTCAATTTGAGTAACTCCGCTATTAAACGTAATGATTTGCCATGTTATCGCAAAATTATACTATACCGGTTTTTTTTTAAATAATTTGTATTTTTAAAACTTTCATCTAGTTTTGTGTTCGTTTCGTTATTACCAATCAGGCTGTTAATGCTGATATTTTTTATACTCTTTAATTTTCTGAGCGACCCTGTGAAATTCCAGGAACCAAAAGTCGTTGCTAGGTTTTCGTTACTATCTTGACGGACGTAAAAAAACGTGTTAATTTATTTATTTATTTTTAAAGATACTAATATGTTTTTTTTTACTATATGCAAGTTGGTCAGTTTCAGGTGAATATATAATTTACATATCACATAATGTTTCCAATTATTTTTTACTTATAGAAAGGTTCAAGTTTTTTTTCGGCCAATGTCATCGTATTCATCTCACTACATAGATCCAATAATTTCAAGAAAACAGCTACCACAGACACATTTAAATCAGCTTAAACATATTCCAACAAAAGCAGCTTCGAGTATTGAGTCTTCGTCAATATTTTGTAATGAAATCATCGGACAATTCACTAATTATATAACTCGTAATGGTGATAGAAAACTCGCACGTCTTTTATTGGAAGAATGCTTTGAAAACATAAAGCGTATACAAATTGAACGGTATAACCTTGAAGATAATGATCGGAAACATCAAATCGTCAACCCAGAGGAGTTACTAATAAATGCTATTGAAAACTGTAGACCAATGCTTTTATTAACACCAATTAAGAGAGGCGGAGTTAAGTATCAAGTACCAATACCTGTGTCGAAAAAAAAATCATACTTTCTTAGTATGAAGTGGTTACTAGATTCCGCTCAAGAGAAGGAACGGAAGGTACATTTGCCAACGAAATTAGCATGGGAAATCCTTGATGCTGCATTTGGTCAAGGAAGAGTAATAAAAAGAAAATATGATTTACATAGGCAGTGCGAAGGAAATCGTGCGTATGCACATTATAGGTGGAGTTAAATTATTGAATATAAAAATAAAGAATTTGTTATATTTGCAAACATTTAAATTATTGTATTGTAATTTTTTATTTTATTATCGTAAAGAATTAAACAGAAGTTCTCTAAATAAAATTCGAAAAAAAAAAAATAAATGACAAAAAGAAAAAATTCAAAATACTACTACTAAAATAATACAACACTACCATACTTAGGGCCGTGTTTTTCACTCCCAGGAATTATCTATATAATAAAAATTAAATGATGTCCGTTGGTAAGCCCATCACGTGAGAACGGTCCAACCAATTGCATAATTTTTTGTTTATATATTGTTTGTAATAGTCTAGTTAAATTTATTGTAATCAGTGTTGCCGTTTTGGTAATTTGTTACCAAAACTGGTAACTTTTTTTAATTTGAAATTTTTTTGGTAGCTTGGTAACTTTTTTTTACTTTGGGTAACTTTTTTTCATTCTGAATATTTAAAATATTTTTAATATTTCAATACATTAAATTTAACAATTGCAATATTTTTATTATTATTTATTTATTGAGACTTCATAATTTAAATATTTTGTACATGGAAATGATTATTGAATGGAAGAATTGCAATATGCAAGCAAATATATAAAAATAGCTTCTAAGAAGAGGCACCACTTCTTTTTTGGTTGCTCTGTCAATTTTCTCCGGGTTTGAAATCTTTTGTCATCACTTGTGAACAAAATCAAATGCGCGATTTTCCAGATGACCGTTGATTCATTCGAATTTTTCGAAGCAACCTCATTTCTAATTTCAATACACTTATCAATAACTTGTTTTAATTCAAAAATACATTGATACATTTTTTTATTGAATGCATTGTTTGTGTATTCAGATTTTGAATTTGTGCTGTGTTTTTAGTTCATAATATTTTTTGAATTAATGAATTATTTAATGAATTAATTATTAAAATGTTCTAACAAATTTATATATACTTTAAAACGGTGTTTTTTAATTTTTTTTTTATGTTGTAATTCATTGGTAACTTTTGGTAACTTTTTATAATCTGACATGGTCGCAAAATTTTTTCTTTAGCGGCAACCCTGATTGTAATAGTCTGGGGAAATTGCGCAGAAAAAAAAGGATATTCACATTTTAAATCGAATAAAAAGCAAAAAAAACATTTCCAAAAAAAACAATATATATATATTTATTTTCGGGGAAAATGTGCACTTTTGTACTACAATTTTAAAAAGTAGTCAGTGCCTTTTCCATTTAACAAGTTCCAAACTCCGTCTTTCAGTTCTCATCAGGGTTCATACTCTACTTCGATCGAAGTAGATCTACTTCCCAAAATGGTTGTACTACTCTACTACGGTAGTAGCTTTTCTACTACCTTGAAGCCTTTTTCTACTTCTTGCACCAGAAATCTACTACCTTAAATTTAGTTGAATGATTTTTATGAAAGCTGAGTTATATGAATGTTTTACATGAAAGTTTCCAGTAAAGCTATTCCAGGACTTGTAGAAATCTCATAATGAAATTGGGGTGGCGAAATAAAAATTGGCACCACTTCAAAGCAACAGTTTTAGTTTTAATAAAATACAATACATGCTTGATTGAAAAGAGATGTTAAAAGTGAAAAATAATTGAAAAATATAAGAATATGGGCTATTTTGAATCAAAATCTAAGGAGTGAGTAACTTTTTGTATATTTAATCCTTTTTTTTTTTATCAATAATTGGTTTTAATTTGCATTTATAACCTAACAGATACGACATCAGAACGTCATGCGCCATTGTCAAAGATCTTTGTTCTTTGGAAAAAACAGTGATGGTTGAATCGTGAGTTGAAGTTTCCAAAATTTGTGTATATAGCTGTGACTAAATGTCTAGGAGCGATTTATAATTCCTTCCTTATGCAGTTTACAAATATTGAATATTTTAATGATTTATTTTCGGGCTGGATATAAGTATTAGAACGACTTCGAAAAAATCATAAAAAACATATTTGAATTTACGAATTTATACAATGTATGCGTTTTATACAACAGTAAAGATATCGGAGAAGCGATTCCTAAGGAATGTGACCAAGCCTTTTTATACATAAAAAAAGACTTGTTAAATATATCTGTGGACTTTTGACAAAACAACTTAAGTCGAGATAAGATAATTTACAAAATTTTGTTTATCATATTAATTTATATTATTAAAATTTAATATATAACAATATTTGGAAAAAATCAAAATAAGCGACACATTTTTACTATAATACAATATTTTTACTTGTATTTAAATAAAAAAATTAGTGTACACTATTTTTTATTATTCGCTCTCTTCAAGAATTTTAATATCAGACATAAGTTGTTTTGTCAAAAGTCCACAGATATATATTTGACCGTATGTAAACAAAGAACCCTGGTGGTTCCCTGGAGCAAGTCGTCAATCTAAAATGTATTTAAGTTTAAATAAATGAATATAACAAAGAAAACACTATGTTTTTTATATATAATTTAGGCCCCAAATTCGAAAAAACAGAATCTCTCTTTGAAATCTCTCTCTCTCTCAGTCATGTTCACATGTTAAAGCTCTCTCTCTCTCTGAGTTATGCTCATATTTTGCATTCAGGTTTTCGTTGTCGCTTGAATTGATGTTTTTCACTTCACAAAAATTGTTGTCGACTTCTTCATTGTGTTGGAATGAATATGACTCAGGGTAAAAGGTTTTTGTGAAATAGTACTATTTTCAACAAAAACCACGGTTGCAAACCGAAAATTTCTTGATTTTCGATGAAAATCAGACGAAAATCTAATTTTCATTTGACAGTTATTCCAAGGCGAAAATCAGATTTTCGGCTGATTTTCAGCGAAAATCGATTTTGGGCGGAAAATCAGCTCCGTGTGAACATGCTATTAATAAGCTGTTTTAGCAGCAAAAATCCAATTTGAAAGTTTGAATTTTTAGAGAAATTTCATTTCTGAGACTGAAATAATTTAGTCGAAACAGCTGTGAGTTTTTTCACCACACATTGTTTTTGTGATGTCACAGCGAAGAAATTGGATTTACCTATTCTTGATTTTTCATTTACTATGGGAATTTTTTATAAGAAAACATGTGTGATAAACTAAATGTATGGTTATGTTTTATGAATTTAATATTCATAGACTGTTATATTTATTGAGTATAGCTCAATGTTTATACATTTTTGGAACAATTTGTATGTTGCTAGTATAATAACTATTTTTATACTATTGAATTGGTACATCAATATATAAATTTAAATGCTAGAATTCTAATGTTAATATTATAATCTGAAATATCTATAATTTTATTTGTATTCCATAAACCGTCAAACATAGAAAAAAATCTCCAATATCTGGAAAAAATATCCCCATTCTAGATTATGAGAGATGGTAGCCTTAAAAAAGTGGCATTAGGTGAACTCATGTACACAATACGTGTGAACAAAATCTCACGTCTGTTAGAAGTTTCCCATCTTGTTATCATTGGTTGGAAGAAGTGAGGGTGAGGTATCGTAGAAAAGTAGAAGCAGTTAGTGAAGACGTAGAATCGTATTTGTTTCTGTCTTTTTTTAAGGAAAAGGTACAAAATAGCGAGAACTATAAATACAGAAGATGATAAATATGTAGTGTTTTTTACATTCTCGTTTAGGTTAGTTATTTTTTCTATGTTTTTATTATGTTCATTTTAATATGGAAGTGATATAACTGTTAAATGATTCGTTAAATTGACGCTATGTGCCCTCGGCGTTTCGGGACTAAGATAAGTTTTCTTCTTGGGATTTCTATACTTATGAGCATTAATTATAATTTCTTCATTAAAGGTTATAAGATAGGTTCCATTGGCGCAAGTAACTTGATCTTTATCTTTAATCTCCGTAACCTGGTCGTTTATCACGATCACACTGTTATCGAGTAACGTGAAAGGTGAAATATCGTGTGCGAATGTCGTTTGACACTTAGCCTCGTAATTTTTTAATAGGTTTTGAAGACATGAAAAATGTCTTTCCCCCTTTAAGCACCTGGCGATTTCACCCAAAGTAATGTGAATTTAGAGATTTCTCGTTATCGCATATCAAGGTTTTACTTCTAGGGAAGAAGTTGAGAACAGTCAATAACGAAATGTTAACGTCAACAATAGACCTAAAATTGATTCCTCTGGAAGAGGGAAACTGTTATAAAAGGGAATTCTGTATTTGAGCTAGAGCGTGTAGGTCACATGAGATGCAGTTTACTACATTCGGGTTGATTATCTTTTTGAGCAGTAAATAAATGTCTTTTAATTCTTTATAGTTCACTAATTGTCTTACTCTATTTGGGAATATAGCTCTGGTCGAAAGTTCTCTCTTGGTCGTACGTTCTAAAATTATTTGGTGCCGAAAACAATTTACAGGTTTCCGTTCTTATGGTCATGGGCTATTATGTTGTTCGAGTTCTGAGTTTCGGATGCGGTCAGTGTGGCAGATGAAACCCGTGCCTCAGAGACAGTGTCTGTGTCCGAATTATTTCCACACATTGACGAAGAATTGTCGTTAAGGGCATTTAAATACTGTCGTGACAGCGCGTCAGCGACAAAGTTGTCTTTTCCTGCTTTGTAATGAAATTTGGGAGAGAATTTCCTCTTGAAGTTTTGAATTCTAAAATGTCTCGTACTTTATCGGGACATGTGCTAATGTCGTTCTTCGAAAGCAAGAAGACCAAATACTCCACACTGTCGGTTACAAATCTTGATTTCTCTAAGGAACGCGGCACGCGGCGTAGGTCATTGTTCTTTTTTTTTTTTGGAAAATATGATCACGCCGTCCATATAGACGTAACAGCATTTGCCTATTTCTTCCCTAAGTACGTCGTCGCACGCTCGTTGAAATATGCTGGGGGCATTCTTTAGCCCGAAAGGTAATCTACAGAATTCGTACTTTCCGTAATAGATGGAAAATGCGGTTTTTTTCGCGGTCCCGCTCTGACAGAAGAATCTGATGTTATCCCGATTTTAGATCTAAAGTTGAAAAATGGGAGGCCTTCTCTAAATTCGCTAATATCACAGAATAGGGTATTTATCGCTGATTGTTTTTTTGTTGAGTTTCTTAACCCTAGGATGGGCAACACACTCGGAGGCGCTAACATAACCTACTGGGCCTGAAGAGGCCCATGCGAATAAATCGAGAGTTTGTACCTTTTATTGCATGCTATTTCGTAGATATGTGTGCTATTAATATCCTACGATATCTTATATATGATCTCTTATATATTGTATATATTTTTGGCATATATTTGTGCATAGTTAGTCCTCCCGAAAAGGATAATATGAAAAGATGATAGTAAAAAAATATTTTTTTTAAATTTTATTTATTCTATTTATTAATCTAAATATGCATAAGTATGTATAAAAAAATGAAATAAAACTATAAATTCGGACTACACTATAAATTCGGAGAACAGCCATTTCATATAGCATGTGTTCTAAGTGTGCTATGTAAAGACACCTGATCCTGCAGTTAATGTAATCAGACACAGCAGCGTAAAAAAACGAACTCAAACTCAAAGACGTTAACGACGATTTCATGAAACCGAATTAAGCGATTTCGTCACAGTTATCTCAAGATTTTTTAAATCAACCTCCAACCGTTTGGGATGAGCTCGACGACTACAAAGAAGCTGTAAAAATAGTCCAGAAGTTGAGAGTGGTGAACGATACGACAGAAAGAGGAGTGAAGATGGTCCAAGACTAAAACGAGAGTCTCTACCGGAATGAAGAGGAGTTTCAAGATTTATTATTAGTCATCGCCAATTACAAGAAACAATTTTCAACAAGCGAGAAGAACCAAATGGTCTAACTTGTATATAACTTTTTGGTATATCTTTCATAGCATCAATAGCAGTATTTAATACATGAAATCCCATTTTGATGAGTTTTTGTATGGGGACACCCAGAAGGGGGGCAGATAGAGGGTTGGTGTGTATGGGTGAAATGTCGGGGGTTGGAAAAAATTTGGACCTGGTTATACATTTGACTCCTCTACGAGTTATGACGGGGGTTTTTTTTCTAGATTTTTATTAATTTTTGAGTTTTTGTATGGAGACCCCCAGAAGGGGAGCAGATAGGGGGTCGGTATGTATGGGTGAAATATTGGGAGTTGAAAAATAATAGGACCTGGTAATACATTTGACCCCTTCTCGAGTCTTCCCGGAGAAGCTATGAACGATTTATGTGAATAGTTTCCAAAATTGGACCACTTTGGGGCTGATGCGCTACGTTTTACCCCCATCGGATCAGGAAAAAGATTTGGCTCAATCATATTTTTACCGAACCTAACCAAATTTGAAAGTGCAATCTATCAATATCTAAATAACACGCACTAAAATCAGGCTAAAGACACATGTATGTAGGTAACATTCGATGTTGACACAGTAAAAAAAAAATTTTCTTCTACCGATTGACTCGATTTTTTTTTCTGTACTCAGGAAGCATAGCGGCAAGAAGTCATGGAATATCAGATCGATTAATAAAGAAACAAAAAAAATATTCATGTTTAAACACAAAATGGGCCTCATCAGGCCCAGTTGCCCATCCTAGGGTTAAAATCAATAACTAGCTGTAACTTTTTATTACCCTCCTCATCCTCCTATTATTTCTTATCGACTATCCATATGGATTATTGTATGCCGATCTCGATTGCCTAATTATACCATTTTCCAGTAGATCGGATATTTCGTTTCTTACAAACTTCTCATACCCCATGGGGTAGGCATATTGCCTACAATAGATCGGTTCGTCTTCGGTCGACATGATTGTAGCCTGGACGTTTATGTAAGGAAGACCGTTGTCACATTCAGCGAAAGCGTGTCGGCATTCCTCAAGGAGATTGGGGAGTTCTTGATCGTCACAATTATTAATTAGATCGGGTTTAGTTATTATGTTGTGAACATCACGGCAATAAAAATACATCAACTTATCGTAAGACGCCCTTTTTTAAATCTAGTGAAGTCGCTATGTTCATGAGAAAATCATACCCAGTATTCCGTCAAATTCTTTCAGTGACGGTAAAATGTGGAAATTTCTCCCAATGTAACAAATATTTTTTCTAGCGATGTTGCAACCGTTAATTGACTTTACAACAAAAGGTTCCCCTACTTCTCTAACTCCTCGTAGTTCGTCTAGTGTTTATTATAATTCTTAGAGGCACCCGTATCCACTAAGAATTTTAACAGCCTTCTGCCTATTGTTCTTCCGATATAGGGCAGAAGGGATTTTCCCCTAAAAAATTAACCTCGTCTTCAAGGTTAGGTGTTTCTTGCAGTAAACTATTTGAAGGCGTACTTGCCAAGTCTTGCTGCTGGGCTATTTCCAAACCCACATGGTTACCCATGTGATCGTAAAATGGTTGCTGTCTTACAGTATCATAGTGATCTGATATACCTGATTATTTTCGAAAATACTCGCAAATAGGTAGCGTGTTTGATTAGTTCCTAGCTCCTGAGCTAAAGCAACCGCTGATATCGGCTGGCTTACAGGTGAAAAGGATGTTACACATTGGTTTTTCTTACACCCGATATAATACAAGTATTTAAGCGACATGCCTATATTTAGCGTTTAATGAGCCTATTAAACCGGTGTTTCCTTCGTTCGTCATTATAAGTTTGTTTATGATAAGGGTCAACTTGCGTTCCACCTCATCGTAAAGCTAGTTGATCGATTTATTTCCCTGTTTCAGAGTGGACATTTCCCGTTCAAGTGTGAATATTGAACGTTTGTCGGAATAAGAAGTCTAGTCTAGTAATAATAGCCTTGTAGTTGAGCACTGTATTCTACGAGGTAAGGACTGTGTCAGCAGCTTCCACAAATTTGTGCGAATTGCCACTGCCTGATAGTACCTTATACTGTCCTCAAAACTCTCAAAGAGCTTGTGTGCGGTTGATGCCGCTTGATGCCACGAAACGTATTTCCAGATTCCAGAGCCTTTAAGGTATGCGCAAACAGATCCGGTACCTATTTCTATTGCTGTATATGGGAGGGCTCACACAGGTGCGGTACGGTATTCCGGTACGCTGCGTTCAAAAATCGTACTGCAAGCGACACAATTGAACGTACGGTACAGGCAGCCATATTTGTTTGAAGAGAGAGAAGAGAGAACATACAAGTGACAAATATGAAATTAACAGTAAAAATTTGTAAATAAAATTTTATTTGCCAAAAATTTCTAGGAGAAACAAAGAATTTCAATGTAAAAAAAATTAAAAATTATTGAGTTCACTTTTCAAGAAGACTATTTCAAGAAACTATGACAACGAGAGAGAGAATTTCATATACAATATAGTACCGTACCGGATCTGCGGGTACCGGTACCGCACAACTTACGATATTGTACCGTACCGCATCTGTTTGCGCATACCTATATCCTCGTAGTTAATTCCCTAACCGTCGACTCAAATTGTGCTTAGGATTGTTCAGTAGCCTGCCTTATTGCATAGCTTGTACTACTGTCGTATACATTATGGTTTTGTTCCGTCTGCATAATAGTTCTCGTTCGGTTTCCGTAAGAATTAGGTTAGGCTTCGTCTAGTCCGTGTTCCCCAAGGTTAAGGCTTCCTAGCGCTTTACTAATATCTTCTTCACTCATATAAAATTTATTATTATAGGAACTACCTTACTTTTTAATTTTACATTTATCTATGTTATTACAAATATAGGGGAATCCCTTGATACAAACAATTCTAGATAGCTCACAGTACTAATTAACACCATCTTCCGTCAGGTTGTTCGGTTCTCAGTATCTTCGTTCTCCGTTTGGATGGTTGATTGTTGTTAGATGATGAATTGGTTCTCCGTGGTATCTCCGTTTCTTTTATAAAGATTTGTTCATTGTTCTTATTTTTCAAATTGTTTTTCACTTTTTCTCAGTTTCATACGAAAATTTTGTATGTGAAAATCTTCCTTATGAAAGTATTTTTTTTTATATAGTTTTTAATTTCTTTCCAATTTATAGAAAAAATATGTTTTGTTTAAAAATGTATGTTCTTTTATTTTTTTCGCGCAATTTTCTACCTTTTTTCGTATAGTTTTTCATTTAACACTAGAAAGACTGGAATTTTCGTATACCTAGAAAGACCATGAGCGGTCATTTTGATCGCTAGGACTAAATATAATATAAATCATCATAAAACAGCAACTATTGTGATGTTCTTTATTATTATTAATTTTACACATGTCTGTAATTTAAAAATATTTTATTTTGTAAAACCGAATGTTGTGAACGACATAATGTTAATTATATAACAAAAACATACATACAAACGTATATACCACATATGTAGTTTAGTTTAAAACTTGTACAATAAACATATGAATTGTGATTTTTCTTTTTGAAATATAATATGAATGCGCGTAGAAATCTTACAAATGCTGAAATATCGATAGAACTATTACGACTAATAGATATAGAAGAAACTCCTTCTGATAATGCCCATTTCAATTTTGTACTCGAGATAAATATTTCCTCATCAAATGATATGAAACGTCTGCAAGTGTAAATGTGCGAAGCGTTACCATAAGAAAATCATCTTATAATTTGAAAATTGATGATAACGTAGAATCAAAGAACCGTATGGTATGGACATGCATCCAATATAAGCACAATTCAAGTACTCAAGTAGGATGTCTTCATCACAGAAATGTACTATGGGAAGTTGGAGGGCCAACTTCTTACGCCAAGCGAAGTGTTGAAGATAATAAAGTTATATCTGCCTGGAGATTGTGTATTGACGAATCGTTCAAGTAGTACATCTTGTTATCGAAAAACTGTGGAAGAGCATTCATTTCATACGAATTCTCTCTGTAAATTTTATGGTGGGTTTCTTTTTGTGTGAAGCTTTAAGAGGGAAATTTATTAATGAATTAGGTGGCTGATAGCTGCCAGGCACCTAATGTCGAAATACAACGACATTCATCTCAAAACAAATCCCAAACAATAATATTTTCTCTCAGCACATCAAACACAAAACAAATCAACAAAGCAAACGGTGAAAAATATTTCAAAAATTTATAATTTTCATAGCAATAATCATTTAAGTGTCATTTTGCATTCTCAAAAACAGAGCGATTGAAATCGTTGCCCTCCCGTTCTAGTCAAAGTCAACGAAGACTAAATTTTCGAGAAAGATCTTCATTAAACTGGTGAATGTTTGTCGATTTTAATATAGGTTGTCCCATATGTTCCTGTGTATTCGATAGCTAGATGTCAACCGAGGCCACGTACCCGTCGGTATAGTTCCTCCTTATGTCATTCAAAATTGAAAACAAATTCTAAATTATAATGAAATTTTTTCATCAAAATTTAAAATAATTTGAATATATATTGACAAATATCTCAGAGATATCGAAACCTGTAAATCGAAGGGGTGGAATTTCTCTAAAGCAATAACAGTTGCTTTCAAGGGCCTGTTAGTGATGACATTCCGTTCCATGCCGGAGAACCTGTCAAAGCCACTTACTGTACAAATGATTACTGAAAACTTGACTTGGCCTGGCGATCTAAAGAAAATTTTCCCCTAAGGGAAATTTAATGCCAAGAACTGTCAAAATGAGTAGTTTTCGATGTCACGATTGCATTTTTTTAGATTTATTGGTTCTGTTTGTTATTTTTGTTTATTATTTGTAATATTTATAATTAGATATTGTTCATATTATTGCAGTATGTTTTTATTTATGAAAAAATGGAATGGAATTCAAAAAATATGAATTCCTTTTAAATTATGTTGGTATTACCAGAATGAAATTTATTTTACATTTCAAATTTTCATATATGACAACTCCGTTGTACACGGCATGACTAACCATGTCTTTCAAAAAAGTTTTCGGCAGGGAAAGGCAAGTCACCACTAACTGGACCTTCAATGAAAATTTAAATTAATTTAAATAAACTTTGATATTCCTTTAAAATTTTGAAATATTTTTATATTTTTACGGTAAATTGTTTCAGAAAATTTAAATTTTGACATATCTGCGACAAATTTCAGGGTAATTGAACTGTCAAAATTTATAGTAGCCCAAAGGTTAGGACTGATTGCAAAAATCAAAAAAAATGAAGTGAGTTGGGGAGTCCTGTATAATTACAGCGATTTTTGCCAAAATTAGAATTACATAGAGTGGTGGTCCAGTATAACGAATGATATAATGTCTAAGTTTCGTTATATCGAAATACATATTTCTTTTCATAAATATGAGCTTAGTAGCAAGTTAAACTATATTCGTATTATATTAATTCTTTTATTTTAAAGAAATGAAAAAAATGTACATACGTTAACAAATTTCTAGAAAAAAATCTCCTCTTTGTTTTAGTTGTAGAATTCGTTATATAGAATACTTAATACTGGACATTCGTTATATCGGCGTTCGTTATACTGAACCACCACTGTATATAAGGATCCATAAATAAAATTCATAATTAGATGTATGGAGGTTATATCACACACAAAACTTCATCCATATACATACCAGATATCCCATAATGAATTTTTTGTATATATTGGAGGTGGTCGTGTCCGTTGACCGATTTCGCTTAATCTTGAAATATAAAAATTATAAATCCAAAATTAGAGATCTGTATCTCTTACTATTTCTTCTAAAAACTGATTTCAACAGACAGACGAACAATTCTAAATCGACAAGGAGATGGCACTAATCAAGAAGACATATGTATACTTTTCCTACGATCCCAAGGGAAGGACAAAATGAAAATGAATGTAGGGTATAAAATTAGAAGGCAGTTGGAACAAAGTTTTTACATCATTTTGGAAAGCTGTGGAAAAAGTTATAAGTTGCATTGGATATCCAATCAAATCCCTGAGTCAGTGGATAAATATAATTCTATTTTATATTTTTTTTAATTTCTGATCATTAAATTTTTTAGCGGAACTGTTGTTTTGGTTAGTTTCAAGAGTTCCATTCGTGTTATGGCAAAATCTAAGCAAGGAAAAGTTCACCTCGTGGTGAATAAAAAAATATTGAGTAGAAGGGCCACTTGCCAAATGGTACCATTTTGTAGCTGAAAATTTGATTTGAATATAATTCAGTATAGTGACGAAAGTGAAATTTTGAAACAAAGAATTTGACGTGTTCCAACTAAAGAACCAAAGACGGCGGATCTGAGAATGTGTTTAACAGCCTGATTGGTAATAACGAAACGAACACGAAACAAGACGAGATATCATTAAACACGCCTCGGTGAACAAATTTCGATTTGTAGAATCAACGAAGTCATCGCAAGTCACTTGAAGTCTCTGAGTGGCTTTTTAAATTGAGTTTATTTACATTTTGTATTAAAAATGTAATTTGTAATAATTCGAAATGACGTCACATGGACGTTTTTCAGTCACCTCATATTTTCTCTCGTTGAGCCCAATTCAAAGATGGAAACAAAATATTTGAAAATTGTAGAAGAAATTTATTTTTTGATCTAGCAGTCTTTGAAAAAAAGAGAACATTACTAGGGTTGCCAAGACAGGAAAATACATTGAAAACAAACTTTTTCAAATTCACAAGTATAATTTTGTGATCGCATGGCATTACGTTACGTCATTACGTCAAAATGCTCTCTTTTCATTTATTTTTACTCTCAATTTATAATTGTAAATGATAATTTTTATTTATAGATGTTTAATTTTGAAGTTTTGTTATGTTATTTAAACAAAATATTTGCATTCAAAAAATTTCACTTTTTGAACAGATGACGACAATTATCTAAGCCGCCATGTTGTCGGCGTGTTGGTGTGTCGCTGCCGCATCGAATGTGATTCTCACATTATTCCCAATCAGGCCGTAAATGTTTGTATTTTAACAATTTGCTTTTATACTATGTTCACACCGAGCCGATAATGCGCATTTTCGAGATAATTGCATTTTCGGCCGAAAATGGTTTTGTTATATTTATCATTGTGAATAGCACTTTTCTGAAGTGAAATGTCAAAAGCTAAACAAAAATAAAGTAAATAACGGCCTGATTGAGAATAACGAGAGCCCGAAATGAAGCTACGACGAAACAAAACGCCGCTACCAAAAATCCGCATTTGTACAATCAACCCGTGTTTACGCTGACTTAATTTGTACAAAATTTGAATAACTCCGCTATTAAACGTAAAGAGTTGCCATGCGATCAAAATTATACTTGTGAATTTTGAAAAAGTTTATTTTGTATTTTTTGTGTTCTCAATTTCGATCGAATTCAATGTGAATTCGAATCCTCTTCGAAAAGCCAAAATGACAACAAAATATTGACGTTTAAATAAATAAATTAAAATGTTATAGAATTTATTAAAAAAAATTAAAAATCAGAGACGAGATAAATGCAAGAAATTTTAAAACGTTTAAATGACCATGTTAGATCGTTGGGACAATCAAATTAGCTAAATTTATCCTAATATTCTGAATTAAAATTTCATGGATTTCATACAACTTTGAATCGTTCAACAACTTATTTTTGACAAATTTATTTTTTCAATTAATTGTCATTTTCATAGATTTTACTCGAATGTTCTCATTTCCTTTTGAAGATTGATAGAACAGAACTCCAACAATTACATAGCATGTCCACGGCTTACAAACAATAAGATCTAAAGCCGTGGACAATTTTCTAATGTTCAAATGAAGCGTAATTCTTTCTTAGAGGTTTACATTTCATTAAATTTGAATCCAAATTCATGTCGAAATCCAATTCACGACTTATTTTGTCACCGGTTTGTATTCGATAGAAAATCCTCGTAATCGGAATTGGGATCAAGCCAATTGGGTTTCAATTCGATTCGATCATACAGAATCGGATTTGAAAACGAAAAAATCGAAAGTTGGAACATGGTAATTCGATTTCGTATTGAATTATGATCGAAATAGAAATTGGGAATATGCATTTATAATAGAACAATCCACTCAGTTACGAATAAGAAGCTCATTGACATAATTCATTTTTACTCTGCAGAACTAAACTCGGAAACAAGAGACAGAGTTCTTAAAGCACAAAATGTTCAGTTGCAAAGGTTAAATGAAATATAAATTAAAACTTAAAAAAATTAAAACTACAGAAATACAACTCCACTTTTTACGAATGTTAAGCCTCCAGGCGCTTCTCATACTATAAAAAAAGTGAAACATATCTAAGGAACAAACCATTACCAAATCAGCTCTGGAGTAATGTTATGTTTTTTTATATATATAATATACATTCTATATATAAATATAATAATATATATATATCAATTTATGATTTTCTTAAGTCATTTTACGATTTACTGAAGTTACTTTACGATTTTTCTGCTTGAAACGATCTGTCTGCTTGAAAATGGTGTAGTAATGCACGCTGCTTCGCAGCGAATATCCATTATTTATAAGGGTATTCAAACTGAGTCTCGTAGGTTCGTACGCGTACTCTCGACATGTCTGAACACCTGATCAGACGGCGTAAAGCGATTTGGAGAGGTGTTGCATATTTTTGAACAGATTACCCGTTTTTGAGAAATATTATAATAATTTATGATTTTTCATACATAAATGTATTTCAAAAAAGTTATTAGTATAATACTTAAATTATAATTAAGCGTACATTTTTTTTCACAGAAACTCGAAATTGTTAATGGAATTGTGTTTTATAATACTTTAAATGATTTTTATGTGCTATTGTTAGTTGTTTTATTCACAATATTTCACTTTTTTGCAAAAATATTTATGTTTGAGCGTCGTTATGAGCGTTATGAGCGTCGAATAGATTATATGTTTTAAAGTAAATAATTATATCCAGTACTCCGAAGCATGGAGACCATATTAAAATCAATGATTAATACAATGTAAAAAGTAAAGAAAAATATAAAAAAATCGATTTTTTTTTAATTAAAAAAAATCAGTCTGAGTGGAAAAAATTATAGGGTCTGGTTCATTTGACATTTGATCCATCTGAGGTCTGGACAGTTACAGCGATTTTAAAAAATTATTCATCGGTTGAACGGGTTCTACACCATGTTATTTTCATAATTTATGGACGTGGCAGTGGGCGGGTCCATTATTGATTATAGACCGCTATTTTCCACGAATCCGCTATTAAGATTCACATACCGAATTTTAAAAAAAATTAAATTTGCGGGTCGACCATTTCATTTGCCGAAAATGTCATTTTCAAGCTCAATCCCATTTTTGACCGAAAATAAACCGATTTTCGCCTTGGAAAAACTGTCATACGAAAATGCGAATTGTTCTCAATTTCTCCGAAATAGCGTTGAAAATGAGTCACTTATCTCTGGTTTTGTTATAATTATCATTGTGAATAGCACTTTTCTGAAGTAAAATGTCAAAAAGATATAAAAAAAAATAGTAAATAAATCAAAACAAGACACAAGATTAAAAAAAAGGAACCGAGGAGCTTTTCTGGAATTGTGGTCCCAAAAATTGGCGTGAGCAAGAAGGAATGGCCATATATGAACTTATGGGCTATAAACTTTTCACAATTTTTGCACTGGGAACAGTTTGCAAAAGGACTGCAGAAATTCTGAAAGAAATCGCTTGGATAAACGTGTGATGATGAATGCTTTTAATTATTTAAATAGATTTTTTAAAATTAAACAATGAAAATTGACCTGTCAAACGATATTAAATTCATTCAGGCCGAAATTTCGTTTGAAAATGATTGCCGAAAATGCGCATTTTCGGTTCAGTGTAAACATAGTATAAAACCTACATACCAAATTTAAACGAATTCGGCGATACAGATTCCGAACTATGAACTTTTTAATTATTAGTGGGCGTGGCAGTGGGTGGTTCATTTTCTTTTGTTCGCCTTTCAACTATATATTCCAAATTTCGGTCGAACTGGGCCGATACTATGCTATTTTTTGTTATGAGGGTGCTAGGCAGTGGGCAAAGGTTTTTACCGTAAAGTTGGCATCCTGATTGGTTGCCCAAGGCTATAAGACTATAAGTTGGCTTCCTGATTGGTTGTCCAAGGCTATAAGGATTTTCTTTCCACCTTGGACTCCATTAGGTGGTCCAGAGCATGAATCACACTAATCATTTCTGATGTCTATACCGACACATATCTTCCTAGATGCAGTGCGCATGATAATCCTAACTCTCCTAACAGCTCCTACTCTGCCTTCTTTAAGAGAACCATCAGGTAAAATGCTGATGCTTTACTCTTGTTTTGGGAGGGTTTTTTCAAAAGTTTGGATTTATTCTGCTTCGCTTTTGTCGTATGTGCTTTCGCATTGTGACTCGAGCTTGGGGTCATATCTACCAGAGTTGGTTGTCCACGCTGTCCTATCACTTTTGGTAGCTGACTCTTCTTCTTCGGGTTAGATGCAGTCTAAAGCCGCTGAACTCGCTCAACAGACCTAGCTTCCGCCTTTTTCTCCGTATCTTCTTCTGCCTTTGCTTCTCCCGCTTGTGCAGCAGAAGTTTCTCAGCATCAGGTTCACCGGGTGAGGAAAATTTGGTTGAGGTGGTCATTGAAAATACCGACATCTGTTTAGTGGCTCTTAGGGCTGCCCCCGCTCTGTTTGTTAAGTGTGTGTTTGTCCAGTTTTGGTCACACGAATAACAGGGAACGTCAGTTGGCCGAAACTTGCCTTGATAGCGCAGCCAGCTTAATTAAAATAATGGCTCGATAAGCCCTTCAATCCATCAACGGCATGAGTCTAACGATTCCGTAAGAAACCACTCACATTCACCTCATAAACATTTCAAAATAAATACCAATATCAGTACGTTTTTTGTTATATGTTTCAAAAATTATCCTGTTTTTATCAGTTTACACTCAGTATTTTTTTATTTACCACGAGGTGAACTTGTCGTTGTTTCTATTTCGTCAGAATAATAATTCTAAATTTTGGACACAAAACGAAACAACGGTTGTTGAGAAAAATCAGGTGGCAGCCTCGGGAATATCCGACATGTGGCATCGGCTGGTTCGCCGAAAAGTTCGTAGCTCTGCACAAATAGTGGCATGATGTGCTGATTGGTCGGGGAGATGACAGGAGGTGCATGAGTGCATCGACAGTTGTACGGAGAACTCAAGCGAAATGACTAAAAATTAAGAGCGACAGAGTTCGCAGAATTAATAATGAGATTGTAAAACGAAATCGATTCGGAGGCGCTCAGTGCACTAATAAATAGTTGCATATACATTTTCTTGTTACCGATTTGCCAGAATCATGTTGCAAGGCACCAGTAGAAGGTGAATCTCCAATTAGATATAATCATGGCAACTGGGCACGGAGCGAAAAGGAGAAAGGAAATGTATTCGCTCGATATCAGAATGCAGTATTCCACCAAATCCACCTACTAATAGTTTCCACATCCCTCACTTTACTATTATCATGCAAGAAGGTATGTCTCCTATCAGTAACACTGAAATCGAGATCAAAACCCTTATACAAAGCCAGCTGAATCACAAAAAATCTCCAGGTTATGATCACAAAAACGCCAAAATGCTAATATATTGCAATATTGCAGTAACTTTTATTACTTGCTTATTCAACGCTATTTTTATACCCTACAATACGGGCAATAGTATATTAATTTTGTTCTTCCATTTGTAACGCATTAAAGGAGGGGACATAGGTATGAAAAGTATACATATGTATTTTTGGACAGCGTAACCTCCTAAGTCGATTTATCAGTTATCAATTTTTTGAAGAAACAGAAAGAGATTGTGTGTAAAAATTTACATCGGTTAACGGATACGCACACCTCCCATATAAAGTAAAATTTCAACATGGGATATATGGTGAATTATGCCACATCCATGGTTAAAATTTTGTGTATTATCAAGTATTACCGGTATGAGTTTAAATGCCAAAAATGGAAAAGATCGCCCAACGAACACGCTCAAGTCGCATATAAAGTAGACATTTGTTATATAATATCTGGTAAACCATATCTATATACATAAAAGAGTAACTAATGGTGCACGACGGATCGACGCCCAGCCCAAACCCCTGATCCTAGAACCATAAAACTTGGTCAGTGTTTACGTCGCAGTCCAATTGCACTGTCAGATCTGGTCCAATTCGGAGTGTCATGCCTGTCATGAAAAGTGTCATCGATAATGAGTGCTGCGATCTCTAGATGACACTTTTCACCGTTAGCGGTTCATGATGGTCGCCGAGTTAACAGAGTCACAGGAACCTTCACTTCTTCGGTGCATTTCAATCCGTCTAGTTGAGTTTTCCGCGAATAGTTTAAAATCGACGGTGAATATCTAGCGTGGCCGTCCTTCCGATATATGTTCACTGCCATACATGTGAGATTAAGTCCAGTTGAGAGTTTATTCCACCTGAACAAAAAGACCCGCTGTGAAGCACGAGAAATCGTGAAGCGAGCTCCACTCACGAATGATGGATTCGCGTTAGCTTGGAATAACCTCACAGAACAATTTGAAAATATAAGGATTTTGGTTAACAGTCAATTGCGTATCCTTTTTAACCTTCCATCCGTGAACGTCCAGTCTGGAAAATCCGTGAAGACTTGCATTTCCGCACTTGTAATGCATGATATCGATATTTCTGGGTGGGATCCTATCTTTCTTTTTATCTGCTCCACAAGACTTCCAGATACTACCCTGACCTTATGGGAGCAATCCTTGCAGAATAAAGCGACGATTCCAAGGTGGAAGGAAATGGATTCCTTCCTCACCTTCCGCTATCAAACGCTCGAAACCGTGTCATATATTCGCATTTCGAACGGCTACCTCTCACTCCACCTCTGCTTCCCGCATTCCTCCGAGGAGACTTAGTACTTACAATGCTAACATCTTCAATCCAGTGTGCAAGCTGTGTCCCAACCAGCAATACACTATACGCAACTGTCCGAAGTTCCTAGCAATGAATGCTGGAGAAACAACGTCATGTGTTCGCAAACATGGTCTCTGCATGAACTGTTTCGCACGAGCTCATTCTTTAGCTGAATGTACAAGCAAGTATAACTGCTTCCAGTGCTTCCTTCTTTATAATCAATCCGATTTTACATGCAAGAGATCCGAGATCCTCTTCAATTCCGAATTTCAACGAAACTCCGATACAGTCTACTGAACGTCCTTCTGTACACGACAATATCCAATCTTGTTTTGCCTCCAGTGCTAAGAATATCCTTTTAGGCATGAAGGCATCAAACGATACGTAAGTGGGTCTCTGATCGCTCAAGAGACGATATTTGGGTGGTTTTTAACAGGCCCTACCGCCTCGGTCAACGTGCGTTTCTTACTTCAACGAGATAACGTTGTATGAGCAGATCTCGATGTTTTGGGAGGTAAAAGATCTTCCAAAGAAACATTTTCTCACTCAAGCAGCGTAAGCTTGTGAGGAATTGTTCTCCAGGACCGTCGTCCGACCGTCGATACGTCGTGGCCCTTCCCTTTAAAGAGGGATTTCCAACCATCCTGAAGCTCGGGCATTCTCGGGGAACCGCAAAAGCGCAGTTCTTGCGTAACAAAGCTCAATTAAATAAAAATCCCGACTGGAAGCGACAGTACGATGAGGTTGTCCAGGAATATGTGGATTCAGGCCACATGAAAAAAGTTCCAAGTCCGAAGTTTTTCGATTTCTCGTCACATTATTAGCTACCTATCATGCAGTGATCAAACCCGAAAGCACGTCGACTAAAGTTCGGGTGGTATTCAACGCTTCATGCGCGTCTTCAAGCGGGCAAAGTCTCAATGACATTATCCATACGGACCCAGTACTACAGTCGGATTTAACCCAGTTAATTCTGAGGTGGCGACTTTTCAAATTCGTGATGAACGGTGATATACAAAAAATGTACCGTCAAATTTTAATCGGTCCAAAGCATACTCCATTCCAAAGAATTATTTTCCGCACTTCCCCATGCGACGTTGTGCAAGATTACGAATTAAAGATGGCCTCAATTGTGCCCCCTATTTAGCCATCCGAACATTGGTTCAATTGGCTGACGACGTGTCGCAATCTCATCCAAGGACAAGTGACATTCTGCGGTCGTCCATGTATGTGGATGATGCTTTAGTGGGCAGTCACAGCATAGAAGAGGCAAATAAGATTAGGGAAGAGTTGGTGTCAGCTCTAGAATCGGTCGGGTTATCTATGGACCTCGAACTCTGAAGAAATACTTCGAGGTGTTCCGATATAGTATTTTCTATGCCAAGATTTTCTCCTATTTGATGAAAGCAGTAAAGCGAAAACGCTCGGTGTCAGATGGAATGCTCTCTCTGATACATTCTATTTCTCCACGACGCCTCTAAAGAAGCAGACCAGGAGTCCTCCAAGTATAATTCGTCGTCCGATCTACAATGGCCGCCTTAAATAATTTTATCCGAATAACCGATAACTTCATCGAATTCGACAGCGAGATGAAGGCAATATGGTGTAATATAAAGTCCTTTTATTACTCCTGTCCAGCGGGTACCCGACCACACGGGAAATAACTTTCATCTACCGCCGTGCGACACCGAGATCTTCGACGGTGAATATCTAGCGTATCAGTCCTTCCGATATATGTTCACTGCCATATATATGAGAAATTCCAGATTAAGTCCAGTTGAGAGGTTATTCCACCTGAACAAAAAGACCCGCTGTGAAGCACGAGAAATCGTGAAGCGAGCGAATGATGGATTCGCGTTAGCTTAGAATAACCTCACAAAACAATTTGAGAATATAAGGATTTTGGTTAACAGACAATTGCGAATCCTTTTTAACCTTCCATCCGTGAACGTGGAGTCTGGAAAATCCGTGAAAACATTGCAGAAGGATATCAACACTTGCATTTCCGCACTTGAATTGTACTATATCGATATCTCTGGGTGGGATCCTATCTTTCTTTTCATCTTCTCCACAAGACTTCCAGATACCACCCTGACCTTATGGGAGCAATCCTTGCAGAATAAAGCGAAGATTCCAAGGTGGAAGGTGGAAGGAAATGGATTTCTTCCTCACCTTCCGCTATCAAACGCTCGAAACCGTGTCGGATATTCGCACTTCGAACGGCTACCTCTCACTCCACCTCTGCTTCCCGCAATCCTCCGAGGAGACTTAGTACTTACAATGCTAACATCTTCAATCCAGTGTGCAAGCTGTGTTCAAACTAGCAACACACTATACGCAACTGTCCGAAGTTCCTAGCAATGAATGCTGGAGAAAGAACGTCATGTGTTCGCAAACATGGTCTCTGCATGAACTGTTTCGCACGAGCTCATTCTTTAGCTGAGTGTACAAGCAAGCATAACTGCTTCCAGTCTTCATAATGAATCCGATAATGGTCCGACTTCTCCGCGAAATCCCAGAAATTGTGCACATTCGAAGTGAGTTCTCTTGTCAACGCAAGAGAACCGGTGCAAGCATCGGCGTTGGTACTTCCCCAATTGACGGGGATGTTACCAACGCAGAGCATTGACCCCTCAATTATCTCTTTTCTTCCAAACACACCATTGGCAGATCCGACATTCCATACTAGCTCACACATTGATATCCTGATCGGTGGTGACTTAGTTCCGTCAGTGATGCTAGAAATCATCAAACGATGCGTAAGTGGGTCTCTGATCGTTCAAGAGACGATGTTTGGGTGGATTTTAACAGGCCCTACCTACTCCGCCTCGGTCAACGTGCGTTTCTTACTTCAACGAGATAACGTTGTATGAGCAGATCTCGAAGTTTTGGGAGATAAAAGATCTTCCAAGGAAACATTTTCTCACTCTAGCAGAGCAAGCTTATGAGGAATTGTTCTCCAGGACCGTCGTCCGACCGTCGATACGTCGTGGCCCTTCCCTTTAAAGAGGGATTTCCAACCATCCTGAAGCTCGGGCATTCTCGGGGAACCGCAAAAGCGCAGTTCTTGCGTAACAAAGCTCAATTAAATAAAAATCCCGACTGGAAGCGACAGTACGATGAGGTTGTCCAGGAATATGTGGATTCAGGCCACATGAAAAAAGTTCCAAGTCCGAAGTTTTTCGATTTCTCATCACATTATTAGCTACCTATCATGCAGTGATCAAACCCGAAGCACGTCGACTAAAGTTCGGGTGGTATTCAACGCTTCATGCGTGTCTTCAAACGGGTAAAGTCTCAATGACATTATCCATACGGACCCAGTACTACAGTCGGATTTAACCCAGTTAATTCTGAGGTGGCGACTTTTCAAATTTGTGGTGAACGGTGATATACAAAAAATGTACCGTCAAATTTTAATTGGTCCAAAGCATACTCCATTCCAAAGAATTCTTTTCCGCACTTCCCCATGCGACGTTGTGCAAGATTATGAATTAAAGACGACCTCAATTGTGCCCCCTATTTAGCCATCCGAACATTGCATCAATTGACTGACGACGTGTCGCAATCTCATCCAAGGACAAGTGACATTCTGCGGTCGTCCAGGTATGTGGATGATGCTTTAGTGGGCAGTCACAGCATAGAAGAGGCAAATAAGATTAGGGAAGAGTTGGTTACAGCTCTAGTATCGGTCGGGTTTTCTATGAGTAAATTGACCTCGAACTCTGAATAAATTCTCCGAGGTGTTCCGAAAGAGCATCTTCTATGCCAAGATTTTCTCCTATTTGATGAAAGCAGTAAAGCGAAAACGCTCGGTGTCAGATGGAATGCTCTCTCTGATATATTCTATTTCTCCACGACGCCTCTAAAGAACCAGGCCACTTTTACGAAACGTGAGGTTCTATCCCAGATAGCAAAATTATTTGACGCAGCCGGTTGGTTAGCTCCGTCCATTGTGGTTGCCAAGATGCTCATGCAACAAATTTGGCTGAAGAAAATAAGCTGGGATGAGCTACTACCTCAACGGTGCCTGAACGAATGGCACAGATTCCTCGAATTGTATGCTCATATTAATTCAATCCGAATTCCTCGATGGGTGAACTATTCACCAGCATGTGAATTTGAAGTTCACGCATTCTGCGACGCCTCAAAAAGGCGTACGCAGCAGCCAAATATCTCCGAATCAGATCCGAGAACAATAAAGTTTCTGTGCATCTCCTCACAGCAAAAACTAAGGTGGCTTCGTTCAAGACCATGTCTATTCCTCGCCTTGAGCTATGTGGAGCTCTACTGATGTCCGAAATGGTTGAGTTCTTCATCCCACAGTTGATGCTCAAGAACCATAACAAATTTCTGTAGACAGACTTCACTATATTGCTGGCATGGTTACAAAAACCACCCTGTCACTGGCAAACATTCGTTGCCAATAGGGTTGCAAAGATACTCCAATGTGTGGGACCCAGGAATTGGTTTCATGTCAATTCACAGGATAATCCTGCATATCTTGGGAGTCGAGGCCTACTTCCTAAAGAGCTGGCAGCAAGTGACATGTGGTGGTATAGCCCGAAATGGCTATGTTCTGTTCTGTTTGCTAGTCCGATTCACTCATCAGATTTCTCTCCATGGAGGCAATCAGTTGGTCCTAAAGCTTATCCGTCTGCAATTTTGGATACCAAATCTCATTAAATCCACGATACACAATTGCAAAACGTGTATACTCCATAAGCAAAGAGTTTGTAATCAATTAATGAGTGCTTTACCTGCGGAACGAACAATGTTGATACGCCCGTTTGCACACACCGGGCTTGATTTCGCTGGACCTTTCGAAAAAAAACAAAATGTTTTTCTGTGTTTTTCTGCTTCTCCACGAAAGCAATTCACCTCGAAGCGACGAACTCCTGCATTCCTAGCGGCTTTCCACCGTTTTATCTTAAGACGCGGGTGCCCGACAGAGTTTTATTCCGACAACGGAAAGACATTTTTTGGGGCCTCGAAGGAATTATCCCGTGAATTCCTGCAGGTCACTAGATCTACGCTCTGCTCCAACTTCGCACACCATAATATAACATGGAATTTCATACCACCAGGAGCTCCACACATTGGCGATCTTTGGGAAGCTGGTGTTTGAAGCTTCAAAACGCTTTTCAAAAATGTTGCTGGCTCCTTTAAGTATACCTTTGAAGAATTCTCCACCATTCTGTCCAAAATTGAAGCATGCCTCAATTCTCGTCCGATCTCTGCAATGTCTGCTGACCCCTCGGATATGTCAGCTTTAACTCCTGGGCATTTCCTTATCTGTTGTCCACTTTTAGCACCGGTTGAACCAAGTATTGGCGACCAACCAGTATCAATAGTCAATCGATGGCAATGACTCAAGGCTCTTCAGCAGCATTTCTGTGCGTGGTGGAAGAATGAATATTTGAATGAGTTACATAAACGTAACAAGACTAGACTCCCTGGTCGTCATTCGAGTCGAGAACCTTCCTCCCCAAGAGTGGCGAATGGGTCGGGTAAGCAAGGTTCACCTAGAGAAAAATAGTCGGGTTCGAGTAGCTAAAATCCAGACAGCTCGTGGAGTTATCACCAGACCTGTCCTCAAATTAGTCGAACTTCCACTACAATAACTATTCCACTTTCACTATCGCGTCTAACATTCCAAGTCAGTCATAATCACATTTTTGTTTGTTTTTTCCTTTTGTTGTCCCATAGCTAAAACATGCCAAGCAACACTCCGACTTAGTTCTTCAAGAACGATACAGAAGTCCAGCATTCGAAGAGCCGTATTCCAATTGGCAAGCAACGCGTTACCAAACAGTTTCATTGTCGTGTCTGCAGTCGCAACCATGCTCTGCGCCACTGCCTTGTTTTCCTGGATTCCAACACCGAAAAGAGGTTGCGGCTCGTGCTCCTGCACAAATACTGCGCAAACTGTTTGGCCCATCAACACTCGCAGGGGTTCTGCATGAGTCGCACTGGTTGTCACATATGTCAAGAGAAACATCACACTCTCCTGCACCTTCACGAGCGTTTGCGTAAAACGTCGACCGGGCCGCTGACTCCGGATCAGCCAACTCCGGTTACTGTTACCTCTTTGCTGTCTCAACACGTCGTGTCAGTGCGTCCCACGGTACTCGTGATGCTGAGAGTTGGCGAACAACGACATTACGTTCGGTCTCTCCTAGAATTGGTCCGCAAGATAAACATTCCAGTTACTGTAATGGGCGATGAAGAAGAAGAAGGCGATGTTTACGTCGCAGTCCAATTGCACTGTCAGACCTGGTACAGTTCGGAGTGCCATCGTGAAAAGTGTCATGAGTGCTGTGATCTCTAGATGACACTTTTCACCGTTAGCGGTTCATGATGGCCGCCGAGTTGCACTCAGAATCTGACAGTGCAAGGGCGCCATAAGTTTACAGAGCCACAAGAAGCTTCACTTCTTTTGTGCATTTCAATCCGTCTAGTTGAGTTTTCCGCGAATAATTTAAAATTAAAACCCTAATAATTCCGCCATTTTGGATGTTCCAGTCATCAGCTCCAGTCATCCATCATCCACAACAATAACTACAACAAGCATCCACCACAACAGCAGGAACAACCTCAAGTCAACAACAGTGAAATGAATAAAAATTACTTTTCATACAAAAGCCACAGACTAAGTTTCTGGAATTTTTTAAATTCGGTCAGTTAAGGGTTAAAATGTTTTATCAAATTTCTGAACAAATATTTTTATTTGTATACATATGTAAATCTTCATAAAAATATTGAACGCGTTATCCGATTGATCTCATATTCACACCACGTATGCCACAGTAAATTTATGTAAGATTGTGATAAAAAGTGGACTTGATCATATGAAGAGCGTTGCTCATTTACTACAAAGTAAACTTGTGGTAGCTTCAACCTTTCAAATTTGTGAGAATTCATAAAATTTAAATCAGCTAACTAAAAATGGGCGGAATTAGAGTTTTGGGCGTGGCATATTCAATACAAATATGAAACTTGTTGGAAAATGAAAAAGCATTCATCCACTTTGATTATATTCTGCATACAACTCATTGGTGTTTTGTTTTTTTTTTTTTTAGTTTTTAGAGGAGGAAGCATCGAAAGCCTCAGTAGTGTGGGACTCTAACCCGAACTAAACCACCTCTATGTTCTATGTGGAATTTTTTAAATTCGGTCAGTTAAGGGTTAAAATGTTTTATCAAATTTCTGAACAAATATTTTTATTTGTATACATATGTAAATCTTCATAAAAATATTGAACGCGTTATCCGATTGATCTCATATTCACACCACGTATGCCACAGTAAATTTATGTAAGATTGTGATAAAAAGTGGACTTGATCATATGAAGAGCGTTGCTCATTTACTACAAAATAAACTTGTGGTAGCTTCAACCTTTCAAATTTGTGAGAATTCATAAAATTTAAATCAGCTAACTAAAAATGGGCGGAATTAGAGTTTTGGGCGTGGCATATTCAATACAAATATGAAACTTGTTGGAAAAAATGTCCACTTAAAAAGATATTCCCTGAAGCACCCATGGCCACTCAGGATTTGTGTTGTGTAGAAGTCGACTGCGCCATGATTCCTCGAAATCCAAATTTTTATGTCTGGTATTAGTTTATGCGTCCACCTTCCGGTCTGCGTATTGTCCTAACGACTTTGCCACTTTTGAATGCTGTTGGAGCGTAGTTCATCCTTATCGCTTTGTCTCAGGGATCTGCCAAGTTGCGTCCTGAGTGCATATGACTCCGCCAACTCTGTAGTTGCGATATCCGGTGGTATTAGTGTAAAACATTACATACGCATATTACCAATGATTGCGAGTAGCTTAGCCAAAAGCAGGCTAAAAATCCCTTGAGGACGGTAGTGTAAATAATTTGCATTTTGTAAAATGAAACAAAACATTTGTCCATGCTTTATAAGTTAAAATATTTTTTGATTTAATTTAAACCAAATTTTATTGGGAATAAAAACAAATCGTTTTCGTTTGCTTAATTGAAAACAACATGGAATTCCTAAATGTTAATAACGAAATGGTGCCACATAGTGTTATACAAATCACAGAAGATGGTGCATTCCAATTCAGAGCGCTCTCCTTTTTGATGTTTGGAAGTGTTTGGCATCAGAAGTTTGTGAACAAATTGTGGAGCACGTGGTGAACTGGAACTGTGTGGAAAACGGTGACTTATATCATAAATGTGGTTCAGAAGGGAACCGAGTGGAGAGGCTTCGGTATTCTAATTATCTATCGAGTGGGCACTTTGGTGTCTACATTCAACAAGTGGATGTTCCTTCCAAACGGCGAGCAAGATTCGATGCTTATGCTTTCTAATAAAAAAGCATAAGATAGCTAATAAAACTTATCAAAGTAGAAAAACGCATGTGAGTAAAGAAACATCTACTAGCTACCGGCTTAAAAATCAGAGAACACAGAGAGCTACGTCATCCGTATCTAAACAATGTAATCAAATTTCTACACGAATTGAGAAGCAGACCGAAAGGGTAGAGCTTTCATGGGAGGTAAAAGCGAATTTATGAATGGCGCTGACGATATGACGCTGACATCGCTTATGAAAAGGATATCTATATAGATCTTGGTAGCATGAGCAACAGGTGAAAATATTTTAATGCCCTATAGTGGAAAGAAGAAGCTAATGGAATATGCTGTTGTTGTGGAAGTAAAGTACAACTTCAACCTTTAAAACCTCCGCCTGAGCCACTTCATAGTCTTTTGAAAAACAATCACCCAAAACATGTTCATTCTATGGACAGAATCCGTAAAGATTCGTATGGACAGAAACAATGGCTGTTTTCAAATGACATCGTTCGGAGCAAATCAGATTGGCGAAGGTAGTTTCATGCCAACATTTAAAGTTCAGGGCCAGGTGTACCACTTAGTAGGAGGATTGCTACCTTTACCCAAACAAATCCCACAATTTTTTCAAATATATTTTGTTGAAGAGGAGGAAAGAGAAACACGTTTACGATGTAGAAACTACCGTGATGTTAATCCGGGGTTAGTGAAACAACTTCAGAAAATTTTGCATGAAAATAAAAGCTATTTACTACATTTTAAGAGTGTACTCGATAAACTACCAATTGCACAAACTTTCAAGTTGTAATTAGCGCTGAAAAAATACAAAATAATAATGGTCATAGAGGATGTTTCAATGCTCCTGAAATGCTAATGAAATTGCTTTGGTGATGGTTGGACAACTCTTTGAGAGGCGAGATATTGTGTTACAATATCATAATAATGTTTTACAGCGAATCAGTGAGATAAATAGGTCATACGATTCATTACAATATCCGCTAATATTTTTCCATGGAGAGGATGGATATTCAATTAACCTTTAATTTTTTTAAGAAAATAGTCTGCAGCAGGTTTCTATTCCTACCGTTTGATGATTCGTCAGAGTCTTCAGCCAATTTTTGGTTGGCATATACGCAAAAATTGAGACTGAGAGGTTGAACTACATAAGATGTAACCAAGCGCAAATTATAACCAAGCCAACCAATTATATCATCTTAATGATGCCCTTGGAAGACATGATGTTAATGCTGCTCAATTGGGCCAGATGGTGATTCTATCATCATCTTTTACTGGGGTACCTAGGTACTATGTGCGTTAATATGGCCGTCCAGACCTCTTCATAACATTCACTTGCAATCCACGATGGAAAGATATTACTGAAGCATTACTACCAAGTCAAAAATCACACGATCGCCATGATATTATAGCCAGAGTTTTCCACGTTAAAGTTAAAAAATTGATGGCCCTTTTAACCAAGGCAAATCTGTTTTGAGAAGTTATATTCTGTGGAATGGCAGAACTGCCACATATACTTATTTTGCTGTGGTTGATAAAATAATAAGTGTAGAAATTCCTGACCAACAAAGGGACCCAGTACTGTATTTCATCATAAAATCTAATATGATTCATTAACCTGTCACTAACATTTGAAGCTGGGATAGCTCAGCGGGCGTCCAGGTTCTGACAAAGAATTTTCCAAGTTTCTTGTAACTGTTTTATTTATTTCATGTATTTCTGGTTTATCATTTATTCATATAACATGCGTACAATTGAAGTTAAAAATTCTTGCGATCCACGGTGATGGTTCGTCCCTCCTTGATGGGTGATAGTTCTCTGCTTACTTCGCGTTCCCCCTCTTCGGCAGCGGGGCTGGTCAGATCACGGGCCCTGCGAGCGCTGGTTTCGTTCGTATCGTGGTGGAACACTAGGTGCTCGTTCTAGCCGCAATTGGGGCTTGGTGACTCGTTTTAAGTACCGGGTACCGGTCGAGACCGATTAGGCCTCCCAGGACGCGCGTATCCACGGTTTGGTGGTTTAGTGTTAGATGTAGTAGTAGTAGTATGGTTTCTTAAATACCGTTTAGTAGTCCTTTGGTACCACTACTGGACGTACGACGGACGATAATTCAGAGGCGTATAGTGGACATATTATTATATATTATTATCTATTTTTGATACCGTTTAGTAGTACTTGGCACTACTACTAAATGTAGAATAAACTCGTATGGTATTCTGTATATTAGATATCGTTTAGTAGTACTTGGCACTACTGCTAAATGTAGGATAAACTCGGATGGTAATCTGTATTTTAGATATCGTTTAGTAGTACTTGGCACTACTACTAAATGTAAGATAACTCTGAATTTGACGATGACGTTAGAGATTTGGTATTGATTATGTTGGACACCGTTTAGTAGTACTTGCTTGTCTACGGGGGTATATGTTAGTCGAGATCTATTCGACCTCCCAGGACTCTTAAAACTAGATAATACAACGTTTTAATAAAATAGTAGTAGATCTAAATATTCGTTGCATTTAGTAGTAAAAGTAGTTTACTACAGAAATGCTTAGCTACTGGGGTGGATGTTAATCGAGATCTATTCGACCTCCCAGGACTCTTAAAACTAGATAATTCAATGTTTTAATAAAATAGCAGTAGATCTAAATACTCGTTGCATTTAGTAGTAAAAGTAGTTTACTACAGAAATGCTTAACTCGTAAGTTTAATAGATTCTCACGAAGTAGAAGTTATTTATAACTTTTGGTTCTCATGGCGTAGAATTTATTTATAAAATTATGTTTTGTCTTTGTTCAATGTTAGCTTTTGGCCACTTTGCCTCGAGCTCTACTGAGTTACCTTGCGCTTTGGCTGCTCACTTGAAATATTTCCAAGTCGTGGATTTTCACTGGCACTTGGGGTTTTTGGTCTTGCACTTATTTATTGATTTCACTATTACTGGGACTTGGTTCCCCACGAGATGATTGTTGGACTCGGTGTCCTACCAACGAATGATTCTCGTCCTTGCTCTGGGCTGGTTCCAGACCTCTGGTCCTGGTTCCACTCATCCCATGGCCCTCGGTTCGGTCGCCAATCATCTCGAGGGCTTGGCGACTCATCAGCCGCAAGCTCCACTCGAGTTCATCTTTGGCGAACCGACGGACCTCCGCTTTCCCGTGTAGGGGAACGATCAGCTGTCCCACCGCTATGCCACTCGTTCCTCTGTTGTACTTGTTGTGGTGGGTCAGGGCACTTCCGAATTCGCACTTTCCCACGCTATAGCAACTGTTTTTGCCAGTTGTTTACTTGAACTTCACTTTCGAGTTCATGGTCATTCCTCGCCCGTTATCCCATTTGTTGTTCTCTTGTCCTTCTATGTTGTTGATCTTCGGTGACAACAACTCATCACAGGTGACGCGCGCAGTTCCGCTAGCCGTCGCCCTATGTGGTTGTTGTTCTCCGATTACAACAACTCCGTCAGCCCGCTCTGCCTACGCTTCACTTGTCGAATTGTGCGGTAGTTATCATTTTGTGTGGTTGTTGTTAACCGTTAACAACAACTCCGCATAGTTGATGCGCTCATGTGGTTGTTGTTTTCCGATAACAACAACTCCGCATAGTTGATGCGCTCATGTGGTTGTTGTTTTCTGATTACCACAACGTCGTCGGCTCGCTGCACTTCCCCAGGCAGACACACGCACCGTGGTGAGTTTCTGCTCGCTCGGTGGGAGAATCGCCTTATCGGCGATTCCTCTTTGTGCGGTGTCCGCCTCGATCGTTGCCACCGACACGGTTTGTGCTTGGTTGGTGGTAGGTCGATCGCACATATTTTCTCTCTCGTTGATGTGAGAAAGAGATCGACGATTCGCCGTGTCTTTTCCCACACCAACTCTCTCTCCCCGCTGGGCATCTTGTTCGCTGCTCTAGCGACGTAGGCTGTGGGGGTTTTTGTCTTCTTCTTCTTCGTGCTCGTCAGTTGACGAAAAATAAAACCGCGTGAGGACTCATCGCTCGTCACCAGGTAAAGTACTTCAAATTAATTTCATCAAATTAAATTATTCATACATTTTTATTTTTCAGGCAATATGTGCGATAAATGTGTGGGGGAAATTTGTGAGCAAATCGTCACATCTCCTCCCCACTTAGGGAGAAGCAAGTAGCAATAGCGATGGGTACTCGTTGTCATTTGGTGAGTATTCGTTTTTCCTTTTGGCTTTTTACACGTGTGGATTCTGGATTTTAAGTATTGTCCTAGTCGGGTATTTTTCCCTTGACAATTGTCTACGCTCGGGATTGTTAATCGTGGACCATAATATGTGGAGTGTATAGTCGACCGTTCTGGCATTTGGGTACTTGGGTACTTTTGCCTTGGAAATATGGTCAACTTACAGATTCGTGGCTTCTGACTTGGTTTCTGTGCTCGTCCCTCGACGTTTTGTACCTCATCTTCTAGACCCTCGTTGTGGTCGTAGACGGCTGTCTGCAGTTCTTTTAATTCGCTCACATGGGCGGTTCGGGTTCGCTGCTCACCGGGTTTCTTCAGCACCGCAACCACAGGTGATTCGAAGCTCACCACGATGTAGGGCCCATCATATTTTGGTGCTAACTTTGCGGCGAAATTTTCGACCGCTTTCGAAAGGTGATGTTGTTTGACCAGTACCTTTTGGCCAATTTCCGGTTGCCACTTCCTGCGCCTCAGGTTATAGTGGCAGGCTTGATCCTGCGCTGCTCTTTCGAGATTTCGTCGTACAATCTCGCAAACTTCCCGAAGTTGTGTCGCCTTTTCGTCCGGGCTTTGGGGGGTTGTTCCTGAGCCCAGGGTTTTCTCGTCGAACAACGCCTTCGGTAGCCTCGGTTCTCGGCCTTGGGTCAAGAATGCGGCGCTGTACCCGGTTACTTCCGATACACTGCTGTTGAGTGCCAGCATGAGTTCGGGTAGTAACTCGTCCCACCGTGTCTGATACTCTCGGGTGAATTGTGCCACCATTGTTTTCAGTGTCCGGTTCGCTCTTTCCGTGGGATTTTCTTGTGGGGTGTAAGGTGCCGTGAACTGATGTCTCACGCCTAAGTCGCGGAGGAAGTTCTTGAAGGATTTGCTCGTGTACTGAGCCCCGTTGTCCGTCACCAGGATCTTTGGCGTCCCGAACCTTGCCAGTATTCGCTCCCTGAAGGCCTTGATGAGGTGCTCACTCGTCGCTTTCCGCAAGGGGACGATCTCGGTCCATTTTGAAAACTTGTCGAAGAATATCAGCATCATCGAATTCCCGTGTTTTGATCGGGGAAGTGGGCCCACGAAGTCTGAGCAAACAATTGTCCAGGGCAGCTATTTGTGTCAGCATCTTTCCAGCTGGCTTTTGTTGGTTTGGCTTGTATCGTTGACACGACTCGCATTGCCGTACGTAGCGGCTAGCATCCCGGAACATACCCGGCCAGTATTACCGGTTAGCGATTATCGATATTGTTCGTCGAATATATGGCGGAAAAGTTCGCCGTCTTCGATTATATAATCCGGAAACTTCTCCGGATTCTGTTTCACCTCCGCTACTCTCTTCTGCCACCAGGTACACGGGGTTTCCACCTTCGCTTCGGCTTCCGTGACTTTGCACAAGGCCTCTTGTGGTTGTCGTGATAGTGCATCTGCCACCACGTTCAACTTGCCCTTGCGATATTGGACATCGAAGTTATGTTGCTGCAGTTCTAAAGCCCATCTCGCGATTCGGCCGGATGGACTCTCGATTGAGTTAAGCCATTTTAATGATAGATGGTCTGTCACCACCGTGAATTTGTATCCCTCGAGATATGGTCGTAACTTTCGGATGCCCCATACAATGGCCAGGCACTCCTTTTCCGTCGGCGAATAGTTCCATTCGGCGTAATCGCTGGTAGGCGATTACGCGTTCCATGCCGTCGATCTCCTGGGTCAACACTGCGGCCAGCCCGTAGTCGCTAGCGTCGGTCTGTAGGGTGAACTTTAGATTGAAATCTGGGCACATGAGAACTGGTGCTTCTGTCAACCGCATCTTCGAGGTATCAAAAGCCTCCTGCTGTTCTTCCTTCCACTCCCAGTGTTTACCCTTGCGCAGCAGCTTTGTGAGTGGGTGAACCAACGTTGCGAATTCTGGTACAAATCGTCGATACCAAGATGCAATTCTTAAATATCGCCGCAGTTCTCGGACGTTCTTTGGGGGCACCAGTTCTCGAATCGCCGCCACCTTGTCGGGGTCGGTGTGGATTCCCTTGTCGGTGACCAGGTGGCCGAGATACCTGATTTCTTTCTTGAAGAATTCGCATTTGTCTTTGTTGATTTTCAAGTTGGCGTCCGGCCTGTGACCACGATATCGTCTAGGTAGGCGAAAGCGTAGGGCTCCAGCTCAGGTCCTATGACTTGGTCTAAAGCTCGCTGGAATGTAGCAGGGGCGGAGTGGAGACCGAAGGGCATGACTCTCCACTGGAAAAGTCCCCGTCCCGGGACCGTGAATGCTGTGTATGGCCTACTTTTCTGTTCGACCGGTATTTGCCAATACCCATTCTTGAGATCCAGACTACTTATTTAGTTTGCGTCTCGCAGTCGATCTAAGATATGGTGGATTCTTGGCAGCGGATATGCATCCTGTACGGAATGAGCATTTAGCTGTCGATAATCGACGCATAATCTCCACTGCCCGGTTTTCTTTTTCACCAGTACGATGGGCGCGCTGTAGGGGCTTCGTGATGACTCAATGCAGCCTCGGGCGATGAGGTCGTCGATTTCCTCGTTGATTATCTTCTGCATTGCTGGATTTTTAGGATAATACCTTTGTTTGATGGGTGTTTCGTCTTTCATAACGATTCGATGTTCGGTGATATTTGAGGGCCCAGTTAGTGTCTCGAAACTTTTCAACTCTTGGGTCAAGAAGTCTTGTATGACCTTCTCGTCCGCGTCCTTCGCTGGCTCCACTGGCTTGTGTGGCGTTGTGGTTTCCTTGCGGATTTCCGAGGACCCCGTCAACTTTATGCTGCGTCCGGCGGTGGCCCTGTCCGTTGTTACCCTCTTCTGTGGTTTGATGTCCACGCACTGCCCTCCTAAATTCAGGAGGATACCTGTTAACAACATGAAGTCCATTCCCAGAATTAACTCATCGGTCATGGGAAGTATGAGGAACGATAGTCGCCTCGATAACTTTCCCAGTCTGATGGTTAATTCCATCGTTTCCGCTACTACTCTCGTCGTCCCGTCTGCCATTCTGATCTCCAGTTGTGCTGGTTTCCGCCTACCCGTCTTCTCTAGCCGTTCTGCCACTGCCTCGCTGATGAAACTCCTCGTTGCCCCGGTGTCGATTGTGGCCTCCACTCTCTCGTTCCCGATGGACACCATCGCATAAATGCGGGAACGGTCATAGCGGAGTTGTTTGTGTTTTGATGCGGGTTCTACTGGGGTGCGTTCGGGCCTGGCTCCGATCGGGTCCCTTGACCGTTTCCCGGTCGTCGTCGGCAACAGTCGATGGTACGGACGTTCTTCCGTCCACAGATCCAGCAAAATAATATTCGCGGGTTCTGGCATTCGCGGGACCAGTGTCCGCTCTGGCCACAGTTTCGGCACGCCGTTCTGGGATCGAAGGTCTCAGCTGGTTGATGCTCTACCAGACGGTTTCGGATATCTTTCGGCCCCGGCGGTGGTAGTCTCGGGGTTTCCACCTTCTCCGCATGAATACACTCGGAGTCTCCTGTCATCACCACCAGTTCTTCCAGTGTCGTGAAGTCGGTCCTCTTCACGTACAAGCGATATTCCTGCTCGCTGTTCCGATAGATGCGTTCTAGTTTCTGGCTGTCGGAGTAGTTAGGCTGCCTCATCAGGCTTTGGAGGGCCACCATGTAGGTCTTGAAGGGCTCTCGTGGTTTTTGTACACGTCTTCGGATGTCGTCGTCGAGGTGTTCGAAGTACCGAGGTGGAAGGAAGAAGTGTAGGAAGTCCTTCCTAAAAGCTTCCCATTCGACCCACGATTTGGTATTATTTCGATACCACATCAATGCGTTGTCTTTTAGGAGTTAAGCGTCTGCGAGTTCTTCGACCCTCTCTATGAACCCCAGACATTCACGTCCTCCGTCAAACTTAAGCGACCATTTGCGTACCTGGTCGATGACAGCGTGATACGGTTGTCTTGGTGCTTGTACGGGTGGTGGTGGTTTCGACGGGATAGATGGTAAACCGGGGTGGTAGGCTGTATGCACCCTCCGGCTGATTGACCGCTGGTGCGGCTGGTGCAGCCGCTGGTATCTCGTGGCTCGTACCTGCTGGTGGTAGCTTTGGGTTTGGAGACGGGCATCTGGCATGTCTGATCTCCAAATCGAGGAGTCTCTGGCTTATTTCGGCCTTATGATCGCCGTCGACGATGAAAGCCGCCAGTCTCCTCCGCAGCTCGTCTACAGTGCCGGTCGCGTCAAGCTCGAACTCCTCTGAGTACGCCACCAGCTCTTACTTCCAAAAGAAGTACACCCATGTTGTCTTGTGATGTTGTTTGTGATGATGTTTTATGTGTTTGATGATTGATATCTTAAATGTATTTCTCTCTCGGTCGCTGTTCTCGTGTATTTTCTCTGTGAGCGGTTCTGTTTCTGGATCTTGCTTGATTTTTCAGTGCTCTGGTGATTTTTCTTTGTCGCTTTAGTGTCCCTGCTCGGGCGCCATTGTCACGAACTTCCGGTTACCCGGGTTTGAAGCTGGGATAGCTCAGCGGGCGTCCAGGTTCTGACAAAGAACTTTCCAAGTTTCTTGTAACTGTTTTATTTATTTCATGTATTTCTGGTTTATCATTTATTCATATAACATGCGTACAATTGAAGTTAAAAATTCTTGCGATCCACGGTGATGGTTCGTCCCTCCTTGATGGGTGATAGTTCTCTGCTTACTTCACGTTCCCCCTCTTCGGCAGCGGGGCTGGTCAGTTCACGGGCCCTGCGAGCGCTGGTTTCGTTCGTATCGTGGTGGAACACTAGGTGCTCGTTCTAGCCGCAATTGGGGCTTGGTGACTCGTTTTAAGTACCGGGTAGTGGTTAGTCGAGACCGATTAGGCCTCCCAGGACGCGCGTATCCACGGTTTGGTGGTTTAGTGTTAGATGTAGTAGTAGTAGTATGGTTTCTTAAATACCGTTTAGTAGTCCTTTGGTACCACTACTGGACGTACGACGGACGATAATTCAGAGGCGTATAGTGGACATATTATTATATATTATTATCTATTTTTGATACCGTTTAGTAGTACTTGGCACTACTACTAAATGTAGAATAAACTCGTATGGTATTCTGTATATTAGATATCATTTAGTAGTACTTGGCACTACTGCTAAATGTAGGATAAACTCGGATGGTTTATGTATTTTAGATATCGTTTAGTAGTACTTGGCACTACTACTAAATGTAAGATAACTCTGAATTTGACGATGACGTTAGAGATTTGGTATTGATTATGTTGGACACCGTTTAGTAGTACTTGCTTGTCTACGGGGGTATATGTTAGTCGAGATCTATTCGACCTCCCAGGACTCTTAAAACTAGATAATTCAATGTTTTAATAAAATAGCAGTAGATCTAGATAGTCGTTGTATTTAGTAGTAAAAGTAGTTTACTACAGAAATGCTTAGCTACTGGGGTGGATGTTAATCGAGATCTATTCGACCTCCCAGGACTCTTAAAACTAGATAATTCAACGTTTTAATAAAATAGTAGTAGATCTAAATATTCGTTGCATTTAGTAGTAAAAGTAGTTTACTACAGAAATGCTTAGCTACTGGGGTGGATGTTAATCGAGATCTATTCGACCTCCCAGGACTCTTAAAACTAGATAATTCAACGTTTTAATAAAATAGTAGTAGATCTAAATATTCGTTGCATTTAGTAGTAAAAGTAGTTTACTACAGAAATGCTTAGCTACTGGGGTATATGTTAGTCGAGATCTATTCGTCCTCCCAGGACTCTTAAAACTAGATAATTCAATGTTTTAATAAAATAGCAGTAGATCTAAATACTCGTTGCATTTAGTAGTAATAGTAGTTTACTACAGAAATCCTTAACTCGTAAGTTTAATAGATTCTCACGAAGTAGAAGTTATTTATAACTTTTGGTTCTCATGGCGTAGAATTTATTTATAAAATTATGTTTTGTCTTTGTTCAATGTTAGCTTTTGGCCACTTTGCCTCGAGCTCTACTGAGTTTGGCTGCTCACTTGAAATATTTCCAAGTCGTGGATTTTCACTGGCACTTGGGGTTTTTGGTCTTGCACTTATTTATTGATTTCACTATTACTGGGACTTGGTTCCCCACGAGATGATTGTTGGACTCGGTGTCCTACCAACGAATGATTCTCGTCCTTGCTCTGGGCTGGTTCCAGACCTCTGGTCCTGGTTCCACTCATCCCATGGCCCTCGGTTCGGTCGCCAATCATCTCGAGGGCTTGGCGACTCATCAGCCGCAAGCTCCACTCGAGTTCATCTTTGGCGAACCGACGGACCTCCGCTTTCCCGTGTAGGGGAACGATCAGCTGTCCCACCGCTATGCCACTCGTTCCTCTGTTGTACTTGTTGTGGTGGGTCAGTGCATTTCCGAATTCGCACTTTCCCACGCTATCGCAACTGTTTTTGCCAGTTGTTTACTTGAACTTCACTTTCGAGTTCATGGTCATTCCTCGCCCGTTATCCCATTTGTTGTTCTCTTGTCCTTCTATGTTGTTGATCTTCGGTGACAACAACTCATCATAGGTGACGCGCGCAGTTCCGCTAGCCGTCGCCCTATGTGGTTGTTGTTCTCCGATTACAACAACTCCGTCGGCCCGCTCTGCCTACGCTTCACTTGTCGCATTGTGCGGTAGTTATCATTTTGTGTGGTTGTTGTTAACCGATAACAACAACTCCGCATAGTTGATGCGCTCATGTGGTTGTTGTTTTCCGATAACAACAACTCCGCATAGTTGATGCGCTCATGTGGTTGTTGTTTTCTGATTACCACAACGTCGTCGGCTCGCTGCACTTCCCCGGCAGACACACGCACCGTGGTGAGTTTCTCGGTGAGAGAATCGCCTTATCGACGATTCCTCTTTGTGCGGTGTCCGCCTCGATCGTTGCCACCGACACGGTTTGTGCTTGGTTGGTGGTGGGTCGATCGCACATATTTTCTCTCTCGTTGATGTGGGAAAGAGATCGACGATACGCCGTGTCTTTTCCCACACCAACTCTCTCTCCCCGCTGGGCATCTTGTTCGCTGCTCCAGTGACGTAGGCTGTGGTGGATTTTGGTCTTCTTCTTCTTCGTGCTCGTCAGTTGACGAAAAATAAAACCGCGTGAGGACTCATCGCTCGTCACCAGGTAAAGTACTTCAAATTAATTTCATCAAATTAAATTATTCATACATTTTTATTTTTCAGGCAATATGTGCGATAAATGTGTGGGGGAAATTTGTGAGCAAACCTCGTCACAAACCATGTGGATGTTTAAATTTAAATCACCCTGAATGAAGGAAGGCAGCTGCACTAAGAGATTCCCCAAGCCGCTTCTCAAGGATACGCACTACTGGACGTACGACGGACGATAATTCAGAGGCGTATAGTGGACATATTATTATATATTATTATCTATTTTTGATACCGTTTAGTAGTACTTGGCACTACTACTAAATGTAGAATAAACTCGTATGGTATTCTGTATATTAGATATCGTTTAGTAGTACTTGGCACTACTGCTAAATGTAGGATAAACTCGGATGGTACTCTGTATTTTAGATATCGTTTAGTATTACTTGGCTCTACCACTACTGGACGTACGACGGACGATAATTCAGAGGCGTATAGTGGACATATTATTATATATTATTATCTATTTTTGATACCGTTTAGTAGTACTTGGCACTACTACTAAATGTAGAATAAACTCGTATGGTATTCTGTATATTAGATATCGTTTAGTAGTACTTGGCACTACTGCTAAATGTAGGATAAACTCGGATGGTACTCTGTATTTTAGATATCGTTTAGTAGTACTTGGCACTACTACTAAATGTAAGATAACTCTGAATTTGACGATGACGTTAGAGATTTGGTATTGATTATGTTGGACACCGTTTAGTAGTACTTGCTTGTCTACGGGGGTATATGTTAGTCGAGATCTATTCGACCTCCCAGGACTCTTAAAACTAGATAATTCAATGTTTTAATAAAATAGCAGTAGATCTAGATATTCGTTGTATTCAGTAGTAAAAGTAGTTTACTACAGAAATGCTTAGCTACTGGGGTGGATGTTAATCGAGATCTATTCGACCTCCCAGGACTCTTAAAACTAGATAATTCAACGTTTTAATAAAATAGTAGTAGATCTAAATATTCGTTGCATTTAGTAGTAAAAGTAGTTTACTACAGAAAAGTGCTTATCTACTGGGTGGATGTTAATCGAGATCTATTCGACCTCCCAGGACTCTTAAAACTAGATAATTCAACATTTTAATAAATAGTAGTAGATCTAAATATTCGTTGCATTTAGTAGTAAAAGTAGTTTACTACAGAAATGCTTAGCTACTGGGGTATATGTTAATCGAGATCTATTCGACCTCCTCAGGACTCTTAAAACTAGATAATTCAATGTTTTAATAAAATAGCAGTAGATCTAAATACTCGTTGCATTTAGTAGTAATAGTAGTTTACTACAGAAATCCTTAACTCGTAAGTTTAATAGATTCTCACGAAGTAGAAGTTATTATAACTTTGGTTCTCATGGCGTAGAATTTATTTATAAAATTATGTTTTGTCTTTGTTCAATGTTAGCTTTTGGCCACTTTGCCTCGAGCTCTACTGAGTTACCTTGCGCTTTGGCTGCTCACTTGAAATATTTCCAAGTCGTGGATTTTCACTGGCACTTGGGGTTTTTGGTCTTGCACTTATTTATTGATTTCACTATTACTGGGACTTGGTTCCCCACGAGATGATTGTTGGACTCGGTGTCCTACCAACGAATGATTCTCGTCCTTACTCTGGGCTGGTTCCAGACCTCTGGTCCTGGTTCCACTCATCCCATGGCCCTCGGTTCGGTCGCCAATCATCTCGAGGGCTTGGCGACTCATCAGCCGCAAGCTCCACTCGAGTTCATCTTTGGCGAACCGACGGACCTCCGCTTTCCCGTGTAGGGGAACGATCAGCTGTCCCACCGCTATGCCACTCGTTCCTCTGTTGTACTTGTTGTGGTGGGTCAGTGCATTTCCGAATTCGCACTTTCCCACGCTATCGCAACTGTTTTTGCCAGTTGTTTACTTGAACTTCACTTTCGAGTTCATGGTCATTCCTCGCCCGTTATCCCATTTATTGTTCTCTTGTCCTTCTATGTTGTTGATCTTCGGTGACAACAACTCATCACAGGTGACGCGCGCAGTTCCGCTAGCCGTCGCCCTATGTGGTTGTTGTTCTCCGATTACAACAACTCCGTCGGCCCGCTCTGCCTACGCTTCACTTGTCGCATTGTGCGGTAGTTATCATTTTGTGTGGTTGTTGTTAACCGATAACAACAACTCCGCATAGTTGATGCGCTCATGTGGTTGTTGTTTTCCTATAACAACAACTCCGCATAGTTGATGCGCTCATGTGGTTGTTGTTTTCTGATTACCACAACGTCGTCGGCTCGCTGCACTTCCCCAGGCAGACACACGCACCGTGGTGAGTTTCTCGGTGAGAGAATCGCCTTATCGACGATTCCTCTTTGTGCGGTGTCCGCCTCGATCGTTGCCACCGACACGGTTTGTGCTTGGTTGGTGGTGGGTCGATCGCACATATTTTCTCTCTCGTTGATGTGGGAAAGAGATCGACGATACGCCGTGTCTTTTCCCACACCAACTCTCTCTCCCCGCTGGGCATCTTGTTCGCTGCTCCAGTGACGTAGGCTGTGGTGGATTTTGGTCTTCTTCTTCTTCGTGCTCGTCAGTTGACGAAAAATAAAACCGCGTGAGGACTCATCGCTCGTCACCAGGTAAAGTACTTCAAATTAATTTCATCAAATTAAATTATTCATACATTTTTATTTTTCAGGCAATATGTGCGATAAATGTGTGGGGGAAATTTGTGAGCAAACCTCGTCACAAACCATGTGGATGTTTAAATTTAAATCACCCTGAATGAAGGAAGGCAGCTGCACTAAGAGATTCCCCAAGCCGCTTCTCAAGGATACGCACTACTGGACGTACGACGGACGATAATTCAGAGGCGTATAGTGGACATATTATTATATATTATTATCTATTTTTGATACCGTTTAGTAGTACTTGGCACTACTACTAAATGTAGAATAAACTCGTATGGTATTCTGTATATTAGATATCGTTTAGTAGTACTTGGCACTACTGCTAAATGTAGGATAAACTCGGATGGTACTCTGTATTTTAGATATCGTTTAGTATTACTTGGCTCTACCACTACTGGACGTACGACGGACGATAATTCAGAGGCGTATAGTGGACATATTATTATATATTATTATCTATTTTTGATACCGTTTAGTAGTACTTGGCACTACTACTAAATGTAGAATAAACTCGTATGGTATTCTGTATATTAGATATCGTTTAGTAGTACTTGGCACTACTGCTAAATGTAGGATAAACTCGGATGGTACTCTGTATTTTAGATATCGTTTAGTAGTACTTGGCACTACTACTAAATGTAAGATAACTCTGAATTTGACGATGACGTTAGAGATTTGGTATTGATTATGTTGGACACCGTTTAGTAGTACTTGCTTGTCTACGGGGGTATATGTTAGTCGAGATCTATTCGACCTCCCAGGACTCTTAAAACTAGATAATTCAATGTTTTAATAAAATAGCAGTAGATCTAGATATTCGTTGTATTCAGTAGTAAAAGTAGTTTACTACAGAAATGCTTAGCTACTGGGGTGGATGTTAATCGAGATCTATTCGACCTCCCAGGACTCTTAAAACTAGATAATTCAACGTTTTAATAAAATAGTAGTAGATCTAAATATTCGTTGCATTTAGTAGTAAAAGTAGTTTACTACAGAAATGCTTAGCTACTGGGGTGGATGTTAATCGAGATCTATTCGACCTCCCAGGACTCTTAAAACTAGATAATTCAACATTTTAATAAAATAGTAGTAGATCTAAATATTCGTTGCATTTAGTAGTAAAAGTAGTTTACTACAGAAATGCTTAGCTACTGGGGTATATGTTAGTCGAGATCTATTCGACCTCCCAGGACTCTTAAAACTAGATAATTCAATGTTTTAATAAAATAGCAGTAGATCTAAATACTCGTTGCATTTAGTAGTAATAGTAGTTTACTACAGAAATCCTTAACTCGTAAGTTTAATAGATTCTCACGAAGTAGAAGTTATTTATAACTTTTGGTTCTCATGGCGTAGAATTTATTTATAAAATTATGTTTTGTCTTTGTTCAATGTTAGCTTTTGGCCACTTTGCCTCGAGCTCTACTGAGTTACCTTGCGCTTTGGCTGCTCACTTGAAATATTTCCAAGTCGTGGATTTTCACTGGCACTTGGGGTTTTTGGTCTTGCACTTATTTATTGATTTCACTGGGACTTGATATTACTGGGACTTGGTTCCCCACGAGATGATTGTTGGACTCGGTGTCCTACCAACGAATGATTCTCGTCCTTGCTCTGGGCTGGTTCCAGACCTCTGGTCCTGGTTCCACTCATCCCATGGCCCTCGGTTCGGTCGCCAATCATCTCGAGGGCTTGGCGACTCATCAGCCGCAAGCTCCACTCGAGTTCATCTTTGGCGAACCGACGGACCTCCGCTTTCCCGTGTAGGGGAACGATCAGCTGTCCCACCGCTATGCCACTCGTTCCTCTGTTGTACTTGTTGTGGTGGGTCAGTGCATTTCCGAATTCGCACTTTCCCACGCTATCGCAACTGTTTTTGCCAGTTGTTTACTTGAACTTCACTTTCGAGTTCATGGTCATTCCTCGCCCGTTATCCCATTTGTTGTTCTCTTGTCCTTCTATGTTGTTGATCTTCGGTGACAACAACTCATCACAGGTGACGCGCGCAGTTCCGCTAGCCGTCGCCCTATGTGGTTGTTGTTCTCCGATTACAACAACTCCGTCGGCCCGCTCTGCCTACGCTTCACTTGTCGCATTGTGCGGTAGTTATCATTTTATGTGGTTGTTGTTAACCGATAACAACAACTCCGCATAGTTGATGCGCTCATGTGGTTGTTGTTTTCCTATAACAACAACTCCGCATAGTTGATGCGCTCATGTGGTTGTTGTTTTCTGATTACCACAACGTCGTCGGCTCGCTGCACTTCCCCAGGCAGACACACGCACCGTGGTGAGTTTCTGCTCGCTCGGTGAGAGAATCGCCTTATCGACGATTCCTCTTTGTGCGGTGTCCGCCTCGATCGTTGCCACCGACACGGTTTGTGCTTGGTTGGTGGTGGGTCGATCGCACATATTTTCTCTCTCGTTGATGTGGGAAAGAGATCGACGATACGCCGTGTCTTTTCCCACACCAACTCTCTCTCCCCGCTGGGCATCTTGTTCGCTGCTCCAGTGACGTAGGCTGTGGTGGATTTTGGTCTTCTTCTTCTTCGTGCTCGTCAGTTGACGAAAAATAAAACCGCGTGAGGACTCATCGCTCGTCACCAGGTAAAGTACTTCAAATTAATTTCATCAAATTAAATTATTCATACATTTTTATTTTTCAGGCAATATGTGCGATAAATGTGTGGGGGAAATTTGTGAGCAAACCTCGTCACAAACCATGTGGATGTTTAAATTTAAATCACCCTGAATGAAGGAAGGCAGCTGCACTAAGAGATTCCCCAAGCCGCTTCTCAAGGATACGCACTACTGGACGTACGACGGACGATAATTCAGAGGCGTATAGTGGACATATTATTATATATTATTATCTATTTTTGATACCGTTTAGTAGTACTTGGCACTACTACTAAATGTAGAATAAACTCGTATGGTATTCTGTATATTAGATATCGTTTAGTAGTACTTGGCACTACTGCTAAATGTAGGATAAACTCGGATGGTACTCTGTATTTTAGATATCGTTTAGTATTACTTGGCTCTACCACTACTGGACGTACGACGGACGATAATTCAGAGGCGTATAGTGGACATATTATTATATATTATTATCTATTTTTGATACCGTTTAGTAGTACTTGGCACTACTACTAAATGTAGAATAAACTCGTATGGTATTCTGTATATTAGATATCGTTTAGTAGTACTTGGCACTACTGCTAAATGTAGGATAAACTCGGATGGTACTCTGTATTTTAGATATCGTTTAGTAGTACTTGGCACTACTACTAAATGTAAGATAACTCTGAATTTGACGATGACGTTAGAGATTTGGTATTGATTATGTTGGACACCGTTTAGTAGTACTTGCTTGTCTACGGGGGTATATGTTAGTCGAGATCTATTCGACCTCCCAGGACTCTTAAAACTAGATAATTCAATGTTTTAATAAAATAGCAGTAGATCTAGATATTCGTTGTATTCAGTAGTAAAAGTAGTTTACTACAGAAATGCTTAGCTCCTGGGGTGGATGTTAATCGAGATCTATTCGACCTCCCAGGACTCTTAAAACTAGATAATTCAACGTTTTAATAAAATAGTAGTAGATCTAAATATTCGTTGCATTTAGTAGTAAAAGTAGTTTACTACAGAAATGCTTAGCTACTGGGGTGGATGTTAATCGAGATCTATTCGACCTCCCAGGACTCTTAAAACTAGATAATTCAACATTTTAATAAAATAGTAGTAGATCTAAATATTCGTTGCATTTAGTAGTAAAAGTAGTTTACTACAGAAATGCTTAGCTACTGGGGTATATGTTAGTCGAGATCTATTCGACCTCCCAGGACTCTTAAAACTAGATAATTCAATGTTTTAATAAAATAGCAGTAGATCTAAATACTCGTTGCATTTAGTAGTAATAGTAGTTTACTACAGAAATCCTTAACTCGTATGTTTAATAGATTCTCACGAAGTAGAAGTTATTTATAACTTTTGGTTCTCATGGCGTAGAATTTATTTATAAAATTATGTTTTGTCTTTGTTCAATGTTAGCTTTTGGCCACTTTGCCTCGAGCTCTACTGAGTTACCTTGCGCTTTGGCTGCTCACTTGAAATATTTCCAAGTCGTGGATTTTCACTGGCACTTGGGGTTTTTGGTCTTGCACTTATTTATTGATTTCACTGGGACTTGATATTACTGGGACTTGGTTCCCCACGAGATGATTGTTGGACTCGGTGTCCTACCAACGAATGATTCTCGTCCTTGCTCTGGGCTGGTTCCAGACCTCTGGTCCTGGTTCCACTCATCCCATGGCCCTCGGTTCGGTCGCCAATCATCTCGAGGGCTTGGCGACTCATCAGCCGCAAGCTCCACTCGAGTTCATCTTTGGCGAACCGACGGACCTCCGCTTTCCCGTGTAGGGGAACGATCAGCTGTCCCACCGCTATGCCACTCGTTCCTCTGTTGTACTTGTTGTGGTGGGTCAGTGCATTTCCGAATTCGCACTTTCCCACGCTATCGCAACTGTTTTTGCCAGTTGTTTACTTGAACTTCACTTTCGAGTTCATGGTCATTCCTCGCCCGTTATCCCATTTGTTGTTCTCTTGTCCTTCTATGTTGTTGATCTTCGGTGACAACAACTCATCATAGGTGACGCGCGCAGTTCCGCTAGCCGTCGCCCTATGTGGTTGTTGTTCTCCGATTACAACAACTCCGTCGGCCCGTTCTGCCTACGCTTCACTTGTCGCATTGTGCGGTAGTTATCATTTTGTGTGGTTGTTGTTAACCGATAACAACAACTCCGCATAGTTGATGAGCTCATGTGGTTGTTGTTTTCCGATAACAACAACTCCGCATAGTTGATGCGCTCATGTGGTTGTTGTTTTCTGATTACCACAACGTCGTCGGCTCGCTGCACTTCCCCAGGCAGACACACGCACCGTGGTGAGTTTCTGCTCGCTCGGTGAGAGAATCGCCTTATCGACGATTCCTCTTTGTGCGGTGTCCGCCTCGATCGTTGCCACCGACACGGTTTGTGCTTGGTTGGTGGTGGGTCGATCGCACATATTTTCTCTCTCGTTGATGTGGGAAAGAGATCGACGATACGCCGTGTCTTTTCCCACACCAACTCTCTCTCCCCGCTGGGCATCTTGTTCGCTGCTCCAGTGACGTAGGCTGTGGTGGATTTTGGTCTTCTTCTTCTTCGTGCTCGTCAGTTGACGAAAAATAAAACCGCGTGAGGACTCATCGCTCGTCACCAGGTAAAGTACTTCAAATTAATTTCATCAAATTAAATTATTCATACATTTTTATTTTTCAGGCAATATGTGCGATAAATGTGTGGGGGAAATTTGTGAGCAAACCTCGTCATAAACCATGTGGATGTTTAAATTTAAATCACCCTGAATGAAGGAAGGCAGCTGCACTAAGAGATTCCCCAAGCCGCTTCTCAAGGATACGCAGACTGGTAACGATGGATATCTCCTATATAAGCGAAGGAGTGTTGCAGACGGTGGTTTTACAGTTGAAATAAACGGAACTGTTCTAGACAACCTTTGGGTAATACCATATAACCCCGTACTTTCACGTGCCTTTAACGCACATATCAATGTCGAATACTGCAATTCTGTGAAATCAATAAAATACATTTACGAGTACTTAAACAAAGGAAGTGACCTGGCGACTTTTTCAATTGAAAATGAAAGAGATGAAGTGAAATTATATGAAAGTGGACGGTACATAAGTAGTTCAGAGGCGGTGAGAATTTTAACATTTCCAATCCATGAAAGATCCAATCCTTCAAACTTGGCAGAAAAGATATATAATCCTCCCACGACGACACTTTTGGGCTTCTTTAAACTGTGCAAAGATGATACTTTTGCAAAATCTCTCCTATACACTGAAGGTCCATCAAACTATGAATGGAATAATTCAAAATTTGAGCGGAGAAACCGTGGTAAGAATGTCGAAGGTTGTCCAAATATAAAGAAAGATCGAGCAATTGGGAGAGTGTATACAGTTCCCCCAAACAATACCGAATGCTACCACCTTCGACTGCTGCTTCACGAAGTTTGTGGCCCGACATCGTTTTTATTTTTAAAAACTATACACAGCGCTAGCCCTCGGCTTGCTTGAGTACGATAAACAATGGGAAAATACATTAGACGAAGCTTCATTGTGTAGTTCCCCAACCATGTTAAGACAACTGTTCATAGTAATATTGGTGTATTCTCAAATCTCCAATCTATTAAGTCTTTGGAAAATGTTTAAAGACAACCTTGCAGAAGATATCATTCGACAAATAGAGAGAGACCTTCAAGGTAGTGCACATCAAGTTATGGATACAATCTATAATAGATGTTTGTTGTTGATCGAAGAAGCTGTGTTAACATTGGGAGGGCAGGAACTGAAACAGTACTCTCTTCCTCAACCGACAAGAACAGAAGGAAATCAATAGAGACTATCTGCGGGAAATAAATTATGTAAATATCTACATAAATAAATCTCAGGGACAGTCATTGAAGATAGCAGGAATAGATGTAACAGGAAACTGTTTCTCTCATGGCCACTTATCACTTGTTTGTTCTCTTTTCACTCTCTTCAAACAAATATGGCTGCCTATACCGTGCGATCGGTATAGGCGTACCGTGCGTATCGGTTGCGGTACGATTTTTGAACACTGCGTACCGGAATACCGTACCGCACCATATCGTAAATGCGGGTACCGTACCGTACCGCATTTGTTTGCACATACCTTTACTACGGTATGCAATCTTGGAATCCAAAATACTCGGCGAAGTTTATTTACTACAGTTTCTGTACTGCCATGGTGGTATTTTGTGTGATAATCCATAACGATCAGCGAAGTTAAGGTATGATTCCTGGGTAAAATAATGGTGTTTGTAGCGCCGGCTTGTTCCACTCTAGCACCAAGACGCAACAGCATATGGCTATCTAAATACGGCGGCAGCTTGTAAGTTGGGCATTATATACTAATGGGTTTACAGTCTGTTAGAGTAGCAACTTCATCACCAAAGCTTTCAAGTTGTGCAGCCTTAAACAGCAGTATCTTCCGCTTGGATGTCTTATTGAGAGAGGTGGCCACGGACCAAGAAACTTGATTTAGAAATTTACTTCCAACGGTTTTTTATATTTACGATACTGGCCAAACCCGTAACAGTCGTCGTCATCGCGAGAAACGCTCCCAGCTAAATGAAAGATAATTTTGACTATGACTTACGGCGTGATGTCCAACGTAGCGTGGGCGTAATTCTACAGTATTGTATTTGCATATAACTCCTCGTCGCGTGGCCAATAATCGGCGTCTAGCTTCAGAAAAGGCGGTCGGTTGAACCACTGAGAAGATTTGTCTCATGGTTCGCCCCAGTGGACGAACGACTCACCACAATCCGCATTAAGGCAAAATACCACCATCTCAGGCTAATTTGTACCCACGCCCCGACGGAAGAGAAGGACGCGGAGACCAAAGGACGCTTCTACCAGCGCCTAGGGGGTCTTTGGTCCCACAGTTGGAAAATTTAGCCTCTACGACGAGACATCTGATAACGGAATGAGCATCCCAGCATCCCAAGATACAATAGACTACCTGGCGGTCCTCCAATCAGGTGGCCCAAAATCAGACTGATCACGTAGCGATCGACGGATGGCATCCAGTGTGTTGGACGTACGCCCCATCCGAGGCACCAACATCGACTCGGGCCACTACCTTGTTGCAGCCAATGTACGCAAACGACTATGTGCGTGAAAAAGAAAGCGTGACCAAACACTGAGAAAGCTAGACGTCGAAAAGCTGCAATCGCAACGGACAGCCAAAGCCTTTGCCGCCCGACTCTCACTCCTGCTCCAAGAGAGTACTCCTCAACTCGATGATATATACGTGCAGTAGACACATATGTCCTACTCGATCCGTACTTCTACCGAGCAGGTTGTGGGTTTCGTCCGCCTCCAGCGAAACTTCTGGCACGACGAAGAGTGTCGCGCTGCCACTGCAGAGAAAAACGCCGCGTATAGACCGATTCTGCAGACACTGGCAACGCGAGCTGTTAAGGAGCGATACAGAGAGGGGAGAAGGGAAGAGGGACGTCTTTTCTGGCGCAGGAAAAAAGAAGCGAAAAGACGTGAGTGTGAACACATATAAATATCAAGGGACAGGAATGAGATCAGAAAATTCTACTAAGGCATACAGCGCCTATCCAAAGGTTTCAAACCCGGGACCTCATCCTGCAGAGACGAACATGAGAATCTGGTAACAGACATCCAGGGCACACTGAGTGTGTGGAGAAATCACTTCTCAAGACTCCTAAATGGAGATGACGACCAGAATCCCGCCAATTTAGAAAATAATGCTGAGTTGGATCCACCAATCGCTGACGACGGCGTGGAAATTCCGCCGCTAGACTATAATCAGGCCGTAACAGCTATTACTAGACTAAAGATCAACAAAGCTGCAGGCGCCGATGGTCTGCCAGCAAAGCTGTTCAAGGCCGGTGGCGAAGAGCTGTATAGCCGCATGCACCATCTCTTATGCAGAATATGGTCGGAATAATGCATCCCCAGCGACTGGAACATCAGTGTGCTCTACCCAATCCGCAAGAAGGGTGATCCTACAACCTGCACAAACTACCGTGGAATTAGTCTCCTAAATATCGCATATAAGGTCCTATCGAGCGTACTGTGTGAAAGACTGAAGTCAATAATCTGATTTGACCCTATCAGTGTGACTTCAGACCTGGGAAGTCCATCATAGACCAGATATTCGCAGTAAAGCAAATCCTGGAGAAGACCCAAGAATTTCAAATCGACGAAGGACTTCGTATATTTACGAACCAGCTTAACGAACACCAATAATGTCAGCCTGGAGATCAGACGAAAGATAACTCTTACCAACAGGTGCTACATTGGGCTCAATAGGCAATTGAGAAGCAAAGCCCTCTCTAGACGCAAAAACTTACGCTCTTATAATACCCGTCCTGAGGTGCTGCTCGGAAGCGTGGGCGATGACAAACACAGATGAGAGTAGCTTAGGAGCGTTCGAGAGAAAAATCCTTCGAAAGATTTTCGGCCCTATCGTCGTTGAAGGTGTGTATCGCATACGATGAAACCATGAGCTGTATGAGCTACCCGATGACATGAACATAGTAAAGCGGATAAAAATTCAGCTTCACTGGCTTGGATATGCCGAGCGAATGGACGAAACCTGATCTCTGGTGCTTCCCAACAGTCTTCTTGGGTTTGAAAACCATGAATTGAATAGCAATCAATCATTGTATCATTGGAATATGCGAACCTCTTCCTTCTGGGGTGCTCGAATTCGTCTTTACGGGCAAGGTAGCATTGGAGCTGCCCAATGTTTTCCGCCTTCCCGGCATCGTTTGCAAATGCTGTGGAGAACATAAATTTTAAGTTCAAATTAAAGCTATAAGGATATTAATGTAATAAATTGAATTTATTATACCTTTCTCATTATTTTTAATTGAAAATTTCCACACTCAAATTGACAATTGTTTCCTTACATTATTCCTTTATTAATCTTTGACAGTTTGATATCAATAAAATGTTCAAATTCCTCCTCCTTAAACCGACATAAGTTGTTTTGTTGCAACTAAAAATAAGTTTGGACGATCCTTAAGACTTAAGATGTTGTGTTCGATGGAAAAATTTTGACATAAGATAATCTGCTGAAAATATGTTTGAATCTCACTTATATCGACTTAAGCTTTTGTATCAAATTAAGGCCCGCTTTATTCAGCTTTAATTATATTAACTATTAATTAACAATTGGGAAATTTGTGAAATCGAGTTTTTTCAGTCTAAGGCCCATTTTATTCAGCTTCAATTATTTAACTATTGATTAACAATTGGAAAAAAATAGAGTTTTTTCAGTCTTTATTAAGGTTTTCAATTGGAGATTCTTAGTTAACGAGACGTCAGCTTTAACAACGTAATTAGCTAACTACAGAAGATAGCTCTATTAGGCATATTGTTCAGAGGGAATTTCAACTTAATTTGAGCATTTCGTTTTTTTCACTCGTAGTTCAGCTGCAAATTGTGACATTTCAAGATTATTGTTTTGAAAAATTTCATATGAATGAAAATGAATGCACTCGACAACAAAAATATTTCACGAGTCGGCCATGTGAAGGAAGACGTAGATAAAGTGCATTTCGTGACCTAAATCGTAGACTTCAGCATTGGAAGTTCTGATTTCTGAAATAATTCTCTCTCTGTTATTTTAGGAATGCGTTTTCGTACTCTCTGAAATAATTGTCAGAAAACAGCTGTTCTCATTCAATTTTTTGAAATAATTTTGTAATATTTTTAAAAACTGACATATTTTGTCATTTGAACAAACATCCCAGGGAAATTTCTTAATTATGCTTCAAATTTAACTAGAGATTTTTAATCGTCGTTAAAGTTAACAAGAGGTGAATAAAACCAATTTTTTATTATTGATATTAATTGCGCTGTTATTTTTATCAGCTGATTAAATTATATGCGTTGTTAAGGAATTTAACAGAGACTGAATAAAACGGGCCTAAAATTTAACCAATGTAAATTATGCTACTATTGTGTGTATAGTTTAATATTTAGACTTGCGGATATCTTGTTATTTAATAATTTTGAAATATTAACAAGATCGGAAGATTCAATGGAATGGACATAATCGAAGTTAGATAATGAATAAAGCTCAAAAGAGAAATTCAAGAGATGCAAATAGAGATACAGTGAAATCAATTTCCGAATGAATACTGAAATCTAAATTTATTGAAATATTTTCTTTTCATTATAATGATATCGAAAAACCTATACTTTTTCGATATCATAAGTAACTTCTTGTGAAAAAGTACAAGAATAACATAGCGAATCGAGAATTTCGCTAAGTGGAAAGTAAAGTTCTCGGGCGAGGAGAGCATGAGTTCTTAAAGAGAGTGGAGGAGCTATGCGAAGCTCGTGTGGGCAACGAAACTCAGTTGTTTAAAGTAGGTGTTGTTTTATTCACTGGGAAGGTGCTCATCTGGTTGCGGGCCATCCGCAAAACGGTTTCTGGGTGTCAGGAGTTGGTCACCGAGCTGAAGGCAGAGTTCCTTCCTCCAAACTACGATGATATTTTGATGGATGATATTAGACGAAGGACTCAAAGTGGGGCTGAGTCCATAGGAGTTTATGTTGCGACAATGAGGAGTTTATTTAGTAGGTTGTCGGAAGCTTTACCGGAGCCCCGGATATTTTCCTTGGTTATCTCTAACCTCACCCCTTTTTACCAAACTCAGCTGGGCCTGGCTGAGCCTAGGTCCTTGACCGAACTGGTTTCCTTAGGTTGGAAGCTGGAAGCAGTGAGGACCAATGTGGAAGCATTCGTTCCACCTCCCAGCAGTTGTGGTAAGGCTTTATTGGAACCCGATTTGGCCTACGTGGCAACTGACCTGGAGGTTTATACCGTGGCTCCGCTCCAGGTATAGTGCGTTGATCAGCGATTCCCGGTGTCGTCGCTACCGGCCTGTAGGTGTTTTAATTGCCGACGTTTCTGACATGTTTCGTCCGATTGTCGGAGTGGCATACTATGGGTGCGGGCGCGAGGGCTTTTATAAACGGGAGTGTCCGAGGTGCTCTAGGCGATCCGGACCCTCAGCGGGTCACTCCCGGTCGGGGCTCAATACGGGCCAACGAAGCCTTCGATCCGAAAATCCGTTTACGTCGAGAAATGGGCCGCGAACCTCTTTCAACGCAGGACAGGATGCTCGACAAGAGTGAAACGGTTGTCTGCGTGCAACCAGCTGGCAGTAGGGGGCGGGAAGGAGTCAGTGCAGCGGCGCCAGACTGAGATTTGTTTAAATTTTACGCTCTTAGGGAAAGTGACTACCTTTCCCTTCGAAAGATAATCGGCCTTATTTAGGAGTCAGAACTTTTGGCGTAGGGATTTGGGGCTTGTTAGATTCGGGTGCTACGCGCAAAATTACTTTTGATCGTCTTAAACATAATTTGATTTCACCACCTATTCTTCAACAAGTAAATGAAGATCAACCATTTTCCTTAAAAACGGATGCAAGTAATTATAGGGGAGAAGGATAATGAGCATCCGATCGAATATGCAAGTCGCCTTTTACTACCTGCTGAGAGTCAAACAGTGTCCAGTAATAAACGTTTTGAAATTATTGCAGTTGATTTATTTGGTCCATTACCTCGTACAAAAAACGGCAATCAATGGATATTGATAGTAGAAAATCTGTGTAGTCGTTGAATCGAACTATTTGCAATGAAAGGAAGCACTGCCGAGAACTGTGCTTTTATTTTATTAAATGAAATTATTTTAAGATATGGTGTACCAAGAAGAATCCACACTGATAATGGTTGCCAATTTATATCGTCAATGATGCAGAAGTTGACATTTTGTTTAGGGATTGATCAAACCTTTTCTCCGGTTTATCATCCACAATCAAACCCAGTAGAAAGAAAAAATAGAGATTTAAAATTGCAACTTCCAATAAGTCGGATCGGTCGAGATCACACTAATTATCACTCTACAATTATCCACAATAAGATTTGCAATGAATAGTTCAAAATGTGCGAGCACTGGTTATTCCTCAGCATATCGTACATTTGGGAGAGAGTTAAGAACACTTACAGAAGTTTATCATGACTTGAGAACCATCGTTAATGCAGACAATTTTATACCAGAAATAACACCGCATTTATTGCGACTTACAGAGAAAAAACAAAATAGAAATAAAATGTATACAGATTCAAAAAAAAGTCCACAATCAAATATTAAAATTGGTGATCGAGTATTAGTAGCAACACATATCTTGAGCAAAGGAAAACAAGGTATTTCATCAAAGTTATATTGTCATTGGGAAGAAAGGATCATCTTGGTATACTGTTGCATATGAGGATAGACCAAAAGTTCCATTAGCAACATATCATAACTATATATAAAAGTGAAGAAGTGATTCCAATATATCTTATTAAAAGTCGAGGACGTCCAGAAGTAAATTAAATTTAATGATACAACAAATCTGTGACTATACAGAAGAAAAATTACGAAAATCTGTCACATCATCGGGACGATTTTAATGACAGAGGGGGAAGTGTTGTTGCAGATAACATTAATAAGAATTTTTAATTTCTGTCACATCATCGGGTCGATTTCAATGACAGAGGGGGAGACTGTAGCGAACGGTTTTTGAAAACTACTCCACCATGCTCCTTTCGGTTACTTGTTATTTTCATTCATGAACTGTTTTATAGTTCCCATACTATATGTTCTATAAAAATTGCACTGAAACTTGAAAATATTATTATACAGAGGAATTATTCTGTCAATAAATAATATCCTAAGCTTACTTTCTGATTTGAATATTCTCGTCTAGCACAGAGAAGTAGAAGAAAGTTGCACTCTCTAGTTGTTGTATTACGATGACGAGTATGGACGCATAAACGCAGTCCTACCTGGACCGTATTACACAACGATAGATTGAAAGAAGGCTAAGTTCATCTATCAACTTTATGGGAAGACTCAGAAGACACTCGACGACAATTGCAACAATGTTGTTTTATAATATGTGCTTCTGAAACGTGGTTTAGTAATCAAATAACAAATAAACTATTTCAACTCGATGGCTATAAAATGTTTAGAGCAGATCGACATGGTCATGCAGGCGGTGTAGCTATATTTGTTCGTAAAACAATTGTGTGTAATGTGGGGTGTAGGTCAACGTGTGATAGTAGTATTAAATATATATTTATCTCTGTAGTAAACCGTAACGAGAAAATTCTCATACGAAATGCATACAGACCCAACCGTAACACATAACTCCCTCCTAAATACCATCGAAAACATTTTCATTTTATTCGTTACATAATTATTTGTCGTCGTTTCAATAGCGACATATTATATGATGATTACTTAACTTTACATATGCAGACCTTCGGACTCACCTCCATTAATGCTACAATACCAGCACATTTCACTAAAACAACTAATAGAGATTGTGATATTGACACTGTTGACCATAAAATTTGACAAATTTATATTCATACCGGTTTGAATTCGATAGAAAATCCTCGCAATCGCAATTGGTAACAAGCTAATTTCGTCTCAATTCGATTTGAACATCGAAAGTTGTACATGGCAATTCGATTTCGTATTGAATTTCGACCGAAATCGAAAATGGGAACATGTCTGATATAATAAAATATATTAAATAACGGCCTGATTGAGAATAACGAGAGCCCGAAACGAAACTACGCCGCTACATAAATTCGCATTTGTACAATCACCCCGTGCTTTCGTTGACTCAAGTTGTACTCAATTTGAGTAAATCAGCAATTAAACGTAAAAAGTTGCCATGAGATCTCAAATTATAGTTGTGAATTTTGAAAGAGTGAAATATATTGAAAACAATTCAATATATTTTTGTGTCTTGGCAACCCTAGTAATGTTCTCTTTATTTCAAAGATTGCTGATCACAAAAAAAATTCTTCTACAATTTTTACATATTTCGGCTTCCATCTTTGAATTTTGCTCTCAACAAGAGAAGATATAGGGTGACTGAAAAACATCCATGTGACATCATTTCGAGTTATTACAAATTACATATTTCATACAAAATGTAATTAAACTCAATGACTACAAATGGCCACTCAGTGACTACAAGTGAGTTGCGGTGATTCTACAAATCGAAATTTGTTCAACGAGACGTGTTTAATGAGATTTCGTCTAGTTTCGTGTTCGTTTCGTTATTACCAATCAGGCTGCAAATTGCCATTTGTTCAACGAGATGTGTTTAATGATAGGTCGTCTCGTATGGTGTAATCCCAGCCCCTAATAGCTAAGAGAATCGTTTAATAAGTCCAATGTTTTCTGAAATTATTTTGTTTTCCAAACAGTCCAAAGTACATATATATTGTTTTCTTTAAACAGTATAGTAAAGTTTGTGGTTAAATATTAAACTTAACATTTTATGATGTTCAAATTTTGTGTTTAATGTTTTGATATATATTCGTATATACAAAGATTTTATCTATTTAAGAAGGACTTTTAACCATTTGTTTTATGCAGAATAATTTTGTATTTTCTTCAAAAGTTGCAATATATGTACTCCTATGAAATTTAACAACTAATTAAAAATTAAGTGGAATATTTTAATATCGGCATAGAGCACAGTAAGTAAGCTTAATAGTTATTTTATATAAGTTTTGATTTCTGCAAATAATATGTGAAGCTAGAAATGCAGGTTGGGTCCCCCTAAAAAACGACCCCTAAAAGTAAAAAAGTCAAAATATTACGGTGTGTTCTCCACTGCTTTTGGAGATTGGGTCAACGTTGAAGATTGGTCCGCAAATTCTATCCAATCTGGAACATGTCGATATTAGATGAAAAGCAATTTAATTGTTTATAAGTTACATTTATGGCCATTTAATTTAGCTTTAATTATAGTAAATATTGATTAACAATTGGGAAATTTGTGAAATCGAATATTTTCAATCAGTGTTAAGGTTTTTAATTGTAGATTATTTAGTTAGTTATCGAGACGTCAGCTTTAACAACGTAATTTGCTAAATACAGAAAAGAGTTCTGTTAGGCATATTTTGTAGAGGAAATTTCAACTTTATTTGAGCATTGCGTATATTTCACTAGTAGTTATGCTAAAAATTGTGACATTTTAAAATTATTGTTTTGAAAAATTTCGTATGAATGAAAATGAATGGTCTCAAAATAGTTCAAGAGTCGGCCATGTGAAGGAAGACGTATATGAGGTGCATTTCGTGACCAAGATCATGGACTTGAGCATTGGAAATTGTGATTTGTGAATTGTGTTTTTTTGTTATCAAAGATCAATTTAATTAGAGTGAGAGCATTTCTAAAAAATTCTCTCTGACAATTTTAGGGATTGGTATTCGTAATTCGTAACAGTTCTTAGATAACAGCTGTTTTCATTCAATTTTTTGAAATAATTTTGTAATATTTTTAAAAATGTTGACATATTTTGTCATTTGAACAAATATCTCAGGGAAATTTCTTAATTGTGCTTCAAATTTAAATATTCGATAAAATATTGATTTTTAATTGTTGTTAAAATTAACTAGAAGTAAACACTAATTTTTAATTATAGATGTTAATTACGATAATATTTTTATCTTTTTTTTTACTGTGATCGTAAGATATTTATAGCACCCATATCTATACAATAGTATGCAATAAAAGGTACAAACTCTCGATTTATTAGCATGGGCCCAGTAGGTTATGTTACCGTCTCCTCCGTTGCCCATTAGGGTGGGTCAGTCGCCATAAAAAAAAAGTGTATTTATCCGCCCCTCATATAAAAGGTTATGCCGAAACGATTTCGGGACAAACAAATTTTCACCCCTGCCACGCCCTAAAAACAGCCAAAATTATTTTTTCGTTATAACTTTGATATTTGATCTCCAATTTTCTTTATATTATTGGCAAGGTGGTGGCGTAAGCTATGTTTTCTTAGTATATGTCGATGACATTTGACTCCGTCTTCGGGGGAAATTTTTGAAACTCGTATTTCTTTTAGGCGTTTGGGGGTAAATTATTTTAAGAGCAAGTAAATTATTCAAGATCTCGAAAAATTATCAAGGTGCGTTTTATTCTGTCTCTGTTAAATTCCTTAACAACGCATATAATTTAATCATCTGATAAAAATAACAGCGCAATTAATATCTATTATTAAAAATTGGTTTTATTCAAATGACAAAATAAGTCAACATTTTTTAAAAATAATACAAAATTATTTCGAAAAATTGAATGAGAACAACTGTTTTCAGAGAGTACGAAAACTACCCCTAAAATTTATTTAGAATTTATCCAGAAATGATCTCTCTCCATTTGAAATGATCTTCGATAAAAAAACACAATTCACAAATCACAATTTCCAATACTGAAGTCCAAGATTTTGGTCACGAAATGCACTCCATCTCAAATAAATTTGAAATTCCCTCTGAAAAATATACTTAACAGAGCTATCTTCTGTAGTTAGCTAATTACGTTGTTAAAGCAACGTCTCGTTAACTAACTAGAGAATTTCCAATTAAAAACCTTAACAATGACTGAAAAAACTCGATTACACAAATTTCCCAATTGTTAATCAATAGTTAATATAATTAAAGCTGAATAAAATCGACCTAAAACAAATCCAAAATAAAACATACACTAGTGGCAAAAACTTAAGCAACTTTTTATTTATTTTGCATTTCATCACAAAAACAAAAAATGGTTGGAGTTCATGTTTCTAATCTTTTCTCAATATATTTAACTTATTGTTACACAATTGTTGCCACTAGAGTATTACAGAGTATGAAAGTGAAAAGTGAATTGTCAAAAAGATTAGTTTTCTATGAAACGATTTCATTTTTTTAGATTTGTTAGTTCTGTTTGTTATTTATGTTTATTATATTCAATTTTTTTTATTATTACCGTGACAAAATGTATTTTACATTTTTTTACACGGACTAACCGCACCTTTCAAGTAAATTTTTTCGGAGCGGAACGTCAAGTCACCATTAACTGGCTCTTTAATTAGAGATTCTCGAGTTAGTTAACGAGACGTCAGCTTTATGTCAGCTTAGATATGTTTCTAATTTGAGAGACGATGACAAACGTTATGTTTTTGTTATTAAATTTAAAGGTAATTATTTGATTAAAAAATTTTGTCATTACGCATTCAAAACATTTAACTTTTTGAAAATACGACGACAATTCTCGTTGCCAACGACAACAATTCTTTTCGTTGTTGTGTTGGTGTGTCGTTTCCGCATCAAATGTGTTTCCCACATTAACAACGTAATTTGCTAACTTCAGGAAAGATTCTGTTATGCAAATTTTGTAGAGGGAATTTCAACTACAGCTGTGGACAAATGTCTAAGAACGATTCATACTTCCTTATGAAGTTAAGAAAAAAAGGTATTTAAATTGTGTAAAATGATAAATAAATTATTTTTATTATTAGTAAATATATATTTATCAATAAAAATAAACATTATTTGGTAACTTCAGTATATTGATTTTGAAAAACTGGATGTTTTAACCAAAAAGTTCGATTTTCGCCTGGACATAAGTCTGAGAACGATTCTAAAAAATGCTAAAAAAAATAATTTAAGTCAAACTAAAGATAAAATATATATTGAGGACGTTAAAACACAAGATTGTAAAGCCTTTTAGGTTTATAACCTACTATCATAGACCATATGAAACCTTAGTTTAGTACTAGGAAATTTGCTTACTACGTGATCTTGACTTTTGTATAAAATTCGTTCAAATTGCTTCCCACATTCATTTTTACATCACCTAGAGCTGTTCTCTGCGATTTAGGTCCATACAGGACAATGTCTGATCTAGAAATTTCATTACATTTGCATTCAAGAGCAGTTTCGCGTACCGAATATTGTGTTTGGGTTTAGTGCCCTGTTGAAATATTTCAATATTTGGCCATAGTACAAACCAATACTGCTCGAATCATCGTATAGTTGTATTTTAAAGTACTTCAACATAATTCTCTTTTACCAAAATGTTTGAAATTTGACAAATTGGACCTACCCCATACCATGTGAAACATACCCATTTGTTGATAGACTATCAACCTCTCCTGATGTCGGAGATGGTGTACTTGGGAAAACTTGCAGCACCAATCGTGCGGCGGATATATTATTTTTCACAAGGACCCTTCCATTAACATTTGTTCTGTTACTTTATAGTGTTTAACTGTCATTGATTTTCAGTCTATAATACATGGGATGGCGCAAATTTAATACAGAGTTCAGATTATTTGGCCATTACAAATGGCATCATCTGTAAAGCTCAGCAATGTAACACAACATCAACAAAACGTCTATGGACAGTTTTGTGTGACATATTTCTATTATTTTCATCATTATTTAATCATAAATATCGGTGGCACTCTTTCTCGGAACCATTTTTGAAAAACAAACGATTTTTCTGGAGTGTACCGAAGTTTTAAATGTTGGTCCAATAATTATTTTTTTAATTAGACAATGTCCAGACGGACTCGAATCCCGGAGAAGAGTTCTGGGGTGATGTAAAAATGAATCTGGGAAGCTGAATATCGCAAATTTGAACGAATTTTATACAAAAGTCAAGATCACGTAGTAAGCAAATGTCCTAGTACTAAACTAAGGTTTCATATGGTCTATGATAGTAGGTTATAAACCTAAAAGGCTTTACAATCTTGTGTTTTAACGTCCTCAATATATATTTTATTTTTAGTTTGACTTAAATTATTTTTTTTATCATTTTTTAGAATCGTCCTCAGACTTATGTCCAGGCGAAAATCGGACTTTTTGGTTAAAACATCCAGTTTTTCAAAATCAATATACTGAAGTTACCAAATAATGTTTATTTTTATTGATAAATATATATTTACTAATAATAAAAATAATTTATTTATCATTTTACACAATTTAAATACCTTTTTTTCTTAACTTAATAAGGAAGTATGAATCGTTCTTAGACATTTGTCCACAGCTGTATATTTGAGCATTTCACATTGAAAAAATATTTCAAAATTATACTCACGAGTCGAATCATTCGAATCGCTCAGGAGTGATTAAAATACGGCTCGTGAGTGGTATTCTTTCTCACGATTAAAAAAAATTTACGTGAGTGGAAAAATACAAATCGCTCAAGAGTGAAAAAATTATGGCTTGTGAACAGATCCTTATTTCAGAAATTATGTACAAATGATTGTTATCTGGAGTGAATTTTACTAACTCTGATATTTACCATTGAAGGGTCCTTGAAATCATGTTCAAGTATTGACATATTGTGTGAAGATGTGCTATGTAAATGGAATCGTAGAAGCTTTACTTTTAATTTGTTTTAAATTAATGTTAAATTATAAAATATTGAATATTTAAATAAATTGAATGTATTGCAAAAACAACAAAATTGGTAATATATACAAAGTAGTACATAATTTCTCTATGTGCGAAATTCAGATTTTCGTTGGAATTCTGTTTTTATTTGTCGGAATTTGTTTTTTTTTTTATGAAATTTGTTTTTGATTAGATGAATTATAGTTTTGCTTTTGGAAATCACGTCGAAAATCACTGTTTGCGTGTCGAAATTCATTTTTTGGATGTCTGAAATTATATTTTGCTTGTCGGAAATTTAGTTTTGGATGTCCGAAATTGTTTGATTACAGGAAATAAATTTTGGTGTCGGTTTGCTTTAAGGTAATTGAAATACACTCATGGTTTATATTCAAGTAGTTTTATATTTTTAATTTTATAGTTATGATAAAACTACAACTTTTAGACCATTTGAACATAGCAGGGATTGTCAATCCTTAATTTCAGGAAATTATGTTAATTAAATTTCGAAGCATTATAACATATCAGGATATTTTTCTGGGTTGATTGGAAAGTTTAGAACACGATTAAACAGTTTGGAAAGAGATACCATCAAACATTTTTTAAATTTTGGCTCTGAAGTACACAATGATGTTCATAGAACGTGCAAAATGGGGTGATTTTTTTGTTGTGTAGGGTGTCCTTTCCGATCCACTACTGGTTTTAACGGTTTGTTTTACTCAGATAACCTTCTACACTATTAACAGACACACATCTAACTAATTTACCATGGGTCGAGGAAGATTTTTGTCACTTTTTAATCAATTTTCGATATCATTCAGTTCAAGGATATACTGATGTGTTAATCCTTTATGTGACACTAAAAATTCTCTATTTTCTTTGGAAAATAGTATTTTCAAGAAATCCATAATTATTTTTGGTGTAAAAAGTAATCCAACGTCTTCAAACTTTGAAAAATAGCAAGTGCACTTATTTTTATGGCCAGCAAATCAGACACTTTTTAGATAAATAATTTCCTGAAATTAAGGATTGACAATCCCTGCTATGTTCAAATGGTCTAAAAGTTGTGAAATATCATAACTATTAAATTAAAAATATAAAACTACTTGAATATAAACCAGATTCCAAAAATGTGACGATTAAAGAACATTCAGAGGGGTGTACTTATTTTTTTGACCATGAGTGTATCTATTAAATTACAATAGGTGTGTTTTTTTCATAAGAGAGTAGTCAAAAAACGACAAGTCGCTTAACTTGTCTTTTAAAAATTTTTGGGAATCATCATTGGACATCATTTATTGTTTCCTGTTATTCATCTGAATTGATTGAAGTTTTAAAAATAAAACGAAAATGGACCGCTCAGAAGATATTGCATTTGTTAGTATAAAGTTTAAACAAACAAAGATAAAATATAAATATTTATAGTTTTAGGTTTCAATAAGTAATAATTGGAAGGCAACGAAAGCAAAAATAATTCAGAATTCAAACAAAATTTTACCTAAATATAAAAGATACCTTACCGCAAACTAAAGTGCATGCTAATTTGTACGTTGTTGTTAGGTTTCTATTTCGTTATATTCTATTTTGGTATATTCTATTTCGCATCCACTATTTGCTCTCCTTCAAATGTTTTTTTTAGGCTATATCGTAGGATGGACTTTTTAAGTTGCGAGTGGTATATCTTGCGAACACCTTATATTTTCTTCCCACGCCTTCTCTTGGGCAAATAATTCTTGGCTATCAGTGGAAAAGCAATATCCTTCCTTAAAGATCTATGGTGCTACTCTATAGTCGTCTTGGGTTTGAAAGCCAAGAATTGTAGCAATCAATCACTCTATTCGACACCATGTCTTCCAACACATTGAAATATGAGAACCTCTTCCTTCTGGGGTGCTCGAATTGGGCTTTACGGGCGAGGTAGCATTCGAGCAGCCGCAATGTTTCCTGCCGGGACCATTTCATCATTTGTGAGTGCTGTGAAAAACATAAATTTTAAGTTGAAATTAAATCTATAAGGAAATTAATATAATAAATTGAATTTATTATACCCTTTCTCCTTATTTCCCAGTGTAAATTATAAATTTACACACTCAAATTAACAATTGTTTTCTTTCTTTATGGACACATTTTGTAAAAATGTTAAATATTAAGAACTAAGGACGAAATATAAAGTTTATCGTTCAAATAATTTGGTACTAAAACTATAGCATTTACCACAGATTACCAGTTATGAAACTTTTGATAGTTGAGGTAACGCGAAAAAAATCTCTTTAAGCTTTCATCCCGCCGCACAGTGGTTCGAGCGCATACAAACAAATTATTTTTAAAAGTTAACATTTTTTGATTTTTTTTTTGGATTTATGTTTAGAAATGTTTCAATAGCATATTTGAAAAAGTTGTTTTTATTTTTGGTTGGCGAGTATTAGATGTCAATAAATTTTTCGCTCTAAAAGCAAGTCATAATTTTGAACCATTTTCAGATGGCTATTACTTTGACATAATGCATTTATGTCAGAAAACACATTTTACATATCATTTTTTAGTGTTTCGAATAACAAATTTATGAAATAAAAAATAATACATTTAAATTTTTTTTTGGTTTTTTTATTTTTGTATTAAGACCCACTTTTTTGATAAATTACTAAAGTTTAGTAGATCAGAACTAATGCGCGGCGTTGATATGTGTTTTCTAGCTATGAAAATCGTTAAATATAGTCTTTCGTTTAAAGTTTAAAAAAAAAAAATTGGCTGCGAATACCTGCGAACCTGCTTTTAATGAAGAAAGAATAATTGCATATTCGTCAAAAATTACGTTCAAAGCGCTCGCGGAAGTAATGTGGATATTACTGTTGTTGTTGTTTTTGCAGCTGGTTTTATTGTTATTGTTTTATTTGTTGTTGTTTTTGTAAATAATATTATTGTTGTATCTGGATACAATGTTCTTTTTTCACCTTATATCCCAAAAAACAACATTTTATGCCATAGAAAAAATGTCATAAAATTTTTATTTTTACATATTTAAAAAAATAATTGACACACATATTAATTTATGTATAACAAAAATCTATGCCAAAAATGTATCTAATGGAACTTAATTAAGTGATTATTATCTAAAAATGTATGTAAACCATGGGTCTCTATCGAGTAAACCGGGTAGATCGAATACCCGGGCATGTCCGTAACAGCATTACGCCTTTCATTACCGGCCTTTCATTTCCGTGCTACCCGGGTAATGAAAGGCCGAGTATCATTACCCGTGTAGCACCGAAAGGCCGATATAAGCCTTTTGAGTGTTAGAAGCAAAACGACGCACATCGTTCGGCCTTTCAAGCGACGAAGCAGGTAGCGGAAGTTGGTTTTGAAGCAGAGTGCGTCTTTGTTGTTGTTGTTTTTTGTTTGTTTTGATGACCCTTTGATGTCTTATGCCTTTCATGACACACACATGTACCAAAAATTACAATCCTACGACGATTGTTCCATTTTTTTGCATCTCTTGTATGGACTCGAACCACTGTGCGCCGTTCGGATTAGGCATTAAACTCTAGATTTCTTTTATTGGTGACCGGCCCTTCGGGGCTTATAAGGCCTAATATTTGTACTTGTTTTGCAAATTGAAATACCTATATATCTCACTTAGAGATTGTCTAATCCGAACTCCGAAACATTTAGAGGTAAATTATTTGTAACGATGTGGCGTAGCTAAAATTCAACTTTAGGTGAGAAAAAAACAGCTATTTATCATCTCAATTCGGTGCATCAAATAAGAAAATTAGGATTTCATATGTATTCCATATGTATTCGATTCTAAATGTACATTTGGCACGTAAACTTGAATAGCAACATACAAAAAATTGTAATTTGTTCACGTCGGTAGTTACGTACGTTCAACCATTGAATAATAAAAATGAATAAATAAAATAATAAAGTTCCTTATTATAAGGAACAGTTTTATGAGAAATACTTTCAATATTTTAAGCATTTGTTATATGGGAAACACATTCGATGCTGCATCATCGACACATTATGTTTAATGTTTGGAATGTTGTCTATTTTTGTTATTAAGTTTTAAGGTTATAGCTTTAAACAAAATATTTTGTCGCTGTCGCATTCAAAAAATTGAACTGAAATTGAAACCCCCCCCCCCCCCCCCCCCCCCCCCCCCTTTTTCTGGTTGTCGTCGTAGCTTTTCTCTTGTCGACGATTTCATCTCGTCGTATTCTATTACAAAGACGAGGCGTCGACTACTGATTATCGATAATTTCGGTTCAAAGTAAATTTTATTTCTATTTGAAATTAATACACAAAATGAACAGTGCGGATATGTTTCTTAGCTCCAGGGAAGATGAGTGCAACAATTTGCGTGAGGAGCGTAAATTGTTGCCGCAATCTTCCAATATTTTTCAATTGCCTGATTCGATGTAAGTACTTAAAAACAAATATAAAATTTATGACTAAAGGTTTGAAAGTTATTTTAGACTCAACAAGTCTGCGATTAGATATGTACTTGGTGAAGTAGCACTCAATCTCAGAAGTGGCATACGGACATCTTCGATTTTACCAATATTGAAATTGACAGCAACTTCGCGGTTCCTTGCGCATAGCTCATACCAACTGAGTGTCGTGAATGATTTCTATGTTTAAATGGTCCAGCCTACAATTATTAAAGTGTTGTGGCAAACCATTGCAGCAATAGATAATATTCTCTTTGCGCGATGTAATTCCTTTGCAATGACCGAACAGGAGCGCAGGCAGGAGTTTCATGCCAAATATGGAATCCCAGGAGTTATTAGTTGTGTCGACGGGACACACATATATAAATTTTATCCTCTGAGAAGAATTCCCAGCATTTGTATTTTAAACGGAAGGGATTCTACAGCATTAATGCAATGATTGTATGAAGTGATATTGAATAAATTGTGTAAACGATTAATATGTTCCAATTTCAGGTTTGTGATCACCTGGTAAATCGAATTAGGTAAATCGATACCAAAGCGTCAGGATCTGGACACGATGCCTTAATTTGGAATGGAGCCAAGTAAGGCAATACTTGGTGGATGCGTGTAACATTGGTATGCTGGTATGGAATTCGTGGTTCCTTGGTAAAGAACAATACAATGCAATAGTAAGAAATTATTGTTTGTTTTTTTGGTTGCAGGCGATGGGGTTATCCATTGGAGCCGTATCTTTTGATCACATATAGGTAGGTCAGCACGGTATAGAGAGCATATTCAAAACAATCCCAAGCTAGAAACATTGTTGAAAGGACGATAGGTGTCCTCAAGAACAGATTCAGATGCCTTCTTGGAGCCCGACAGCAACATTTCAAGCCGACGAAGCTTATTGAAATTGCAAATGTTTGTGCTACTCTCCACAACAATTGTATGCACTACGGGACCAATGACTTAAATGTGGAAAGTTCCCTGTATGATGTTGGTGAGCCAACTTATGATGATACTGACTGTAAAGGACAGCATCGTTGCAGCCGAAATTAGAAATAGCATTAGAGATAGTTTACCTCAATAATTTAAAATATAAAAATATAATTAAAAAATATTTATTCAGTCTTTAATTCTAATTTGTTGTATTTTGTTCATGTGTTTTTCTTCTAAGTTCTAGTGTTGAACTTACAGCAGTTTGACTTCTTTTTTTAGTTTTTGTAATTCTAAAGTTTTTTTCAATTTGTAATAGAATTCTTACTTTTCTGTTTTCCGTTTATAAATTTGATTCTCTGATATCCTTTTCCCTCGTTGGCGTAAAATAGATTCATATGATGGTATTTCGCCTTGATGCGGATTGTGGCGAGCCGTTCATCAACCGGAGTGAACCTGAAGACTTGAGAATACGTTATTCTTCTCCCAACCACAAATTTAACACAAAAATTCGTCCTTCGTCGCATTGCATTGCAAATTACAAACTTGATTTTTTGAGAAACCTTGTCCCATCCATCACATTTTCTGGGGTGAGGTGATATCAGCTTTGTATTTTTTGAGGACATCAACCAACTGGATAGTGGACCGGAGATTCCTGGTTCGAATGGATTTTTTTACGTGTATGGTTTCCAAGCTCCACGCCACAATCTCAATCTGAGGAGTATTCTGAGGCGGATAACGAACATTTTCTTATTGATTTCTTCGATTTGCATTCTTTAAAATCACTTCAAATTACACAATTTAATTTGTTAGGAATACAGTAGACTCCCCTATAACGCGCGTTCATATAACGCGATTTCCTACAATAAAATTAATTTAATTTAATTTGTTAGGAATACAGTAGACTCCCCTATAACGCGCGTTCATATAACGCGATTTCCTACAACGCGTTCGAAAAAGTGATACATTTTTTTTTCTTCGTAAAACGCGAACAAAATTTTAAAAAATGTCCCATACAACACATTACGCGCGTTATAGGGAAGTCACATGTATATTAGGGGTATTTTTCAGTTTTGATAGCATTGATTTGACACGCTTTTTAGTGGTTGATGGTGTTATTTTAACACATTCTTCTAGAAAGAATATTTTCAAGTCCATTTTATTCTTAGCCCCAATAAGAAAACATATAAAACCTTTACGTTTTGAAGGTTTTTTATACCCTACCCCCTGTGGTTAAGGGTATATTCATTTTGTCCTTCAGTTTGTAAAGCATTGAAGAATAAGGGTAAAAAACACAAAAATATAAACATTTTAAAAATTAAAAAACAAAAATATTTTGAACATTTAAAAAATGACAAATACCATTTTTCTAAATAAAAATTACAAAAAACCTCGGGTTTACAATAAAAAGTCCGTGATGATACGGGTGTTATGTTAAAGTGCTTATTGTGCACTTATTTTCTATGTGCTGAATCTAGTGTATGATCTCTTTTAAGTCTTTTAATTTTTTTAGTATCATCAATAATTCTAGCTGTTAATGTTGGTGTGACTACAAAGTCATGCGCTGAAGGTATTTATTTCTTTTTTTACAAAAGATACATTCAGATCTTTACGAATTTGATAATTTGTGACAAACCAAGGTGCATTAGCAATTTTGTTGTAAATTTTCAATATTGAAATTACTGTACCCCGTGATTGAATTCCATATGTCCATACAGGTTTCAGTATGGTTTTATAAAGAAGAAATTTATTATTAAGGCTTAATTCAGATTTTGGATTAAATAACCAGTACATTCTTTTGGATTTCAAATTTAGCTGTAGACGTTTAGTTTTAATATGATTTTTGAAGGTTAACCTCCCATTGAGATGCAGTCACAATTTAAAATTTCAGAATTATTTAGAAAAAATGCAGGGCATTTTCCTTTTTTACAGCAAAAGTTCCATGAGCCGATATTGAAGTATTTATTTTAATATTCTTTTGAACCATAATTGATTTTTGTTGAGTGCAGATTGAACTAGATTTGAAGCCACAATTGCAGATTTATTTGAATCAAGTACAGTAGTGTAATCAGCATATGTAGATATAGTTACCAATCTGTTATATAGGTAAACAGAACCGGTCCTAAGACACTGCCTTGTGTATTTGCTTAATTTCAGAAGTTTCGTCACTGATCTTAACATAAGAGATTTTAATTCTAAGTAAACTGAAGCAGGAAGAAGTTTTCTTTAATTTAAAATAACGACCACTATGCCAGACTCGAGCAAAAGCTAGCTGAACATCTAAAAACACACCAGAGCAATATTTTTTAGTTTCCATGGAAACAATAATGGGAACAAATGCACTTTACGACCCCCCCTCCAAAAAAAAAAAAACCAAAAATACCCCAAAAAAGTACTAATTTTGAGTATCAAAAACCCGAAATAACTCGGTGTGATCTGTCCCCATTTGGGAGAAAATGGAGGTCAAAGTTCAAAATTGGGGCCGCCACCAAATCCACAAATGTTATCCAATCTGAAACACATGGATATCGAAAGAAAGGTAATTGAATTTTCTATAAAACTGCATTTTAAGTTTTTTCAAAATTATAAACTTTTAACAAAAAATTTGACAAAAACTGAAAAAAATTATAAAATTGTTTTTTCAATAATTTTTTTCTTCAAAATTTGTATTATTAACTATATCTTTAATATACATTTCCTAAAAGCTGGTTCAATTTCCTTTAATTTGATATATATATTGTTATATTTATATATTTGACCCCCATTTTCTCCCAAATGGGGGCAGATCACACCGAGATATTTTGGAGTTATGATATGTACATATACGGCTATCAATCTGCATACTTGGTTTTTGATATCAGAAGGGGGGTCGTAAAGTGCATTTATGCCCAATAATGTCTTTTCCCACCACCAAATTTTGCACCAAGATTTAGATAATGGATGTTTTGTTAAAATAATTACCGTTTGGTTTTTATGCAATACATATGTCAGAAGGGGGGTGTATTATTGAATAAAAATATAATTTATTAAAATTACTTTTTAAAATTTCTTTTTATTGAAATTCGAAAAGAAAATTTATCTCTCTTAATTCGACATATATGGTTTTTTTGAAACCAAACACACTGATCTAAACTACAATAGATAATTATAAGAGATTATCTCGGCTTAACAGTTACATGAAAAATGAGCATTTCATTTAACAGGTGCGTTCACACTGAGATAATGAAGTTAAATCTGACAGCACTTTGTTTGCATATGAACAACTGTTTGTATATCAATTTATTTTCTGAAATCTCTGAAATTTGGTTATCGCTAAATAATTAAATAATAAAGCTTTCGTTCATGTTCCTCCACATAGGTAAAGTGGATGGATATTATTTATTTATTTAATTTTATTCCGCAACTCCAAAGTGGTCACCTCACAACCATATAGTAAATTGGTTGTTGGAAGATGTAAACCACAGATTATCAGATATGAAACTTCTGACAGTTGTGGCTAAACGTGAAAAAAAATCTCTTTTATGTAATTGGTGAATACACAGATTGTGTACGTGAGTTCACTACTCAAACTTCAAAACATTACAAACACACAACACAAATGATTGCGAGTAGCTCGGTCAAAGTCCTTCGGAGGCTTGAAATTATGTTGGAAGCTTGCCAAATATTTATTTTGACTTATGCTTTCTTATTAAACTAGCGGAATGCCTTGTCCACCCATTTCCGATAGCTCAAAAACACGAAAAGTCGAAATCTGTCGAAATCGAAATTGGTCATACCAACAAAGAAACCCTTGTGGGCTCATGCACAACCACTTTTTTAATGATCATCACATGATCAAATGCATAGTTTACGATTCTATAACATACATACAGGACATACGAACAAACATTCATTTTTATAATGTATAGAGATTAAAATTTAACCAAAGTAACTTAAGCTGTTAGAGAAATGGCTATACCCTTTTTTCTACACCATTTTCAAGCAGACTTGAGAAAATCGTAAACAGACCTCAGAAAATCGTAAAGTGACTTGAGAAAATCGTAAAGTGACTTGAGAAAATCGTAAAATGACCTGAGAAAATCGTAAAGTGACTTGATAAAATCGTAAAGTGACTTGAGAAAATCGTAAAATGACCTGAGAAAATCGTAAACAGACCTGAGAAAATCGGAAACAGACCTGAGAAAATCGTAAACAGACCTCAGAAAAAAGACTTAAGAACCGAACTCGGTCGAAAAATGAAATTTTTTCTGATTTTCTGATAAATAATAATATATTTAAATATTCAATATTTAATAATAAATTGTAAATAATACATAATATACATATACATAATAATACATAATATACATAATACATAAATTGTAAATAATAGATATATTCTATGATCCTACTCGCATATCTTGTAGGGCCAGCGTATCTCCATGGAAAATGGAGCTGTGTTGAAAGGCACGTGAACAGTCGGCCACTGTTATTGTCTCTTTAGCCTACTCTGAATGATCCAAATAATGATGACAAAGAGCAGATATATATGGATCTGCAGATAATACATGGATCTGCAGTGTTTTGGAGAGTTTCCTGCAGCAAGGAAACAATTTCGAAGATGTCGTGATTGTCAGTGACAATGCTCCATGTCACACGTCTTCGGAAGCTGCTGTTGCCCGTTACACGCAAGACAAAACCAAAGTTCTTCGCTTGAGTCCATATTCACCAATGCTGAACCCCATTGAAACAATATGGTCCAAAGTAAAAAACATGATGCGAGTACCGGAAGTTCAAGGACCTGGTGTTTGTGAACAGAGACTACAATTTGTGGAACGTCTTATTAATGAGGCTAAGGAGACAATAACAGTGGCCGACTGTTCACGTCCAATTCAACACAGCTCCATTTTCCATGGAGATGAGCTGGCCCTACAAGATATGCGAGTAGAATCATAGAATATATCTATTATTTACAATTTATGTATTATGTATATTATGTATTATTATGTATATGTATATTATGTATTATTTACAATTTATTATTAAATATTGAATATTTAAATATATTATTATTTATCAGAAAATCAGAAAAAATTTCATTTTTCGACCGAGTTCGGTTCTTAAGTCTTTTTCTGAGGTTTGTTTACGATTTTCTCAGGTCTGTTTCCGATTTTCTCAGGTCTGTTTCCGATTTTCTCAGGTCTGTTTACGATTTTCTGAGGTCTGTTTCCGATTTTCTCAGGTCTGTTTACGATTTTCTCAGGTCATTTTACGATTTTCTCAAGTCACTTTACGATTTTCTCAAGTCACTTTACGATTTTCCCAGGTCATTTTACGATTTTCTCAAGTCACTTTACGATTTTCTCAAGTCACTTTACGATTTTCCCAGGTCATTTTACGATTTTCTCAAGTCACTTTACGATTTTCTCAAGTCACTTTACGATTTTCTGAGGTCTGTTTACGATTTTCTCAAGTCTGCTTGAAAATGGTGTAGTTGGCCGATTTGAACGGTTACATGAAAAGTTTGATTGTCCTTGAAGAGGACAATCATAATAGTATATAAATGTCGACTTAAGCTACTATTGTGCTTAAGAACAGATATTGTAGAGCGCACTCGCCAGTGAAGATGGACGGTGCTCTGGGTTTTGTAGCGGGGCTGGGGGGTGTATCTTCGCGTAACAATATGAAAACACTGTAATATGTTTGGGGCAGTAAATAAACTGAAAACTTCGGATGGGTTCGTGACCCTTCCACACATCAAAGCGGAGACTTGTCCGACGATCCATATATATGTACACCTACACACTAAATCCTAGAACATTAAACATTGTTTATCAATATGTAGACAAACATGAATCTAACCCTTTCGATGTTTCGCGTAAACTGATATATTTGTAAGAAAATTTATAGGATCTATTCACATAAATAAAAGAGTAACTCATACCGAGTGCTGCTATTGCACAGAAAAACGGTGCGTATAGAGCGACCACTGTTAAGGAGCGATACAGAGAGAAGAGGAGGTAAGAGAGGTGTCTTTTTTGGCGCAAAAATAGGGAAAAGGAAATGCTTGAGTGTCAGTATATCGAGCTGCTCAGAGACAGGAATAGACCCGAAAATTTTGTTCAAAGGATACAGCGCCAATCCATTTCAAGGCCGGGGTCTCTTCCTGCAAGGACGATAAGCGACCTTGCGAACTGCACCAACTACCGCGGGAACATCGCATATAAGTTTCTATCCAGCGTAATATATGAACAAATGAAGCCCATAGTCAACAAGCTGATTGGACCTTATCAGTGTCTTCAGACATGGAAAGCCCACCAGTACCTGCTGTCAACCACAAAAGATCTGTGCGAGACGACAAGCAAGAAGTCTAAATTACCGCCTACAAAATCCAGATTGTAGAGGACTTTGTCTACTTAGGAACCAGCATTAACAGCAGGTAGCCTGAATATCAGTGGCGTGGCGTGGCCTAAACAGACATACGGTTGATATGGTCACTTAAGTAAATAAGTAAGTAAATCATGGCGAATGACGGATCAAACTCCCAGCCCAAACCCTTATCCTAGAATTACGAAATTTGGTTAGTAGCCTATATTGTGTAGATGTGCACTAAGAATTTTTTTTTTTAGAATTCAAAGGTTCAAAAAGTGTCAAAAAAGATGTACCAAAATTCGGAAAAAAATGCAGTTTACGAACCCCCTTAAAAAAATCCCCAAAAAGTACACATTAAGATTTTATCTCTTTTTTGTTCTCTTTTTGTTGTGTTTGACTTTTTAAACTTCAAGAATATATTAACTTTTTCCATTCTGTTTTGTTTAATAAAATTTCTGAACAAATATTTTTATTTTACCATGTATGTCTCAAACTTATAGTAAGGACGTGGCACATTTACTACAAAGTAAATTACCTGTTGTACTGTGGTAGCTACAAACTTAGAACTTTATGAGATTACATAAATTTGAAATCAGATATTTATAAATGGGCGGAATTAGAGTCGTGGCATATTTATTACAAAGTAACTACTTATTAACATGTATCAAAAGTTCAATGATAGAAAAAGTCTTAAAGTTTTTTTTTCTCTAAAAGAAGACTGCAAGTGACGTTTTTCATAGCTATAGTTTACCCATTCGGATTTAAACGGCAATAGTTTTCACTTATCGTATACATTGTGTTGGCAATTAACAAATCATAGTCATTATATATAGTTGGAATAGATGTATTCGATGACTGTTTCTTGATTATTTATTTTTGAGCTTCTTGACCCGACGACTATAAACAATCGTCGGGTCATCCCAAACGGTTGGAGGTATATGCACAAAATATTTATTGTTGTTACACTGGGAACACTCTCTGAAGTTTACTGACCGAGAGGTGGAGACCGTAAAGAAAAGTTGATGTTGCCGGAGCCTGGAATCGAACCCGCCACCGCTGGCTCGTAAGCTACGTCCTCAACCACATAGCCACGTCTCTAATTAGTTGTTAAATAAGATAGATAAGATAGATTAGATAAGATAGTTGTTAAATAAGATTTAATAAGATTTAAATAAGATAGATTTTCCTTAGTTAGAAAATTCGACCATCATATTAGAGTCTCGGATGTTGGCCTTTAATTTCGTTAAAGTGGTTGGCATGTTCGCGTAAACTAAGGATATGACGGAGCCTCACTGGTGTCAAGTCGTTATGGTAATGCCGAAGAAAATTTAAGAGGAATTGAAGTTTTTTGATTAGGAAGATGGATTTAACTTTTCGTGTTCCATTTTTTCATATATTAACAACAAACTGCAATAATCTGTCTTGGGCAACCAACTGCCCTACCATTCCGGGTATCATTCCTGACACCGTTGTCTGTATGCTGAGGGGAGTTGCGTCCTGATATATGTGCATGCGGGTGTCGCCCTCAAACCGTCGAGGCTTCTCATTTCCGCTCTGGCACTGTCTTTCGCGGGTGTTGTCTCCAAGGGCGCAGCGATAGCTGATCCAAACGCTCCGTTCTCCTGCGGTCAGCATGTAAAGAGGGACGGAAGCGATGAGCCTTAGTCCCGTGACTGGCGCCATCGTTCCGTCGCACCGAACTCCCAGAAGGATTCTCGAACTCGGTGCATGGAGGGGGAGAGAAGGTTTCTCTTCCGCGGGACGGTGAGGATCCTCCTCAACGAGCGCTTCGTTCTCCAGCCCTTCATCGCTTCTGGATCACTGACTCTCCCTCCGAAAGGAAACCGCCCTCGACCCCATCACCCCGGGGATCACGTGATCATCGGCCCGCGAAGATTCTGAGTGCAACGATGCTCGGGGCCTTATTTCGTTCTCCGAATGCCGGTGCAGCATAGTATGATGTTTGCGGTTGCATCTGAACTTATCAGGGCAACGCTTCAGACGACAAACACCATGTAGATCATGGCTCGACGGTTGCTGGATTTCCGATATTCCAGTAGTTCTATTTTCAGCGACCCGAACTCTCGAATCGCGTGTTGGGGAATTCCACTTACTACTAACTGTTCGACAACTTGATATCGAACACCTTCCAACATTATTTGTGGGTACACATCCCTACCAATTAAAACATTGACTTTTCCACTCTGATGGAAATTCTTGTCGGCTAAATTAATATTCGGTATTTGATCAAACACGGAGCGATCGATCGAAGAGGTTGGAAGGTTTCCGGTCAACTTCGATAGAATTAAAGCCGATACTTTAATTCGAAAGTTGGAATCCTTTGGAGAACCTATCACAACCGAGCACCGTTTCGAAACTTGAACGGCTACTTTCGCATTCAAGCCCGAGATTTGTGCACTATCACGAGTGTAGGGGATTTTGAGAACGTTTTGCAGACGTTCCGAAATGAGGGTTCCTTCCGAACCAGGATCAATCATTGTTCTGGCTTCGTACTCGACTCCATTGAGACAAATAATCACCATCGCAGTACCCAGAAGCACTTTTGGGGACCCCCGCACTAAGTGACTCTGAACTATATCAGAGCTATCGGAGGTAGACTGTCGTGGAGTACCTTCAGGGCTTTGTACCTGACAGGTAGATGGACGCGAGCTTCCATGTCGACTGGACTCTTCCGAAGTTGATTGATTAGAAACATCGCGATGCAAAAGGGTGTGGTGGCCTTGTTTACACGTTGCACAATTAAACGCACTTTTGCAATCTCGAATTTTATGAGAAAACGACAAGCAATTCAGGCACAAGTTCAATCGTCGAACTGTTGCAAACCGTGTTTTTGCTGTCATCTCAAAAAATCTAGGACATGTTCTACTACCGTGTGCATAAGAACAAAGTCTGCAAGATGTCACCTTATTAACATTTGCATAGTGAGAATTTATGAGTCTTGTTTCGAAATTATTGTGAGAAGTCGTAACTTTCTCAGACGCCCTTGAGGTTGTTGCATTTCTTATGTCAAGAACTGGTTCCAACGTCTGGAAACGGCTCGTCAAAAAATTGTCCATGTCCGCCCACCGTGGGATTTCGGACTTGGAACAATACTTTGCTCCAACAATGAGAGCGTAGCCTCAGGTAGCCGAGTGGAACATAAATATATAAATATGGCGTCCCAATAATAATGCGTTACAAACGGAAGGACAAAATGAATATACCCTTACCCACAGGGTGTAGGGTATAAAAAAAATAGTCCCATCGAAAACTACTCATTTTGACACTTCTTAGCATTACTTTTCCAAGCGGATCAAGATCTAATCAAGTTTTCCGTAATCATTGGTACAGAAAGTGGCTTCGACAGGTTCTCCGTCACAAAACGTCATGTCATGACTAACTGGCCCTTGATGAAGTGGCATGTCTTACTAAATATTTTTACGGGTGAATGTCATTATTATTTTGAAGAGGTGCTGTAATTCGTAATTGGAAAAACTATTGTTGCTATTTACTCATCCTATATATCTAATTTTTTTTTGGGTAATTTTAACAAATTTCGGATTAAGAAGATGCATATTGAAGAGAAAAAAATAATATCCACAGGTTAATTTTCACCAAAGGCTATTTATTACCACAGATATGCTTTATCGACATATAGCTTTAACCATTTAAATATCATGACGTTATATAATATTAAAATAATTTTTACAGATCTGTTCGAGCGGAATTTTTTTTCTTATAGTGAAAACAGAAGTTGAAGACAAACTGGCGTCTGCAGTAGCAATGAATACATCTTATCATCCGTACTCGGATATATCTTCACTTCATCAACAAAATCCCCCGAGTCCCGAAAATAAATTTTCTTCCATTTTAGTGGGATATCATAATGGAATTTTAACCCGTGCTGATACTAATACTGAGTTACATTCACCGCATTTAACACTTATGGATGATACATCTAATGATTATCATCACCACCAACAAATTCCAAACACTAGTAATACTCAAAAAATGTGTGCAGGTTGTGGAGGTAAGTGTAATTTTATGATTACAATAATTTTATAATATTGTAACGAATTTTACTGTTTAATTGAGTTTGAACACTGGATATCAATTAAAAGCAGGGGTCGAAACGATCCGAGCTAAAATCGCAAAGTTCTCAGCGGGTACTTCAGAATAGCAAAATAGGATCTTTCGAAGATCTTTGGTTCGCTCTTTCGAGGATCGTATATAAGATCTTCGAAAGAGCGTACTTTGATCTTCTGAAGTTCTCTACCTGATAGATCGTGACCACTTCTCGAGAGCAGGGTGAGACCGGTAGTAAAAAATTCAAGAATTTTAGATTAATAAAAAATTGTGACGATTAGACAATTTCATACATTTTTATATCATGACCTATGTTTGATTAAAATGGTGTAATAGTTACAATTCTTTATATTTCAAAAACTATTGAATATTTTCAAAAATCCTTGAATATTTTAAAAAATTCTTGAACATTTTACTACTGGGTCACCCTGCTCTCTGGTTTGGGTCTTTCTTTTCTAAAACCCGAGATCTATCGGGTAGAGAACTTCAGAAGATCAAAGTACGCTCTTTCGAAGATCTTATATACGATCCTCGAAAGAGCGAACCAAAGATCTTCGAAAGATCCTATTTTGCTGTTCTGAAGTACCCGCTGAGAACTTTGCGATTTTAGCTCGGATCGTTTCGACCCCTGATTAAAAGTCTTTAATTGACCAGCTATATACAAATATTATTTAATAAACTAACTTGAACAACTATTTGTACATATTTACAATAACATTAGCTTATATCTTCACATTGTTCTTTTATTCATAATTTCTCAATGTAACACTGTAACTATTTGTACCACTGTTCATTCTCTTCGCCGTTTTATACAGACTGCGTGTCACTATCGCTTAGATGTTCATTCCAGAATCAGGGCCTAGAGCTACCGCGATCCTTCCTCGCATTCACTCTGTCTATGATCAGGGCCATCGTTGTTAGAACGAATTATACGAATAATTACACAGGCCACGTAGTTCCCGTACTCTTGTTTCTATTCATCTTTGTGCTACATTAGCTCGTCGCTCTGTAATTGTTTTTGCCTCCTACGCTAATGTACGTTTCGGCTGTAATATTCACTCCTGTCTGCTCCCATTTCACTCCCACTCGATCTCTGCTATCGCATGCTGCGAATATGGTGACACGAACCTGGGATGAGACTATAGGGGTATTCAGACTAACTAGGGGTATTCAGACCGACTGATTTAGAATTGTTGTTGTTGAATTGTTTTTGTAATACATTTCTAAATTTATAATAAGTGTAATATTTGGTGACGAAGCATTTTAGAGTTGTTTTTTGAGGCCTTAATTTTTGGTGAAATTTGACATAAAAGGGGAAAACTAATGAAACTAATGAAAAAAGTCGGTCTGATTTTCGCATTTATTTATCAAATTCACAAAAAGTGAAAAAAACATGTAATTTTAAAAAATCAGTAAAATCACTGAAATTGCTTTCAATTTACATCTATGATTTATTTATTTATCACGTAATTTGAAAAAAATTTCGGCAAAATCAATTTTTATATGTCAGATTTTCGTTTGGCGGTACACCTAATTCTGTTTTTACACGGTAGATTGGTTCCAGAAAAACTCGTGTAAACAAACCTTGTCAAAAATTGATCATATGCAAAAATAGGTGATTGGTTGTTTATCTCTAAAACCTATTAAAATTAGGGAAAAACAAATTTGCGTATACAAAATTCTTTACCAAACACGTCTGATTGCATTGATAGTTCACAAAATGCTAACACATTTCTATTGTAAAAAGGGAATCTCCTTAAATTTGTACTAAAATTCCCCTAAACTGTTGCTATTTACAATCGCTCGGACCAGAAAATTTTCTTGTATTTTCTTGTAACAAATATATACATATTCTCTTTATGCTCTTTCTTCTTTTCGTATGGTTTCAAGGTGTTTGTGAGCTTTGTGTGTTTTTATTTATTTTTGTTGTGTAATACTGAATCGTGCTAAATGGAATAAAATCGTGTAAAAATATTTAAAATTTTTGATTTTCGAACCGTGTTATATCAAAACCGTGGAAAAAAATACAGTGTAAAAACAGAATTAGAATTGGTTTATATTCTACACACGTTGTTGTCCACTTCTTCATTGAGTTGGAATGAATATGACATCAGGGTAAAGGATTTTTGTGAAATAGTAATCAAAGGCGAAAATCAGATTGAAAATCAGCCGAAAATCTTTCACCTTGGAATAACTGCCAAATGAAAATCAGATTTTTGGCTGATTTTCATCGAAAATCAAGAAATTTTCGGTTTGCAACCATGGTTTTTGTTGAAAATAGTACTATTTCACAAAAATCCTTTACCCTGATGTCATATTCATTCCAACACGATGAAGAAGTCGACAACAACGTGTGTAGAATACACACCAATACAAAGGAAAGAAATACCGTCAAACGAAAATCTCACGTATGAAAATCTATTTTGCCGTGTAAACGGCTTTTTTGAAAATCAGATTTTCAGCCGATTTTCAGAAATTTGGCTCGTGTGAACGCACTATTATGTGGAAAACACATTCGATGCGGAAGTGAGAATACGTCAAACTCAAAAATAATTTTAGATTAGTTCTTATGGAGATGATTATTTTGAATGCAATTGTGATATTTTTTGTTTAATTATTTAAGTGTATTATTTAAGTGTATTTATCCTTACACATTCATTTACGCGCTATTTACTTGCGCGCATTATCAATCTAGGTAGCCAACTACGCAGATTCACATTCTCATATGCACGCATTTTACGCGTTGCGAAGGGCCATCAAAACACATACATACAAAGCAAAGAACCAACAGCAACAAGGGTCGTGCAGTCAAAAACCACAAACAAAGCACATGAAAAAACCAAAACAACACAAATGGTCATAAAACCAAAAGCGACGCACAGAGACCTAATACCTCATACAAAGAAAACAAAATACCGCCAAACTAAAATCTGGCATATGAAAATTTGATTTTCAGACGAACATTTGGTTGTGTTGTGTTTTGTTTATTTTGATTACTTATTGGCATCAATCACACTATGGAATTATCTTTTTAAATTGAAATCAATGCGTTAACACTATAAACTGTGTGGTTCGCACGGTTGCGAAGGTTTTAAAAAAAAAATCGCGAGAATATAATAAATTATATTCTTAAATAAAGGCAAACAACGGAATTTCACAGATGGAAAGAAAATTTTTAATTTTGTAGTTTTACAGTTATAGAACTTTCATTCAATGAGGAATGTTTCGAATTGTTTTGGAACATGTGGAAAACTAATAGCAATACAAAAATAAGCTATTAAGAAAAAATGTGGACAGGACGAAGTCTGTCGGGTCAGCTATCTTCTTATATATAACTAGTAAAAGCGTTAACTTCGGCCGGACCGAAGCTCATATACCCTACACCCAAAATTGCAGCCAGAGTATCTTATTACGCGAATTTTACTTTCCAATCCAATTAGAAAGTGAAATAAAATAATCGTAAAATTTTGAAAAGTACGCTATATGTATTGCATAGTTTTCCATCGAGTCCATCTGGCGATATCAATTTTAACTTATGTATATTGGTAGTAACTGATCCCGCACAAAATATTAACCTTATCTATATGAGGTATGTTTCACCAGATATTCTATATCAAATGTTTACTTGAGGTGGCCCTGTTCGTTGGGTGATGTTTATAATGTGACCTCATATTAGTAGTACTTGATGACACACAACATTTCATCCCGACATATATAATAGTTCACCAGATATCCCATATTGAACTTTTGCGTTATATGAGAGGTGGGCGTGTCCATTGGGCAATGTTATCACACATAAAATTCATCTCTATATATACCATAGTTCACAATATATCCAATATTAAACTTTTGCTTTATATGGGAGGTAGGCGTGTCCGATGGGCGTAGTTTTCCATTTTTGTATTTTCAACTCGTATCGGTGTTACATGATCACATACAAAATTTCATTTTGGTATATACAATATTTCACTGGATATTCCATATTGAACTTTTGCTTTATATGGGAGGTGGGCGTGTCCGTTAACCGATTTGCCCATTTTTACATACAAGTAGCTTATTAATATCAAAATATTAAAACCAAGTATCTCTTACCGTTTTTTTATTTATTTATTTTATTTATTTGTTTATTATACTATATAGTTCCAGAAGATTATTATAATCTTATAAATAGGGCACTAGTTACATGGTTACAGGCAGTTCGTTCTTAATCTTAAACTAACTATTCAAATTAAATTATGTGTTTATACATAATACTAAAAACGTAGAATCATAAAAATAATAAAATTTCGAAAAACTAAGACAACAAAATGTAATTGAATACAAAAAAAAAACTAACAAAATAAAAGTACAATTTGAGTTAAAATTACAAATTAAATTTAAATTATATTAATTTTAATTTTACTATTATTATATAATACATATAATCATAATTTCAAATTCCGACCAGCGCACAATAGGTCAAATGACTACTTTTGCTGTGCGAAAGTCAAATTTAGATAATGTCGTTATTTATTTTTTTTTTGCTACCATCGTGTTGGAAATACTCCAAAACCACGAGATATGCATTTTGTTTTTGTAAAATGTAAGAAACAAGTTGACAGCACTCAGTCAAAGTTACTATATCGGTAAGTAATTTAAAAATTTTTTTCGGAGTCAGCATTGATTGTAAAGTTTAAGTGTGAATTGTGACAATTGTCCAAGTAATTTAGTGAAAGTTAGAAATGGAAAACGATGAAATGAGTAAGTATTAATGTGAATACATTAATAAACATAAACTCAATGTGATTTTCAATAACACTGTACGGTATATATATATTCAAAAGAACCTTTTTATATATATACTAGGCTAAACTTCTCAAATATTAGATCTATTGGTAACGCAATACAATTTAAAAAACTTTTATATAATCACTTTTCATTGTTATAATAAGTAAACTCTTTTATATTAATAATGGTCTGTCCTCGCAGCCGCCAAACTTTCTGATCCGCTGGACGGAAATTGAAATTATGATGATTGTGTAATATCTAATAATAGTAAAATTATAATTAATATAAGTTATATTTAATTTCTAATTTGAACTCAATTTGTACCAGTGTTCTCGACTGCTCGGGTATTGAGCAGTCCGAGCAGTCCGGACTACTCGGACCTTGCCCGAGCCGGCTCGGACCTTTGAGCCGGCTCGGACCTTTGAGCGGCTCGGACCTTTGAGCGGCTCGGACCTTTGAGCGGCTCGGACATTGAGCCTGTCCGTCCGTATGCTCGGGTACTCGGTCTCTCGATCATCTTCGGGTGAACCATTCGGGAATCTTCGGGTGGACCATTCGAGAATCTTCGGGTGTTAGGTAGAGACCCTCTCTCTCTCTCTTTTTTTCGAGAGAAATGTTTTTGAGCGTGGTGCGTCGTTTATGGTTTACGACCATTTGCGTTGTTTGTGTTTTTTGTCTATTTGCTTTGTTTGTGTTTTTTGACTGCGCGACGCGTGGTATTGTTGTTGGTTCGTTGCTTTGTATGTATACATGTGTTTTTATGATCCTTCGCATTGCGTGAAATGCGTGCATATGAGAGTGTGAATCTTCGCATTTGGCTACGTAGATTGATGATGCGCGAATATGAATGGACGCGTGAATGGATTAATTTAATCATATGCACCTGATTATTACACTTAGAAAAATTGAAATGTTTCAGAAATCCTTTTTTATTTAAGATTTTATTTTTTTTATTAAAAAACGAAAATGTATTTTTTAAAAATAAAACTTTGTTTTTATAATATTCAATCAAGAAAGCTTAATATACATATAGATTGAATAAGAAAACACTTTATTTTTGTTAATTTAAATGGACTTTATTTTGATACAGAAATATTAACATATTCGCATTTTTGGGTAATAGCTCATGGAAGCTCATAAAAATTGATTATAATAATATTATAATATAATAAATCAAACAGGTGAAAATATGATCTCATATAAAAGTCATAAATAAAATCTTAAATAAAAAAGGATTTCTGAAACATTTCAATTTTTCTAAGTGTAATAATCAGGTGCATATGATTAAATTAATCCATTCACGCGTCCATTCATATTCGCGCATCATCAATCTACGTAGCCAAATGCGAAGATTCACACTCTCATATGCACGCATTTCACGCAATGCGAAGGATCATAAAAACACATGTATACATACAAAGCAACGAACCAACAACAATACCACGCGTCGCGCAGTCAAAAAACACAAACAAAGCAAATAGACAAAAAACACAAACAACGCAAATGGTCGTAAACCATAAACGACGCACCACGCTCAAAAACATTTCTCTCGAAAAAAAGAGAGAGAGAGAGGGTCTCTACCTAACACCCGAAGATTCTCGAATGGTCCACCCGAAGATTCCCGAATGGTTCACCCGAAGATGATCGAGAGACCGAGTACCCGAGCATACGGACGGACAGGCTCAATGTCCGAGACGCTCAAAGGTCCGAGCCGCTCAAAGGTCCGAGCCGGCTCAAAGGTCCGAGCCGGCTCGGGCAAGGCCCGAGCGCTCGGACATTTAAGGCTCGGGTGTCCGGACAGGTTCAAAGGCTCGAGCTGAAATCGAGAACACTGATTTGTACGTTTATTTTGTTGTTTTTTTTGTAGTCAATTACATTTTTTTTGTCTTAGGTTTTAATGTTTTTTTTTTTTATGATTCTACGTTTTTAGTACTATATGTTTATGTTTAAGTTGAATTGTTAGTTTAAGATTAAGATCGAACTGTCTGTAACCATGTCAATAATGCCCTATTTATAAGACTATAATAATCTTGTGGCACTATATAGTATAATAAACAAATAAATAAATAAACAAATAAATAAAACAAATAAAAAAAACAAACAAATAAATAAACAAATAAATAAATAAGATATCTCATGGTCAATAGTGTCAAAAGCTTTCGAGTGGTCAAGAAGAATTAAAAAACTCACTTTGTTGTTATCTATCGAAGCTCTTATTTCCTCTGTAACGTCAATCAATGCTGTTATACAGCTTCTTTTAGCTCTAAAGCCAGATTGTCTGTCTGTTAAAAGTGAATTATTGTGCAGAAATTGGTTAATTTGCTAGTGTAGTATCAACTCAAGAGCTTTAGACATATAAGAGAGGATTGTTATGGGGCGATAATCATTGGCTGATTTATGAATCGGAATAATTTTATATTTTTTTCAGTTTTCAAGAAAAGCAGAGGTGGTTATAATAGTGTTAAAAATGTGTGTCATATAAGGTAGTAAACTTGGTAATAGCGTCTTAAGAAATATTGGATGAATACCATCACACCCAACAGCATTAGACTTTATTGACGAAAAACATTTAAGTACATCAGATTGGTCAACACAAGTAAAACTAAATTCAATATCCTGATCGCTGGCAACGATAGCATTTTCCTGTCTTGAGATTTTCGTCTTTAACGCGTTAATCTCATCTTTTAGAGAATGGATATCAGAAGTCATGTTTTCTAGACGAGCCACTCTTTCAGTGATTGTCATCAGATCACGTTGTATATCCTCGATCTTCTCACGTAATTCGGCCAGGATCTTTTTTCTGATTCCTCATTTTTAGCCGCAATAAGTTCGGACTGCTTTGAGAACCGCTGGTCCATTAGCTGCCAGAGCTTTTGAGAGTCAGCATAGTCGGTTAACTTCGGAGTTTTTGGCATTGGAGAGTTTATGTTGAGAGCGTTGTCGCGCGCTCTCTTCGATGCTGCTGCTGTTGATGCCATTGTTGTTTGTGTTTAAATTTATTTGTTTTGCTTTGTGTTAATTTCGTTTGGTGTGGTGTTGTTGTTTGAAGGTTTTCACTCTGTTGTGTTTTCAGCAGGGGTCCGAAAACGTTTTTTTTTTTCAAATCTTTCATTAATATTTATCTTTGAAGACAATTTTATATTTATCTTAAACGATAAATATATGTTACGATAAAAAAATTTTTCTCGCAACAGTTCTTCATCGCAAAGATAAACTTTCGTTCACGAACAAAAACCATTTTGTACGCAAACAAATCCTTTTATTTTTTTCGTGAAAATAAAAATACTTGTCGCGAACAAAACAATATCTCTACGCGAACAAGTAATAAATATTGTCGGCGAACAAAGCGTTTTTTTCTCCGCAAACAAAACAAAATGTCTACGCGAACATGAAGAAAATATCTTTTGCGATCAAACCTTTTTGTTTTTTTCGCGAAAACGTTTTGTCTCCTCGAAAACGTTTATTCTTCATCTCGAAAACGTTTTTTATCTCTACACGAAAACGTTATTTATCTCTACACGAAAACGTTTTTTTTCTCTACACGAAAACGTTTTTTTCTCTACCTGAAAACGTTTTCAGAGAATGAATGAAGGAATGGAATTGGTTCGCGATGGTTCTGCGTTTGCCTGTTGTGCTCGTTCTTTGCGATTCGTTAGGTAGGTACGTACGGTATTGGTAAAAAAATTGAGAACATGTCGAGTGAAGCAAAACAATGAATAATCCTGATCTAACTTAAAGATGGGACGTAAATAGTTATTTGTAGAAATAGAAAAATATGAACTAAACAAATTGTAGATTTTCTTTCAATAAATATTAAAACTGCATTTTGCATTTTTGAGAACAAAAAGGGTTATATAAATGACATTGAAGTAATGTATGAAGTATTCATTCAAGTTCCTATCCTGCAGGTAGAACTCATTTCGTTGCCAAAAACTGTACCTACACCCACATATCTACCTACCTAACTCACAAGAAATGAGCTCGACCGTTGGCCGGCGAATGCAGGACCATCGCGAACAAATTCTTGGAATCATTCATTTGACTCTGAAAACGTTTTCGTGTAGAGAAAAAAAACGTTTTCGTGTAGAGATAAAAAACGTTTTCGTGTAGAGATAAAAAACGTTTTCGTGTAGAGATAAAAAAAGTTTTCGCGAAAAAATCGAAAACGTTTTCGCGGAGGACAAACGTTTTCGCGGAGAAACCAAAACGTTTTCGAAGTGAAAAAACGTTTGTCGCAAAAGATATTTTGTTCTGTTCGCGAAAAGTATTTTTATTTTCTCGATCAAAAAAAAAAAAAAGTTTTTGCATAGAAAGAAGTTCTAGTACGCGATCGATGAGAATCTTACATGATAAAAATATTTTTAACTGCTAATGATAAGTTCGATCGCGGACAGAACTTTTTACACGTCGCAAACGATATTAATTTTTTTATTTGCGATGAGAAACAATTGCATCGTTCACGAAAAGAATTAATTTTTCATCATTGATGATAGTTTTTTTATGGTGAAAAACCAAAGATTAGAGTTTTTGAGAGATATTTTACGAACCCTGGTTTTCAGTAAATATTGTTGTTGTGTTTTAAATCAAAAGCTTATTTGTGATTTATTTAGAGAAAAATATGTTTCTCGTTAGTTTTATATTAATTATATCAAGGATCAACCTTGGGAAATATATTTCCAGTAATTTTAGTACCAATTACGGACTTTAAAACTGAAATATACAATTATTTTGCACAGCAATTTGAAAACGCGTCCAACAATAAGTTACCGTTTCTTCAGAAAATCTATTTCTACAGGCAGACGCACAGACAGACGGACATAGCTAAATCGACTCAGGAGGTGACGCTGATCAAGAATATATATACTTTTATATACCTACGACCTCTCCTTTAATGTGTTACAAACGGAAGGGCAAAATGAATATACCCTTACCCACAGGGGGTAGGCTATAAAAATTAATGTTTGTGTGTTCGGATACAGTATGCCGCGTTCATACCGAACCGGCGACGTGAATTTTTATAAAACACATAACCTTATTGGAGTGTTCACACCAAACAGCGAATTGACGAGCGAATTCCTATCTAATTTATATTAGATCGTATGAGAGCGTTCACACAACACCAGAGATAATAAGATTGGAAACTTCTCAGACCGCATCAATGTGTTAGTGAAAATGCTTGGTAGTGTGTGTGAAAATGCTGTAGCCCTTTTTTGTTCACCAAATGGAGAAAGTAGCCCCTTTTGAGTTCACCAAATCGAGCAATTAGACCCTCGATATTCAACAGCTACACAACAGCTGATTTTTATTCACCAAATCAAGATTTTAGCGAAGCCAGATTGTGACAAATATACATATATTTATCTTGAATTATTTGAAGATTCAAGATTCAGATTCAGAATTGAATAATAAAAAAAAGCATTTGCAGTTTTTGTCCATCTTATTATTATAGTAATTATTATTGATATTATTATATAATTATATAAAATGTTTAACGAATATGGTGGCGGCTTAAAAAACAATCTATTTTGTAAATACAAATATGTATATGAAACATATGCATGTGTTTTCAAATTTTGGCGTAATTTTGGTAAACAATTTGTGATAAATTTGTTGATTAAAAATGTTTTAATTTGTGTAAATTGTAGATCATCTCTTATTTTCATTAATTTATAATTGAGAAGTGAATATACGTAAGTACATGTATTTGTGTATTCATGTGTATTTATTGTTTAATAGTAAAGAGGTATTCACGTTAAATGAGTCGACAATTAATTGAGCACAATTCCGTATATATTTTGTTATTCAAATGTTGTTCAACGGATCGTTTAGTACTGCAGAATTTTAAAATCATTTTAGTTTTGAATTTTTCACATATACAATGTTTGTATAGTGCAATTATCAAATTCAAAACTATGCATTATTTATTGATTATAATTATATAATATTAATTATTATTATATTAATTTACTAAGAAGAATTTGAAAAAAAGGTGTGGAAATTGCTTTGATTCTCAAATCATTTCTGTCTTTATTGATTGATTCTCAAATTCTGAAACAATATATAAAGAAACGAAGTGGCAACACTACGAATTTCAAGTTTGCGAGGTGAATTCACATACACAATACGTGTGATTTCATTTGACGTCTATAAGAAGTTTTCAATCTTATTATCTCTGCACCGCACATGCGATGCGAAAAGCCACGCGAAATATGAACGAACTTGAAACGAAGAGAACGATTTGAATGAAGTGCACATATTGTAGAGAAAACTATTTTTCATGAAATTGTTGAATGAGGTCTTTAACACGATTTTTTTACACGGATTTCCGTGAACTTATTTTTTTAACATGCATAATTTTTTAAAGTATATTGTTTTTACACGATTTTTTTAAGCGGTTTTTTGTGAAGGGATTCTTTAACTTGTATAATTTTTGAAAGCATTTTGTGTTTACATGGTTTTTTGTTAAGATTTGTACACAATTTTTTTTTAAGAGATGTTGCTATTCGAGTCAGTTTTTGGTGTGAACGGTTTTTTCGTCTGCAATTTTTACATTTACAAAAGAAATAGATTAGTTACATTGTAAAAAAAAAAAAAAAAATATGCGTGCAACAAAGTACATGCGAAAGGAGTGAAACTTCGGTGGCTATTTAACCAAATATAAGCGTGTGTGATGATAGTTGATTTAAATAATATAGATTGGTTATTGATGACTTTTTTTATAAACTCGTCGTGAGCTTTTTTATGATGAATATATCAGAATTGACTATGTTCAGAGTTCCTCGTATCTTCGTTAGTTCTTGATGTTGATGAACGTTGAGAAGAAGTGGTTAATTGTTGGTCAATAACTCTATTCCGCAAAACCCTTTGCCGCATTCTGCAATCGCGACAACGGCTCTGCTGATCCATTTAAAATTTTTATTTACATTTAATGATGCAAGTGAACACGTGTTCCTTTTCATTCTTTGAAACTCTACAGCGCTTTGTTTGCGCAGCTTTATTCGCGTTGATTGAACCCATTTACCCGAATTTTCACATGTAAATTAAAGATGTTTCATTTATTTTATTTAAGAAATATAATGTTTCTTTTGAATTTAATAATTCATTACCAAACAAATCCTAAAAAAAATTCATGAATAATATTCATTGAAAATTGGCTTCATTTGAAATTTACAAAGCGTATAATGCGAGAAAAGCATCATACTCATAAGCAATAACAACTGCGAGTGTCCCATAAAATGTTTCCTTATACTCAGAGCAGGGTTTTCGAATGCACTACAATCGAAGTTCACTTCACTTTGGATCCAAACACTACGACACTCCACTCCGGAAAACACTTCACTTTGCTATATAGCTTTATAGCTAATTTTGTCGCGATTTCTGAAATGAAGTATTGGTCATCACCAAAACTTTTGGGGACTTTGACTAAAAATCATGAAATCACTTCACCACACTCCAGAACACTTCACTTTTTCCACTTTTGCATTTCGCTCAAAAGTTCTGGCGCTGCAACCCTACTCAGAGTGTGTGTGTATACTCAGAGTATGTGTGAGAAAGAGATAGGCTAATGTCGCAGTATATTTTTGTATATATAGTGTCTCTGCTCATTTCGTGTCGCAACCTTGAAAACAACGTGCCCATAGAAGTTTCATTTCAAAAACAACAAAAAGTGAGTTAGATGGTTACGCCCACGAAGGTTCTGTGTTAAAAGATCATGACAAAACAATGAATTACATCTCACTCCGGGGGCTAAAGCTGCAAATGTTGTGTCTAACCGATATTACCGATATATAACAGAAGGTTAAGTAAACATCAAACACAACGAATGAAACGTTAAGAGCCGTGTGCCGTCCGCCAGATCGGCAACTGAATTCGCAGGAGAACTCTTACCGCAGCAAAATAAATCGTCAATAAGATTTATTTATATTTTATAAATATATACTTATATCCTGTACAAAAAAAGTTATAATGTAAAAAAGAAATGTAATATTAAGCGTTTATATCCTACAGTAATTCCAACACTTACGCGGTTCACAGACCTTCGAGATCTAAGTCTGTTCTGCGCGTGAAGGAGATGGAGCGCGTGGAATTATTATTATTATCGCAAGATCTTGAAAATTATTAGGATTTGATATCTCATCTAAATTTCTTCCATAAATAAATAAATTACAAAGAATCATATGAAATAATTGTCGGGATGTAGGTATAAATTCCAATACTTCTGGTATTTGTTTTAAATTTTTAGGTAAATTTCAAACTTGATTTTGGAAACCAAATTTCGCATGGAATATAATATTAAAGATATTATTATTAATTACAATTAATATTATAATTAATATAGCACTAGCTGTCAGAGGTACTTTAACTTTACAAATTTGAATGTGTTGAAGGAAACTATATATCTTTCTGATATTTACAGCAGTCGGGTTGGAGAGAAGGTTGAGGGGGTCATCGTTATTGACAAATTTTAACCGGATTGGATATAGCAAAGAGCATTGGGAAATTATGTGGTTGGTAGTGAGTGGAGTGGAGTTGTGACAAAAATTGTATGAATATGGGTAGTATACGTGTGGCCAAAATGAAATCTGGTGTAGCACTTGTAGTATTATTGGAGGTTGGAAGAATTAGAGGCGAACCACAGGGGTTCAGTCTTTTGTAGGAGTGGTTTTAACCCTCCCAGTTCGGTTTTATCTCTTCTAGTACTGATTGAGCAGCCACATTTTTTAATGATTGATTATTTAATCTTTATGTCAACAGACACATACCCGGGTATGTGTTGTCTTTTCAAACCAGTTTTTCTTGAAAACTAACAATCGGTTAGATCTTAAATTTCATAACATCCTAAACCGAAGTACCACATCTTAAAGTTTGAATGAGATTGGACCAACTGGTCCATGTCCATTTTTCGAATTCTATCCCTTACGTCAACAGCTGCATACATATGGAAACAAATGCAAATGTGTTGATATAAAATAAACTTTTATTTTCATAAAATTAAAGTAATGTTTCAAGTAATTCAAGAGTATAATAGTTATAAAAAATACAATAAATTTACATTGAACAAGAAAAATATGAATACTTTGAAAATTGTTGTCACGTTCTTCATGGCCTCCTACAGCAGCTTCCATTATGAAGAGACCGCCGTTCATTGCTTCAATTCATTGGCTCTAACTTTTATTTCTGTTTTCGCCAGTTGTTCACTGAGTTGATGAAGAAACATCCTACGTTGGTTTTTAGAGGCCTTCAGGTGTTAGTTATTATGTCGTAGCCGGGGGCTGTGGCTCAAGGGCTAAGTGCGGTTCGATACCAGCTCCAGTAACATCAATTTTTCTTTATGGCCTCCTCCTCCTCTCCGTGAGCAATAACAAACTTCCGAGAGTATTATTTGATACGTACTACGTTAAAGCGTATTAACTTTTTTGTTTGTGGGGGAAATTTTGACTTTAACATATCAAATCTTAATAATTTTCCGTGATCTTTCGATATATGAAATAATTTACCCCCAAACGCCTGGAAGAAATACGAGTTTCAAAAATTTCCCCTGAAGACGGGATCAAATGTTATCGATAAAAATCTAATCATCTAAGAAAACATAGCTTACGCCACTACCTTGCCAACGATATAAGGTAAATGAAAATCAAATATCAATATCATATCGAAAAAACCATTTTGGCTGTTTTTAGGGCGTGGCAGGGGCGAAAATTTGTTTGTCCCGAATTCGTCTCGGCATAACCTTTCATATGAGGGTCGGACAAATAAACTTTTTTTTTAGTATGGAGACCGACACACCCTTTTGAAGAGCAAATTGTGGCTGTCAGTGTCATCTGGAGTTACATAATCTTTGTTACTGTTCATCATTACTATTTTCTTCTCGTACAAAAAATAGACCCTGCTCAATCTTTGCCATCTGAATTCTATGTTTTTTTTAAAGTTATAATATATGTAAACACAAATTTCTCAGAATTGATCAATTAATCGCCAATTTTTCTGGAAGTCTTATTCCTTATACTCAATCATATCTGTGTTGAACTTGGCATACTAACAATAGAAAGTTCTCCAACAATTCACTTTTTTTATGAACTTTACCTTAATGCATTCTATTTTTTTGTCCAACTCAAAAACGACTTTTTTTTTTATCAAACCATCAATTTGAAAGTAAAGGTAATATACTAAAGTCTTGTTATTGTGTTTTTTTTTACTATAGATATGGATCAAGTTAAATATGTCCAAAAGTTATCGGAAAACCACCTGCATTAATCGAAATTCTACACTTGTTTCTGAACAAAACCCTTGATTCTATTTTTTTTTGCCATAACTGTATATTTCCAATATAATTACAAAGAAAAGTCAGGCAGATTAAAAGAAATATGTTAAATATTCACATTTTTATCACAACCATGCCATTCCCCATACAAAATGTACGTGTTCACGTCGTGACGTCTGCTGTTCGCAGTTATTCTTTTTTTGTTTTTTTTTTTTTTCTATATATAAAATGATGTATAAAAATGAATGTATAAAAATGAATGTCTGTATGTATGTACCTTATAGAATCGTAAACTATGCATTTGAAACTTTGATGAGGTGTGATAGGTACGGTCGCGAAGGTTTTCAAAAAAATCGCGAGAATATAATAAATTACAACTTTTAAAAGCAAAAAACGGCATTACATTTTGTTACAGTTTAAATTCCATTGTAGTTTCACAGTTGGAGGAGTAATTTTTCATTTTGTAGATTTACAGTTAGAGAACAACTGAAAATGTAGTTTTATGCACACGCTCTTTCATTCAATGCGGAATAATTGTTTCGAATTATTTTGGAACATGTACAAAATAAGCTAAGAAAAAATGTGGCGTTGTCTGGAAGGCTCTAAGACTGCATCTATTTTGGCACCTGAGTACTTGGACCAATTGTCAATACTATTAAGAACATATATGAAAAAAAAGCACTACCGATAAAAGAAATCCTTGTGGAATGCCCTTGTAAAGTGGATATGTGTCTGATAAGACATTATTTAATCTGCAACGTATTTTGCGATTTAACAAAAAAATATGCGTGCAACAGAGTACACGCGAAAGAAGTGAAACTTCGGTGGCTATTTAACCGCATATAATTTTATTTAACCCTTTCCCACGCTTACAACCAAACGATGCTGTTGTAAGTGTGTGTATACAGTTGATTTAAATAATATATATTGGTTATTGATGACTTTTTTTTAACTCGTCGTGAGCTTTTTTATGATGCTAAAAATCAGAATATAAACATTGACTATGTTCAGAGTTCCTCGTATCTTCGTTATTTCTTGATGTTGATGAGGAGAAGTGGTTGATTGTTGGTCAAAACCCTTTGCCGCATTCTGCAATCGCGACAACGCTCTGCTGATGTTTTAGCATAATTAATAAGAGAAATAAGTAAATATGAATTTTACGAAGTATTGGAAAATCTGCGTTATTTTTGAGTCACTTCCTGCAATACCTTTCCACTCCATTTCTTTTCGATCCATTTAAAATTTGTATTTACATTTAATGATGCAAGTGAACAAGTGACCACGCCCATTGACCCGAATTTATACATTAAAGATGTTTCATTTATTTTATTTAAAAAATGAAATTAAGAAATCTAATGTTTCTTTTGAATTAAATAATTCATTACCAAATAAATTCTAAAAACAATTCATGAATAATATTCATTGAAAATTTGCTTCATTTGAAATTTACAAAACTTATAATGCGAGAAAAGCATCATACGCATAAGCATGATGTGGGAAACACATTCGATGCGGCAGCGACAATAACTCCTCCGGACAGATAACTCCTCCGCCATGTTGTCGGCGTGTCGCTGCCGCATCGAATGTGTTTTCCACATGAACATCGATATAGCATTTCATAAAATGTTTCCTTATACACAGAGCAGGGTTGCCGAATGCACTACAATCGAAGTTTCACTTCACTTTGGATCCAAACACTACGGCACTCCACTATTTCTGCTATACTCAGATTTTTGGAAATTTATAGCTAATTTTGTTGCGACTTCTGAAATGAAGTATTGGTCATTGGATCACCAAATGACTAGTTTTTGGGGACTTGGACTAAAAATCATGAAATCACTTCACCATACTCCAGAACACTTCACTCAAAGCTCAAAAGTTCTGGTGCGGCAACCCTGACTCAGAGTGTGTGTGTGTATACTCAGAATATGTGTGAGAAAGAGATATCATAATGTCACAGTATATTTTTGTATATATAGTGTCTCTGCTCATTTCGTGTCGCGACCTTGAAAACAATGCGCCCATAGAAGTTTCACTACAAAAGTGTTTATACATCCGTGTTGAATGAAACCGAATTGATTCAATGCGCATTAGGGGTATGTATAAACTAGGGGTCTCGATTACCCGGGCATCGAGTTACCCGGGCTACCCGGGTAGCTCGAATACCCGGGCAATACCCGGGTAGTACCGTCACGGTGTCGAATGAACCGACACGGTGTCGAATGAACCGACACGGTGTCGAATGAACCGACACGGTGTCGAATGAACCGACACGGTGTCGAATGAACCGACACGGTGTCGAATGAACCGACACGGTGTCGAATGAACCGACACGGTGTCGAATGAACCGACACTGTGTCGCATCAACCGTCACTGTGTCGCATCAACCGTCACTGTGTCGCAAGAACAGTCACTGTGTCGAAACAACAGTCACTGTGTCGCAAGAACAGTCACTGTGTCGAAACAATAGTCACTGTGTCGCATCAACCGTCACTGTGTCGCAAGAACAGTCACTGTGTCGCAACAATCGGCACTATGACGACCTTTCGACACATCTTCGGGTGTTGCAGCGAAACGACCCACATCGTTCGGACTTTCATGCGAAGGAGTAGGTAGCAGGCGATTGCTTTGAGGCAGAGTGCGTCGTTTGTTGTTGTTTTTTGTTTGTTGTTTGTTTTGATGACTCTTTGATGAGTTATGCTTTGCATGAAATGCATATAAAAATTATAATCTGCGCATTTGAAGTGCGTGTATATGAATGTGTAGGAATTCATTTCACAATCTGCATTGATTAATGTAATGAAGTAATTGATATTTGTTATTGATGTTATTTTTTTTTTTAATTTATAAACAAATTATGAACTGAATGAAGAAATTGATATTTGTTTAATATAATTATTTTATAGAACATAGAACATTTTGTATTAAATTTTGAAAAAATAGACAATATTTTTATAAATAATGTTTCTTTAGAAAATTCAATTTTTCAATTTGCAAAGTTCAATTTTGTTTATAAAATAATTTTAAGAAATTTATTTTTTATTTAGTTCATAATTTGTTTATAAATTAAAACAAAAGTCATCAAAACAAACAACAAACAAAAAACAACAACAAACGACGCACTCTGCCTCAAAGCAATCGCCCGCTACCTGCTCCTTCGCATGAAAGTCCGAACGATGTGCGTCGTTTCGCTGCAACACCCGAAGATGTGTCGAAAGGTCGTCATAGTGCCGATTGTTGCGACACAGTGACTGTTCTTGCGACACAGTGACGGTTGATGCGACACAGTGACTGTTGTTTGGACACAGTGACTGTTCTTGCGACACAGTGACTGTTGTTTCGACACAGTGACTGTTCTTGCGACACAGTGACGGTTGATGCGACACAGTGACGGTTGATGCGACACAGTGTCGGTTCATTCGACACCGGGTACCCGGGCACCCGGGTATTGTGAGCTACCCGAGTAAAAATCGAGAGCCCTAGTATAAACATGGTAACAGACAGGAATGAGACCAGAAAACTCTTTCAAAGGATATTTATACATGGTAACAGACAGGAATGAGACCCGAAAACACTCTTTCAAAGGATACAGCGCCTATCCAAAGGTTTCAAGACCGTGGTCTCTTCTTGCAAGGACGAAAAGGGGAATCTGGTGACAGATGTAAAGGATACACTGACGATATGGAGTAAACACTTCTCCAATCTTCTCATTTGAACGACGGAAACAATCCAGCCCTTTCATAGGATCCGCCTATCCAAAGGTTTCAAGACCGGATTCACTGACGATATGGAGGAAACACTTCTGCAATCTTCTCATTTGAGACGACGGAAACAATCCCGTCCGTCATCGACCAGATCTTCAAAATACGCCAAATCCTGGAGAAGACCTAAGAATTCCAGATCGACGCACACCACCTATTTGTCGACTACAAAGCCGCATTCGACAGCACAATTAGGAGCCGACTGTACGCCGCCATGTTTGAATTTGGTATCCCGACTAAGCTCATAAGATTAGTAAAATGACCCTGAGAAACACCAGCAGTTCGGTGCGTTGGGAAGGACCTTTTCGAGCCATTTGATACGAAACTATTCTACTTGGGAATCTCTATCAAGAGAGGCAAATGAAACATATTAATATTTAATGTTTCTTTATGTTTCTTTGTTGTTTGCGCTTGGGATATGTTTCAAATCAGGTTGAAGACTATGTTTGAATCGAGTTGTCAGGAGTGGGGTTTAGTTGTCGGTAGATTCGCTTGGCATCACCAATGCTGCACTTTTTTTGTGTTATTTTCAGAACTTCTTTTTGTGGCTTATTATTGGGACATGTATTTGCAGAGGCCTCATGGGGACCAAAGCACACATAATCTAGAATTTCTTTTACAAAATTTCAGTGTGTGACCCATTAATTCACAATTTTTGCACCTCATTGGGTTAGGATAACGTTCTTTCACATTGACCGAATATCAAGCTATGTCTATTTTTTTGGAATTTGATATCAATTAAATGTAAGCAGTATAAGATCAGTGGGAACTTGTTTGTTGTTCAGAAGTTTAGTCGATTTCTATACACTGACGACACCTTGCTGCTTCAGGTCATCAGGAATTTCCTGTTCACTGGTAGGGATTAGGTTGTGATCGAAAATCGTACCCTTGCAAGAGTTGAGTGTATTGTGCAGAGAAATTAAAACGGGACATAAGCCACCAACATTTTTTATTTTTATAAATTTATCAGCTATGAATTGATTCTCAGCAAGGACATGTAAACTATCGTTCCGAAGCATGCTTATAGAGTCAATCTTTGAGCTAATACTGTCAATGGCTTTTTTAGCAAAAGCACTAAATGCGGGTAACGATTTATTTTCATATGTTGATTTTATTATTAAGAATTTTGTGTTAACAATTGTAGAATTAGTTTCAGGAAGTGAGGCGAAATATTTGTAATATATTTGTTTCTAATATTCTAATATTTTTGTTGTTGTAATATTTTTGTTCTTGCGTTTATGTCTATGATTTGGTGGGACCTCGGCGAGTTCACCAAACTGATTCCCCGATTGGTTTGGGATTGGTATGTCACCAAACATCACTTAATTAAATACCAATATTAGGTTATATTCGGATTGTGTTTTATTATTGTAAAATCCTCACGATAGACTTAAGCATGTTTAGGATTGATTGATTAACGAGCTGAATTAATGAGCTGAAAGACTCATTCATTGGTTCTAGGTGTTCTAACGGTCACACTAATATTATGTAGATCAATTTAGCAAATGCAGCTGAAGTTACACATATATGATCCGCAATCCATCACAATTAGGCAACACAAAATATAGCGACAAATTGTGTAATTTCTATTGTTGTTAATAGTTTTTCGATAACTTTTAGACATACAGTAGCGAGGATAAAAAATGCAACGACTCCATAATGTCTAGTTAATCAGTCATATCTTAAATAATTGTTGACTAAACCCTCTCAAATTTTGCCAGTATAATTAGATACCCCTCACCCTTGTTGTCTAGCAATTTTGATGCATTTTCACTAGTCTAAGTCTTCGTATAAAAAAATATGTGGAAATGTAACACAAATTTCGCGAGCAAAAAAAATGCAACTCCATTTTAATTTGTTATTTTCGTGTCTGTGGTAATAAAATACTAAATCAAACTTGATATTTTGCCGAAAAATATTGTTTTCGATTATTTCGCACTGTCTTAACACTAGAAAGACCGACACTTTGTATAAACCTAGATTGCCCGAAAGCAGTCAAAATGACTGCCTTATAAAAGAATAACTAATGTGTAAAAAAATTAATTAAATATTATTTTTTTATATTTTTCGTAATATTAACACTTCTCTCGACATTTTTTTCATTAATTTTGAGCGAAAAATAAATACAATAATCAACTTATTAGAACATGTATCACTACCTAAAGATTCGAATAACAAGTAATAGTTTCGCTTATTGAGCAACTGCAACTCATCAAGTATCGACAATTTATCACATATTTACTAGTTATTACATGACAGCAATCGATAAAAAGTATTGAAAACTATTGTTTCAATATCGAGACGAACAGATCATATAAGAAATGTACTTAATTTAATAATAAGAGTCATTTTATTATTTGAAATGTCTCAAGGAGTCAAAATGACTGCTTTGGGGAATCTAGGTTTAGCACATATGTATATACCAGAAATGAAGAAGGGTGAAGTTAAATACTAATTTAATAAATGCATTTATATGTCGTAAAAAAAGTCACAAAGTTTTAAGAAAGTGTGACATTATATACATACATTTTTTTTAATTGAAAATAAAAAGCAGTCAAAATGACTTGCTTGTGCAATCTAGTGTTAAGTCGAAAAATTACACTTTTTATAATTTACCCTTATTAAATTTTTACCAAATTGTATTTTTATTCAATAAAATACCACTACACACATATTTCATAAAAACACCTATTTGAAAACCGAACGGTATGGATTTAACACAAAACATCGATTATCTCGAAACTATGTTTTTGGACTTATACTACTGTGCAGTGTAGGCACAGATATATACTATCAATCCCTGATATCTCCAAAAAAGTTGTCTTATGAATTGTGAAGTATTAGAAAAGATAAAATAATTTATTTGTCAATTACTTACACTTTTGCATTTCGCTCAAAAGTTCTGGCGCGGCAACCCTACTCAGAGGGTGTTAAAGCTGCAAATGTTGTGTCTAACCGATATTACCGATATATAACAGAAGGTTAAGTAAACATCAAACACAACGAATGAAACGTTAAGAGCCGTGTGCCGTCCGCCAGATCGGCAACTGAATTCGCAGGAGAACTCTTACCGCAGCAAAATAAATCGTCAATAAGATTTATTTATATTTTATAAATATATACTTATATCCTGTACAAAAAAAGTTATAATGTAAAAAAGAAATGTAAATGTAATATTAAGCTTTTATATCCTACAGTATTTCCAACACCTACGCGGTTCACAGACCTTCGAGATCTAAGTCTGTTCTGCGCGTGAAGGAGATGGAGCCCGTGGAATTATTATTATTATCGCAAGATCTTGAAAATTATTAGGATTTGATATCTCATCTAAATTTCTTCCATAAATAAATAAATTACAAAGAATCATATGAAATAATTGTCGGGATGTAGGTAAAAATTCCAATACTTCTGGTATTTGTTTTAAATTTTTAGGTAAATTTCAAACTATTACCAGTTGTTTGATTTTGGAAACCCAATTTCGCATTAAATGTAATATTAAAGATAATTTTATTATTATTAATTACAATTAATATTATAATTAATATAGCACTAGCTGTCAGAGGTACTTTAACTTAAATATATTTACAAATTTGAATGTGTTGAAGGAAACTATATATCTTTCTAATATTTACAGCAGTCGCGTTGGAGAGAAGGTTGAGGGGGTCATCGTTATTGACAAATTTTAACCGGATTGGATATAGCAAAGAGCATTGGGAAATTATGTGGTTGGTAGTGAGTGGAGTTGTGACAAAAATTGTATGAATATATGTGTGTACGTGTACGTGTGGCCAAAATGAAATCTGGTGTAGCACTTGTAGTATTATTGGAGGTTGGAAGAATTAGAGGCGAACCACAGGGGTTCAGTCTTTTGTAGGAGTGGTTTGTACCCTCCCAGTTCGGTTTTATCTCTTCTAGTACTGATTGAGCAGCCACATTTTTTAATGATTGATTCGCTGTTTTTTTTAATTTTTTGTTCAGTTTATTTAATCTTTATGTCAACAGACACATACCCGGGTATGTTTTGTCTTTTCAAACCGGTTTTTCTTGAAAACTAACAATCGGCTAGATCTTAAATTTCATAACATCCTAAACCGAAGTACCACATCTTAAAGTTTGAATGAGATTGGACCAACTGGTCCATGTCCATTTTTCGAATTCTATCCCTTACGTCAACAGCTGCATACATATGGAAACAAATGCAAATGTGTTGATATAAAATAAACTTTTATTTTCATTAAATTGAAGTAATGTTTCAAGTAATTCAAGAGTATAATAGTTATAAAAAATACAATAAATTTACATTGAACAAGAAAAATATGAATACTTTGAAAATTGTTGTCACGTTCTTCATGGCCTCCTACATTATGAAGAGACCGCCGTTCATTGCTTCAATTCATTGGATCTAACTTTTATTTCTGTTTTCGCCAGTTGTTCACTGAGTTGATGAAGAAACATCCTACGCTGGTTTTTAGAGGCCTTCAGGTGTTGGTTATTATGTTGTAGCCGGGGGCCGTGGCTCAAGGGCTAAGTGCGGTTCGATACCAGCTCCAGTAACATCAATTTTTCTTTATGGCCTCCTCCTCCTCTCCGTGAGCAATAACAAACTTCCGAGAGTATTATTTGATACGTACTACGTTAAAGCGTATTAACTTTTTTGTTTGTGGGGGAAATTTATACTTTAACATATCAAATCTTAATAATTTTTCGTGATCTTTCGATACATGAAATAATTTACCCCCAAACGCCTGGAAGAAATACGAGTTTCAAAAATTTCCCCTGAAGACGGGATCAAATGTTATCGATAAAAATCTAATCATCTAAGAAAACATAGCTTACGCCACTACCTTGCCAACGATATAAGGTAAATGAAAATCAAATATCAATATCATATCGAAAAAACCATTTTGGCTGTTTTTAGGGCGTGGCAGGGGCGAAAATTTGTTTGTCCCGAATTCGTCTCGGCATAACCTTTCATATGAGGGTCGGACAAATAAACTTTTTTTTTAGTATGGAGACCGACACACCCTTTTGAATAGCAAATTGTGGCTGTCAGTGTCATCTGGAGTTACATAATCTTTGTTACTGTTCATCATTACTATTTTCTTCTCGTACAAAAAATAGACCCTGCTCAATCTTTGCCATCTGAATTCTATGTTTTTTTTAAAGTTATAATATATGTAAACACAAATTTCTCAGAATTGATCAAATAATCGCCAATTTTTCTGGAAGTCTTATTCCTTATACTCAATCAAATCTGTGTTGAACTTGGCATACTAACAATAGAAAGTTCTGCAACAATTCACTTTTTTTATGAACTTTACCTTAATGCATTCTATTTTTTTGTCCAACTCAAAAACGACTTTTTTTTTATCAAACCATCAATTTGAAAGTAAAGGTAATATACTAAAGTCTTGTTATTGTGTTTTTTTTTACTATAGATATGGATCAAGTTAAATATGTCCAAAAGTTATCGGAAAACCACCTGCATTAATCGAAATTCTACACTTGTTTCTGAACAAAACCCTTGATTCTATTTTTTTTTGCCATAACTGTATATTTCCAATATAATTACAAAGAAAAGTCAGGCAGATTAAAAGAAATATGTTAAATATTCACAACCATGCCATTCCCCATACAAAATGTACGTGTATACCCGGGTATTGCTGCTGTTGACGTACGCCGTTCACATCGTGACGTCTGCTGTTCGCAGTTATTCTTTTTTTGTTTTTTTCTACATATAAAATAATGTATAAAAATGAATGTATAAAAATGATGTATAAAAATGAATGTCTGTATGTATGTACCTTATAGAATCGTAAACTATGCATTTGAAACTTTGATGAGGTGTGGTAGGTACGGTCGCGAAGATTTTCAAAAAAAAAACTTTGAGAAGAAGTGGTTGATTGTTGGTCAAAACCCTTTGCCGCATTCTGCAATCGCGACAACGCTCTGATGATGTTTTAGCATAATTAATAAGAGAAATCAGTAAATATTTATATATTTTTTTTATATATATATTTAATATATATTTTACGAAGTATTGGAATATATGCGTTATTTTTGAGTCACTTCCTGCAGTACCTTTCCACTCCATTTCTTTTCGATCCATTTAAAATTTGTATTTACATTTAATGATGCAAGTGAACACGTGTTGCGCGGCTTTATTAGCGTTGATTTAACCCATTGACCCGAATTTACACATTAAAGATGTTTCATTTATTTTATTTAAAAAATGAATTTAAGAAATCTAATGTTTCTTTTGAATTAAATAATTCATTACCAAATAAATTCTAAAAACAATTCATGAATAATATTCATTGAAAATTTGCTTCATTTGAAATTTACAAAACTTATAATGCGAGAAAAGCATCATACGCATAAGCATGATGTGGGAAACACATTCGATGCGGCAGCGACAATAACTCCTCCGGACAGATAACTCCTCCGCCATGTTGTCGGCGTGTCGCTGCCGCATCGAATGTGTTTTCCACATGAACATCGATATAGCATTTCATAAAATGTTTCCTTATACACAGAGCAGGGTTGCCGAATGCACTACAATCGAAGTTTCACTTCACTTTGGATCCAAACACTACGGCACTCCACTATTTCTGCTATACTCAGATTTTTGGAAATTTATAGCTAATTTTGGTGCGACTACTGAAATGAAGTATTGGTCATTGGATCACCAAATGACTAGTTTTTGGGGACTTGGACTAAAAATCATGAAATCACTTCACCATACTCCAGAACACTTCACTTTTTCCACTTTTGCACTTCGCTCAAAAGTTCTGGCGCGGCAACCCTGACTCAGAGTGTGTGTGTGTATACTCAGAATATGTGTGAGAAAGAGATATAATGTCACAGTATATTTTTGTATATATAGTGTCTCTGCTCATTTCTACAAAAGTGTTTATACAACCGTGTTGAATGAAACCGAATTGATTCAATGCGCATTAGGGGTATGTATAAACATGGTAACAGACAGGAATGAGCCCAGAAAACTCTTTCAAAGGATATTTATACATGGTAACAGACAGGAATGAGACCCGAAAACACTCTTTCAAAGGATACAGCGCCTATCCAAAGGTTTCAAGACCGTGGTCTCTTCTTGCAAGGACGAAAAGGGGAATCTGGTGACAGATGTAAAGGATACACTGACGATATGGAGTAAACACTTCTCCAATCTTCTCATTTGAACGACGGAAACAATCCAGCCCTTTCATAGGATCCGCCTATCCAAAGGTTTCAAGACCGGATTCACTGACGATATGGAGGAAACACTTCTGCAATCTTCTCATTTGAGACGACGGAAACAATCCCGTCCGTCATCGACCAGATCTTCAAAATACGCCAAATCCTGGAGAAGACCTAAGAATTCCAGATCGACGCACACCACCTATTTGTCGACTACAAAGCCGCATTCGACAGCACAATTAGGAGCCGACTGTACGCCGCCATGTTTGAATTTGGTATCCCGACTAAGCTCATAAGATTAGTAAAATGACCCTGAGAAACACCAGCAGTTCGGTGCGTTGGGAAGGACCTTTTCGAGCCATTTGATACGAAACTATTCTACTTGGGAATCTCTATCAAGAGAGGCAAATGAAACATATTAATATTTAATGTTTCTTTATGTTTCTTTGTTGTTTGCGCTTGGGATATGTTTCAAATCAGGTTGAAGACTATGTTTGAATCGAGTTGTCAGGAGTGGGGTTTAGTTGTCGGTAGATTCGCTTGGCATCACCAATGCTGCACTTTTTTTGTGTTATTTTCAGAACTTCTTTTTGTGGCTTATTATTGGGACATGTATTTGCAGAGGCCTCATGGGGACCAAAGCACACATAATCTAGAATTTCTTTTACAAAATTTCAGTGTGTGACCCATTAATTCACAATTTTTGCACCTCATTGGGTTAGGATAACGTTCTTTCACATTGACCGAATATCAAGCTATGTCTATTTTTTTGGAATTTGATATCAATTAAATGTAAGCAGTATAAGATCAGTGGGAACTTGTTTGTTGTTCAGAAGTTTAGTCGATTTCTATACACTGACGACACCTTGCTGCTTCAGGTCATCAAGAATTTCCTGTTCACTGGTAGGGATTAGGTTGAGATCTAAAATCGTACCCTTGCAAGAGTCGAGTGTATTGTGCAGAGAAATCAAAACGGGACATAAGCCACCAAAATTTTTTGTTTTTATAAATTTATCAGCTATGAATTGAGACTCAGCAAGGACAAGTAAAGTTTGGAAGTTGATATCAATTAAATGTTAGCAGTATAAGACCAGTGTGAACTTGTTTGTTGTTCAGAAGTTTAGTCGATTTCTATAAACTGACGACACCTTGGTGCTTCAGGTCATCAGGAACTTCCTGTTCACTGGTAGGGATTAGGTTGTGATCGAAAATCGTACCCTTGCAAGAGTTGAGTGTATTGTGCAGAGAAATTAAAACGGGACATAAGCCACCAACATTTTTTATTTTTATAAATTTATCAGCTTTGAATTGATACTCAGCAAGGACAAGTAAACTATCGTTCCGAAGCATGCTTATAGAGTCAATCTTTGAGTTAATACTGTCAATGGCTTTTTTAGCAAAAGCACTAAATGCGGGTAACGATTTATTTTCATATGTTGATTTTATTATTAAGAATTTTGTGTTAACAATTGTAGAATTAGTTTCAGGAAGTGAGGGGAAAATTTTATTTGTAATATTTTTGTTCTTGCGTTTATGTCTATGATTTGGTGGGACCTCGGCGAGTTCACCAAACTGATTCCCAGAAGGGATTGGTATGTCACCAAACATCACTTAATTAAATACCAATATTAGGTTATATTCGGATTGTGTTTTATTATTGTAAAATCCTCACGATAGACTTAAGCATGTTTAGGATTGATTGATTACCTCTTTCAGCTCATTCATTGGTTCTAGGTGTTCTAACGGTCACACTAATATTATGTAGATCAATTTAGCAAATGCAGCTGAAGTTACACATATATGATCCGCAATCCATCACAATTAGGCAACCCAAAATATAGCGACAAATTGTGTAATTTCTATTGTTGTTAATAGTTTTTCGATAACTTTTAGACATACAGTAGCGAGGATAAAAAATGCAACGACTCCATAATGTCTAGTTAATCAGTCATATCTTAAATAATTGTTGACTAAACCCTCTCAAATTTTGCCAATATAATTAGATACCCCTCACCCTTGTTGTCTAGCAATTTTGCTGCATTTTCACTAGTCTAAGTCTTCGTATAAAAAAATATGTGGAAATGTAACACAAATTTCGCGAGCAAAAAAAAATGCAACTCCATTTTAATTTGTTATTTTCGTGTCTGTGGTAATAAAATACTAAATCAAACTTCATATTTTGCCGAAAAATATTGTTTTCGATTATTTCGCACTGTCTTAACACTAGAAAGACCGACACTTTGTATAAACCTAGATTGCCCGAAAGCAGTCAAAATGACTGCCTTATAAAAGAATAACTAATGTGTAAAAAAATTGATTAAATATTATTTTTTTATATTTTTCGTATTAACACTTCTCTCGACATTTTTTTCATTAATTTTGAGCGAAAAATAAATACAATAATCAACTTATTAGAACATGTATCACTACCTAAAGATTCGAATAACAAGTAATAGTTTCGCTTATTGAGCAACTGCAACTCATCAAGTATCGACAATTTATCACATATTTACTAGTTATTATATGACGGCAATCGATAAAAAGTATTGAAAACTATTGTTTCAATATCGAGACGAACAGATCATATAAGAAATGTACTAAATTTAATAATAAGAGTCATTTTATTATTTGAAATGTCTCAAGTAGTCAAAATGACTGCTTTTGGGCAATCTAGGTATAGCACATATGTATATACCAGAAATGAAGAAGGGGGAAGTTAAATACTAATTTAATAAATGCATTTATATGTCGTAAAAAAAAGTCACAAAGTTTTAAGAAAGTGTGACATTATATACATACATTTTTTTTAATTGAAAATAAAAAGCAGTCAAAATGACTTGCTTGTGCACTCTAGTGTTAAGTCGAAAAATTACACTTTTTATAATTTACCCTTATTAAATTTTTACCAAATTCTATTTTTATTCAATAAAATACCACTACACACATATTTCATAAAAACACCTATTTGAAAACCGAACGGTATGGATTTAACACAAAACATCGATTATCTCGAAACTATGTTTTTGGACTTATACTACTGTGCAGTGTAGGCACAGATATATACTATATATACCAAAAAAGTTGTCTTATGAATTGTGAAGTATTAGAAAAGATAAAATAATTTATTTGTCAATTAATTTTAATTTAATGTATTAGTAATAAAGAAATTAATCATAAATCATATTTAATATTTAGTATGACCACCTTTTGCATCTATCTATCTTTTCCCACTTTTCAAGTATTACTGTTTTTAATGCTGTTCGATCTTTGGGCTGCTTTTATCAGTTTCTTTAATTTGTAACGATGTTTTGCCGAGGATCCGCTCGCCAAGGGAACTACTTGGACGTGGAGAAGGAAATCACAGGGGTGTATTTCTTAGTTCATCAGGAAATTCTCTGTCAGTGGACAGCTGAAAATAAAATAACTTAGCTTAAATCTAATTAACCTAACAATTCTTCCACAATATTCAGTAATCGAAACAATTATAATGATAATAATAATTAATAATTCAGGAAAAATAAATGTTGTGAGGGGGAACGATTTTCCTCCTAATACTCCCTCTTTACTTCAGGGGGCTTGGTGGCAAGGGAAGGCTCGTACTTGCTCGGTTTTGTTGAGCATGAACTGTACTCGGCAATCTTCGCCGGAAACTAGTGTGCGTCCCTAGTCGGTGCTTCCTCCACGAGTTGGCGGATCTCCTCTTCGATGTCGCTCGAGGTCGACTCGGACGGCGTCGTCGGCTTACGGCAACAGTCGATGGTTCTCACGTTTCGGAGTACGCACTCCCAACAAAAGCATACTCGAGGGTGTTGACAGGATCTCTCCAGATGTCCAACACGCCCACAGTTCCGGCAAGCCTTTCTCGGATTGACGATTTGTGACGATTCGCATCATCATGATCTAGTCGGTGCTGCTCTATCCGTATGGGTTGGGCGAGAGTTCTGTCATTTGTGCGGACCGCTTTGGTGTCTTTTACCCGTGACTCCTGTTGGCATTTGCGTATGCCTTCCAGGTCGTCCGCTAGCTCCAGCAGCTCAGTCCCGCCGGTTATCAGTGGTATATTACTGGTAATCGGGGGTGCTGTTGCGGTACAGCCTCTCTATCTGCTTTTGGGTGTAGTGGAGGTGGCGCATCAGTCCTTGCAGCTCCTAAACATATTAACGCATTGGTTCACCGACATCTCTGGTATATCTCGTCCTCAAGATCTTCGAAGAAACGAGTCGGGAGGAAGAAGCGGAGGAAATCTCTCTTGAACCCGCTCCAGTTGGGCCAATATGCATTATTAGTGCGGAACCACACTAAAGCTCTCACCCGAAGTAACTCCGTCATGGAGCGGGGCAACGAGTCGAGGGTATGCTTCGGCAAGCTCTTCAAGGCGTACAATGAATTTAAGTGGGTTCTTAACTCCATCAAATTTCACTCCCCACTTGCGCACCTGCTTTATGACCACCGGTTGGCTAGACGGAATCTTGCCCCGGAGATTCTGGAATCTCCGGAGCACGATTCTCGGATATATGCTTGATTGGCCATCGCGGTGTCGCCTTTGACGGACCCGGCGACCGTCTCTCCAATGAACTTTTCGCAACTCGTCAACGGTGCCTCCGTGGGTAGGGCGAATTCACCGATTCACGTCACCAAATCCTCCTTTCTGAGAGAATAGACCCACGATACTCCTAACATTTTCACGACTCTCGTATACCTCTCTCTCGTATACCAGTCTTTTTGCTTGTTTTTTCGCACTTGGTTTTCATGCACTTGTTCTTAATGCTGAGCTGGTTTCTGACAGTTTTTTCACGCACTTGGTGTTGATGCTGCGCTGGTTTCTGGCAGTCTTTTCGCGCACTCAATTGTTTTCCGCGATGCTCCGATTATTGTACCGACGCGTCTGAAGGATTCTTATTTCCTTTCATTTAGTGGCTTACTGTTGCAACTATGTTTTTCCGAGGATCCGCTCGCCGGTATCCAGGGTTCCGCACCGACCTTACTGAACTTTTTGATAAGGAAAATCCAGGGGTGCATTTCTTAACTGATCAGGAAATGCTAATCGTCAGTGGATAGCTGATCGATTACAGGGTGCCCTCGAGGATAAAATAACTACTAACTAACTAGTTCTTAGGCTTAAATATAATTAATCTAACAATTAATTCCACAATATTCAGTAACGAAAATAATGATAATAATAATTAATAATTCAGGAAAAATAAATGTGAGCGGTAAAGATTTTCCTCATAAAGTGGGCCATAAATTTTCGATGAGATTCAAGTCGGGACTTTGGGCTGGTGTATCTATCACTTTGCCACAGTTATATAGCAGCCACATCCAAACCATTTGCGCCTTGTGTTTTGGGTCTTTATTCTTGTGAAATATAAATTTGATTTGTTGTTTCTGATAGAACAAAGTTTCTTTGCACTACGAGTTTACAAAACACTTAAAAAAATTAGTGATTATAGCTTTTGTTGTACTTTTCATTTCTTTTGCGTTGAAATTGAATTTTTTGTAATGTAGATTTTTGATACACTGTAGGATTTCCTTTTAACAACAATTCACTACAAATTGCTTTTCTTCTTTAATTCACTTTATTTACATTTAGTTCAAATAAGCAATTATTAAATTCATTAAATTATATACAAAACCAGATTACATATTTAAAGTTATTATAGTTCGTCTTAAAGTTTCGCGTCTTTACATCTTGAACTTCTTCTGATGAACTCTCATAATCGACTTACCTCTTCTTCTCAACTCTGTCACTTGACTGCGTCGTTTTCAATTGTCTTTCGTTACTCTATCGTTCAGTTCGTACTGTTCGTTTCTGTCCTCCACTTGATTATTTCTGAATCCCACAACTGTAAATAACTATAATTGATAATAAAAAAGTATGTACAAAAATAAAAAATTGTATTTTTTTATTACAAATTTGAAAAATTGAATTTATTTTCTGTGTGTAAACTAATTCCGAACATACTGTATTTGTTTGAATAACCGCGGTATACACAAAAAAGATATTATATTGTAATTATTTATTAAACTTCTTTTTTTCCAGAAAAAATAAGTGATCGCTTTCTTTTGCATGCTCTGGATAGATTTTGGCACAATTCTTGTCTTAAATGTCATTGCTGTGGCGCTATGTTAGCAGATCTCGGCTCCAGCTGTTTTACAAGACGAGGACTCATATTATGTAAGAAAGATTATTCAAGGTTAGTTCAATTTCAAATTAAACAATTAAAATTGACTTTTGACTGTTTCCCAATTGTGCCGGTTTAACTTAAATATATTGTTTATTTCTAATAACCGCTTTCGACGTTGCATAGTTTGACTCGATTATCGACAATTTCAGTAAAAATCAGCTTTAAGTTTCGAGTTATTGTGATGAGTTATTTTCCCTTTTTCAAACATACAGTGGTGGTCCAGTATAACGAATGATATAATATCCAGGGTCGTGCGTTTTATCTGAAATTTGTTTGATCAAAATACTTATTTCTTTTGTAGTATATGTAGTATAAGTAGTATGTAAGTATGCAACCCTGTATTAGTATATAATATGGCGTTCACACTGAGCTCATTTAACAGTTAAATGAAAAAGGAGCAAATCATTTACCAGGTGCGTTCACACTGAGATAATGAAGTTAAATCTGACAGCTCTTTGCTTACATATGAACAGCTGTTTGTATATTCAATTTATTTTCTGAAATCGCTGAAATTTGGAAAAAAGTCAGAAAATAATGAAATATCAAAGCTTTCGTTCATGTTTCTCAACATTTTTAAAGAGTACATATTTAATGGATATTATTTATTAACTATTCATCATTTATAACGAGTAACAAACAGGGTGTGAAGACGCCCGACGCATCAAACGCGGCCGAATCCAGGGTATCGCGATAAAACGATGAGGAGGAGGAAAAGGTGAAACGAGCTGCTCATGTTGGTGCTGCTGACGTTGATGGTGCTGGTAAAGGGTCGGGAGGGGCTGCAGATAAAAATATAAATTAAAAATATATTAATTTATAAAACATAAATGTAATAAATTACTTGGTCGTACCGTACTAATCGTACCGTCCTCCGCCATGAAATTTATTCCGCAACTCCAAAGCGGTCACCTCACAAACATAATTGAAAATTGGTTAGGCCGCCATCACTTGGAAGATGTAAACAAACCTCAAAATTTCTTATTTTGATTTTGAAATGCCAAATTTATTAGTCTGTTTAATGAGAAAACTACCTTTTTCCTTCAATACTATTGAATTCAACCCTGCGTTTAACTCGTCGAACTTCGTCGTAAACCATTTACCAGTTAAATCGAACAACTACACTTCATTTAACATAATTAAAACTTCATTATCAATCGGTTTTGACCATTTAACTTCGTTAAGTCTATTTAACTGTTAAATGAGCTCAGTGTGAACGTCATATAAGCCAATATATATAATGTATATAAGGGTGAGGACGCTGTGGTTCAGCGTCTTACTTTGAAGAAGTGAGTAATAAATCATGATTTGAAAAGATAACATCGTGTCATTACTCTACCACAACTTAAGAAGTGGGATAACCCATTTTTTGTTATCACTTCCTGAACTTGGAGTTGAACTTGTCTTGTTGGGTCAGCTTTTGAAACGATTGATTCAGATTGAAAGTGAAAAATTAGAAAAAGTTATGCACCAAGTTCAAGACGAAAATCATGAATGGAGTGATCATTATGTTGAGGAATTACAGCAACAACTATTAAATCCTATTGAAAATATACAGCCAAATAATGATGAAAATGTACAGCCAGAGAATTTGAATATCAACGACTAGCAACAAAATGCACAGTTAGAAACTGCAATGCATGTTGAAGAAAAACACAAACAACAACAAGATACACGCGTATGCACGCAGCAACAAAAAAAAAAGACAACGAGTTAGAAGGAGTACAGTTCAATGCTGAAATCAAAAACAAAGCAAGAAACAAAGAGCAAAACGCAGAGCAACAACAAACACATACAGACGTAGAAGAAGAAGCAGAGTGCGGTGTATCAGGAAAAATTTTGACGACCCGAGTGGGTGGGTGCAGCGGTGGCGTTTATTTGAAGAGTAACAATCAATCGAGTAAGATGTCCGACCGCGAAATAAATAAGGAAAATTTTGATATATTGGACACACCGACTGTGAAGAATCGCTGAATAAGAAAAATGATTCAGTTCCACTCAACATGGTGCGACCCTTCGTTGCGGTGTACGATGGAAAAGGAGATTTTTGTATTACCCAGTTACAAAATGTTAGAAAGCATTTTCAGCTCAGCGATGACGTGTTGCGACTACTGTTTATAACACCACTCGACGGCAAGGCTCAAGCTTGGGTACATGCTAGAAGTAATGCAGTGCCAGAGAGTTGATGATTTGTTGCAGCATTTTCGTTCGGTATTTAGAGCCAAGCAAAGTAAACTACAGTTGCGCAAGATGTTCCAGGACCGAAAGTGACAAACGGATGAGCGTTTTGCTGATTATTTCGTAGACAAAGTTATGCTCGCAGAAAATGTTCAGTTTTGTTAAACGAAGTTCAGTTCCCAAAATTAAATTAATGAATTTACAAAATGTTTTGTAATATGGATTAAAAAATAGTATTTATGAACAAAATTATTGAAATTGAACTAATCATGGTTGCTGATGAATCTATGGGATATTCTGTGATATTATATCGAGATTTTTTGAAATGTAGTAATAGTAAAATTATTTTATGTACATCATTGAGAATTGAATATTGAGAATTCAGAAATTTCAAAAGAAATTACAGTTGAGAAAGAGAAGAAAGAAAAAGTTGAAACAAACTTGGAAATTTTCAACTCAAAAAATTATGTTAAAACTTTAAATAAACATTTCTAAAACGTCGAATGATTTAAATGAAAATAGATATTATGATGATTTTGCCCTGATGAACTTAAAATACGTAGTGAAATAAAACTTATGTTGGAAAACAAGAGTTAGATGATCTATTAGAGAAGGATCTCATAAGAAATAATGAGTCGGAGTATATGTCAGCGATAGCTTTGGGAAGAAAACTGGAGAGTTAAGAATGTGTGTTGACTTTAGAAATTTGATTAAAGTTACAGTAAAACACATTTATCCTATTCCTTTAATTGGTGATAGATATTATAAAGATTAGGCAACGAAAATTTATTTACGAAATTAGATTTAAAAAACTGATTTTTCCATATTTTTATGAATGAAGATTCTATTAAGTACACATCTTTTATTACACCTTTAGGGCAGTACGAATTTACAAGAATGCCATTTGGGTTTGAAAATGCTACGTAAATTTTCCAAATGTTTATTAACAAAGTCGAGTACTCAGAGCGTCGCGCCAAATCCAACTTGTCATATGCTGCTCAGGTACAAAATGTACCTCAAAATCAAGTTCACACGTCTAATTCTTCAATTGCAATGGAAGCATACGTTTGTATGTAGACAATCGTCGTTTAAATGCGATTACCACAACGGATACGTATCGGCTTCCTCGAATGGACGATCTGTTGCATGCCGCAAAAACACCGTTCATGTCTATATTATATTTAAAAGCTGGTTATTGGCAAATAAAAAACGCAGTACAAGATAAGACCAAAACTTCATTTACGACACCATTTTTCATCTATATTTTTAACAGAATGCCATTTGGTTTAAAGAATGCGCCAACAAAATTCCAGCGCTTGATCGACAAATTTCGTTCTGACCTACCGAATATTTTAATACTGGCGTATTTGGATGACATAATATGCTCCAAAGATCTGAAAATACATATTGCAAATTTACAGCAAACATTTAAAAGATTGAGAGAGTTTGGCTTCCATCTCAATAGAGAAAAATGTTTTTTTTTTTGTCAACCGGAAGTGAAGTATCTGGAACATATTCTTACTATTGATGGTTTAGAATCAATCAATTAGAGAAAACGGATGCGATTCTCAAACGCTCAAATCCGAAAAATATTAAGCAACTCATCTCATTTTTACAAATAAATTTTTATGATAAATTTCGCCGAAGTTTCAAAACCATTGTCAAATCTGATGAAAAAGAACTATTAGCTTCACCGCCTATATTACAACAAATCAACGAAGACAAACCTTTTATTTTGAAAACCGATGCGAGCAACTATGCTATCTTGACTTCTGGCCACAATTTATACAGAGATTATCAGTTTTTGCGTAGTTAACTATATTTTTCTTTGAGAAACGGAAGTCGGTATATTATCTGAATCTCGCAAAACGACACTTTTCAGTACAACCATATCCTATTGTATAAGATGTGAATATATACATGCTGAACCTTTTTCGAAATAGTATAGCTTTGATATTATATCGATGAAAAAACTTGAAATAGAAACAACAAATAGATGATAAGATGATCAATTAGTGGTCAAATAAAATAAAATAAAATGTTTTTTTCTGAAGTTAGAAGTTGTCAATTAGATGAAAATAGTTCCAAATCGCATAAATATTAATGGATTAGAAGTTATCATCACTAGATTCCAATTTTGGCTAATTTAAGTCAAAAACATTTTTAGTTGAGAACTGTCCTATGAGTATAGTGTCCCTTATAAGTGACATTGGCTATTAGGCCATCTTGTGTAAATACCAAAACTTAGTAACTACTTATTTCTACTTGAATTTATTACTTATACATATTTTTAACAATATTTAATCAAAATAACTGTATAGAATAACAAAATATTAATTAATGTGGTAGAACATAGATCAGGAAAACGAAGGCAACATGTCGAAGCATTAAGTTGAAATTTAAGTATAATGTGTGTTTAAACTAACACATTTGAAGAAAATTTAGTGATATGCCAGAATAGAGATCCAAAGATAGCCAAGTTAAAAGAAGAATTACAGAATCACGAGCATCAATTTTAAGAGATGAGAATGGTATTATATATGGTCTATGTGCCGGAAGCAATTAAAAACCATGTTCTATACAAATATCACGATGAAATGGGCCATGTATGCATCAATACTGGTTTCATATTAAGACGAAAGTAAAATAATATACTAATAATTGCTTAAAGTGTGTAGCATTTTCGGAAAATAATGGTAAAATTGAAACAACATTCCAAACTCTCAAAAACCGTTCGAAATGTTACATATAGATCACTATGGGCCAATAGATAAAAGTACAGTTAAAAAATATTTGATTGTCGTCATAGAAGCTAGCACCAAATTTGTGAGATTATATCCGACTAAAACTACCGCTACTAAAGAAGTCATAGTAGCATTGCGGGAATATTTTAGGTACTGTAAAGTAGGCCAAAATATATACTGTTGGACAGAGGTACAAGCTTTACTTCTAAAGAATTTACTTCGAACAATTTATAGAAAAGAACGATATTCAGCATATGACCAAGTTGAGAGAATCAACAGAAATCTAGAGCCAATGATTGCAAAACTTGTAGATTCAGAAAATAATATTTACTGGGAAAAAGTAGTAGAAACAGTTGAATTTTCATTAAATAACACTAACCATAGAATGATTAATGAACATCCAAGCGTTATGTTATTTGAAAGTTATAGATACTTCTCGAGAAAATATTTTGATAGAACAAGAAAATGATAGACATTTAGGAAAAATTAGAGAAAAATCAGTTACAAGCTCAAGCTTATAATGAAAAATATGTAAACTTAAAACGTAAAGGTCCGATAAAATATAATGAAGGCGATTACGTATATAGCTAGAAAATTAATACCAAAATGTAAAGGTCCATACAGAGTTAGTAAAATCTTCGAAAATGATAGATATCTAATTGAAGATATTAAGGGTTTTCAACAAACACAAATTCCGTGTAAAGGTATTTGGGCTTAACAAAACAAAAAAGTTGATGACAAAGTTGATTCATATGGTCAGTATGGCCGAATTGTAGTATATGTAGTATAAGTAGTGTAGTACATCTAGTATAAGTAGTATGTAAGAATGCAAACCTGTATTAGTATATAAGCCTAGTTATATACAGCCTTGGCCAAAGGTTGAGGCACACTATTAAAGTTGAATTCAAACTATGTTAGTTTTATATAAAAATCTGAAACGCCAATTTGAAAAATCCTTATTTTTTATGAGTTAACTAATATTAAGTAGATCTTAGATCTTTTAGCCGCTATATCCGAAAAGGATCCTTTTTTTAGGAGCTTTTAAATCCGTTTCCAAATCCAATTTAAAACGGTCATAGGACATGTAAAATAATTTTACATCAAGAGTTCAAGCCCTTAAACCACAAAAATATAAATATTTAGAAAAACAAAAAAAGCTATAACATTTTAAAAATGACAAATACCATTTTTCTAAATAAAAATAATAAAAAATGGAAATTATGAATTTTGGCGAAGCAATAAACCTCGGGTTTACAACAAAAAGTCCGTGAAGATACGGGTACTATGTAAAAGTGCCGCAAACTTTTGGCCAAGGCTGTAATGTATATGCGAGTGAGGACGCTGTGGTGCAGCGTCTCACTCTGAAGAAGTGAGTAACAAATTGTGATTTGAAAAGATAACATCGTGTCATTACTCTAACACACTTTTCATAAAAGAATAGGAGCAAGTTAAACTCAATTGGAATTAAATTAATTCATTTATTAAAAATAAAAATGTACATACATAACCAAAATTATTTATTTTTAGAAAAAATTTCGTTACTTACAGTTATCAATGGACTAGAAAAAAGCGTTCATTGTACTAGGCATTCGTTATATCGGGGTTCGTTATACTGGACCACCACTGTATTACACATACAGTATGGAGCCAACAACAATTCACAGGAATACAATACCACGGCAATGCAAAAAATATTTCAATGACTTTCATCAACAAAAAAAAATATATATATGGTCCTCGATGTTGATGTTGTCTCATTTGGAATATATGGTTCCGAAAAATCGCTGCTCTTACCACCAAAAATTCAAATCTTAATCTAAGTTAAGCTCCTCTTTTTTAACAGAATAAAACAGGTTTGCCATTTTTAACATAATTCAAAAAATTCAGAAAATTAAGAGGGAGAAAAATAAAGTTTATTTTGCGCAAGTCCCGATGATTACCCACCCGAAAATGGTGTCTTGTGCCATGATGTGGCCGAAGGAGTTTGGCATCATTGAGGGCTTAAAAATTCGCAGACAAATATCGGTCCCTAACACGTCATGGCGTTAATACAACTTTTCATCGGCCAGATTCAAATTGAGGAATTGGTCGAAAGGTCTCGAATCAACCGAATGAGAGGGCATCTTCACAGGCACCATATTGCTCACTCGAGGTAGAATCTCAATGACTTCGAGTGTTTGAACCACGCACGTGTGCTGTCACTGTCAAATTCGAGTAGATCATCTCCGTGGCAATGTGCATTCTTCGAACCAGTCGCCGAGATATGATGGATCCTCGGTGGCAGGAATTAATGCGTGCCCTAATGGTCTCAACCCGTCCAGTTCCATAAATCTTCACCTTCACCGTGGGCGATGGGCACGGATTTTTGAGCTACTAATGCCCAAGGCTTGGGTCGGATGCGCTCTCTCGCATCTCGTATTCGTTCTGGTCGCCGCGGATCATAGAGCTCACCAGAATTGGGTCGCATTTGTCGCCGTCTAGAAACTGACCCAGACTGAGTCCAACTTGCGTCTGAGTCCAGCTTGTAGAGGGGGACGGAAAAGGCGATTGTCCGTTAACCACGACGGACTAGGTCTGGGTCTACCGGCTTCGTGTTGGTCTTCATCTTCTCAATTTGCTGACGACTCCGTACGGGAAAGCCAAGTCGGTCGAGGACTTTGTCGTCCCGAATAGAAAGAAGAAGCAATTTTGTCAAAAAAAAATATGATTAATTTTACTATTGGCCACGTTATTACACCTTTCGCCGTTTTCACTTACACGTCTCGCACTCTCTCATCCTGTCCTTCGAAGATTTTGGAGCAATATTACGAGTTGGTGTTTCCATTTGTATCGCTTTTGCAATTCCTTTAAATATTTAGTTTTCCAACGCTGACTAAATTGTTGTTGATTTGCCTTTCGTTTTTGCCACCGACTCACTATTAATATTGGAGCATTAGAAATTTCTGGCTCTGCTCTGGAGAGGAGGGGAGTTCTGGGAAAAAATGTCCTGGTGTCAGAGGCATTAAATCATTGTTGGATTCTGACTAAGTGGTCTCGAGTTTAGACATGCTTCAATTCGCGATAGCATTGTCGCAAATTCCTCAAATGTGTATTTCATGGAGCCAGTCATATTTCGAAATTGTGTTTTGAAGCTTTTGACTCCTGCTTCCCATAAGCCCTCCATGTGAGGTGCTCCGGCGGGGTTAAATGCCACGAGATCTGGTTATGAGCGTAAACGATAGTGACCTGAGCGACCATAGTCTGAACGAAGTGTTAAAAATCATTTTTGATTTCTTTGGATGCACCAACAAAATTAGTCCCATTGTCCGAATAAACGTGCAATGGAGAACCTCGTCTCGCCATAAACCTGGCAAAGGGAGCTAGAAACTTCGCCGTCGATAAATCACTGGTGGGTTCCAAGTGGATTGCTTTAGTTGCCAAACAAACGAAGACGCAAACGTAACATTCGTTATTAGACAGGCTCGGCGTGTATAGTTTTTTTTATCGAACGGACCTGCAAAATCCAGTCCGGTTGTGGAAAACGGTCGTGTTAAGGTTGTCCGTTCTGGAGGAAGCGCCCCCATAATTTGGTTAATGTAGTTAAAACGCAAATTTTACAATTGTGAATTGTCGTTTTAATCAAAGTTTTCGCTTTGGGAATCCAAAATTCCATTCGGAGAAGACGAAAGACTAGTTGGTTCCCACTATGCAGACTGATTTCATGGACAAATTTTGTGAGCAGTCGAGAAAACTGACAATTATATGGAAGAATGATAGGGTGTTTCGGTGAACGGTGCATAACGCGAGCCGACCACCCACTCTTAGAATCCCTTCAGGATCGAGAAAAGGATTTAACATTGAAATCGAACTGTTTACACCGATTGGGATATGTAATTATTACTTATGGTATTCCGGAGCGAAGTAAATTTTCTGGGAAAGTATAATCAAACGTCTTCATCGTTATTTATATCAAGAGACACATATGTATTAGTAGAGTAGAGTATTATAAAAACGAAACATATAAGCAAGAACTTCTAACGCTTTGGACAAAGATGAAAAACATCCAAGCACGTTATTATAGTTCAAAAAGAACTTAAAATGAGATCGGATAGATTTTCTTTTTAATTTGACATTTTCAAGGACTTTACTGGTTGACCATTTTTGACGTGGTTCTTTTAATCACTTAAGACATTGCCACCAAAGTTCATTCAGCATTCCGCCGGGTTGTCATGAGAATCGACTTGGGACCAGTTCACAATTCCAATTTTTGCGACTCGATTGGCTACGAATGTAGTCCAAATGCATGGATCCAACAATACTGCTCCACAGAGTTCTAATCGGGGTAATGATATTATTTTCACCGGAGCTACTCAGAATTTGAATCTTCATTCGCATATAGAGCACGGCGGCATACACCTTTTCGGAGGCATCGCAAAATCCATGAAATCATCAAGAAGTATTTGCGAATTATTAAAACGTCAATTTTCGCTTTTTCATAAAACTGTGGGTCTGCGAGTTGAAGATTGGGAATGGTATGGAGTTGAGAATTCTTGATGGACACCGTCGCCAGTTCTCCGGTGAGTTTCGAAAGAATAAAGAAGAAGCTTCCATTCTCAGATTCGCATCATTTGGTGAGTCAATGGCAAGGTTGCACATCTTAGTTATTGTTGTTGAAACTTTATTACTCAGCCCCGATGCTTAAGCATTGACACGAGTTGGCTGAATTTCCAATGTTTTTCGCACTTGCTCTGATATGAAAGTGGCTTCAGATCCGGGATCTATCAAGGCTCTCGCAACGCATTCCTTGTCTTGGTGATAAACCCTCACCCAGGCGATTCCCAATATAACCTTTTTATTGCTCGAGACAAAATAGGATAGAGTTTCTTCAGAATCATGGTTTGTATAGTCACGGCATGACTAGAAGTATTCACGAGTGAACTGGTATGGGGTGGTGAGCTTCCGGGTGGACAGGGTGAAGTTACATGAGTGGCAGGTTTGTCCAGAGGTTGACGATGCAAAAGAGAATGGTGTTGTTGTTTGCAAGTTAAACAATTGAAAGTGCGGCGTAATTTTACTTTACCACACACAGCGCCAAATCCAATAATTTATATGTCTAATGATAGTGTTTTCAGTGTATATTCCAACCAAAAAAAAAAAAAAAAAAAGGGGCGGACTCATTTGGTTTGGTCATAAATTGAGGTCAAAGGTCAAATTAATGATTTTTTGATTAATGATTAATTAATGATTTTTTTGGACGTGGGTGTGGTAAACTAAAATTGTTCCCTTACAGCTTAAATTAATAACTTTTGTATTTGTATTGTATTGAATTTAATGTCAGACACCATTTCCAAAGATTTGATGTCAGACACCATTTCCAAAGATTGGAACTGGTAAGAAAACTATCGAGATCTTCCCATGCTGGAATTTCAAATTTCATCGTAATGGATTGTTCCCAGAGAGCTAGTATGGTCTCCAGCAGCCATGTAGAACATAAAAAAAACAAAAACTACATCCCAATTACCTATAACAATCTCATATATTGCTGCTCGACAATTTTTTATGTTCCTTTGTAGTCCTTTAGTGAATCTTCCGATTCAACCGGAACTGCTGGTAATTTCAAATTCGATCAAACGATCGGACAGACGGATGAACGTGTTGATGGACGATCATTAAATTGTGCTTCAAATTCGATCATACGATCGGACAGACGGATGAACGTGTTGATGCAATCCATTATATTAGAACCGATATTAATTCTCAAATATTCACGAAATATTTAAGAATTTACTAAAAAATTCCATTATAATAATAATATAATAATAATCACGAATTTAACAGGTGGCAACGCATTTTCTTGTAAAATATTCAAGATCAATTGCTGCGGTTTTATTTTGTTGTATGCCAATTAGTGAATGTGGATATCAGTGGTTATTCAATCCCTCGTAGTTGGTAATATTGTTGTTCGGTTGTTGATTCTGTTTTACTTCATCTTCGTTTTGGTGTATGGAATCCCTCGTTGTATGGCTCCTAGGATTGTTGTGGTGTACTTTTTATTTGTGACTTATTGAAATCAAAAATGATTTCGGGGATTGGTTGTACAAATTTTTTTTAAAATTTGATAATGAAAATTAACACAAAATGGCGCGATATTAATGTAGGATGTGTATTTTTATTCTGCAGTGTGATTGTGATTCAATAGTTTTATTGTGTAAATGAACTGTAGTAAGGTGTAAAATGGTAGTGTAGATGTGGTGTGTCGATTATGATGTGAGGTTGAGAGCTGGTGTGATAGTGGTATACGATTTAGTGAACGATGGCTTGTGAAATGGCGATTTAGTAGGTGGATTGTGATGATGTGTGTGTGTGTGTATCTATAATGAGTGGGGGTACAATTCGTTCTGGTACCACTTTCTTGATTATTATTTTGATTGATTTTCAATTCTCTCACGGATGAGCCGGTGTTGAGAAATTGGAAATTGGTTCGTATAACCCAATTGGAGTCGAAATAAAGATAATTAGAAATGTTAGAGTGGAAGAAAAAACGAAATCTTGCGCGGATCTATTATTTATGGCACCAAGGATTCTGGATTTATAATTTATTCCACGTACCTTTCTTCTTTTCTGCTGAGGGAGTATCCTGGGGATGTGGCGTATCCGGCTCGAAGGACCAAATGTGCAATCGCGGGAAAATTTTACATTAGAGAGGTTCGATGGCGGGAAATCCAGAGTTTCCACAGCTTCGCTAATTTTCTGGATTGACTCGTGATTTGCCGCAATGCGATCGCTCTTGAGTGCCGAATAAGAATAAAGAAGAAAAAGTGTCAATATAAAATTTTTTTTAAACAAATAGTTTTATTTCTTTATTTCATTTCATATGTATTCTGAATTTTGTAAGATTTCGCGCAACAATTCTTTATCTCTCCGTAACCCATTGAGCTAGCATCACGGTGCAACTCTAACATATTTCGGATCATATAGTGCAAGAATCGGAGCTTATATTAACTTTTCCTTAAGCATTTCAAATGTTTCTAACTCTCGTTGCCTGAAAATAAATGTACAATCTTTTTTTGTTAAGTCATACAACTGGTTTGGCCAACACAGACAATTTTTTAATAAATCTTCTATATAATCTTCTATAATAAGAACAAAGACAATGAAAGCTTTGTACAGTGTGCAGTTTCTGTGATACCGGAAAGTTTTTTACTGCCTCTATGCCGTGTTCATCTGCTTTTATTCCTTTTCCTGTAATTTTTTACCCCAAATACTTCAAACTTGATTGCAAAAATTCGCATTTATCCAACCGTAGTTCAAGCTTGTTTTCAACTAACCTCTTAAAAACTTCACTAATTATTATAAAATGTTCCTGTATAAGTGTCAAAAAGTGTCAATATAAAATTTTTTCTAAAAAAAAGTTTTATTTCTTCAAATCGCTGCTTTTATACTATGTTCACACCGAGCCGAAAATACTCATTTTCGCATTTTTGCCTTGGAAAAACTGTCAAACGAAAATGAAAATTCTTCTCAATTTCGCCGAAAATACGATGAAAATGCGATACTCATCTCTGGTTTTGTTATATTTATCATTGTGATTAGCATTATTCTGAAGTGAAATTACAAAAACATAAACAAAAATAAAATAAATAAATCAAAACAAGATTCGTGAAAATAAAAGACAAAAATATGGAAAAACGTAAACATAAAAAGAAGAAGTTTGCGGTCTTCTCAGACCGAGGAGCTCTTGATGGAATTGTGGTCCAAGAAAATTGGAGAGTAACGTGGGGTAAGAAGAAATAGCCACATTTTGGAGGAGATAGCAGTGGAGCTGTAGAAGCACGGCTGTTCAGTTAATAAAAATTTTGAAGAATTTCTTTTTCCGAATTCACATTGTATTTATTTGGAAAAAATTTAAACAATGAAAATGGGCATGTCAAACGAAATTGACTTCTTTCGGTATGAACGGCCGCAACCGCATTTCGTTTGAAAATGTTTGTCGAAAATGCGCATTATTATTATTATTATTTATTTTCATTTATTGTACACTAAGACTAGGTCTTTTTTAGTACTACATAAGTATAAATTACAAGTGGAACTTTAAACATTAAATTAAAATTAAGGCTATTCGGATTATTTCAAATTTCATATTAATATCTTAATTGCTTAATTGCTGAGATTGCTTTTCGTGATCAGGGGTGGTGCGAAGAAGACAATGCAGTGGCAGTGACGTGAACAGCGGCGTTGGCTCAAACAGGTTATAAATAAGATGTTGCCTCATTTGTCAAACATGGCTATAAATGAGATGTTGCCTCATTTGGAATATATGGTTATAATTGAGATGTTGCCTCGTTTGCCATACAAGTCTTTAAATTAAATGTTGCCTCATTTGGAATATATGGTTATAAATGAGATGCGAAAGGCACTGTTTGTAAAGCACTAAGATGTGTCTCAGATCTGTGCAGCATACATCACTACACAGTATGTAACTTGTCAACAGTTTTCGTTAGATCTTTTTCGGACATCCTATATTCAATTCAATGCTGCTTACAAACGTGCAAGCGTTTCGCATACGATCTCTATGTTTGGCATTAATCAGATATCTGATTGCACTCTGAATGAGAATCTCGTAGCCATTTATATAAAGTGTGATATTTTCCAGCTTTTTTTCTGCCTCTGTCTTTTGCCCTGACACTTCTACGCCAACAATTTGTAACCAATTCTAAACTATAGGGGTATTCAGACGACTGATTTAGAATTGTATATCTTCTCAAGTTTCAGCATACAAATTAGTTTTTTCATTAGTTCCTTAGAGTATTGCTTTTTATGTCAAATTTCAAAGGCAATTGTGACATTTTATTATACAAATATAGTCAACAAATTCTAGTCAGGCTTCAACTCGATTAGAATTGTATTACAAAAACAAATTGCACGGCATACAATTCTAAATCAGTACGTCTGAATACCCCTTATATTTCGTAAAACTTTTGGTAAAGTTCATTAAGGCAGTTTTCTACGTTCTCAGTTTCAACTTTTGTCAGTTACTAATCTATCCATAAGGTTTCAAAATCATAATGCTTGGAATTTTGCAAAGTAGCTAGAATGGCTTTTATTGTTCAATGATTGTTTTTGCAAAAATACAATTCAAATGGAAACAATGAAAATAATTTAAGTAAAATATGGATGGATTGGGATCAATATGAAAACAAATGTAAATTTTAATGAAAATACAATTATTAGAAATACATTTTGGCAATTGAATAAGAAAACGAATATAATAGTAGTTTTGAACTGAATATCGATACAAATATGTGTGTGTAGCGATTAAAAATAAATGTTCCTAACTTCTTAACACTAGAAAGACCGGAGCGGTCATGTTGACGGTTTTTCGCGATATTTTAAAATTACAGACATGTGTAAATGAACTAATTAAGGAATATAAAACTTGTTCTTGTTTTATGATGAATTATGTAATATTTAGCCCTAGCGTCTAAATGAGAGCTCATGGTCTTTCTAGTTATACGAAAATGCTGGTCTTTCTAGACTTAACAAATATTACGTAAAACCTGAGAGTCCTAAAGAACAACTGATAAAAACGAATTGAAGCTATCTTTATATAATACGATAATTACTTTTATAATAATTGAATTTTTGCATTTAAAATTTGGAGGTGGTTGCTGATCATTCCAATAGTCATAGTGATCAGTAGAGTATTAGAGGAAGGAGAATATTCACCAAATAAAATAAATAAATAATAAAATAATAAAAAAAATAAAAAAATATTTATAGAAAGTGAATTATGGGGGTAGGTGTTTCTTTTTTACATTTTTTAAGGAGTCTAAAAAAGATACAGACATGACAACTTGGTAGCAAATAAGTTTAGACACGCTGAGCACGATGACACTAAAATCTCAATTTTGTCCTAACTCCACTTAGGCAGTTATGGCTTGTGACCACTGATATATCAATGTCAATCCTTAACACTTTTGTGGCCATACGGACCTCGAAACCTAGGAATTAACTTTTTACAAACCCCTGTATGTGTATCAATTTTTAATCATTACATAGTCTCCTTCAACATATTCTTTAGGTGACTGACGTTTTTTATCTACGTACTTTTTATTATTAGCCTGCGCTCGTTCTTGTTATAACGCAGCTCTTTCACGTAGTACCTTACGACTTAGTTGTTCTTTACTTCGCTCGACTTCACTTAGACATTCCCCTAACATATCTATCACTTTTCCTCTCTGTTTTATGCCGAAAAGCATTTTACTTGGATGTTATTTTATTGTTCGCTGTAATAATTATTAAGCGTATACGAAAACAGTATCCCAGTGAAGTCCCATTTCAGGAACGACCATTTTTGCTATCATTGGTCCTAAACTCTTATTCACCCTTTCGACTTGACCATTTGCCTGAGGGGAACCGGTTGCTACTTTATAATGTTAATTATTATGTTTTTCTAAAAATTCTTGAAAATCACCAGACGTAAAACAGCTTCCACTATCGGAAACTATAATTTTTAGGTGGCTATATGATCTAAAATAATCAGTAATAGTACTTCTATAGTATTCGTAGTCTTAGTGGAATACAGCCGAACGAACTTTGTGCAGGCATCAATTACGACAAGAATGTATTTTTTTATCGAGACTTATCAACAGGGTCATAATGATCCACATGCACTAACTCAAAAGCTAAATTTCCCTTAGGTATATTGTGCAAAAATCTTTCTTCACGGTCATGTTAAGCTGATTATGCAATGCACTTTAAACAATTTTGTATGTGTGTGCTTACTTTGACTTTTATTTTTGGAAACCAATAGATTTTCAAAATAAGTTCACTAGTTTTATTGATTCTTATATGCAATATTTCGTCGTGATACTTATGAATAATATAATTTTCCATATCTTCAGGCACACAAAACCTGACATTACCATCATTATTTTTTGTAAAAACTCCATTTCGCATTTCATATGTATTCTGAATTTTGTAAGATTTCGCGCAACTCAATTCTTTATCTCTCCGTAACCCATTGAGCTAGCATCACGGTGCAACTCTAACAGATTTCGGATCATATAGTGCAAGAATCGGAGCTTATATTAACTTTTCCCTAAGCGCTTCAAATGTTTCTCACTCTCGTTGCCTGAAAATAAATGTACAATCTTTTTTTATTAAGTCATACAACGGTTTGGCCAACACAGACAATTTTTTAATAAATCTTCTACAGTAAGAACAAAGACAATGAAAGCTTTGTACAGTGTGCAGTTTTTGTGGTACCGGAAAGTTTTTTACTGCCTCTATGCCTTGTTCATTTGCTTTTATTCCTTTTTATTCCTTTAGTTTTTTCTTAGTTCCTTAGAGTATTGCTTTTTATGTCAAATTTCAAAGGCAATTGTAACATTTTATTATTTATTTTACAAATATAGTCAACAAATTCTAGTCAGGCTTCAACTCGATTAGAATTGTCTTACAAAAACAAATTGCACGGCATACAATTCTAAATCAGTACGTCTGAATACCCCTTATATTTATGTACTCTCTTCTCTGCCGCCAATACTTCAATAGTGTGCTGCTACCAAGGTGTTTTCGTCAAACTTTTGGTAAAGTTCATTAAGGCAGTTTTCTACGTTCTCAATTTCAACTTTTGTCAGTTACTAATCTATCCATAAGGTTTCAAAATCATAATGCTTCATGCTTGGAATTTTGCAAAGTAGTTAGAATGGTTTTTATTGTTCAATGATTGTTCTTGCACAATACAATTGTTCAAGTACAATTCAAATGGAAACGATGAAAATAATTTAAGTAAAATATGGATGGATTGGGATCAATATGAAAACAAATGTAAATTTTAATGAAAATACAATTTTTAGAAATACACTTTGGCAATTGAATAAGAAAACGAACTAACTAACTTCTTAACACTAGAAAGATCGGAGCGGTCATGTTGACGGTTTTTCGTTTCAAAATATCCATATATCGCAAAAATTAATTTTCTGTTAACATTCTGTTTTACAAAATAAAGTATTTTAAAATTACAAACATGTGTAATTGAACTAATTAAGGAATATAAAAATTGTTGTTGTTTTATGATGAATTATGTTATATTTAGCCCTAGCGTCTAAATGAGAGCTCATGGTCTTTCTAGTTATACGAAAATGCCGGTCTTTCTTTCTAGTCTTAACAAATATTACGTAAAACTGGAGAGTCCTAAAGAACAACTGATAAAGACGAATTGAAGCTATCTTTATATAATACGATAATTACTTTTATAATAAGAGGTGGTTGTTGATCATTCCAATAGTCATAGTGATCAGTGAAGTATTAGAGGAAGGAGAATATTCACGAAATTTTGTATAGTTTTCCTGTGATTACCCTACAGTGTATGTACCTTGATTTGGTTGAGTATGCTGATTTTTTTGTTGGTTCAAAAATACAAATTATTGGCCTTTACGAGAGTCTTTGACCAAGCTAATCGCAATAATTGGTGTTGTGTGTTTGTAATGATTTGCACCATTGAAAGAGACCTACTGTTTAATGTCGAATCCGAACGGCTGTGATTTTTATGGAAAATAATATTCTCAGAAGTTTGCCATTGCTCGCCGGAAGGAGGAGGTAAAGAAAAATGTATATTGGCTGAACCGGGATCGAACTAACTTCAATTCCTAAATAATTCGAGTGGAATTTTCGTTCACGATTTGTTTAAATGCAAAAGACTGTATAAGATATGTGTATCTTAATCAGATAACTTGTTGTCATCATAGTTATTGTCAATTCACACTTGTCGGCACACATTACAATTTTAGGTTATTTGGTCATCGCCTACAGACTTTTGAAGTTTAGCTGTATACCAGTTTTAATTAACCATAGGAGTTCTGGAAGCGAGCACTCTACTCAGCACCTCTTTTACAGAGCGCACAAGACGCTCCCACGCCCCTCCCATATGAGGGGACGCTGGGGGTATAAACTGCCATTTCGTTGTTGAGGTTGTAAAAGTTCTCACCATTAAAAAAAAATTGAGTCAATCGGGTGTAGTTGGTAGAAGAAAATCTTTTTTTTACTGTGCCAACATCGAAAGTTACCTACTGGGCCTACTCAGGCCACATATATGTGTCTTTAGCCTGGTTTTAGTGCGCGTTATTCAGATATTAATAGCTTGCACTTCCATATTTGGTTAGGTTCGGTAAAAAAATGATTGAGCCAAATCGGGATCGGGAAAATCCGATGACGGTAAAACGTAGCGCATCGGCCCCAAAGTGGTCCAGTTTTGGAAACTTTTCACATAAATCGTTCATAGCTTCTCCGGGAAGACTCGTAGAGGGGTCAAATGTATTACCAGGTCCTATTATTTTTCAGCTCCCATACATACCGACCCCCTATTTGTCGCCCTTTTGGAGGTCCCCATACAAAATGCTAATTTTTCATACATTACAAAAAATCTCTCTAACTATCCAGGAGTTAGTCCTACGGAGCTCAATTGTATTACGAGGTCCTATTATTTTATTACCCCCAACATTTTACCCATACATATCTACCCCCTATCTGCTCCCCTTCTGAGGGACTCCATACAAAAACTCAAAAATTAATAAAAATGTAGAAAAAAACCACCGGCATGACTCGTAGATGAGTCAAGCGTATAACCTGGTCCTACTTTTTTCCAACCTCCGACATTCCTCCCATACATACCTACCCTTTATCTCTTCCCCTTCTGGGGGTCCCCATACCAAAAAGTCATCAAAATGGGATTTCATGTATTAAATACTGCTATTGATGCTTTGAAAGATATACCAAAAAGTTATATAAAAGTTAAACCATTGGGTTGTTCTCGCTTGTTGGAAATTGTTTCTTGTAATTGGCGAACACTAATAATAAATCTTGAAACTCCTCTTCATTCCGGCAGAGTCTTGGACCATCTTCACTCCTCTTTCTGTCGTATCGTTCACCACTCTCAACTTCTGGACTATTTTTACAGCTTCTTTGTAGTCGTCAGGCTCATCCCAAACGGTTGGAGGTTGATTTAAAATATCTTGAGATAATTGTGACGAAATCGCTTTATTCGGTTTTCATGAAAACGTCGTTGACGTATTTGAGTTTCATTGTTAGTTTTTTTACGCCGATGTGTCTGATTACATTAACTGCAGGAGCAGGTGTCTTTACATAGCACACTTAGAACACACGCTATATGAAATGACTGTCCTCCGAATTTATAGTGAAGTCCGAATTTATAATTTTATTTCATTTTCTTATACTTATGCATATTTAGATTAATAAAAAAATAAATAAATTAAAAAAATATATATATTTTTTTTCTATCATCCTTTCATATTATCCTTTTCGGGAGGACTAACTGTGCACAAATATAAGCCAAAAATATATACAATATATAAGAGCTCATATAGAAGATATCGTAGGATATTAATAGCACATATATATACACCATAGCATGCAATAAAAGTTACAAACTCTCCATTTATTCGATGGGCCTCTTCAGGCCCAGTAGGTTTTGTTATCGCCTCCGAGTGTGTTGCCCATTCTAGGGTTAATAGAACGCCATATCTCGTCTCTCTAGATCGTCGTACAGATACCATCATCGGTCCAAAATAGTCAACGCACCGAATATCGTCTTGAGTTGTTGTATAAAGAATATTTTGAACGCCCTGCGTTCGATACTTCCACACTCTGACGCACTGAATTACCCTAGCAACTCTTCGCACCAGAATTCTACAAGTCGATGCAACTTCAGCTTCGATCGATAATAGTGATGCGTTAGAGGCTTCCTGTAAGCTATGGCAACCTACGTATCTAGCACGGAGCTCCTGGATGGTCCATTTAGCCAACGACTACGACAGAAGAAATCTGGAGTCCTCTTCCACTTCGTTGCCTCATCAGCTACGTTTTCGTCAGTGGGTACCCAACGCCAATTGAGTACCTTCGACAATTCTAAAATTTTGCTCACTCGAAAGGCTACGAATGGTTTATAACGGCGATGATCCGATCGCAGCCACGAGAGGACTGTGCGTGAATCCGACCAAAATGTCTGTCTCTTATTTTTCAAAGTCAGAGACTCACCTAAACTTTTAGCCAACCGTGCACCAATCCAAGCAGCTTGTAGCTCCAGCCGAGGTATCGACAACATCTTAAGTGGAGCAATTTTCGTTTTACAGCCAAGTAAGCTGCAGGATACCTTTCCGCCTGCCGAGCATCTTAGATAGCTCACAGCTGCATATGCATCCTCGCTTGCATCGACGAACGTATGCATTTCCAAGTGCGGGAAATGATCAAATTCCATCGTGATGAAGCATCTTGGGATCCGCATACTTTCTATATCTGGCAAGAGTCGCGTCCACCTAATCCATTTCCCATACTGCTCCTCACCTATCGGCTCATCCCAGGCACAGCCTGTTCGCCAAGTCTCTTGAAACAATATCTTAGCATATACTACGTAAAAGGCCAGGAGCCCAAGCGGATCAAATATCGTCATAAGAAGGCTGAGAACTTCTCTTTGGCCGACGCACACCATTCAGCAAATCACTGTTCTGATATCGTGGGGATATTTTAAATATAAAGCTATCAGTCATCGTATCCCACCACATGCCAAGGACCTTTTCAGTGGCCGCTTCATCATCTGGACTGAAGCTCAGCTGCTGGATTGATTGAGCGTTTAGCGCCTGCAATACGAACTGAGAATTTGACACCCAGTTTCTAATGTGATATTCGGACTGAGAATGTATGAAAAACACGTCGCGTGCCAGTTGGATCGCTACGTCGACCGTGTCTACACTATCCAGCATGTCATCGACATAATGATTCTCCAGAATGCAAAGCGCTGCTCTAGGGTACTTAAGTTGATACTTCTGGACATTTAAGGTCTTGACATACTGGGCACAACTAGATGAACAGGTGGCACCAAATGTCATTACCTGCATCACATAAGCTTCCAATTTGGATGACCTTTCATCCGGCCACAGGAAACGTTGAAATTGTTGATCTTCTTCTCTCATCTTCACTTGATGATACATTTCAGCAATATCTCCTCCAATAGCCACTCGCCTCTGCCGAAACCTTCGTATAACACCTACCAGCGAAGTCAGCTGGTCGGGACCCTTATGCAGCATCGAATTTAGGGAGATGCCAGCCAGTAATTTCCTGGCATATCCTTTAGCAATGTAGTCACCGATCTTCAGGTGCAAGGCTTGCGATAGTTCTGGATTCCGCCGCATCTTAGCGCTCGTTGTTTAGCCATCATAAAGCTGCCAGCTGGTAATAGATTCTGACCGCGCCACAGTAAGCCGGTTTCAAAACGGTCGACGAGGCGGCGCGTTAGCCTTTCCATCAGTTGCATGGCTCATTATCTTCCCCTTCTGTCGACTTAAGGCTTTGGCCAAGCTTGTTGTTGTTGAGGCCAATCAATAGCCTTGGTTCGGCATCGTTGTAAGACGAATAGGGAATACCTCTTAAATGCACGTATTGTTGGCGCATCTTCTCAGCGTCCACGGTCTGTATTGGCAGGTCCAGATTCTTGGCCGTATGCAGATCCTTAAGCAGGTATCTTCTGTCGCACCCTGTGCCAGATATTTCTAGACTCGCAATCTCAGAGTCATCTTCATAACGGTGCGTATTGGACCTCCATCGAAGACATAACGGCCGGCGTTCGCCACTGATGTTAAGCAACTTCAGCATAACTTCATCCATAAGAGTCAGTGACGAACCGTCATCCAGGAACGCGAACGTAGATATTTGCGTGCCGTTTCCATACAGGGTCACCGGTAAAATCCGAAATAGAATCGGGTTAGAATTTTGATAGACAGTATTACAATTTAGACTCACCGACGACACCACCTGACCAACAGGTGGTGCCTTGTTGTGCATAAAAGGATGATGATCGAAAGTGCAGCTTCCAACGTTGCAAGTTATTGGGGATTTGCAGGGATCTGGATCATGCGGCAGTAGGCACCTTCTGCACAAGCGGTGTTTACGAATACTCCTCCACTTATCAGCCCGTGACATCTTACAAAAGAGTTTGCAACAGGTCACCTCACTACAGCTTCCACCACATACGAAGCAACGACCAGCAGTAGATTTGGCTAGGCGCCCTCCGTATGTGTGTTGAGTGTTCCACGTTTGCGCGACTTCATCGATGAACTGGGCAGGATTACACTGTTGGCTCCATGAGCTAATTGTAACAGCCACTCGCTAAAATGTTCGAGGATGCTCGCCGTGAGCGTGGCTTTATGCATGCCCCAGAAGGCACCAAGCAACCCAGGGAGCTCAGACACCAATTCCTGTTCCAGCTCAGGGTTAGTTAAATGATTTATAAGCCCACCTGCTCTCATGGTCGCGCATACGTTCTGCACCTCTATAGCAAAGTCCACAATGCTCTCCAGACCAGCTTCCTTCGGCGGAGGCATATCTCTGATTTGGCCCAGCAGGACATCTATGATTAGTTCTGGACGGCCAAATTTCATCCGCAAGGTTGTGATAATCTGAGGTACACAAGCTGAATGCAGCAACAACTTTTCACAGCGTTCCGCGCGGCGCCGTCCAATGCATGACGTAGTCGGATCAAATTCTCGGCATAGGAGAAACCGCATAGCGAAGTCGTCTGCTCATATGTGGACATAAAAAGGGGCCAGTCTTCAGGCTTACCCGTGAACTTTGGTAAATTGTTGGCCAGTCCTCTCCGTGCGGCTATCTCTTCGGATGTGAGACGTCCAGTGGCGACCTGAACAGGAACAGATTGTCTGAGGTCTCTCTGGGTATCGCCACTTCCAGTAAAGTTGATCGTGGAACTCATCGGGACAATCCCTGGTAGCCATTGTGAGGCGCCCACTCTTTCTTTCCGTTGTGGCACCGCTGAAATTGCAGTTTCTCTCATTTTTTCTGCCACCTATTTTACCACATTGTCAACCGTGGAGGTGCGAACTTCATCGGATGATTGAAACCCTTTTCCAGCCGTGGGTGGAGCAGCACCTTTCCTTTTTTGACTTAACGCAATATGCTCATCGGGATCCGAGTCTGACGTCGTTGAATCCACTTTCAGCCGCAATAACTCCCTCCGTCTAACAATCAGAGCCTCACGTTGCCGCAGCAGTTCTTGCTTGTCAGCTAACAGCGTGGATTCCTCTTTTATTAGGTCGAGTTCGATCTGTTGGCGATGTGCACTCATTGATGAACATCTAGAGCCATCACTACATATAGATGGGTCCCTTGGAGACACATGAACCTCATTTTCCGCTTGTGGCTTAGACTGCATGGGAGCAACTATCAGCAAATCAGCACATCTTTTACAGCGCCAATTCCCACGATATTCGACCACCGTCACCTGGGCACAATCCCAGTGGTAACAGACAATCTGAACAGCGGACCATGTGCTCATCTTCCGCCATATTGCATTCAACACAATTATTCCGTGTCGCCATCGCACTCAATTTATTTTGACTTCGGGATTAATTAAATTTTTATATAAATTTAATTGAAATTAAATTTAAGTGTAACTATTTATCAGCGCACTGAGCGCTTTAAATAAAAAGACCGAATCGATTTAATAGTACAATCTCTTTTATTAATTCTGCGAACTCAGTCGCGCTTAAATTTAAGTCACTTCGCTTGACTTCCCCGTACGATGCACTCATGCATATCCTGTCATCTCCCCGACCAATCAGCGCGCGCAGCACATCACTTTTCGGCTGATTCGCGATGCCACATGTCAGATAATCCTGAGGCTGCCACCTGATTTTTCTTAACAGAGTGAATACACAGGAACGTATGGAACCGACCATGATTTCTAGAAAAAATGCTCGTTAAGTTTCAATCAATTCCTTGACTTAAGAAAAACTTCGACGTTTTTCAGTGTTTTCAAATTGTTAATGATGTGTTTATTAAGATTATGCAAAGAAATTCATTGAAATTTTGGTTTAATGACAACACTGTTTTAAAAATAAAAACAAACTGTCAGATTATCAAAAATGGAAAATTAAAAATAAATTTAAAATGAGCAATTGCACAAATTATTGTACGACAAGTCGCACAATTTATAAATTATTTTCATTCTTATTAAGGAAGAGGCTGATGAAGAAACCTTTTTCATTCCGATCTCTATTGATTGAGAATCGCTTGAAAGCATGAAAGTAAGGACCATGGTCGTACTTTGGGAATTGAGAAAATTTGAGAATACATTCGTCAATTCTCATTTTCGTGCCTTGCGGTTGTCTATCATGTTCGGGCCTAAAGTGTTTCCCAAGTTGTTATGCATTGCGTCCATCATTTATTCCGAGTATCATGGCTAAAGTGTTTCGCTGTAGCGATAGTCATTTATTTTTTGCAGATTTGAAAACAATGTTAAAAAGTTTTTATTAATAAATGGAGGGAGGCCGTCCCATAAATTTACTATTTATATTAATTATTGAAACAACCTCTTGAACTTAAAATTATTCTTTTCAGTTGAAAAATACTGAGATATGTTATCTCATCCCACTACCAGAAAGTTCATCCCACTATCTGAAAGTATTTTGTTTCAGCGTCGTGTGGACAGCAGTGAAAGTTTTGGAAAACAGTTTTTCTCAAAACAGTAAACATTTACTTTCTGCCTGAAATATAATTGCATCGTGTGGACAGACTTGAAAGTAAGCTTGAGAGTAAAGCATAGACATAAACAAAAAAAAAAAAAACTTCCAAGTACGCTGTTGCTCGCATCGTCTGTTAATAGGCACGTTTTCTCATCTCACTTTTCACTTTAGTTACCGACCTGATAAATTTATCGTCTCGGTAAAATAAGTTTGGTTATCTCATCTGATCTAATTGTGGTTTTGTCTTATGTTTTTTAACTCTGGTCTTTTTGACATGTCTGATGGCCAGTAAGTTAGATCGCCTGTACTCATGAAAGTACTTTTGTTTACTCTTATTGAGTCTAGCAAATGTTTACCTTTTTTATTTGTCAATCTTGAGCCTCAGATTGTGTTTTTTGAATTAAAGTCTCCTCCAGCAACGAAACAATTGCCAGGTATGTGTAAAAAGTCCAAATATTCCAATGAGGTATTTTTGTGTTTCGGTGGGCAGGATAACGTCATGTGACCACTGCCGTCATATTTGTACTGTTGTAGCTTGCAGATAGTCTTTCTTGTATTTTTCTAGTTCTATACATTTAATATTATGGTTAATTATTATTGCGGTGCCACTATGTTAATGGTTTTATGTTCACCAGCATTGTGCATTGTGGCAGGGTTATTTTGGTTAGGAAGCTCAAAGGATATTTTGATATGAATTAGCTAGTAAATGTATATATGTCTTTATTATTTTTGTTTGTTTTAAGTTCAATTGATAACAAGGAACAGTGTTTTTTTTAATCCTGATTGTAATATGTTTTGAATAATTGTGACTTCATTCGGATTTTGTGGTTTTACTTTATTTGTTCTACTGTCGTACTCCAGCTCGTCATTCGTCGACATGATCGAAGTAAATGGAAAGAACCTAGACGTGGTGATTGTTGTTATGCATCCAGAAGCGAGAGTCGTTACAGTTGTATTTGTTGTTGTGCTGAATGCAGCATCTGCGCATAGCGTGAGAGCGTTGATGCTTGTGTTGTATTTATGTTTGGCGATGAGCATTGCTCGTTCCACGAGAGCGTCGTTATAGTTGCAGAGCAGTTTACATGTGTGTTGTTGTTTTACTGGAGTTTGTTTTCACTAGGTAATTTTTTGTGTTGTTTATAGGCATTGTTTGTTTTATGTTGGTGCGGTAGAGAGTGATCCACAGGTATTGTTTGCACTTTTTTCTTTGTTTATGTTATTTGTTTACACTTTTTATTTTGTAAAAAATATGTTTTTTGGGAGACCTTTATATATTTATATATAAGTTTTCACAAGGTTTGGTGTTTGTTAAGCGTCTTTTTCGTAATTTCTTGTATTTGTGTTTGTAAGTAATTTAAGCACTTTTTAGCACATTGGAAATATAAGATTGGGAGTAAAGGTGTAACACGTTGAAAGAAGTGAAAACACGTCGCTTGTTTCACGTTCTACTTATTGAGACACTTTGGTTCACTATCTTAACTGTTGTTAGATAACTATCCAGGGTGCTCCACGAGGAGGCTGAGTATCAACTTGGATTATACAGGGATAAATACAGGGTCCTAGAACTCAAGTTAAGAATAATCAGGGACGTTGCCTTATTTGCCTAAGTATAACAGGAACAATTATTATTAAATTATTTTATCTTTCGTTAATCTTCATGAAGTAAAATATTGTATACAAAATGCCAGCCAATAGATTTTTTTTTATGTGGTTCTGCCGGTATATTATTATAATTACCAATTAAAAAGTACAAGTGGCCGAAGAAATTCAAGAAAGGGTTTGTTTTTTTAGAATTTATAAGATAGTGGTGCTAAATATGTCACAGCAGCATTGAGGAACCATTTTAGATATTATAGAATGCTGAGATAAATAGTGTTGGATAGAGGTACAAGGTTCACTTCGTACTACAATAATCAGAGCCGGTTCGTTTCAGTTTAATGGTTAAGTTGAAGGAGTCAACAATTCAGGGCCAATTATTGCGAATTTTCTTTAAATAAAACTAACCATAGAATGACTATTGAACAACTAAGCAATATATATTTTATTTATGAATGGTTTGAATCAGAAAGGAAAAGGGAATAAATACAGAAAATTATAGAAACTAAAACCATACAAATACTAATGTTTTAGTAAAATGTTTAATGTTTAAAAAAATGTGAAAAATATTTTATCAAACATAATAACACTACAACATTTCTTTATTTTAAAATTCTAATCATTTTCAAAAACCCAAAAATAATGTCCACTTTGGATGAAATGTGTTTAGAATAATTTTGTTTGCCAAAGGAACAATTAAATTTTTAATCGATCTGAAATCGGTTTGGATTGAAATATGTAGGCAAATCGATCATGGTGTGAGGTTATATGTTATGAATTGGAGTTGGAAGTGTATACGTTACAATTAAAGACAATTAAAAAATTTAAACAAGACTTAATGGAACCCCATTGAGCCGACGATTTTTATAATTGATTTCTGCCTACGACGCACAGTGGGGTATTTGACCCTAAAAATGGAGATCAAATAACCTGGCTATCGGAGGGGTCCCTTATTATTTTTTTCAGTTAGACTGACCCCAAATAAGTAAAAAACAACAATAATTTTATATACTTTGGAGGAATTTTATTTTTTTTAAATTAACTGAAATTTTATTCATATGAAAATTGGGCCAAATTTGTTCAATTCAGTTATTTTCTCGGTGTCGCTTCCACCATAATATCTAAAATACTCTTTCCATCACTACCATGAGTCTTCTCACCTCTTTTTACAAAAACAAAAAAAAAATAATTTTTTTTTTTTTAAAAAAAAATTTTTTTAAATTTTATTTAAAAAAAAAAAAATTTTAACTTTTAGTGCAGTTCATAGAAAGAAAAGAAAGGACAAAGAAATGGGACTCAAAAACAATAATAAAATGTTAATAACAAAACAAAAAACCAAAAACTTGCTATAGTATTTGCACTGTTAGATTTGATGATTTTGACTGGAGTTCGCTCACATAAATTAAATTTTCTCCGAAGAGGCACAGAATGGCACGATAAAATTTTTACCACTTCTTTATAACAGTCTACAGTACCAAAAAAACTTAACCCCATCATACTTCCGTATACTTCCAATAACTTTAAGTCCATGTATTCATCAAAAACAGCTCATTTTTAATACAATTTAAAAAAAAAATTAAAAATATTTAATAACAACTTTTTTTCAAAATTGTTTTTTTTCGAAAACGTAGAAATGCCTGAAGTTAAAGGATCCATTATGACTTTGTAATGAAACTGTGATATTTTATATAAAAAAATTTTTTGAATTTCGGAAATATTACGTTTTTTTGCTACGAGCGATTCAAATCAAATAATGTGTAAGTTTGACAGCTCATAACTTTGACACTAATATAGTAAGAAGCCTAATATTTTGGCTAGTGATGCATAATTTTGTTATCTTTGATCTGACATTTCCAGAAAATGCGTACCTTAAAATTTTTTTTTTGAATTAAGACCCGAAAATCGGGTCGAATACCCCACTGTGCGACGGGTGAATATTTTATGATATATATTAAGTTTTGCAGGAGTATTGAAGATCGAATTAGGAATAATTTAAAATAATTAACTAGTAACACAAACAGTTTATGAGTTTTTCGTTGTATTTAGAGTAATTTTACACTAAAAAAAAAATAATGGGCACAACATTACCACGGACAATTTCTTCAGGTAGTTGCAATTTGGCGCTAATAACGAAATTAGGCAAATTAAAAATAAATATAATAAATAAATTTTGTCGCGATTTGCTTATATACAGTTACTGACAAAAGTCTTGGGACAAACTTATTTCCTTGAAACAAGCATTGTATTGTTGTTTGTATTGTTGTTGCATTATATTGTTGTATGTGAACGAATTTCCCAAAAGTATTCATCATCCCTAAAATAAAAACGAAATTACCGACTCTGCAGGCACTCATACAACCCTACACCATTACACTTTCTCCTCTCTGCTTTACTGTTGGCGAAATATGTGCCTTATATTACTTTTTAATAAAAATCACAAATAAATTAATGTTTTTTTAGTAACTTTTTTAACTTCAGTTTAATAATGAATAGTCAATTCGCTGGAAAATCATTCTTTCGGGAAATTCGTTTACATATAACAATATAATACATGCTTGTTTTAAGGAAATTAGTTTGTCCGAAGCCTTTTGTGAGTAACTGTAAGAAAAACCTACTAACATGTAAAAGTTATTTCCCAATTTTTAAAAACTGGATAGTTATCAGATGCTATTTTGGAAGAGTCAAATGTTATTCATGCATCTGCAAAATTAATATGATTTGTTTATAAATGTTGCGGTTTTTTTTTATCTCTTCAGCATGTTCGGTTGTTCTGGAATTTGTTCTGGATGTGGAGAAACTATTCCTCCAAGTGAACTGATAGCAAAAGCCATTCCAACTATAAATCAACATGCCACAAAAAGCTTTGAAATCCAAAAAACTAAACAACCTATTATATGTGTATTTCATTTAAAATGTTTCACATGTACGAAATGTGGAGCTAATTTACAACCTGGTGATAGGTAAGTTATTTAATTTAATGTTTTTTATTTTATCTCTGAAACAATTAGCAATCATGATAACATCGTTTTTCGTTGTTCGATTTGCAAATAAAATTTTCAGAATAGCCAATGAAATATTAATGGCCGAGGTGTTTTAGGAGGTTGGCGTTCTATTACAATCAACTCCATTTCGAAAATTTTTTTTGTATGTGAAAATTGTGCATGTTCGGTTATTCAAAAGTCCTCCACTATACAACAACACCCATAGCAAACATAACTAGTCGCATTGGTTTGGTGTTAGAAGTGACAATATTGTGGAGTTATCATCCCAGATCCCCGATCTTATCCACATATATAACCTATGGGAGCGTGTAGATTGTGAAATTATGAAGAATGATTCTACAAATTTGAAGAATTTACCAAGAATCATGGATACAGAATGGAACTTCATATCTATGGAACAAGGGACATTTTTGAGATAGTTTCATATATTTTTTTTTAAAAAAATATCATAGAATAAATATAATTTATATAGTAGGCATCAGGGGTAAATTTATCGTTACGGTAAAAAGAGTCTGGTTATCTTGTGTTCCTATTAAAATTATTTTCAAAATTTATGTAAATATGTTAAAAAATTGGGCTTCGTGCAAAATAAAATAATTATAATTTATAAAAATTTACACAAATATATTTGTAATTTCGTATTTTCATACAACATTATTTCAAAGAACTTTTGCTTATTTTTCATTTTGGTAACACCCCGATAATTTGTACTATAAATTTTAAAAGGAACCTAAAATTTGCTAAATTTATCCTCCCAATAAACCTAAAGATGATATGAAAAAGCAAAAAAGGGTATCAAAGTGAACCTTAATTATAGTGAACTTTAAAGGAAAGATGAGAAAACGGGCCTAAAGGCTGAAGCACATACAGAACGTTGGAAGCTTCGCGTTATGCCCGTTGACGTCGTCAACGCGGTGCTGAACACATAGACCGCTTTGAAGCTCGAAAATTAAAAATGAATTTCTTTCAAATTTAGAGATTTTTATGGAAGCAACCGTTTTTTTCTATTCAATAATTCATTATTTATCAATCCCTCAAACATTTCATGAACAATATTGTCATTAATTGAATATTTTGATCAACAATGCGTTTGAGGTGCGTCAAAAGCTGAACATTTCTCATCTTCGAACGTCGCTTCATACGCAGGCTCACGCACCTCTACCTATGTGTTCGTCTTTCAAAGTTGATGTTGGCGCGAAGCGGCTAACTTGCCGAATCTACTCCAGTCTTAAGTTGATTTAAGAACCAGTAAAGATTTGCTTCAAACGATTGCCAACGAGGATTTACAACGAATATTCATAGTGAAACTTATTTCAAAAATAACGAACATAAGAGCAAAGAGCTGAATGACAAGTTGTAACTTGAATTGGAGACACAAAGCGTTGTCTCAAAGTTGAACAATTAAAAAAATAATCTTGGATGACAGAAGACACTTCGTTTTGTCATTGTTTACTACTAGACACGTGACTCCTTTAATAGTCTAAAAATAATATCAATATTATCGGCGTACTCTAGCAGTATGATATTCTTATTAAAAATAGTGCTCGAGCCGTTGAGCTCCGCAGTTCTGTTGATCTCCTCTACCATCAGGTTAAAAAAATCGCATGACAAGGATTCTGAAACTTTGGTTGGTATCGAAGGGCTCGGAGAGGAACGCACGTTGCTGCTAGTGTCATAGCAGCGTATAAGTATCTATCGTACAGTTCAATCAGAATGTGGACAGGGAAGATCACACTAATATTCCAGTCGCTGGGCAAACATTCTTTCGACCATATTCTGCTTAAGAGCTGGTGCATGCGACTATATAGCTCTTCACCGGTCGGGCTGGAAAAGCTTTGCAGTATCTCCATGCCTGCATCATTATTGTTCTTTAGCCTCACAATAGATTTTATGACTTGACATGTCCACGTCATCATCAGCGATTGAGAGATCTGGCTCTGAGTCACTTTCCGACGCGCAGTGGGGTATTCGAGACGTTTTTTTTGGTCTAAATTAAAAAAAATTTAAGGTATGAATTTTCTGAAAATGCCAGATTAAAGATGACAAAATTATGCAGCACTAGCAAAAATATGTAGGAGGCAGAAATAAAACACAACAGTAAACAACAGTACGATTTATTCTAACATTTCAAACGATGTGCTTACGTGCTACAGCTTACGGACTATGGGTGGGAAAGGGACAAACAGTGAGCCTTGGGATAACAGGAAACTGAACGAACATACATAAAAGGTGATGGAGAATAACTTAAATATATACAGGGTGCTATATCCATATTGCTACAACTCGGCCGTCTTGATCATGAGATCTAACATTTCAGACGATGTGCTTACGTGCTACAGCTTACGGACTATGGGTGGGAAAGGGATAAACAGTGAGGCTTGGGATAACAGGAAACTTAACGAACATACATACAAGGTGTAGCAATATGAATGTAGCACCTTATTATATTTATGTTATTATCCCTCAACATGTGTATGTTTAAGTTATTCTCCCTCACCCTGTATTTATATTCGTTAAGTTTCCGGTTATCCCAAGCCACATTCCTTGTCCCTTTCCCACCCGTAGTCCGTAAGCTGTAGCATGTAAGAAGATTGTACGAAAGTTCAGAATAAATCGAAAAGTAAACGGTGCCGTTAACGACGACGACGCTCCCGCACAGTTGCAAAATGCAGTTGACGACAACGATACTGCTGCATAACAACAAAGTACAGTCGATGGTAACAACGCTGTTGGACAACAACAAAGTAGAGTCGATGGCAACAACGCTGCTGCACAACAACAAAGTGAGGTTGACAACGGCAGCGATGATGATTTCGTTGCAGTAGAAAATACAAACAACATTGCAAAGATCGTAGAGAGTGAAAACAAAGGGAAGAGTACAAAGGAAAGAGACTATATATGAGAGTGAGATGAACCTTTTGCGACGCGAGAAAGAACTTTTGGAGAGAGAGAACACATTTTTGAGGAGATTGTGGCGAGATGAATGTGTTCGACGGGTGGTTGCAGACAATGGTCGAGCATGTTCGATCGAACCTGTCGAAGTTAGAGGCACCGCTGGGCATGATGACGCTCTGTCATTCAGCCTACTCAAAGAACTGCTTCCAGAATATGACGGAGAATCATCACCTGAGACTTGGGTTACGCAAATGCGAGGCCTCGGAAGAGCGTATGGAGTTGCTGAGCCAGCACTACGTGCGTTTCTGATCAGCAAAATGAAAGGAAAAACCCGACAATGGTTATACTCCAGACCGGACTACATTGATGAGAGCATAAACAGTCCGTCCTTGATACTTTTGGTATAAAAGACAACAAGCTGGTGTTGCACCGTAACTTCGAAGCGAGAAAATGGCAATATGGCGAACGTTTCTGTGCGTATTTCGATGAGAAAATAAGGCTGGCAGATGAAATTACAATAAGTACAGACGAACTGGTTGATGGTGGCATCGAGGGAATTCCAGATAACCAACTTCGAGTGCAGACGTACTTCCAGTGTTATACTGATCCGGGACAAGTGCGACATGCCTTCAGAAAAGTTCAGTTGAGTCAACGTTTCAGTCAACAAGTCCGTAAGAGCATGGCTCCCCAATCGTCAAAGAACGTTCGCTGCTTTAATTGCGACACTTTGCAGCTGATTTTATGAAGCCGAAGAGAGAATATGGAGCTTGCTTCGCTTGTGGGAGTCTCCAACAACAAGTCTCTGTTTGTCCAGAGAGGAAGAAACCGGTATACTCGCTGGAGGAAAATGAATACGTAAGGCATTTAGAATTTATAGTAAAGAGAATTAAGCTTAGTTGTTATAATTTTCTTCTAGAATGCCTCATAGATTCTGGGAGTCCAGTAAGCTTAGTCAGAATTTCACTCGCCTCAAGTGGATTTTTAATTAATTTTTAATAAGTACAATGCATTTAATATATTTTACCTTGGTATTAATAAGGCCAGGTTGAATGTTATTGGCAAAATTTTATGTTATGTTTTGTTTAAAAATAAAGAAGTTTGTTTACAATTACTCGTTGTTACGGATGAATCTATGAGCTCTGAAGCTATTCTAGGTATAGATTTTTTAAAGGCAAGTAAGTGAAAGTTAGTTACTTAGGATGATATGTTTGAATATGTTAAGTTAAGAAACAATGCTTCGCAAATTGATAGTAATGTATTAAAAGAAAATGAGCCAAAGGTGGTTAGTAGAGAAAATATGTCAAGTTACGAAAAGTTAAGAAAATGTAATGATTCCAAGGCAAGTAAGCCAATGTTAGTTAACAAAGACAATGTAATATGTTATGATCAGTTGAGAAAAAGGGATCGCAAATTGAAAGTATTATTTTCAAAACAGATAAACCAATATTAGTCAGTAGAGACAATGTACGAAGAAATAATAAGTTAAGAAAAAATGTTGGTAATAATATTTTAAAAGCACGCGAAAAAAGCATGGTGGTTAAATAATAAGATCGACGGCAGTAATGTATATAATAAAGAATGTATCAGTTCGTCGACAGATAATTCATTAGAAGTCGATTAAGAAGAATGTTTTGAAAACAAAATTTTTGCAATTGAGCAGGGGGATGTTAACGAAGTAAGTTTCAATATATGCCCCGACGTTGACAATATGAGCAAAGGTAGATTAAGTAAAATGATATTCAAAAAATGATTCCATAGTCCTCCACGTAGGTTGTCGTATGATGAGAAAAATCAATTGCAAGAATTGTTGGATGAATATCTAGAGAAGGGATACATTCGAAGTAGTGAATCAGAGTTTGTATCGCCAATTGTGTTGGTTAAGAAAAAGACCGGTGATTTAAGAATGTATGTAGATTACCGCACTTTAAACAAAGTTACGTCAAAAGATAGTTATCCCATTCCACTAATTGATGATTTGCTGGATAGTATAGCAAATAAAAAGTTATTTACAAAGTTAGATTTAAAGAATGGATTTTTCTATGTGCTCATGCATCATAATGCTGTTGAGTATAGGAGGAGGTTTTCAAAAGGTTAGTCGAAAATAAACTAGAACTAAGGTTAGACATGTGTGAGTTTTTACAGTCAAGTGTTAAATATTTGGGTTATACAATCACTGGAGATGGAATAAGGGCTGATGAGAAGGGTCTCCAGGCGATTACGAATTTTCCAATACCATAAAGTGTGCATTCGGTTCAAAGTTTTCTAGGTTTGTGTTCCTATTTTCGAAGATTTGTTGAAAATTTTTCAATTATTGCAAAGCCTTTGTATGATTTGATAAGGAAAGACAAAAAGTTTGAGTTTAGTGAGATCGAGTTACAGGCGTTTGAGTTTCTTAAGAAGAAGTTGACAGAAGTCACAGATTCTTGCTATTTATAGTCCAAAAGATGACAATGAGTTGCACACTTGACGCCAGTGCAATAGGTTTCGGCGCGATCCTTATGCAAAAGAAAGACGATGGTAAATTACATCCGGTGTTTTACTTCTCAAAGAGAACCACAGAGACGGAATCTAAGTACCATAGTTTCGAGTTGGAAACGTTGGCTATAGTAAACACGTTGCGTCGTTTTCGCGTATATTTACAAGGTTGGAAATTTAAAATTGAGACTGACTGTAATTCGTTGACAATGACGTTAAGCAAAAAGGAGTTGAACCCTAGGATAGCAAGGTGGGCGTTAGAATTACAGAACTGTGATTATGTTTGGAACATAAAAAAGGTTCCCGCATGCAGCATGTAGATGCATTGAGCCGTTGTACAATCATTTTAGTGTTAGAATTGTAGGGGGACCGAGTGTACTCCCTAGAGTGAAACACTTTACTTCTGTTCGGGTTCTTTATTTCGTGTTCACTAATCGACAGCTAGCGCACGACTGATCGCATCGTTCTCGCTCGTGACAGGATTGTCACTCTGCCCTACATTGCTCTCACAAGGAGAGGAGAGAGCAATGTAACAAAGAGCTTAAGAGAGCACATATGCATATCAGCCTGCTACAGAATCGAATACGTTCGAAGAAAATTTAGTTATATGTAAGGCAAAGGATAAAGAATTGAGTAAATTACGAGAGTTGCTGGAAAAGTCAGAGCACAATTTATATGAAATGCGAAACGGTGTAGTGTATAGAGAAAAGGATGATGGAACTATGTTGTTTTGTGTTCCTCAAGACATGGAAGATCATGTTTTGTACAAATACCATGATGAAATGGGACATGTTGGTATTGACAAGGTAGTAGAATTAATATCGAAAATGTATTGGATCCCAAAGTTGAGAGACAAAGTTAGCATACATATAGAAAATGGTTTAAAATGTATTGTTTATTCGTCGAAGCACGGAAAATCAGAAGGATTTTTACATAATATTCCCAAAGGTAGTACCCCATTTCAAGTAATACACATGATCTATGTGTATTACTTGGGCCGGTTGATAAGAAACATATATTGGTAGTTATAGATGCATTCACAAAGTTCGTTAGATTGTACCCAGCCAAAACCACCAACACGAAAGAGGTCATTGAGGCTTTAAAAGATTATTTCAGAGTATATAGTCGTCCGAAGTGTGTTGTCTCAGACAGAGGGAGTTGTTTTACCTCTAGTGAATTTGATCAATTCTTGAAAAGTAATGAAGTTCGACATATAAAAATCGTTACTGGTTCACCTCGAGCATACGGTCAGGTAGAAAGAGTGAACAGAAGCCTAGGTCCAATGATAGCCAAACTTCTAAAGCCAGAAGAAGGTATTTATTGGGACACGGTCATAGACACGGTCGAGTTCACACTCAATAATACGTTGCATAGAGGAATCGGAGAACACCCAAGTGTTGTATTGTTTGGTACACAACAAAGACGGAAAGTAGTCGATTTGCTGAAAGATTATTTGGGAGAGTTAGGACCGGTACCTAAAAAGCAAAGTCTTGATGAAATTCGTAAAAGAGCGTTTTAAAAACATATAGAATTACAAAGTTATAACAAAAAGTATGTAGACAAAAGAAGTCAGAAACCGAAAAAGTACGCACAAGGTGTTTACGTTATGATAAAAAATTTTGATTCGCACTCTGGTGTGTCCAAAAAGCTAGTTCCCAAATTTAAAGGTCCGTACAAAGTTTCGAAAGTTTTACGACATAATAGGTATTTATTGGAGGATGTGGAGGGTTTTCAGCAGTCGAGAACCCCTTATAAAGGTGTTTGGGCTGTAAGCAACATACGGCCATGGTATAAGGGACGACAGTTGTCTGATAATAGTTGAAGCTTGAGATCAGGAGATATCATGGTCATGTTATTATCCGTCACCTTTTAACAGCGAAATAAAACATGTGTGTGCTCGTTTACTTCTCGATTTATTCTGAACTTTCGTACAAGGGTCCGTACAAAGTTGGAATCAGCTTTTTGGATACACTTTGGATACACAATCATAACATCTACATACATTGTGGATTTAGAAAAAGTCATGACATATTCAAAAAATAATGAGTAAGGTTTTACATAAAAGTCTTGTGAAGAATTTTTGAAACCGGTCATATTGACCGGTTGGTAGTTCTAGTGTTTATATAATAAGATATTTAAAAAAAAGAATCCAATATGGAAATGAACATTAAAGGTAATTGCAAAAAAATCAAAATTTAAAAATTCATTGTTTTGAAATTTGATAATACATTTTAACACATTAACTTGTCGAATTTTAAAAATTTCAATATTCTTGAAGTTTAAAAAAATTATAATGCTAACTTGGACGAAGATATTGAAATTATTCCAGTTGATAATTTAGACTTGTATAAGTAAATTAACAATTAAATTCAATTCAACTCAATTCAATTCAAAAATTAAAAATTAAATTAAATTAAATTAAATTAAATTAAATTAATTAATTAAATAAATAAATTAAATTAAATTAATTAAATTAAATTAAATAAATTAAAACTAAATTTAAATTAATTAAATTAAATTATTAAATTATTACTAATAATTAAATTACATTTTCCATAAATTAAATAATAATTAATAAATTAATTCCCTCCATTAAATTAATTACTGAAATATATATAACAATTTCTTATATTATTAAATTTCTTATTCTAATACTATGTTCACACCGAGCCGAAATTCTCATTTTCGAGCAGAATCGTATTTTCGGCCGAAAATGAAATGAAATTGCGCATTTTCGCCGATGAAAATGCAATACTCATCTCTGGTTTTCTTATATTTATCATTGTGAATAGCACTTTTTTGAAGTGAAATGTCAAAAACATAAACAAAAATAAAGGAAATAAATCAAAATAATACACAAGATTCAAAAATAAAAGAACCGAGGAGCTCTTCTGGAATTATGGTGGGCAAGAAGGAATGGCTACATATGACCTTATGGACTTTGAACTTTTCACAATTTTTGCAATTTTTGAGCGGACTTAGTTCAACTATTTTAAGTCGCTTCGGCGAGCCACTCACCTCGGGAATCAATGAAGTAAGCCAAGCGCTAAGGGCGTTTTATGTTTTATAATAGTTGTCATAGTTGGATTTATTTTTGATTTTAAATTTTGGATTAACATGTGATGATGAATGCTTTTAATTATTTAAATACATTTCATTTTATACATTTCATTTCACATTTTTTAAATGAATGAAAAAATGTAAACAATGGAAATTGACCTGTCAAACTAAGTCGACTTCATTCAGTGAGAACTGCCGCAATTTCGTTTGTTTTCCGAAAATGCGCATTTTCGGTTCGGTGTGAACATAGTATAAATGTATTTCTTAATTTTAAAAAAATTGCCTGTTTTTATTAAAGTGTGGCCAAATGAAAATTTTTCCATAAACTGTTGAAGTGCATATATATGGATAATGAATAATCGAAATTAAGGGAATACCGGAAAAAAATATGGTTTAGAAAATGATAGTAATTCTGATTCGAATATATCAACTTAAAAGGAAAGACATTTCTAATGTTTAAATTACTATGGTGACAGAGGTCAGATCACGGTCAGAGAACGTTTTAATTTATCTTAGAAACACACATACCAAATTTCAAAACGATTACTCAACTATTAGATTTTATGCCAGCTAGATGGGTGGTTGAGACCATAGTCCAGCAGGGCAAAATCATTTAGAAAAGGTTACTGACATGCATAAACATATTGAAATTTAAAGTGCTTGTAGCACGGCATAGATTGCTAAAATAAAGGTTATTGAATTTTCTTTATTCTTTACGGCCTCCTCCTCTCGAAGAGTATTGGCAAATTTCCGAGAGTATTATTTGCCATGAAAAAACTCTCACCCCAGCCGTTCGGATTCGATATTAAACAGTAAGTCTCTTTCATTGGTGTAAAACATTACAAACGCACAACACCAATGATTGCGAGTAGGTCGGTCAAAGTCCCTCGAGGGCTGTAAAGACCTTTTGGCTCCAGTTCACATGTTTTGATGTGATGACCCTGTTGTCAACATCTTAGGCAAGATCCTGATCGGTTTTTGTCATTCTTGCAATATTTAGCCACGTGCCCATAATCTAGGCATCTGTAGTATCTGGGAGAGTAATTTGGTTAAGTAGCCTGCAGCGTACCCAATCTACTCTCATATGCCCCGTTTCGGCGAGTATATCTGTACTCTTTCCAGGCAATGAGATAAGGACAGCTTGTGTTCCGACTCTATTCGGTCTCAACGATTTTATTGCACTTTGGTGTATCTCGGACATCATTGGAAATTGATCTTCTATGGCGCCGCAGATTTCTTCTTTCTTCGGCAGAGAGTCGTTTTCTCTGACTCCTTTTTGGTTTTCCTCAAACCTATTTTCCTTAAACCTATTTTCCTTTCCCGTCGATGTTGGGATGCCTATTTCATGAATTAAGATCATACTCTGACCACCGTCTTGCTGTTCTTTCACTGCTTGCTTTTTATAGCCTAATAATGGTTTGCACTTGGATGAGACGCTTGATGGATGAGACGTCATTTGACCATCATTGACTGATTCCCTTTCCGTGTCTAAGTCTGCTCTCTTGTTTCGCCCGATTCTGTCGATGTCATCGGCGTACGCAAGCAGCAAAACACTTTTTTTGAATATAGTGTCAGACCTTGAGATCCTTGAGATCCCGGTTTTGAAACTTTTGGATATGCGCTGTATGATAGGGTCTCATTCCTGTCTCTGTGTATTTCGATATACTCGCACTCACGTCTTTCCGTTTCTCTCTCTCTTTGCGCAGGAAAAGACGCCTCTCTTCCCTCCCCTTCTCTTTGTATCGTTCCTTCACAACAAAATGAATTTTTACCGCTTTGGAACCACTGTGCGGCGTTGAAAATACAAATTATTGGCCTTTACAGCCCTACTAAGGGTTTTAACAGAGATACTCGCAATCATTGGTATTGTGCATTTGTAATGCTTTACACTAATGAAAGAGATATACAGTTTAATGTCAAATCCGAATGTCTGGGGTGAGAGCTTTTTCATGGCAAGTAATAGTCTCGCAAGTTTGCCATTGCTCAACAAAAGGTGGAGGTCGTAAAAAAAAAATGTATGTTGGCCGAGCCGGGAATGAAACCGCAACTGCACTGACTCCTAAGTTACGTAACTTTGAAACTTTGTAGCGCAAAGTTGCTTGGAAATATCTGAAAGATTTACAACCGCAATCGGATGGTATGGTGGAACGAACCGAACGCTAGAGGAGTATCAGCGGAAAGTAGCAGCTGAAGACTGGGATGATCACATACCAGTGTTTTTTTGATGGCTTATCGTTCAGCTTTTCTCTAAACTACAGAAGAGATCTTCGGCGAAAACTTACGCTTGCCAGAAGATGTAAGACTCGGTGTAACACCAACGAATTCTCGAAACGAAAATGAGTATCTGAACGACAAGAAACAGTGGTTGGATGAGATCCACCAATTTATCAGACGTCGCGTATAAAAGGTAGTTTTGCTTCATAACTCACAACGGAAGAAAGGTCTGTCACCGAAGCACAGACTTACTGGGAAGGACCGTATCGCATCGTTACAAGGATTAATAATATAGTATACCGGTTTCGCTCCATTAACAGGAGCAGAATGATAGTTGTCCACTTGGAGTACCGTATGGATTAGGACTGCCAGAATTTGTTCGGGACGAAGATCGAGAGATCTCCAATAATCAAAAAGCATAAGTGCATAGAATCTCTCAAGCTCATAAAGCTTTGTCGGCTAACGCTGAGCTGTACTAGCAGTACAGTGCGCATTGGTAAGTACCTCTCCGAGCCCTTTGATACCAAACGAGGTTTAGAGACAAGGTGTCTCTCTGTCGTAGGACTTCTTTAATCTAATGATAGAGTAAATCATCAGAGCTGCGGAGCTTAACCGCTCGGGCACTATCGTTAATAAGAGTGTCATGCTGCTAGCGTATGCCGATGATATTGACATTATCGGAATCAATACAAGAGCAGTCAGAGCAGCATTCTGTAGACTCTAGAAAAGGAGTCTCGCCGTGTGGATCTAGCAGTGAACGAGGACAAGACGAAGTACCTTCTGTCAACTAAGAAATTTGCAGGGCGACTAGGAAAGAGGAATCTAAAAAACAAGAGTACGTGAACTGCGCAGCCTGTGTAATAGTGTTATTCGATTTAAAGACAAAGAAGAATTGCGATAGCTCTAGGACCTGATTCTAGAATGATCATCTAAGCGCTAGTGGCTGCACCTTTATAAAAAGGCGAAGAGAACCGAGACAGCAAGTCAGTTGAGTTATAGATCTATGAAATAGAATACGAGTTGTTCAAATGGTCATTGGTACGAATAGCGAAAGTATCGCTTATAAATAAGAGTATTAAAGAGTTATATTGAGACACTGTGAATAAGAGAAGAAGACATAAGCTAAAATAACATTTGTAAATAGCTGCTCAATTTAAGACTTTTAATTGATATCCAGTGATCGAACCCTGTTCAATAAATAGTAAATTCGTTATAATATATACAAATCCTTACTTCGAATTTGATAAGACTTGCATAATAAAATTCTAATCATATTTAAATGTTTTTTTTTTCTTTTTTTTTAATATAGTTCTTTATTTATTGGATCTTCTCTTCTAGAGACTAACAATAATTGTATCAAATCTTATATCTAGTTATAATCTACTCCTTCATTGGGGGGAGTACTGTTGTTGGGTGATCCTCCTTATCACAGGGATGGTAGGTCGTTCCTACGTAGACGGGATGTGCTGCTTGTGTACGCCAGTGCGTTCGCTAATGGGTTTGGATGGATTTTTTGCTTTTCCAGATATCTTGCTCTAATGTGTGGAATTACGTCCTTCACCAAGGGAATGTTCAGGTCTCTGTGGATATTTATATTTCGGATGTACCAAGGAGCACCCGTCATGGTTCTTAGTATCTTTGTTTGCGCTCTCTGTATGAGTTCGATATTAGTTACACATGCGTTTCCCCATAGTTGGATACCATATGTCTAAATAGGTTTTATGATGCTATTGTATAGGATTACCTTGTTTTCTAGGCTTAGTGGAGATCGATGTTTAATGAGCCAGTGTATGGAAGCGGCTTTTAACTTGATGTGCGTTATCTTTGCCTCAAGGTGTTTTCGCCAGGTTAGGCACCGATCTAGATGAATCCCAAGGTATGTGACATCGGACCCTTGTGGAATAGGGATATTATTTAGGGTTATTGTTGGGCATGTATTTGGCCTTAGTGTGAATGTCACATGTTTACTCTTTTGCTCATTAACTTTTATGCGCCAATTCGACAGCAATTTTTCTACAACTTTTAAATGGTCTCCTAGTTCAGTTGACGCTTTTGTGGGACACTTGTCGGTGCTTAGTATTGCTGTGTCATCAGCAAATGTTGATGTGACTAGCTTACTATTTGTTGGTAAGTCTGACGTGAATATAATGTACAGGATTGGACCAAGTACACTTCCCTGTGTCCTGCGTTTATTTCGAAGTCATTTGTTATATATTCCTTATATTTCACCCGGAACATTCTATGTGAGAGATACGATTTTAAGATATGATGGTAGTTTTCTGGAAGTAAGCATCTTATTTTGTACATAAGACCTTCGTGCCACACTCTGTCAAAAGCGTGAGCTACATCGAGAGATGAGCTCTTGAGAGATGCAATTAATGTATGGGATTTGGAATCCATTAGTAGGAGGATTTGGTTGAAATACCGGACTTAGAATGAGCGAATGCATTGGCCTTCTCCCCTTCGCTGCGTGCCCAGTTACCATGATTATCTCTAATTGGAGATTCACCTTCTACTGGTGTCTTTATGGATTTATTTGCTCCCCATAGAGAAAGTTTATTGGAACCAGTAGGAGTTAGTTTTCCTATATGTTTGTGTTGTTCACTTTCCAGCTGTAGTCTAAGGACCTCCCTTAGTTTCCTTACTGCATCGTTTAGTCGTTGTTTCGACGCCGGGGATCTGCAGTCCTGCTATTCTCTATATGTATTTTTTGTACTACAGCCAGTTAGTTTGCGGAGAAGTCAGTCTGAATGGATGTTCAATTTGTTTTGGATGTTCAAGTAAGCGGAATATTATGGGTGGTCAGATGATAATTCGAGACATGTTTCAGCTAATATCGTATTGCTGTCTATGTGCCTGGTAATAGCGAAGTCAATTAGATCAGGAACTTTTCTAGGTTGTCTTGGAGAGACAAAGTTTATCTTGTTGCGGAAATTGATGATTGTGTTGTACAGTTGCCTGCCTTTTGGATTAATAAGGCGAGAGCCCCAGTGCGTGTGTTTGGCGTTATAATCGCCGGTAGCTAGGAATCTGCCTCCTAGAGTATCGAATAAGTCTTGGAATTGCTTTTCAGGATTTGTAAAGCGCGGCGGATAGTACAGTGCGGAGAGTGTCAGGTTTTTGTTGTTGCTTTGCAAGCATAAGGAGGTAGCTTGAAGGAAGTTCTTTGCATATGGCTCTAGGGAGTAGTGTTTCATACGAGTTCTGATGAGGATCCCTGTTCCTCCATATGCTTTTCCATCAAGATGATTTGTTTTGTAGTACCTATAGCGTGGTATTCCAAAGTTATGTTTGTTTGTAAGATGAGTTTCGACAAGGAGCATCACATCAATGTCCTTTTCAGACATATAGTGTTTGAGTTCTTCTTTGTGTTGGTTGATACCGTTTGCATTCCATAGACAAATTTTTATGCTATTCATTTCTTAGTCAGGAGGACTTGTAGTACCTGGTTTTGGGTTTTGACCAGGTCTTGAATCATGTTTTGCATGGTGGTCATGAATTGTGTCAGTGCTAGGATCATTGTTTCGAGCCCACCCTCTTTTTGGGATGTAAATTGCGTAAGAAATGTGTGGGGTTATTGTATGTGGAGCGCTTGGAGGTTTAATATTGGTGTAAAGTGGGGCTGTATTTCTCGACTTGCTTTGAGCGGAATCCTTACGTTGACCTAGTCTTTCTTTCAAGTCTTTATAGACTGGACATCCTCGATAGTTTGCAGTGTGATTACCACCACAATTGCTGCATTTTTTCGTTGAAGTATCTTCTCGATTAGAGGTGCAAGTTGAAGAATGATGGAGTTCGCCACAAACTACACATACTGTTCGTAGGGTGCAGTAAGACTTAATGTGACCATATTCTTGGCAATTAGTGCTGTACTGGGTACTAGGCCATTCCGTTTGTGGGGCTCCTCAACTGATATCCTGCGGTGGAGGTTTCATTTTTCTTCAGTTTGAGCTGGTCTGGAGATAGTTCAACCTTGAACATTGGTTGTGGGATTTTGTTTTTATTTTTGATGTTTATTACTATCTTGGCGTTAAAGCCATTTGCTTGTAGTGCCTCCACAATTTCTTTCGTGTCTACATCAGCTTCTATGCCCTGTCGCTTAGAATAGATAAACGGTTATTACTAAGCGGATTAGTGGTTTGAGGCTTTTTTGGAATATTACCACTATTATCCTTTTCCGGGCTCAACTTCCTTTTTATTTGGATGTAGCGATCCATTCGTGTTTGCACAATAGATGTGTACTTACCTTTTTCCGAGGTGACCGTTTTCGCAGTTGACGTCGATGCTGCTAGGGTAGTGAGGTTTTTCGATAAATTCCCCACTGGGTTGCTTGATGCAGTTGCACCGGAGGGGAGAGGAGCATTGTGAGCTCCACTTTGCCGTTGGTAGTGGAGCTGCGTGCGAGACAGAGACTGAAGCAGAGAGCTTGCGTGCAGCTGTGGCTGGAGAGCCAGCATACTCTCTCTGCACGTTGTTGTTGTTGTTCCCTGATGCAGTAGCTAGTGTAGCGGGAGTGGCAGTTAGAGCTCTCTCGTCGTTTGCTTTGCTCACTTCGCGGCGAGGTAGAAGCGCGGGAGAGACTGATGCCGTGTGCTGTGCTTCTGCACCGCTCTCGGCAATTAGCAACGATGCGCTTAATAGCGCGGCACTTTCATCTGAGCGAGATGGAATCGGATTTGGATTCGCCGCGTTTGGCAGAGGACGGTGCACTTTTTTTGGAGAGTGTCCTCATATTTATATTTATTTTGTATATTGTTTACATTTGAACTTTTGATTTCAAGATAAAGCAAGAGGCAAAGCCTGCGGCTTGTTTGAAAAACACTCGAGCGTATTGTTCGCTATAATTCGATTATTCTTGGTATTAAATTACGGATTTAAACACGGAGCTAAATCAAACACGTCCGCACTGTGTCTAATTGTTATATGAATATTTAAATTGTTGAAATGATTTTCACTTACTAGAAATTAGTTTATTTTTACACCAATATTAAATCAATCTATCATTCTTTTTAGGTATACGATGTTGGGAGCAAATTTAGTATGCGAACAAGATTGGCAGAAAATTCTTAAAACCACTTCAACGATTAATGGTCCGGTTCCTTCTGCACGAAAGGGAAAAGTTGGAAGACCTAGGCGAAATAAAGAATAAAAAAATTTACATTTTTATTCAATTTTAATGATTCAATTGCAATAAATAATAGTAATATGCCAAGACATTATACTTTTTTCCTCAATATTCATGAAGTCTAGTCTATATTCATATTGTTTTATTTTTTTAACGTGTATAATAGGGGTATTCAATTAATCCCTAAAAAATATCAAAAACATCGGAAAGCTCTGAAACTTCCGACAACCGAAAAAAATATGTATGGAAAGACAATAGAACATGGTCTTTGTTTATATACAGCCTTAGCCAAAGCACCCTATTAAAGTTGCATTTTTTCAAACTATGTTAATTTTATATAAAAAACTGAAACGCCAATTTCGAAATCATTCTTTTTTCTGAGTTAATATTAAGTATATCCCTCTTAGCCGCTATATCAGAAAAGGACGCCACACCCGTTATAATTTTTTTAGGAGCTTTTAAACCCGTTTTCTAATCATATCAAAAACGTTTATAGGACATGTAAAATAATTACATCAAGAGTTCGAGCCCTTCAACCACAAACACAAAATGGTATATACCCTTAAGGGTAAAAAAAACACAAAAACCAAAACCAAACTAGCGCACTAGGTTTGCCTGGTCCACCCAGGCAAAATCTGTTAACTTCGGCCAGGCCGAAGCTTACATACCCTACACCCTGCATACAACGTTTATTAAAGGAAAAACAGTGAATTTCTATCAATAATTAGTGAAAATGCGTCATTACACTTCAATGCTATTTTCACAACTGTGGTCTCTTTCAAAGAGAAATTATATATTTGAAGCTATATTCGTTTTCCAAAAACCAGTATACCCTTTTTGCGGCGATTGTCTTTAGAACTATCTAATCTATGAATAAGAGTGAGTTTGGAATATTATAGTTTTCTTTTGAAAGGGCCCAGTTTCCACAAAACGAAGTAGTTCTGATGTTTGAAGCATTGTGCCATTGGTAAATCTTGGAAGTGCGCATTAAAGCTCCGATTTTAGATGTTCATTTCAATGGGGACAAAATCTGATTCAACAAAGGACTTGGGAGGGTTGAAATTTCCAACAATATAAAGTCCAGAAGTACTTACTGCGCTACTATAAGCAACATATAGAGCCGCGCGACTGATTCCGCTTCGAAGATGAACAGCCATTTGGAAATATGTAGTTCCCTGACTATTGTGGATTGTGATCCCTTCAGCAGGTACAATTGGAAATTCTATTCTCTTAATCGTCACCTGCTCATTACGTTTATATTGAAAGGATATAATCAATTTTTCTATGAGCGTCCATTGAGGTTCAGTTGGATGTGGTCTCTTTCTTATTGCATTCACTCCCACACTTTCATCAGGAAATAACATCCATAAAGTAGTTGGATTTCTTGTAGATCTCTGATTTTGTATGGAAGGTGCTCGTGTCCTATAAGAGATCCTTTCCATTTGATTCTTTTGAACTCTTAGTAGCAATATTTAATCTAATAACTGTCTATATGGTTTACCATATATCCAACATTGAGCTGTAGCTTTTGAGCTGAGCTGTAGCTTGTCAGTTGAGCGGTCTTTTCCCTTTTTGGCATGTAAACTCGTATCTCTGATAAATTATCACACACAAAATATCATCTCGATATATTAAATATTTCACCATATATCCCATATTGAACATTTGCTTTATATGGGAGGTAGGCGTGTTCATTGAGCGATGTTTTCTATTTTTCGCATGTTATCTCTTTTTTTTGTGTTTTATCATGTATCACTGGTACAAGCATACAAGACAAAAATGGAAAACATCGCCCATCGGACACGCCCACCTCCCATATAAAGCAAAAGTTCAATATGGGATATATGGTGAACTATGGTATAATCGAGATGAAATTTTGTGTGTGATCATGTATCACCGATACGAGTTTACAAGACAATAATGGAAAATCGACCAACTGACAAGCTACAGCTTAGCTCAAAAGCTACAGCTCAATGTTGGATATATGGTAAACCATATAGACAGTTATTAGATTAAATATTGCTACTAAGAGTTACCATGAATCAAATGGAAAAGATCTCGAGTACCTTCCATACAAAATTGTAGATCTACAAGCCAACCAACTACTTTATGGATGTTATTTCCTGATGAAAGTGTGGGAGTGAATGCAATAAGAAAGAGACCACATCCAACTGAACCTCAATGGACGCCCATAGAAAAATTGATTATATCCTTTCAATATAAACTTAATGAGCAGGTGACGATTGAGAGAAAACAATTTCCAATTGTATGTTGCTTATAGTAGCGCAGCAAATACTTCTGGCCTTTATATTATTGGGAATTTCAACCCTCCCAAGTCTTTTGTTGAATTAGATTTTGTCCCCATTGAAATGAACATCTAAAATCGGAAAAGCAACTAAAGGCACATTATGATTTTACGGTATACAAAAAATCATCGATTCAATTATTCTTCCATAAATTGCAGAGCTTTAATGCGCACTTCCAAGATTTTCCAATGGCACAATGCTCAAACAACACAACTACTTCGTTTTGTGGAAAGAGAACACTATAATATTCCTAACTTCACTCTAATTCATAGATTAGATAGATCTAAAGACAATCTCCGCAAAAAAGGGTATAATGGTTTTTGGAAATCGAATATAGCTTCAAATATATATATCTTTTTGAAAGAGACCACAGTTGTAGAAGTGTAATGACGCATTTTCACTAATTATTGATAGAAATTCACAAAAGAATTCACAGTTTTTCCTTTAATAAACGTTGTATGCAGGGTGATGGTGCGCTAGTTTTAATTTATAAACAAATTATGAACTAAATAAAAAATAAATTTCTTAAATATATTTTATAAAAAAAAATTGAACTTTGAAAATTGAAAAATTGAATTTTCTAAAGAAACATTATTTATAAAAAAATTGTCTATTTTTTCAAAATTTAATAAAAAATATTCTATAAAATAATTATATTAGACAAATATCAATTTCTTCATTTAGTTCATAATTTGTTCATAAATTTAAAAAAAAATAACATCAATAACAAATATCAATTACTTCATTACATTAATCAATGCAGATTGTGAAATGAATTCCTACACATTCATATACACGCACTTCATATGCGCAGATTCTAATTTTTATATGCATTTCATGCAAAGCATAACACATCAAAGAGTCATCAAAACAAACAAAAAACAACAACAAACGACGCACTCTGCCTCAAAGCAATCGCCCGCTACCTGTTCCATCGCATGAAAGTCCGAACGATGTGCGTCGTTTCGCTGCAACACCCGAAGATGTGTCGAAAGGTCGTCATAGTGCCGATTGTTGCGACACAGTGACTGTTCTTGCGACACAGTGACTGTTCTTGCGACACAGTGACTGTTCTTGCGACACAGTGATTGTTCTTGCGACACAGTGATTGTTCTTGCGACACAGTGACTGTTCTTGCGACACTGTGACGGTTGTTTCGACACAGTGTCGGTTTATTCGACACCGTGACGGTACTACCCGGGTATTGCCCGGGTATTCGAGCTAACCGGGTAGCCCGGGTTACTCGATGCCCGGGTAATCGAAACCCCTAATATATACCATAGTTCCCCTGATATGCCATATAAACCATTTGCTTTATATGGGAGGTGGGTGTGTCCGTCGTCCGATTTCGCCCATTTTTACATACAAGTAGCTTATTAATAGAAACACTAAATCCTAAATTTCAAGTCAGTATCTCTTACCGTTTCTTCACAAAATCTATTTTTACAGACAGACACACAGACAGACAGACGGACATAGCTAAATCGATTCAGGAGGTGACGCTGATTGAGAATACACAGTGACTGTTCTTGCGACACAGTGACTGTTCTTGCGACACAGTGACGGTTGATGCGACACAGTGACTGTTGTTTCGACACTGTGACGGTTGTTCGACACAGTGTCGGTTCATTCGACACCGTGACGGTACTACCCGGGTATTGCCCGGGTATTCGAGCTACCCGGGTAGCCCGGGTTACTCGATGCCCGGGTAATCGAGACCCCTAATATATACCATAGTTCCCCTGATATGCCATATAAACCATTTGCTTTATATGGGAGGTGGATGTGTCCGTCGTCCGATTTCGCCCATTTTTACATACAAGTAGCTTATTAATATAAACACTAAATCCTAAATTTCAAGTCAGTATCTCTTACCGTTTCTTCACAAAATCTATTTCTACAGACAGACACACAGACAGACAGACGGGCATAGCTAAATCGATTCAGGAGGTGACGCTGATTAAGAATATATATATTTTTCCATACCTACGACCTCTCCTTTAATGCGTTACAAACGGAAGGACAAAATGAATATACCCTTACCCACAGGGTGTAGGGTATAAAAAAAATATAAATGTTTCAAAAAATTAAAAACAAAAAAACTATAACATTTTAAAAATGTCCAATGACAAATACTCCATTTTTACATACAAGTAGCTTATTAATATAAACACTAAATCCTAAATTTCAAGTCAGTATCTCTTACTGTTTCTTCAGAAAATCTATTTCTACAGACGGACACACAGACACACAGACAGACAGACGGACATAGCTAAATCGATTCAGGAGGTGACGCTGATTAAAAATATATATACTTTTCCATACCTACGACCTCTCCTTTAATGCGTTACAAACGGAAGGACAAAATGAATATACCCTTACCCACAGGTTGTAGGGTATAAAAAAAAATAAATGTTTCAAAAAATTAAAAACAAAAAAACTATAACATTTTAAAAATGTCCAATGACAAATACTATTTTATAAATAAAAATAAAAAAAGAAATTATGAACTTTAGCTTTACAAGAAAAAGACCATGAAGATACGGGTACTATAGGGGTATTCAGACTCAGTCTCGTAGGCTCGTACTCGTAAGTCTCGTACTCTCGACATGTCTGAACACCTGATCAGACGGCGTAATGTGATTTGGAGAGGTGTTGCATATTTTTGAACAGATTGCCCGTTTTTGAGAAATGTTATAATAATTTATGATTTTTCATGCATAAATATATTAAGAAAAATGTTTTTAGTATAATTCTAAAAATTATAATTAAAATGTGTGAACCTCGCACACAAATTTTCTCATTTTATATAAAAGTTGGCCCAACTATAGTTTGAAAAATCCCTTTCCTTCAAAAGAAAATATATTGTTATATACTGACATCATTGTTTTATCGTTTTATTAGTTGCTCATATTTCTTCTCTTCGCACGCTATAACATAATTATTTAGACATAAATAGTTTTATTTTCCAAAGTGCATGATGTTTTATGTGAATATGAATGAATTTATTAAATTTTCGGATTCAAGAAATTATAATTGAATGACAAATTGAAGAATATTGCAACTACATTGCTTTTCTCAGATGAATCGAAATTTCGCGGCCCAAAAATAGTACTATCGGACAATTTTTTCACAGAAATTCGAAATTTTTATTGGAATTGTGTATTATAATAATTTATAATATTTTTATGTACAATTGTTAGTTGTTTTATTCATAATTATTCCACTTTTTTGCACAAATATTCATGATTTGTTTTTACTGCAAAAGTTGGCAACATTTACAAAATTGATTCTACGCGATCTACGAGAGGTACAACTCGCGTACGAGCGTGGAATCGTAGATTACAAAAACAAATTTGCACGTATTCTACGCTCCTACGAGACTCAGTCTGAATACCCCTTATGTAAAAGTGCCTCAAACTTTTGGGTAAGGCTGTAGATGTTTTGAAACTTCTTAAACTTTTGGACTCGTCAAATCAAAATATAATATAGTAGCTGATTTTGATATTTTTTAGTTCCGAGTTTCAATAATTCCTAAGGGCAATCATTTAAACTGACTTAGAAAATTCCGTGCTTTACGAGGTTTCGAGGTTCGGTATATATTTAGGTGGTCAAAATACAAAGTTATTAAACTTTGATCGATTTAATTATATTTAATAATTTAGTTCAAAAGAATGTAACTCAATATATGCGACATATGAAATTTAACTTTTGAACTTTGTATGCGCGTGTGGCGGCGACGAATGCATGCATGATTTACTGCGATTGACCGAAGTGACCAATTGTTGACCAATGGTCTTAAACTACCAGCCAAATTATCCTAAATTTTGAAAAAATTGCTCTATAGTATTATCGTTAAGGGATAAATGTGTTAAAACTCTATCTTTGGAGATATAATTATATATTTGAATTGCAAATTTTTATAATACCAGTGTGTAGATTGTTTTTATAAGCAAGGACCTCAAGTGTACCACATTTACCGAGGTTTTGATTTTATAAACAACATTTTTTTTTTAATTTTTAGTAATATGAAACTAAAAGCGTTATCGTGAACTGCATGTTCTATTGAAGGTGTTCAAGCGAAGAGGTAAAAAAAACACGGTGAATACGCAAAATCGTGTTTTGGTAATAGAATAAAAATAGTACAGCCCTTGAGTTACCACATTTTTTGGGTACTTTTTGCCCTTTTTGTTTCAAAATAATCTATGTACCACATTTGCTACATATAACACATTACCCTAACATCCTCTACCCCGGTGCTTCTAGGTCTTCTTGTGGGGGCTTCGTACCACATTGAAGGTTTCCTCGATGGAGTTGGTGACACTATGATGAGTGAGTGAATTACTAGGGGTATTCAGACCGACCGATTTAGAATTGTATGCAAATTCATTTTTCCCGGCTTGAGGTTGCAGCAAGTAATACTCTCGTAAGTTTGCCATTACTCACCGAAAGGTAGAGGTCGTAAAGAAGAGCCGCAACAGCTTTAACACTTAAGCTACTCAACTTTGAAACTTTGAGTCAGCGTTACTTGGAAACATCTGTAAGATTAACACCCTGAATCGGATGGCATGGGGGAACGAACCGAACGCTGGAGGAGTATCACCGGAAAGTAGCATCTGAAGACTGGGATGATCACATACCAGTGTTTTTGATGGCTTATCGTTCAGCTTTTCTCTAAACTACAGAAGCGATCTTCGGCGAAAACTTACGCTTGCCAGAAGATGTAAGACTCGGTGTAACACCAACGAATTCTCGAAACGAAAATGAGTATCTGAACGACAAGAAACAGTGGTTGGATGAGATCCACCCATTTATCAGACGTCGCGTAAAATTGGCAAGCGACAAGATGAAAGAAGATATGATGTCTTTAAACAAGGTAGATTTGCTTCATAACCCACAACGGAAGACGGGTCACCGATCACCGAAGCACAGACTTACTGGGAAGGACCGTATCGCATCGTTACAATGATTAATAATATAGTATACCGGTTTCGCATTAACAGGAGCAGAATGATAGTTGTCCACTTGGAGCACCGTATGGAGGAGGACAGAATTTGTTTGGCACGAAGATCGAGAGACCGCCAATAATCAAAGAGCATAAGGGCATAGACAAGGTTAGTAAGTACTAGTCATCCGAGGAGAAATGTAAGTGGAGAGCAGAGATCGTGAGCTGAACAGAGCGCGCCGTATATGCAATAGGAGTGAAGAGTACAGACGATACATGGCAATAACAATTACATAGCGAAAGCGAACTCAGCACAAAGAGGAATAAAAAAAAACAAGAGTACGCGAACTACGTCGCCTGTGTAATAGTGTAATTCGATTTAAAGACGATGACTCTGAGTATAGACAGAGTGACGTATCATGCGAAAAAGAATTGCGATAGCTCTAGAATCTGATTCTTGAATGATCATCTAAGCGCCAGTGGCTGCACCTTTATAAAAAGGCGAAGAGAACTGAGACAGCAAGTCAGTTGAGTTATAGATCTATGAAAATAAATACGAGTTGTTCAAATGGTCATTGATACGAATAGCGAAAGTATCGCTTATATAAGTAAGAGTATTAAAGAGTTGTAATAAGATAAAACAACATTTGTAAATAGCTGATCAATTTAAGACTTTTATATAATAAATAGTAAATTCGTTATAATATACACAAATCCTTACTTCGAATTTGATAAGACATGCATAATAAAATTCTCCTCATATTTAAATTGTTGAAATGATTTTCACTTACTACAAATTAGTTTATTTTTACACCAATATTAAACCGATCTATCATTCTTTTTAGGTATACGATGTTGGGAGCAAATTTAGTATGCGAACAAGATTGGCAAAAAATTCTTAAAACCACTTCAACGATTGATGGTCAGGTTCCTTCTGCACGAAAGGGAAAAGTTGGAAGACCTAGGCGAAATAAAGAATAAAAAAAATTAATTTAAATTTTTATTTTATTTATTATTTATTTAAAATTTTATTTTATTCAATTTTAATGATTCAATTGCAATAAATAATAGTAATATGCCAATAAATTATACAGTTTTCCTCAATATTCTTAAATCTAGATTATATTCATATTGTTCTATTTTTTTAACTTGTATAATAGGGGTATTCACTTAATCCCTGAAAAGTCTCAAAAACATCGGAAAGCTCTGAAACTTCCGACTCTCGAAAAAATATGTAAGGAGATACAAAGAACATGATCTTTGTTTATATACAGCCTTGGCCAAAAGTTTGACGCACCCTATTGAATTTTTTCAAACTGTTTTATATAAAAAACTTAAACGCCAATTTCCAAATCATTTTTTTTTACTTAATTTAATATTAAGTATATCCCTCTTAGCCGCTATATCCGAAAAGGATGCCACACCCGTTATACATTTTTTAGGATCTTTTAAATCCGTTTTCTAATCGTATTAAAAACGTTCATAGGACTCTAAAATAATTTTACATCTATAGTCCAAGCCCTTAAACCACAAAAACAAAATGGTATGTAGCTTTAAGGGTAAAAAACCACAAAAATATAAATATTTCAAAAAATTAAAAACAAAAAAACTATAACATTTTAAAAATGACCAATGTCAAATACCATTTTCCTAATAAAAATAAGAAATCGAAATTATGACCAAATAATCTTAAATTTTGAAAATAATTGGTCTATAGTATTATCCTTAAGACATAAATGTGTTAAAAACTCTATCTTTGGAGATATAATTCTAGAATACAATTTGTAGATTGTTTTTATAAGCAAGGACCTCAAGTGTACCACTTTTTGCCCTTTTTGTTTCAAAATAATCTCTGTACCACATTTGCCACATATACCACATTACCCTAACTACCTCCACCCAGGTGCTTCTAGGTCTTCTTATGGGAGCTTCGTACCGCATTGAAGGTTTCCTCGTTGGAGTTGGTGACACTATAATGAGTGAGTGAATTACTAGGGGTATTCAGACTCACCGAAAGGTGGAGGTCGTAAAGAAGAGCCGCAACCGCACTAACACTTAAGCTACTCAACTTTGAAACTTTGAGTCAGCGTTACTTGGAAACATCTCTAAGATTAACACCTTCAATCGGATGGCATGGTGGAACGAACCGAACGCTGGAGGAGTATCACCGGAAAGTAGCATCTGAAGACTGGGATGATCACATACCAGTGTTTTTGATGGCTTATCGTTCAGCTTTTCTCTAAACTACAGAAGCGATCTTCGGCGAAAACTTACGCTTGCCAGAAGATGTAAGACTCGGTGTAACACCAACGAATTCTCGAAACGAAAATGAGTATCTGAACGACAAGAAACAGTGGTTGGATGAGATCCACCCATTTATCAGACGTCGCGTAAAATTGGCAAGCGACAAGATGAAAGAAGATATGATGTCTTTAAACAAGGTAGATTTGCTTCATAACCCACAACGGAAGACGGGTCACCGATCACCGAAGCACAGACTTACTGGGAAGGACCGTATCGCATCGTTACAATGATTAATAATATAGTATACCGGTTTCGTATTAACAGGAGCAGAATAATAGTTATCCACTTGGAGCACCGTATGGAGGAGGACTGAATTTGTTTGGGACGAAGGTCGAGAGATCGCCAATAATCAAAGAGCATAAGGGCATAGACACAGTTAGTAAGTACTAGTTATCCGAGGAGAAATGTAAGTGGAGAGCATAGATCGTGAGCTGAACAGAGCGCGCCGTATATGCAATAGGAGTGAAGAGTACAGAGGATACATGGCAATAACAATTACATAGCGAAAGCGAACTCAGCGCAAAGAGGAATCCAAAAAACAAGAGTACGCGAACTACGTCGCTTGTGTAATAGTGTAATTCGATTTCATCGGTCATTGATACGAATAGCGAAAGTATCGCTTATAAGTAAGAGTATTAAAGAGTTGTAATAAGATAAAACAACATTTGTAAATAGCTGATCAATTTAAGACTTTTATATAATAAATAGTAAATTCGTTATAATATACACAAATCCTTACTTCGAATTTGATAAGACTTGCATAATAAAATTCTCCTCATATTTAAATTGTTGAAATGATTTGCACTTGCTACAAATTAGTTTATTTTAACACCAATATTAAACCAATCTATCATTCTTTTTAGGTATACGATGTTGGGAGCAAATTTAATATGCGAACAAGATTGGCAGAAAATTGGGAAAAAATTAAAACCACTTCAACGATTAATGGTCCGGTTCCTTCTGCACGAAAGGGAAAAGTTGGAAGACCTAGGCGAAATAAAGAATAAAAAAAATTTACATTTTTATTCAATTTTAATGATTCAATTGCAATAAATAATAGTAATATGCCAAGAAATTATACTTTTTTCCTCAATATTCATGAAGTCTAGACTATATTCATATTGTTCTATTTTTTTAACTTGTATAATAGGGGTATTCACTTAATCCCTGAAAAGTCTCAAAAACATCGGAAAGCTCTGTGTAGAGCGCGATGGCCAGTAAAGTAAATTGGTTGGCTGGTGCTCTGGGCTTAGTAGCGGGGCTGGGGGGTGGATGCTTCGCGCAATGAAATGCCGTCGGCAAAACCAAATTGTTCATCCGGCCAATCGGCAACTAAAAACGCAGCCCAAATTCGACCGCAGCAAAATCGTCACAAATGAAAACACTGTAAATTTGTCGAGCAGTAAATATTCTTTTATTTACAAACAATAATAATCACCTATGTGATCCAAAAAGTACTTCTGGTCGTTCACCTATGTGAAGCAAAAACCGAAAACTTCGGATGGGTTCGTGACCCGTCCACACAACAAAGTGGAGACTTTTCGGACGATTCCTATATACATATATACACGAAGCCCTAGAACATTGAATAATGTTTGTCAACATTTAGACAAACATGAATCTAAACCTGACTGCGGTGATTCGATGTTTGGCGTAAACATTCCTCCCACCTGGCAGCATCACTGCAAACAAATATTAGTTCTATATCTAGACTATAAATTACGTAATATTTAAAATGCATGTAAGTTAAGGGCGTGGTACATATAGGTTTGATTTGGTGTCAGAGGGGGGTTAAAATTCTGTCATTCCGGATATGGTCCAGCCTAGTTTGCATGCGGGTGTCACCCTCAAACCGTCGAGGCTCTGGCACTGTCTTGCGCGGGTGTTTTCTCAGAGGGAGCAGCTATAGCTGATCCAAACGCTCCGTTCTCCTGCGGTCAGCGTGTAAAGAGGGACGAAAGCGATGAGACTCAGCGCCGTGACTGGCGCCATCGTTCCGTCGCACCGAACTTAAAGAAGGATTCACGAGCTCGGTGCATGGAGGGGGGAGAGAAGGTTGCTCTTCCGCGGGACGGTGAGGATCCTCCTCAATGAGCGCTTCGATCTCCAGCCCTTCATCCCCGGTCGATTCTTCCCGGAGAGAAGGCCACGATCTTTTTGGATCACTGACTCTCCCTCCGAAAGGAAACCGCCCTCGACCCCATCACCCCGGGGATCACGTGACTCAGGAGATTTTTCCCTGAGTTCACGGAGACTCTCATCGGCCCGCGAAGATTCTGAGTGCAACGATGCTCGGGGCCTTATTACGTTCTCCGAATGCCCGTGCAGCATAGTATGATGTTTGCGGTTGCACCTGAACTTATCAGGGCAACGCTTCAGATGGCACACACCATGTAGAGCATTGCTCGACGGTTGCTGGATTCTCGATAATCCATTGACTCTCTTTTCAGCGACCCGAACTCTCGAATCGCGTGTTGGGGAATTCCACTTAGGTCGACTGATCCCTGATGGGAAGTGTAGTCGAGCAGGAAGCGAAACTTCTGTGTAGCAAGACACAATGGTTTTGGTGGATTTTTGACTAGGCAAAGGGCCCGTGAGTATCTAGCCAAAGACCGTCTCTTGAGCTACTAACTGTTCGACAACTTGATTTCGAACACCTTCCAACATTATTTGTGGGTACACATCCCCACCAATCAAAACATCGACTTTTCCACTCTGATGGAAATTCTTGTCGGCTAAATTGATATTCTTTATTTGATCAACCACGGAGTGATCGATCGAAGTGGTTGGAAGGTTTCCGGTCAACTTCGAGAGAATTAAAGCCGATACTTCAATTCGAAAGTTGGAATCCTTTGGAGAACCTATCACAACCGAGCACTAAGTGACTGAACTATATCAGAGCTATCGGAGGTAGACGACAGTGGGGTACCTTCAGGATTTTGTACCTGAGAGGTAGATGGGGGCGAGCTTCCATATCGACTGGACTCTTCCGAAGTCGATTGATTAGAAACATCGCGATGCAAAAGGGTGTGGTGGCGTTGTTTACACGTTCCACAATTAAACGCACTTTTGCAATCTCGAGAATACGACAAGCAATTCAGGCACAAGTTCAGCCGTCGAACTGTTGCAAACCGTGTTTTTGCTATCATCTCAAACAATCTAGGACACGGTATTAGAGTGTGCATTAGAACAAAGTCTGCAATATGTCACCTTATTGATATTTGCATAGTGAGAATTTATGCGTCTTGTTTCGAGATTATTCTGAGAAGTCGTAACTTTCACAGACGCACTTGAAGTTGTTGCACTTCGTATATTAAGAACTGTTTCCAACGTCTGGAAACGACTCGTCAAGAAATTGTCCATGTCCGCCCACCGTGGGATTTCGGACTTGGAAACAATACCTTGCTCCCACAATAATAGCGTAGCCTCAGGTAGCCGAGTGGAACATAAATATACAAAAATGGCGTCCCAATTGCTGATATCCATATCATACAATTGCAACGCTGAAATGCAATTACTTATGTCGCGCTGCAGCTTTTTAATGGAACTTCCTGATTCCACCTGGACTACTGGGAGATTAAACAGAACGTTAAGTTGGCTGTTTATGAGGATTCTTTATTTCGTACCGGTGTGCGAGATTTTGCCAAGCGGTAGCGAAACCGTCATGAGTGAGAGGCGATTTCTGAACTATATCTTTCGCCTCTCCACGAGTCTTCTGATTTAAATAGTAGAGCTTCTCTACTGGGGTCAGCCGCCTATTCGACATATAAATCGCGGTGAACATGTCTCTGAAAGACGGCCAGGACAAGTAGTCACCATGAAAAACATCGATATCTACCGGAGGCAGATTGATGCTGTGACTAGACATGGGAAGGGGAACAATTTCCTTTGGTTCGGAAATTGATTGACTAAATTCATGAATTAATTGATTCATTTTACCCATGCATCGGACATAAGCATCGTAACAAAAACGATACTTAACTTTGAGAGTTGTCAAATCTGTTGCCCCATCGTCGGCTTTGTCTGTGGATCGTCGATGTAAGACCGTCTCATACGACGACTTGAAATCTAGCCACAAAGATTTTAACTCGTCCTTTTGCACCTTAAGTGTGAAAGGAGAGTGATCAGACAATGGAGTTGAATCAAATTCAGACTCGAAAACAACAACGTCATCGGTAACCCGAATGAAAGTCTCGTAGAAGGACATATTAAACTTGGGTTAGTACTAAAAACTCGGACCAAACAGAAATCTAAAAATCGGAATTCGAAAAAACAAGAAAATTGTCGCACACAAAAACCATAAATGTTCTTCTGAGTGATCCTCAAATCACTCAGGTCAACGCGAAAATATAAAAAAAATATAATATATTAAAAATATATAATTTAATATATTTAATATATAATATATTAACTAGCGCACCGGGGTCGCTTCGCTCCCCCGGTTTGCCTGTTCCACCCAGGCAAAATCTGTTAACTTCGGCCAGGCCGAAATTTACATACCTTACACCCTGCATACAACGTTTATTAAAGGAGAAACTGATCAATAATTAGTGAAAATGCGTCATTACACTTTCATAACTGTGGTCTCTTTCAAAAAGATATATATATTTGAAGCTATATTCGTTTTCCAAAAACCATTATACCCTTTTTGCGGCGATTGTCTTTAGATCTATCTAATCTATGAATAAGAGTGAAGTTAGGAATATTATAGTGTCCTGTTTCCACAAAACGAAGTAGTTGTGATGTTTGAGCATTGTGCCATTGGTAAATCTTGGAAGTGCGCATTAAAGCCTGCAATTTATGGAAGAATAATTGAATCGATGATTTTTTGTATGCCATAAAATCATAATGTGCCTTTAGTTGCTTTTCCGATTTTAGATGTTCATTTCAATGGGGACAAAATCTAATTCAACAAAAGACTTGGGAGGTTTGAAATTTCCAACAATATAAAGGCCAGAAGTATTTGCTGCGCTACTATAAGCAACATATAGTGCCGCGCGACTGATTCCACTTCGAAGATGAACAGCCATTTGGAAATATGTAGTTCCCTGACTTCTGTGGATTGTGATCCCTTCAGCAGGTACAATTGGAAATTGTATTCTCTCAATCTTTACCTGCTCATTACGTTTATATTGAAAGGATGTAATAAATTTTTCTATGGGCGTCCATTGAGGTTCAGTTGGATGTGGTCTCTTTCTTCTCTTTCCCAAACTTTCATCAGCAAATAACATCCATAAAGTAGTTAAATTTCATGTAGATCTACGATGTTGTATGGAAGGTGCTCGTGTCCTATAAGAGATCTTTTCCATTTGATTCTTGGGAACTCTTAGTAGCAATATTTAATCTAATAACTGACCGGTTTACCATATATCCAACATTGAGCTGTAGCTTTTGAGCTGAGCTGTAGCTTGTCAGTTGGTCGATCTTTTCCATTATTGTCTTGTAAACTCGTATCGGTGATAAATGATCACACACAAAATTTCATCTCGATATATACCATAGTTCACCATATATCCCATATTGAACTTTTGCTTTATATGGGAGGTGGGCGTGTCCGATGGGCGGTCTTTTCCATTTTTGTCTTGTAAACTCGTATCGGTGATACATGATCACACACAAAATTTCATCTCGATATATACTATAGTTCACCAGATATCCCATATAAACCTTTTGCTTTATATGGGAGGTGGGCGTGTCCGATGGACGATGTTTTCCATTTTTGTCATGTAAACTCCTATTAGTGAAACATGATCACACACAAAATTTCATCTCGATATATACCATAGTTCCCCAGATATCTCATATAAACCTTTTGCTTTATATGATAGGTGGGCGTGTCCGTGGACCGATTTTGCTCAATATTATTGACAAACAGCGTATACGTATAATAGTTATAAATCCATTTGATTTTGAATTTGAAGTCTCTAGCTTTTACCGTTTCTTCAAAAAACTGATTTCTACAGACAGACACACAGACAGACCGACAGACAAACAGACAGACGGACATCGCTAAATCGACTCAGTAGGTGACACTGATCAAGAATATATATACTTTTCCATACCTACGACCTCTCCTTTAATGCGTTACAAACGGAAGGACAAAATGAATATACCCTTACCCACAGGGTGTAGGGTATAATTACCCACAGGGTGTAGGGTATAAAAATAAGGCGATTTTTCGGTTGGGTGTATTTGAAACTTTAAGGCCAATTGCTTAATCACGAGCTCAGTGCATGGAGGGGGGAGAGAAGGTTGCTCTTCCGCGGGACGGTGAGGATCCTCCTCAATGAGCGCTTCGATCTCCAGCCCTTCATCCTCGGTCGATTCTTCCCGGAGAGAAGGCCACGATCTTTTTGGATCACTGACTCTCCCTCCGAAAGGAAACCGCCCTCGCCCTCGACCCTATCACAACCGAGCACCGTTTCGAGACTTGAACGGCTACTTTCGCATTCAAGCCCGAGCACTAAGTGACTCTGAACTATATCAGAGCTATCGGAGGTAGACTGTCGTGGGGTACCTTCAGGGTTTAGTACCTGAGAGGTAGATGGGGGCGAGCTTCCATACCGACTGGACTCTTCCGAAGTCGATTGATTAGAAACATCGCGATGCAAAAGAGTGTGGTGGCGTTGTTTACACGTTCCACAATTAAACGCACTTTTGCAATCTCGAGAATACGACAAGCAATTCAGGCACAAGTTCAGCCGTCGAACTGTTGCAAACCGTGTTTTTGCTATCATCTCAAAAAATCTAGGACACGGTATTAGAGTGTGCATTAGAACAAAGTCTGCAAAATGTCACCTTGAATGAAAAACATCCGGAGGAAAAACTACCGGAGGCAGATTGATGCTGTGACTAGACATGGGAAGGGGAACAATTTCCTTTGGTTCGGAAATTGATTGACTAAATTCATGAATTAATTGATTCATTTTACCCATGCATCGGACATAAGCATCGTAACAAAAACGATACTTAACTTTGAGAGTTGTCAAATCTGTTGCCCCATCGTCGGCTTTGTCTGTGGATCGTCGATGTAAGACCGTCTCATACGACGACTTGAAATCTAGCCACAAAGATTTTAACTCGTCCTTTTGCACCTTAAGTGTGAAAGGGGAGTGATCAGACAATGGAGTTGAATCAAATTCAGACTCGAAAACAACAACGTCATCGGTAACCCGAATGAAAGTCTCGTAGAAGGACATATTAAACTTGGGTTAGTACTAAAAACTCGGACCAAACAGAAATCTAAAAATCGGAATTCGAAAAAAACAACAAAATTATCGCACACAAAAACCACAAATGTTCTTGAGTGAAGGCTGAAGCACATAAAGGGCGTTGGAAACGTCGCGTTGAGAGCGTTGCCGTTGGTAACGCCGAGCCGAACACATAGACCGCTTTGAAGTGTGAAAATTAAAAATGATTTTCTCTAAATTTTAGAGATTTTTATGAAAGCAAACGTTGTTCTTCTATTCAAGAATTCATTATTTATCAATCCCTCAAACATTTCATGAACAAATTTGTTATTCATTGAATATTTTGATCAACAAAGCGTTTGAGGCGCGTCAAAAGTTGAACATTTCTCAACTTCGAGCGTCACTTCAAACGCCTCGTTGACGCGCCTCGTCTTATGTGTTCGCTCCCGTAAGAAACAATGTATTTCAACTCGTCTGTCAACGATGAAGTCTGACGCGAAGCGGCTAACGCTCCGAATGTGCTCCAGTCTTGATCCTCAAATCACTCAGGCCAACGCGAAAATATAAAAAAAATATAATATATTAAAAACATATAATTTAATATATTTAATATATAATATATTAACTAGCGCACCGGGGTCGCTTCGGTCCGCCGGTTTGCCTGGTCCACCCAGGCAAAATCTGTTAACTTCGGCCAGGCCGAAGTTTACATACCCTACACCCTGCATACAACGTTTATTAAAGGAGAAACTGTGAATTTCTATCAATAATTAGTGAAAATGCGTCATTTCACTTTTATAACTGTGGTGTCGCGAGCTCCTTCACCTAATAATATATTATCGCGCGTCGCGCACCGATCACGGTCGGATTCTTTTATTTTTTTTTTATGTAAACAAACAATCGAACGACGGACACACACGAATCGCGTTTTTTTTCTTTATTTGACAAGTGTTAAAGAAAACCGATCGAGGGAGATCGACAGGGGAATTGCCAGCTGCTCAGACGGAGCGGGGGCGGGTTCAGTGCAGTGCAATACAGGGTGTACCCTAATATTTATTTAAATTATTAATTATATGATAATTAATAATTTTTGCACTACACCGCAAAATGGACGCCGCCACTCGATGCGGATGAAATGGCGAATACACTAAAACAAATTACACTGAGGAAAAAAAACTATAACCGACTTTCGGGTTCCCTTACTGAACCCTCACACGATTCCGACCAGAATCTATTCACCTGTTTAATCAAACTAGGCTCGATATGCGACGCTGAAAGACAACATAAAGAAACCATCAAACCAGCTGGCTGCTGACAATCGGGCTTCACACTTTGGCAAACTTGACATCCTCTTACATATCTTACTACATCTACCTTCATTTTAGGCCAATAATATCTTTCTAACAACCTAGCATGCGTCTTCCTAGCACCCATGTGCCCCGCCAATGGGTGATCGTGACACTCTCTCAGAACTTGCCTTCTATCGCCTTTCCCTACAACCTTTTTCCACATGTACTCGCTCTGGTTCGCACCAAGAGTTCCTGTTCTAACATATTTATATAGGATACCACCATCTATTCTCCACGCTGGAAAATCGATGGGGTTCCTCTCGACTTCCCGACGCATCTTCGCAATCCATGGGTCCTCAGTGGCCTCCTCCACTTCGCTGACCACTGGAACTGTCCGTGATAACATGTCTGGTACGACGTGGTCTTTTCCCTTGCGATGCAGCTTGTCAGTTGGTCGATCTTTTCCATTATTGTCTTGTAAACTCGTATCGGTGATAAATGATCACACACAAAATTTCATCTCGATATATACCATAGTTCACCATATATCCCATATTGAACTTTTGCTTTATATGGGAGGTGGGCGTGTCCGATGGGCGGTCTTTTTCATTTTTGTCTTGTAAACTCCTATTAGTGAAACATGATCACACACAACGGCTACTTTCGCATTCAAGCCCGAGCACTAAGTGACTCTGAACTATATCAGAGCTATCGGAGGTAGACTGTCGTGGGGTACCTTCAGGGTTTAGTACCTGAGAGGTAGATGGGGGCGAGCTTCCATATCGACTGGACTCTTCCGAAGTCGATTGATTAGAAACATCGCGATGCAAAAGGGTGTGGTGGTGTTGTTTACACGTTCCACAATTAAACGCACTTTTGCAATCTCGAGAATACGACAAGCAATTCAGGCACAAGTTCAGCCGTCGAACTGTTGCAAACCGTGTTTTTGCTATCATCTCAAAAAATCTAGGACACGGTATTAGAGTGTGCATTAGAACAAAGTCTGCAATATGTCACCTTGAATGAAAAACATCCGGAGGAAAAACTACCGGAGGCAGATTGATGCTGTGACTAGACATGGGAAGGGGAACAATTTCCTTTGGTTCGGAAATTGATTGACTAAATTCATGAATTAATTGATTCATTTTACCCATGCATCGGACATAAGCATCGTAACAAAAACGATACTTAACTTTGAGAATTGTCAAATCTGTTGCCCCATCGTCGGCTTTGTCTGTGGATCGTCGATGTAAGACCGTCTCATACGACGACTTGAAATCTAGCCACAAAGATTTTAACTCGTCCTTTTGCACCTTAAGTGTGAAAGGAGAGTGATCAGACAATGGAGTTGAATCAAATTCAGACTCGAAAACAACAACGTCATCGGTAACCCGAATGAAAGTCTCGTAGAAGGACATATTAAACTTGGGTTAGTACTAAAAACTCGGACCAAACAGAAATCTAAAAATCGGAATTCGAAAAAACAACAAAATTATCGCACACAAAAACCACAAATGTTCTTGAGTGAAGGCTGAAGCACATAAAGGGCGTTGGAAGCGTCGCGTTGAGAGCGTTGCCGTTGGTAACGCCGAGCCGAACACATAGACCGCTTTGAAGTGTGAAAATTAAAAATGATTTTCTCTAAATTTTAGAGATTTTTATGAAAGCAAACGTTGTTCTTCTATTCAAGAATTCATTATTTATCAATCCCTCAAACATTTCATGAACAAATTTGTTATTCATTGAATATTTGATCAACAAAGCGTTTGAGGCGCGTCAAAAGTTGATCATTTCTCAACTTCGAGCGTCACTTCAAACGCCTCGTTGACGCCGCCTCGTCTTATGTGTTCGCTCCCGTAAGAAACAATGTATTTCAACTCGTCTGTCAACGATGAAGTCTGACGCGAAGCGGCTAACGCTCCGAATGTGCTCCAGTCTTGATCCTCAAATCACTCAGGTCAACGCGAAAATATAAAAAAAATATAATATATTAAAAACATATAATTTAATATATTTAATATATAATATATTAACTAGCGCACCGGGGTCGCTTCGCTCCGCCGGTTTGCCTGGTCCACCCAGGCAAAATCTGTTAACTTCGGCCAGGCCGAAGTTTACATACCCTACACCCTGCATACAACGTTTATTAAAGGAGAAACTGTGAATTTCTATCAATAATTAGTGAAAATGCGTCATTTCACTTTCATAACTGTGGTGTCGCGAGCTCCTTCACCTAATAATATATTATCGCGCGTCGCGCACCGATCGCGGGTCGGATTCTTTTATTTTTTTTTTTTATGTAAACAAACAATCGAACGACGGACACACACGAATCGCGTTTTTTTCTTTATTTGACAAGTGTTAAAGAAAAACCGATCGAAGGAGATCGACAGGGGAATTGCCAGCTGCTCAGACGGAGCGGGGGCGGGTTCAGTGCAGTGCAATACAGGGTGTACCCTAATATTTATTTAAATTATTAATTATATGATAATTAATAATTTTTGCACTACACCGCAAAATGGACGCCGCCACTCGATGCGGATGAAATGGCGAATACACTAAAACAAATTACACTGAGGAAAAAAAACTATAACCGACTTTCGGGTTCCCTTACTGAACCCTCACACGATTCCGACCAGAATCTATTCACCTGTTTAATCAAACTAGGCTCGGTATGCGACGCTGAAAGACAACATCATCAACCATCAACCATCAAACCAGCTGGCTGCTGACAATCGGGCTTCACACTTTGGCAAACTTGACATCCTCTTACATATCTTACTACATCTACCTTCATTTTAGGCCAATAATATCTTTCTAACAACCTAGCATGCGTCTTCCTAGCACCCATGTGCCCCGCCAATGGGTGATCATGACACTCTCTCAGCACTTGCCTTCTCTCGCCTTTCCCTACAATCTTTTTCCACATGTACTCGCTCTGGTTCGCACCAAGAGTTCCTGTTCTAACATATTTATATAGGATACCACCATCTATTCTCCACGCTGGAAAATCGATGGGGTTCCTCTCGACTTCCCGACGAATCTTCGCAATCCATAGGTCCTCAGTGGCCTCCTCCACTTCGCTGACCACTGGAACTGTCCGTGACAACATGTCTGGTACGACGTGGTCTTTTCCCTTTTTCTTTCTTTTCTTTCTTTCTTTGCGATGCACGATTTCGAAATCGTACTGCTGGAGTTTTAACGCCCAACGGGCCAACCTACCGCAAGGGTCCTTCAAATTATTCAACCAGACGAGTGAATAATGGTCGGGTAATGACCTGAAAAGTGACACCCTCAACGTATGGCCTACATTTTTCAACTGCCCATAGAACCGCCAAACACTCCTTTTCCGTAGTAGAATAATTCCTCTCACTCCTACTAAGCGACCTACTTAAATAAGAGATAACTCTCTCTCCGTCATCAAAATGCTGCGCAAGTACGGCTCCCACTCTGAAATCCGACGCATCAGTTTGAATTACAAAAGGGCGATCAAAATCAGGGCAAGACAGAACCGGGGCTGTGACCAGACGCTCCTTGGCTTGGAGAAAACTCTGCTCACACTCCGAATTCCATGAAAATCGCTTATTCTTTTTGAGAAGCTCCGTGAGGGGCTTCACCAGACCGGCAAAGTTTGGAATGAACCTACGGTACCATGAAACAGTACCAATGAAAGACCGCACTTCCTTAACGTTTCGAGGGGCTGGGATTTTCAGCATAGCCTCAACCTTCTCCGGATCAACATGCAGCCCCTGACGATCAACAACATAGCCCAAGTACTTTAAAGAGGAGAGACAGAAGTAACATTTGTCCCTATTCAACCTGAGCCCAGCATCGCAAACTCTTCGGAGCACCTCCTTCAGAACTTCAATGTGCCTATCAAAGTTATTGGTGACAATAATTATGTCATCGAGATAAACGAAGATATGGGGTTCTAAATCAGCCCCTATGACTGTGTCAATAAACCTTTGCCAAGTTGCAGGAGCATTGTGCAGTGAACGACCTAGACTCTTCCTCTACCGGAATTTGCCAATACGCAGATTTAATATCTAAGCTAGAGAGATATTTCGCATCTCTCAGCTTATCCAAAGTGGCTGAAACGTAAGAAATAGGATAGCTATCGCGTTCCGTGTTTTTATTCAAAGTCCTATAATCGACACAGAACCTATAACTATTATCTTTTTTTCTAATCATCACCAGTTGAGACGCCCAAGGACTATGGGATACCTCTATCACGTCTTTTTGAAGCATAGCTTCAATCTCTTCATCAATCCGTCTCTGAATGGCTGGGGAAACTGGATAATACCGTTGCTTGACTGGATCTACATTTGGCTTAATCCGGATCCGATGTCCGACCAAATGAGTACATCCAAGCCCCTCCGGGATTCACTTAAAAGTCCTAGAGATAAGTTCTTCAAGCGACTCTGCTTCTCCAACCGACAACTCCGATCTTTCCACTATCGTCGCGACTGACGAAACCTCAACTTGGTCTGAAAACATCCATTGATTTTTGGCCAAGTCTGGGACAATTCCAGCCTTGGTCCAAAAATCGACACCAAGAATTAGATGTCCTATAATCGACACAGAACCTATAACTATTATCTTTATTATCGTGGAAGTCTAGGAATTACTAAGCATTCCAACAGGACCGACTTGCCCTCTACCTCGATCGGCAGCGAAACCACTCCCTTCACTGGGACAACCTCTCCGTCCGCAAGGACAACTCTAGAGACACCTGACGATACAAGATTTAATCCCCAACTCTTGAAAATGTCCCATCCTGGACAACCAATAATTGTTCGAGTTGCCCCTGAATCGAGCAAACCTCTGAACGAAACTCCAAAAATCCTAACATCTAAGTATGGCCTATTATCTACTCCTTTTCCTACCAGTGTGAAGCTCAACTTAACTTCCGTCTGACGTCGCGAAGCATTTCCCGAGTCCGAGAGGCGATTTCCTCTGGGACTTCTCGGTCCGGACCTCGGCGCAAAATGACCCGATTGTCCCGCCTCGCGAGAGCACCGAGGACAATCGCGTTTGTAAACACCTTCACGTCCACACCCGTAGCACCTAATACCGCTCCTGCAGTTAGCCGAAACATGCCCAAACCTACGGCAATTAAAGCACCGGAAAGCGGGTTGGGGCGGCGTTTTAATACGTCGGTCCAACCTTTCGTCGCGAAGCGGGGCGGCGGCTTCCAACACGTCGGAGCCCTCGGCGACGTAAGCCAAATCAGGCTCCAGCAAGTTCTTGGTCTTACTGCTCGGCGGTGGAACAAAAGCCTCAACATTCGCCCGGACGGCCTCTAACTTTCGGCCTAACGAGACTAACTCCGTCAACGACTTAGGCTCAGCCAAGCCCAGCTGAGTCTGATAAAACGGAGTTAGGTTTGTTACGACCAAAGACAACATCCTGTTCTCGGACAGGGACTCGGACAGCCTACCAAAAAGACCCCTCATAATCGCTACGAAGACACCTATCGACTCATTCCCACCTTGAGTTCGACGCTTAATCTCGTCCATTAAAACCTCATCGTAATTAGGCGGCAGGAATTCCGCCTTCAACTCGACGACGAGTTCTCTCCAGCTCGGCACAGTCTTTCGAACTGCACGAAACCAGATCAGTGCCTTTCCTGCAAATAAGTCAGCTGCCCCTCTAAACAACCGCGCTTCACTTACGCGGCGGCCCTCGCACAACTCCTCTACTCGCTCTAAGAACGCGTGAACCGAAATCCCGTTCTTCTCTCCAGTGAACTTCACTTCACGCAGAAAACTCAAACTATTTCCCACCGTTGTTTGCTGAGTCTCCTCTTCGATGGCAGATTCGCGAAGGAGGGCCTTCCGTCCTCCTGGCCACTCCTCCGAGCCCATCCTGACCTTGGGTTCGGCTTCCTCCTCCAGGACCTCCGCTGCTTCATTGCAGTCTGACAAAATCAACATTAGTTGATTTCGCAGCTGCGACTGCTTCTCGACCTCATCGCGGGTCGAAGGCTTCGATCGGTTAAGCCGACTAAGGCACCACTCAATCTTCGTGAGTATCTTAAAATACTCCGAAGACTTTTCGTTGTTCGGCGGTGTCTCCATCAGCTTACTGATCTCCGCTATCTTCGACGCCACGGCACCCTGGTCTTCCTCAAAGTGGAACGGATATCCAGCGAAGCAGTCCACTGACCCGAGACGTTCCAGATGCCTCGACGCCCTCAAGGACTTCCGCATCCCATCAACATTCGTCACCGGGAGTCCTCGAAATTCCATCTCGTAGGCCAACTCCTCCTGTGACAGCCTGTTGACTTCCATCCTGACAGCAAAAGAACAGAAACAAAACCAAAAAAAACAACGAAAACGGTTCGAACTATTCTCTTCGTCCTGAAGAGAATCAACCGAAAAGTACAAAAATTAAAAATTCAAACAAAAAAACGTAAAAGGCACAACAGCCAAACAGAATCAACGAAAATCGAGAAAATTAAAGAGTGAAAAGGATATAAAAAAAATAAATAAAAAAAAAAACACAAAAAAAGAGCTGGAGAGAACTCGTCGTCGAGTTGAAGGCGGAATTCCTGCCGCCTAATTACGACGAGGCCTTCCGTCCTCCTGGCCACTCCTCCGAGCCCATCCTGGGCTTGGGTTCGGCTTCCTCCTCCAGGACTCCCGCTGCTTCATTGCAGTCTGACAAAATCAACATTAGTTGATTTCGCAGCTGCGACTGCTTCTCGACCTCATCGCGGGTCGAAGGCTTCGATCGGTTAAGCCGACTAAGGCACCACTCAATCTTCGTGAGTATCTTAAATACTCCGAAGACTTTTCGTTGTTCGGCGGTGTCTCCATCAGCTTACTGATCTCCGCTATCTTCGACGCCACGGCACCCTGGTCTTCCTCAAAGTGGAACGGATATCCAGCGAAGCAGTCCACTGACCCGAGACGTTCCAGATGCCTCGACGCCCTCAAGGACTTCCGCATCCCATCAACATTCGTCACCGGGAGTCCTCGAAATTCCATCTCGTAGGCCAACTCCTCCTGTGACAGCCTGTTGACTTCCATCCTGACAGCAAAAGAACAGAAACAATAACCAAAAAAAACAACGAAAACGGTTCGAACTATTCTCTTCGTCCCTGAAGAGAATCAACCGAAAAGTACAAAAATTATTCAAACAAAAAAACGTAAAAAGGCACAACAGCCAAACAGAATCAACGAAAATTCGAGAAAATTAAAGAGTGAAAAGGATATAAAAAAATAAAATAAAAAAAAACACAAAAAAAGAGCTGGAGAGAACTCGTCGTCGAGTTGAAGGCGGAATTCCTGCCGCCTAATTACGACGAGCCTTCCGTCCTCTCCTGGCCACTCCTCCGAGCCCATCCTGGGCTTGGGTTCGGCTTCCCTCCTCCAGGACTCCCGCTGCTTCATTGCAGTCTGACA
>CM029565.1:20287123-20648448 GCA_017309665.1 Coelopa frigida | reverse complement strand
GCCTACTGCTATAGTGGTGCATCAACAGCTATAGATAATTTAGCTTTACTATCAAAGTGATTCAGTAAAGTTCTCTTGGCAAAATTATCTTTTACTTGCAAAAATGATTTATTTGCTTCATCGGTCCAAGTTAAAGTTTTGTTTTGGTTTTGGTTGCTGCATTTATCATGGAATGAATAGGACTTAATAATTTTGCCAGATTAGGTATGTATCTATGATAATAATTTACCATTCCGACAAATTTTTGTAAATTTTAATTGATTTAGGACGTTCAAACTCACGGATAACTTTAACTTTATCTTCTGATGGTTTAATTCCATCTTTGGAAATATTATAACTCAAAAAATCGAGTTGAGAAACACCAAATAAACATTTACTGGGTTTAATATTCAAACCATAACTGTCTAATCTTTCAAAAACTATTTTCAAGTGTTCTAAATGTTCCTTCTCATTGTTACTGGCTATTAGGATATCATCCAGGTAAACAAAAACAAATTCAATACCTGCAAAAACCTCATTAATAAATCGTTGAAATGTTTGCGCTGAATTACGAAGACCAAATGGCATCCTCGTAAATTCAAACATTCCAAATGGGGTGGTGATTGCTGTCTTATGTATGTCATTTTCAGCTACAGGAATCTGATGATAAGCACGTACAAGATCGATTTTTGAGAATACTTCCTTATGTCTCAGATCTATGTTAAGATCATGTATATGAGGTAGAGGATACCTGTCAGGTAATCTTCAATCACCACACGTCGCCAATCATTTGGCTCTTTCTTTGCAACAAGATGTAATGGTGAGGCTGTATGCGAACTGGATGGACGACAAATTCCAGTTTTAACTAAAAAATCGAACTCAGACTTAGCGATTTTGAACTTAATGGGATCTAATCGTCTGGGTTTTGAAAAAGGAAGTTGACTATTAGTTATGATATGATGAACGGTTGTATGTTTTACTGATTTATTGTAATCAGGTTCAGCTAATAAAGACGGATATTTTTTAAGTAGTTGAGTGTATTTATTATCGACTGAAAACAATTTGGGTAAAGATATTTTGCAAAAACTTGAAATCGCGTTTACAGATAAGTTAGTCAATGGATCAATCAAGCATTTATTTTTTAAAATAAGTAGTCCAAATTTTGAAAGAAAATCAGCTCCAATAATGGGTTTTGAAATTTCTGCGATAATAAAAACAAACGAAAATTCTCTTCTAAGACCAAGATTGACATTTAACATTTTTTACCAAAAGTTTTAATGGTGCTTCCATTTGCAGCTGTTAAAAAAATATCAGAATTTCTTTTATTTATTTTGAATTTGGAGTAGGGTAAAACAGAAATTTCAGCACCACTATCAATTAAAAAATTAAGTTTATTTTCTTTATCATATAGAAAAAGGCGACGTGATGAAGAGTTTACATTCCCATTGTTTGTCGCCGAAATAATGGGAGATTTCAGTTTTCCGAGGACGATGAAACGTATGAACATGGTTGCTCACAACGTCGAGCTTTGCTACCGAAGCGGTAATGATAGCGACATAACCAATTACGAGATGATGACCTCTCACGAGAACGACTTGTGTTATATGGGCGCAAATAACGAGATCGTGACGTTCTAGAAACTCTAGGTGTAGATTCCAATGATTGTTTTATTTCACAAACATCAAGTGATAATCATTAGAATTGTCACACATTGTGGAGGTTATTTTAACTAAATTATCCACTACTTTTTCTAAATTGTTTTCAGTTCTATTAACACTAGAATTAAGAGTATAAATTTCATTTTTGTTAGACACTTCCCATATATCATCGGCCAATTTAACAAGTTCGTTAACATTAGACACATTCGAACCGGTAAGAGTTCATAGTTCATAGTTTTCGGTAATTTTCTGAGCCATAACTTTTTAAGAAGTTCTGGATCTATACTAGTTCCAGCTAGTAATACAAGTGATCTATAATACTCAGAGGGCTTACGATCTCCAATTTCTGAATCTGAGAGAAGTTTATCAAGTTTTTTTTGTTCACTAAGAGAATGACGTTCAATTAAAAATTTCTTTAAATATCATACTTGTTATTTAAGGGTGGTGTTTGAATAATATCAAGTACTGATATAATAATTTCCTTGTGGAAGAGAAATTATAAGATGTTTCATACTTGGTATTATCTTGAACAATCCCTTTGGATGCCAAATTGTGTTTCAGTGTGTACAAACCAAGCTTCTGGATAATCAGTCCAAAAGGGGGGCAATTTAACTGAAGAAGCACAAATTTCCATATTTTGTAAATTAGAACTAGTTGTATGTGATTGATTATCAGAATTTGGAAATGAAATAAGAGGTTGAGTATAAGTTTGTCGTTGTGGTGAATGGCTTAACATTTTATATAATTAACAATAATAATATTTAGATCTAAAAATAACTTAATAATAAATCTTTGGAGTTCCAATATTCGCAAAAGATATGTACCGCTTACCAAATCTAGTGGTAAACTAGAATGCGTGGGTTCCTCTTAGGTATTGATATATATTCAGAATGTGTTAACTGCAGCTCTTGTTGTTGTAAATATTATTGATTGCTGTTCGTACTGAAGCACGGTGTAGCATAACTTGCGTAGAATGATTTTTGCCCTGCAGAGTTGGTTTGCGATGTTAAAGATTGCTGTTATTGTTGCAGTTATTGTAGCATTAGTGATTGAAAACGTCCAAGTTTCGGTATAAGCGGCTACATATACTCGTGATACACCAGCGAGAAGACGTCCATGTAATTTTCTTGACTGCAGCTCTTAGCTTCGTTGGACACATACATAGACTTTAGTATTATGTTGTTTTCAGTATGGTTTCCAACACTGCATACATCCACCTTCAACGATATTTTGGATGGTTCAACAAGCAGGATCGCCAATGTAGGTTTAAATAAATACAACACGACTGACTTCTACATTATTTTTATTAGAACTAAAAACTTTTATAGAAAATTTTTGATTGTCCAAAAATGCCACCGTCACGAGAGAACAAATTTAATGCTTTCATTGATTTTTTCCTCCCCCAGTCTTCGTGGGTTTTCGCACACTTGTGAAAGAGAAAGAGTTATGAGGGGAGGAAAGAGTGAGAGTAGAGTAAAAAGAGTGGCAAGGGGATGCATTTTTTGATTTTGATTGATTAATGTGGGAATAAATTTCTGTTGGTTTACCCTCGAGTAGAATTTTTCGCCGTTGTTTGGTTTTTATTTTGTGTTTTATTTGGTTTTTTGCCTTTGGTTTTTTGGTCTACTGGCAATATTAACAAAGCAAAAATCTAAAATGCGAATAAAGTAATTACAAAAATATAAACACCTCGGGTATTTAATTTAAGGATAGAAAAAATAAAAATAAATTAAAAAGTTTATAACAACAACAAAAATAAATATATTTGATGGAAAAAAACCAATTGGAAATAAAATTTAAAAAAATAAATCAAAAAATTATACAAAGAAACAAATGAAACTCCATGCTCATTAAAAAGTCGTCTTCTTTACATTTCTGAGAACTTTTCCATATATTTGAAAAAAAGTTAAATTTACCTCATTATCTTAAATTCTAAGAAATTTGAAATTATCTGCGAGCATAATGAATATTTGTTTACTTTGTTTGAATGCTATAATTATGGCAGACCCATTCCCACACTTTTACTTGAGACAGAGCTGTAATTATGGCAACGCAACATCCCACCTACATTTACCTTACCTCCCTATCACCCTAATCTACTCTGTAGCCTAAACTCGATGACATGGCTCCGTTTCATCTAGGAGTGAAAACTAAAAGAAGTCGTTTCTTTTCGTCGTTCTCAGGTTCTAGATTTTTAAAGAGAGAGCCCATATAAAAGAGAAAGAGACAGACAGACTGTTGTGTTAAAAATTTATTATTTCACAAATAGAATTACAGAATCTTTGCAATGAATTTATCCCTATTGGATTGGATTGATTGGTGTTGGATTTCCTGGAAATGCGAAATTTATGTGGCAATGAAATGAAAAATATTGAATTTCATTTTCTCTCCCACCAGAAAGAGATTTCTATCCACAGAAGAAGCTTTCGTTCACATCAAACATATGAGATTTTCTTTAAATATTAATCTCATATTAATGGATGGTCAGACCTTGAACTTTTTCTTCTTAATTTTTGATGGCCCTTCAAACCCCGAAGACCATTTAAAAACCTTGAAACTTATCTTAAGGTCACTATGGAACATTTAAAACCTCTCATTTTATTCAATTTTTATCCCCGTTTGATGATTTTTAATTTCGTCAACGTTTAGTGCGTTTTGGCAAAAACCGTTTAATTATTTCAGTTTTTTGTTTTGATAATTTCAAGTCCATATTTTAATTACCCTGGGGCTGTAATTAAAACCCTCTTTAAGCAGGTGACAGCTTAAATGATTTTAAACACCGAGCTCAATTAAACGTTTCATCATAAATAATTGTAAACTTTAGACTCATTTTTTTGTTTATATTTTCATCGTTTTTATCATATGTTATTTTTGTTCATGCATTAGTTTTCATTTATGAACATTTTTGTTGTTTACATTGCAATATTATTTTCAGCTTTTGTTCAACCTTCAGGAAGGGTTTCAACCCCCAATTCATTATTGTTGTTGCTCATGCCCGGCTATTTTTAGTGCTATTGCGGATGGTGATGGAAAATCGTAATTAATCATGTCTTCTTCTCTGTTCTGACTCCACGCCCATCTACTCGGGGCCCATTTTAAATTGGTATTTTTAACACTAGATTGCCCAAGCAAGTCATTTTGACTGCTTTTTAATTTCAATCAGAAAAAAAAGTATGTATATAATGTCACACTTTCTTAAAACTTTGTGACATTTTTTACGACATATAAATGCATTTATTAAATTAGTATTTAACTTCCCCCTCCTTCATTTCTGGTATATACATATGTGCTATACCTAGATTGCCCAAAAGCAGTCATTTTGACTGCTTGAGACATTTCAAGTAATAAAATTACTCTTATTATTAAATTTAGTACATTTTTTATATTATTATTTCGTCTCGATATTGAAACAATAGTTTTCATTACTTTTTTATCGATTGCCATCACATAATAACTCGTAAATATGTGATAAATTGTCGATACTTGCTGAGTTGCAGTTGCTCAATAAGCGAAACTAGTACTTGTTATTCGAATCTTTAGGCAGTGATACATGTTCTAATAAGTTGATTATTGTATTTATTTTTCGCTCAAAATTAATGAAAAAAATGTCAAATGAAGTGTTAATAATATGAAAAAAATAAAAAAATAATATTTAACCAATTTCTTTACACATTTGTTATTCTTTTACAAGGCAGTCATTTTGACTGCTTTCGGCCAATCTAGGTATATACAAAGTGTCGGTCCTTCTAGTGTTAATAATGTTGTAGGCTTTTTTATTGTTGTTATTTTTTTGTTTCTTCTTATTGTTGTTGCTTTTGGGAGTTCTCTTTCCGATCATGTCTGCGGGAGTTCCGTTTCCGCTCCGTTCGCTGCGACATGAATTTAAAATATTTTCGCTCGCTTGAGGAATTTTTCTTTCTTTCTTTTTATTGCTATTCTATATGTTCGGATTCCATGTTGTTGTTTATGTTGCTGATCATGTTGTTGTGTGACTGATTACTGGTATGGCTATTATTGTTATTGTTGGTTGCTGCTTCGCACCTTTTTGATGTGCGTGGCCAACGTGTGTCTGCCATTAACCCATGATTTATGGCCCACATTGGTCAATGGATCCGAACCACTGTTGATCGATCGATTGACACTGGTTTGCCGTGATGATTGCCGTTGCCATATCGCTGTGCATAATTTTCGGGTCACTCCAATTTCATTTATTAACATTTTTGTAGTTGTTTGTAATTGCAGATTTTTTATTGTAATTGTTTATTGAAAATTTTTCCTCCTATTGGAATTTTTGTCTCTTGAAATTTTTCCTTTTTATTTGAATTTTCTTCTTTTCAATATTAAATATTAATAATGTACTATAGTTGTTGGTATTGATGTTGTTGGTTTTGTTTTATTTTTAGTTGTTATTTTTGTTGTTATTTAAATTATTATATCTGCCTTCGTTATGCGAAATTACAGAAATTATCGACATGCTATAAAAATATTTTGTGACAAAACCTCCATCGATCATAATTTTCTTTGACATTGACTGTGACGGATGTTGACAATCAAGTGAGAAGAATTCAAAAGGGGGCGTGACCGAGATGTCTAGGGTCATCGAGGTAAGAAGGTTTCAAAAATAAAACAATTTATTCTTCAAGAAAGCGAAAGAAACTCAAAAGTGATGAAAGAAATTTTTAGTATTAATCTAATTCATTAATAATTTATATTTTTTATATATTTTTATATTTTATAAATATTTTTATATTTTATTTTTACATATTTATTTTGTTTTTAGTTAAATTTTTTCCAAAACTAATAAAACTTATTTATGCTAGTCTCTCTCTATATTTCCCATATTGAAACCATTATTTTTTATAGGCTTTTAAAAAGCCCTTTAAAGGCTTCCATCATTTCATCGTGATGTCCGCCTCTCCCTCCATTTCTCACCACCGTCGACTCGTTCAGCTGTCTGTTTTTAGCATCTGAATGTCGATGTCCGTCACGCTGTCCGCGAGTTAATTTCAATGGCGAATCTTACTACTCCCCTTACGCCCTTTTCAATTCTTCTCCATTTCCATCTCTTCTTCTTCTCTTCAACTCTTATCCACCCTCTTCTCCTAAAACTTAACTTATTAAATCTATGCCCTTTGACAGCTAACGAAAAAAATAAACTGGAATTCGTTTGTCAAAATATTGACTGAAATTCAAATGTCAAAACAATGTCTGTGACTCAATGGCCAAAAAAATTATATAAAAATAAACGACAATGGCTTTGTTTTTGTGGTGTTATTGTTGTTTTGGCACAAGTTCTCACGCCTCATGTTGAGCTGTGAAGTGTGATTGTGCTCGAGCTGACAACTTGACGTCTCGCCACTTCGAGTATCTTTTGTGAAGCTTCAGACAATAGCGAAGAACTCCATATGCTAAACCATCGAAATTATAGGGTATCAATTGAAAAATCTTATTCAATCGAATCAATCGCAAAATCTTATTCAGCATTGTTAAGAATTTTACGGATTTAGAAAAAAACAACCCTTTTTGATAATTTCATTTTGATAATATTTTTTAAAATTTCTAACCAAACGCAAGGAGAAAGAATATAAAAATATATAAAAAAAATAAAAATCACATAAGAAAGGCAACAAACAAATAGAAATTCAAATAAACCAACCAGGATAATTACAAAATGGAGACACTTTCTTTTTCGTCCGCTCCGTCATTAACTAAGTTAAACAAAAGGACGTCTAAGGATGAAATGAAATCTCTCTCTTTCTATCTGGGGATTGTTGATGTGTCATCGGAAAGTAGCTGTCACGTGATGATGTTCTCTCTAGACCTCGTGGCTGTGATTTGACACTCCTCGTTAAAAAGTAAAATGATTGCAGATAATTACGGTTACTATCGCCAGAAATGACGTCATTGGGATTTTTCGAAAAAAAATACGAATAATGATAATGTAACATGACTTCATTTTAATTGAAGAAATTGTTGAGAAGTTTTATCTCTAAATTTTTTGTAAGATTTTCCCTATCTCTCTCTCTCTCTATTTTTCTTCTCGACTTGAAATCTCTCTGAGGAGCTTTCCAACTGTCAAAGTTGATTTAACTTTAATTGAATTTAAAGAAGGAAAGAAGAATCAAGAGAGAGAGAGAGAATATGAGAGGGAGAGAGGTAATGTTTGTAGAAGAACAATAATCTTCTCAAGGATCACAACTTGAAGTTAGTTCAAGAATTTAAATATTTTTATGACAGAACCTAAACAATTGGTCCTGAAATCATTTATGTTGTGCATTTGTAACAGAGAAATGAGCAACAAGTAAATGTGCTTCAGACAAATTTCGTCCGTTTTACTTTTTTGGTTTTCCCTGTGCTTTTGTTTATTTTCTTCAATCTATAATTTTGTCACTTCATGCGATGTGACAGCTCGTGGAAGTGTGCGAACGAGACAACAAAAGGATTTAGAAAAGGCTTCCATAAATCATAAATTCCAATGGGAAAGAAACCACGAAACAATAAATAAGCAAAATAGCAATAAAATGACAACAACAACATAAACACATCGACATAAACACAACGAGTAGATGCAGAGTGACAGCTGTCAATTGGTAGATGTCAAAATACTTTTACTTCCGATAGCGGAGGCAACACAAATCATGATTTCAATGACGCAGGCGTCCCAGTCTACTTCGAAGTTAACGCACAAAGATTCCAAACCTACCAAAGTGAGGTAGGGACAGAGGACGTGAGTAAGACATGAACCTGACATGCTGACGTAATTAATTGGGGATAATGAAACGATCGTCGTGAGTGGGATGATTTAGAGGATGAGGAATTGTGAAGGAAACCATGAAGAGGAAGATGTTGATGTGGAAGACAATGAGATGAACGAATTTTGAAGAAGATGATGAAGGAAATTATGCTGGGAGGAAAGAATGATTTGGAGATTGAAAGAAGTTGAGATGTTGGGAGGAGATGAAAGATGAAACGATGAGTCGATGAAATGATGAAATAGACGATGATGATGAAATGAAAGATTAGGAAATAAAAGATGATGGAAATGAGGCGGACCACAAATGGTGAGAAGACGATTCCTCAGAAACCAGGAAGAGTTGGACGATTGGACGCTTAACATAGAAGACAGAGCGAGGCAGAGGAAGGAATATCATGACAATGATGAATATCTTGACAAATAATGAAAAAGTGGAAGGTTTTAAGAAGGCGAATAAATCGTAGTCAACAGATGACGGCGAAAGGGAAAGGAAGCCGAAGATTCGAGTTGAAATTTTAACAATTAAAGCGCGTCTAAAGCGATGAAACAGTAATTGTGGCTCTGTCTGTTGGCTATTGTCGAAATGTCAGATGAAATTAAGTAAAGAGACGAAGACATATCATTACATAAGCCATAAGTGACCGATAGCAAATGTCAGTGAGTGGTTAAACTGCTGTCGTTATTATTTTTGCTGTCATAATTCATGTCGCCTTTGTTATTGCAAAAATTATGCCATGAACACAGAAAATAATCATACATTCGATTGTTAAAAACTTGAGAGAAATACTATAGAATCCAAAATAACATGAAACTTGATAAACAAAATTTAAAACAAATAATAATAGGAATCTTGAAATCTTCTCTACATTCTCTATTAAAATTCTTTCCCTTTTTCCCCCTTCAAATATATTACAATGACAAGGTGATAATTTCTTGTGTTGTAATAAATTTCTTTTTTTGATTTTTTTTTTTTTTTTTGTGTTTCAATAGCTCTTGTAAAAGTTTCTTCTGTTACCAACATCTTTGAAAAGCATTAAGAAAGTCGTCATTGTTGATGTTGTTTTTGGTATCGGCGATCGAAGTCAATTGATTTATATTAAAATCAATTTTTATGAAAGTAAAATTAACAGTTCAGTATAAATATCTATAAAATAAATAAATAAATATAAAACAAAAATAATTTAGGAAAATGAAATAAAAGTAATGGAAATATACATAAAGCATAGAAGTGAGAAAGATCAGTGAAGGAGAGAAATAATTGAATCTACTTAGACAGAGAAGAGTTAAAATAGATGATGGAGGGAAGAAAGGTAACGAAATGAGGTGGGTAGAAGCGAAAGAGAAACAGATGCTAATAACGAAACAGATGCTAATAACGATGATGAAGAGGTGCAGTGATTTTCACACACAAACAGACTTATAGAGCTTTTCATGCATTTACACCACCCGCCTCAACAGAAACAGCTGAAATGAAACAAAACCCGTGAAGTGGAAGACTTTAAAAATTAGAGCTGTCTATGGAGCGCATGTCGGAAGTTTAATGGCGCTGACGACAACGATGACGACAACGACTTCGACAGTGATGACGGCATCGTTCAAGTTGGTTGCAGCAGTCGTTGAATGCAAACAAGTTTTGCAAGAGAGCCAAAGAAGGCGACATAGAGAGAAAAAGAGGGAGATTGTGAGGAAAGGGCTCTCCCAATATCTATGTATATAATTTATCACCATAATTATCCAGTTCTCTTCCTTCTCATACTTCCTTTTTCTTAATTTTTTATAGTTATTGTTTTTATTTTCTTATACTTTCTGTGATTTTTCTTTTTATTATCCATGCTTTTTTTTATTCATAGTCTTATTGTTATTCTTTACTTTTTTCTCTCTATCCAGTTTTTTGTTTTTCAGTTTGCAATTAGTTATCTTATTGTGGGTTTCAAGTTTTTGGTTTTATGGTCTGCGTTTGTTATTTTGTTTTCCAAGTTTTGGCTGTTGTTAGAATAACGTTGGAAGTCGATTAGTTAATAAACTCCAGGGCACTGGGGCAATTTACTATTTTTAACTCAATTTTTTTATCAAAATGTGTATTTTGCAAATAAAAACATCGTGGATAAAATCAAATATGTTTCCCATGTTATCTTTTGATTGAATTTCAAAATATATTGTTCTCTAAATTGGTAAATTTAAGTGCATTCATTTGTTTTATGTTTCAGTTTGCTTTTTTGACAGATGTCAATTTTTCTTTTTTTATTTAAGTTGAATTCTTTTTTGTGGTATTTCTCATAGTTCTGTGAATGTTCTGACAGCTGAAAGCCATAACTCCTTCCTTAATCTGTGGTTTTGGACACCCATCGACAGCTGTCACAGCCAGATTCCTCTCACTTGAGGTTAAAATTTAATTCAATCTTTCCGTCAGGCAAATATTCAATTGAACTGCATCGCCGGCGGCTCTTGACAGGTTCGGCAATTAGCAACAATTTTGCCAACCGTAAGAGAATAAAACAGTAACAAAAAAAACAACAGAAATAGTTTTGAAATTGCAAAATTTCAGAAAAAATATCGAAAACAATTGTATTTTCGAAAATAGTGACAAAAATAAATATAAGAGCAAAACAAAAAAGAACAAAAGCAAAAATGCAACGAAATGACAACAACAACATCGAAATCAAAATAATAGCAGAATTGTATTTCAATGAAGTAAAACGTGTTATTTGAAGAATAACGACGCAAAATGTTAGAACTTTAAGAAGTGTTAAGAGGTTGAATTTCTTGTTTCGATATTCGATAGTGGATGATAGAAGAATATTAATTCTTTGTAATACAAACACACACATGAACGCAATATTAAAAATAAATATTAGCTTTAGATAAAATATTTTTTTTCAATTTATCAAAAAATAACTTATTTTAAAGGCTTTCACACCACTCACACACTTTACAATTACAAATATTTATCACTCTCTCACCCAAACCTTTCAACTCCGAATCTCAATTGCTTTTGACTTTATTTTCTTTATAAGGCGTTCACCCTATCCAACGAGTTTTCAATTCCTAGAACAACCTAAACAAATAAAATAAATTTCCCACCCTTTCTCTATTTCTCTCTTCCCTGTTCATCGTCCTAAAACTGGTTTTCGTGAAATTAACAACAGGACATCGCAAAATGTTTCATTTCCTTATTTATGTCTCCAGAAAGAACGATTGTTTCACAAACAAACCCCATACAAAAAACACTCACACATTCACTCACGTGAACACATACAGACTAAGCACACAAGACCCACAAAGTTCGTTGACTTCACACTGCCAAAGCCATTGGATCAGAGGTTTCTCTGTCTCTTTTCCATGTAATTCTTCTACCTCTAATCCCTTAGTCTTTTTGTTCAACCACCTTTTCTCCCTTTCTCCTCTTGCCCAGTCGTTCTCTCGTCCCCTCTTTTAATCGTTTTCCTGTCTATTCCTTCTCTAATCCTCACATCCTTCGTTTATTTGTTTTCTCATTCCATCATGCAATCGTCCTTCATTTTTCTTATCTCCTCTCGTACTCCTAGTCCATCGTTTTTCTTCTGTCCGAATCTCGTCCTGTTCTCATCCTCAGCGTGCCCCAATTTCATACTCGACATTCGCCTCTTGACACCTTCCACGCCTTCGCTTTCCCTTTTACACACCATGCAGTGCAATCTCCTATTAACATTAATCCTCCAATAGCTTCATGGCCAGCGGGCGGTCGGTGGTTAGAAAAGGATTGAGTAAATCTCGTGCCCCCTTCTTTCTCGATTTCAAATACCCTTCTCAACCTCGTGCAGCTGATGTTCTGAGAAAAAGGGGTTGTTACTCTCGCTATCTCTCTACTATTCGCCTCCTCGACGTTTCTTTGCATTGTTTTTAAATGTAAGCTCGTTTCAATCAAGAATTTGTCTACACAATTGATCCATTCACGCGTTTAGCACGCTCGCATGCTTGAGCACATTCATCTGAAGAGAGGGAGAGAGATAATGAGAGAATTAAGTTTTATATACACACACACACACACATTCAGGAACATATTTGCACAATACCAACTACTGTTGTAATTTGTCAAGCTCAAGCACTTGTAGTTTTTTATTCCTTTCGGTCTCGTTTCTGCTCAACCTACTCCATTTTTTACCATCTAGTCTCGAAGGGTTCTTAATATCATCCCCATTCTTCCTCCACTTTTCTTGTTCTCTTGATAATCTACAATGAAGAGACACAAATTAAAAATAGCTCTTAGACTATTCTGTAATAATAAACCTTGAATAAAAATATATTCAAATTTAATATAATCTTAATGCGTTTTTAAATGACAATAGTTTCAATAAATTTTAAAGCTTGACAAAATTTGATAAAATGAATAACCAACTTTTCAAGAACCCATTTTTCTCTTTAAACATATTTTTTAACTCTTACAGAGTTTCATTCAATTCCTGTGTCCATCACTCCCCTACGCCAAACCTTCTAATAAATATGCTATCCTCCCATAAAGCATACATTAATATCTTACTAATCGCATAATATATTTTTGTTCTTTTCAGTTGCTGACATGACATAATCTCGGTTCACTTCGTCGGCTTCTGAAGAAATAGAAACCAATAAACATAAACTTTCGCAGGAACATCATCCCACATGGGTCGTATGAGTAACTTCAATTTAATTCAATTTAAGTAATTTTCTCTGACGTTGAAAATTGTTTCCAACATCGAGAATTGTTTCATTGCTTTTGGGCATTAAGTGAAGTTTTTAATTTTATTAACTCGAAATTCTTCCATTTATCTCATCTGGCAACCGGCAAGTTTCACAGACGATGTCAGGCAGGAGATGCTCTTAGGAGCCTGAGTTCATTGCCCTCCTACTCCCTTCTCTTCGCCCCCAAACGCTTTGTAAAATTATTTTGAAAATAAATTGGTGTGTCGGCCACACACATTGACTCTTTTCTTTTTATTTCATTTCACAAAAGAAAAAGTTTCTTGCTGCAAGTGGATGGAATGAGGATAATAAGGGTTCATGTTGAAAATGGAGTTGTTGGTATTTTCACTATTGCTCATTTCTTTTTTATATACTTTGTAGTTGCTCTTGCTGTTATTACTCCTGATCGTTCTGTTGCTTTTGCTCTTTTACTGTTACTGTTGCATTCTGATAGCTTAACAAGTGACTAAATTGTGCTCAACGTCAAGCTTCTCTTTTGCTGGATTATATATTTGAGGCTTCTCTTCCATTCCCTCCATCTCTCTTCCTCTTTATCGCCCTTCTTTTTCCTCACCTCCTCTCTTCCCTTTCATCGCTTATTCTTTTTCTGTATCCCTCTTTATCTCTAAACTTTGGCTAATAAACTAAAGCAGCCACAAGAAAAACAATTTACACAAAACTTGTATGAGCATTGTTTTCTGTATTTATAAATGATGTTTTCAGAGTATGTAAATATGCTACGGTTCAGGCTTATGCGGATGACATCCAGCTGTATCTCTCGCGGCCTATTGGACTTATTGAGGACTTAAACTACAGACTAAACTCTGACCTATCTTCCTTAAACAATTGGGCCGTTGACAATAAGCTCCTCATCAATCCTTTGAAATCAAAAGTACACTCCGATCGCTCGTACCAAACTGAACCTTGACATCCCACCCTTGTTCATTTTGACTGACCAGTTAGAGTTTGTGACCAAAGCTAGAAACCTTGGGTTTATGTTTAATTCTAGGCTCACATGCACAGACCATATCAATTTTATAGTTGGGAAAATCTATGGAATCTTGCGCTGCTTACGCACTTCCGCTGATTTCACTCCTGTCGAGACTCGTCGCAGGCTCGTGATACAGCTAATTATGCCTCATATAAATTATTTTGACTCCGTATATAGCAAACTTGACTCTGAATCGCAACATAAACTTCTGGTCGTCTTCAATAGTGCTGCTAGGTATGTCTATAGCATTCACCGTTTTGACCATATTACTCTGATAAGTAAGGGCATTCTTGGATGCGGCTTATTGGAATATTTAAATATACGTAATCTAATTTTTCTTCATAAAATAATTCACACTAAGAGCCCTCAGTACTTATATGATAAGTTAACGTTTGCTCAATCTATTAGGTCAACATTCTTTATTGTGCCTAGACATACCTATTTGAACAGCAGTCGGTTGTTCTTCATAAGCACCATTAGACTTTGGAATAACTTGCCAAACAATCTCAGACTAATTGTTTCGGGAAGCAGCTTCAAGCAAGCTATTTTTAAACATTTCCTTACTTATTAATATCCTCTATTCTCTTTTTCTCTTTCTCTCCATCCTTTTCTGTTTTCTTTAAAACTTATTTATTTTTAATTTAAATTCTCTTTAGTTTAACTTTTTTCAGTTTTGTATGAGTTTTTAAAATCAATATTTTATTCATTTAATTGTTGAATTATAAATAATAATATGAAAAAATGAAATAAATAGATTAGTCTTAATTTTAATTTTAATTTTAATTTAGTGTAAGTTCCAATTGTCATATATATACCAATGTAGTACTAAAAAAGACTTAGTCTTAGTGTACAACCAATTTAATAAATAATAATACTAATAATAATAAAATCGACAATACCTCTGATATGGTTCACACTATTATTGTTGTTGGTATTATTTAAATCGCATCAGTTGTAGCTGTTCAAATGTTCTAAAATTTTTTGTTGATTCTCCTATTAATAAAATTTCATTAACATTTTGTGAAAAAAGCTGTGAGTGAGACCAAAAGTTGAGGGAAAAGTTGGATAACTTCATCCATCCATCTGCTCACCTACCTCCTGTTCATTTCTGATTTTCCTATTCAAGGAATTTAAAAAAATAGTAAGCAAATATAAAATAAACAATTGCAAAGTAAAGCAAAATGCAAACAACATTAATTTAACAAATATTTTTTATACCCTCCTCTTTTCTTTTCGTCCTTCATTTTATTGTTTTTGTCGTAGGCCTTGGCTGAAGGATACGAGGCTTCGTCGGAATTCGAAGAATGCGCAAAAGAAATAGAAAGAGCAAAAAAAGGTGAATGAAATGGAGAGAGAAACTGTTTATAAGCCTTCATAAGTTGCAGCAAATGCTACCTATGGCTCACACACACAAACTCACACAGTAACAGACACAAGGACAGATAAAAGAATCCTTCTCACAATGGAATTTTTTTCCAGACGCCATCCACGTGCAATTGAAAGTTTCTCTTGGTTTGTCTATGAATGTAGTTTTGTGTGTTCGTATGGATACATTGAAATTTGTGTGTGCTTGGGTTTCATTGCTAGAGTCTTTGTCAGTTTTTTTTTTTTGTTTTCCCATGATTTCTAAGCGTAGGTCGAGCAGTCGTTGTAAGGCTGAATATTTTAATGATTACTAATTTCTTAAATCCACTATACCAGAAAATTTTGATATCCAATTAATGGATTCACCAAAATCTCCACGCATCCGTACGAATTTTTACTAATTAGAGGTTCTCATTATAAAAATAAAGTTCCAGAAAATTAAAAAAAATAAATAAATAATGAAAATGAAAAAATTCAATAGAAGAAAAAAATAAATGCATTAAAAACAATAAAATTATATACGAAAAATTATACACAACATTTCAAAGCAAAAATTTTCATATAATAAAAGTATAATGGAATATTAACGGAAACCAAATAATAATGAAAACTAAGCCAACATTTTTTCTACTTCACCGAAATTTCATTGGAATTTTTCCCCAACAGTTTTTCCTCCTATGTCATGTAAACAAACAAATTCCAAGCAATTACTTCGGGTTATTTCCATTGCGGTCGAATTCCATGCGAAAGAAGATACCAAACATGTTGAGAAAAAGAAAAATAGAGAAAATAATTCGTGAGCAAACTAAGGTTTGAGGAATTGCGTAAGCGAAGGAGAAAAACAAAGAAAACCACAAGAAATAAGACAAGAAAATCAAAAACATGGGGCTGAAAATAATTAGAAAACAAGATAGAAAAATATTTAGAGATAAAAATTAAAATTTATTAAAGATCGTTGGTTTATTCGGCCCAAGCAGCAGAAGAACCGACATCGCCTGTGGTTAACATGAGGATGAGAATGTGTGGTTGGTGTTGAAAATTGTGGGAATCTTTTGGCCACAAATAATGAAGGAGGTAGAGAGTTGGTAGTATTGAAATATATAAACCAAGGAGTGATAAAATGATGAGAATGAAGGAGAAGATGAGAGCGATTGAGACGAAATTTGTTGAGGAGACTTCAAAGATTTTGAAGACGTCGACTTCAACGATGATGACGATAGCGATAACGACGATAAACGAACATGATAAAGGTGTCCATAATTGTTCGCAACTCGTAAATCACTTCGTCTGAGAACCTGACACAATATTAGAATAAATATATAACCAATATTGTCTTATATTTTGAAAATGAATTAATAAAAATTTAAACAAAAAATAATAAAACTATTAAATCAAAATGACAACGACGGGAGATTTTTTTTAATATGCTATCTATAATTAGGAATTCAGTAGAACTTCAGTAGCAATTCGTGTGAATTTTTAATTAAAAGTGTTTTCCAAAAATTTTCGTTTAATTCAGGCCGCTAATTTATGGCGATCACGCAAATTCCCACGACCCCGAGATTTCCATCAACTAAATCCAATTTACGAGTTTTTCATGCCCACCTCCTCCTGATTCAGCTAACTTTAGGCCACTCTATCTCGCTCTCTGTCTGATTTTAAATTTCAGTCTCCTTTATCCATCCTCTTTATGCACGCACTCACTCTCTCTCTATTTCTCCCCCTTGTTTTAATTCTCCTTTGCTATCAAATAAATTAAATTAGAACTGCATTCATTGGTCCTCGAGCATTTCATCCAACAGTCGACTCTGGGCAGCTCTAAGTTTCCCTCTCTTCCTCTTACCCATTCCACTCACTCAGCCCCTGGTTCTCGACATGCGTGCTGGTTACCGCATGCAACGCCAGAGGGCGATCTGCATCCGACATGAGCTGCCTGCTAATTTGCGGTCATTCGAGTGACGTCCCCAAAGACCAGAGACCGATGGCCATCGACGTCATTCAGAGTCAGGGACGGAGATGGAAGGTCCCACGGACAAATAGACAGATAGACAGACATAGAGTCCAACAATAAAGACCGGGGCAATAAAACACCTCTGCCTGTACCAACAAGAACTTTGACGAATTTTATTGTCTTTTATTTCAATATTTGTTCGCATTTTTAGAATTTAATTGAATTCGATTTTTATTACATACTTTTAATGATGAGCTTTTCGCTCATTTTGAATTCAATTTACATGTCTGAGTGTTTTACATTTCGCTCATATTAAATTAATGTTAATGTCCTTTTATGAATTTTGTTATTATTGCGAATTTTAATATTATTTTTTTAGTTTTTTTTAACAATTAGAATTATAAAATTTGTTATTAGAAATACATTAGAATGTATTTCTTTCCAAATTTATAAATTATTTTACTCTTTTTTGAATTACTTATAGCATTAAATTCTAACTCTCATTTTCGTTGCTCGCCTGGCGCCAATTTGTCGGTCAACGTCTCCGATTGTCGCTAGCGCGGTTTTATATATTTTATTCAAAGAGCTTTTATTTATTTTTTTGTATTTTTTGGAGGAGCAATGTGAAAAGTTCGTGAATCAGCAAGTTTAGAGTTTTATGTAAATTTTATGAGACTTCTCTATTGTTGTTTGTGGTGAAGTTGATATTGATGGGATTGCGTTATTGTTGATATGGTTTTTATTGTTCTTTTTTCTTTTTTGAACTTATCTTTTTTGTTATTCTTACTATTGGAGTTATTACCATTGTTCTCGTTGTTATTTTATTCTCTCGATTGACCTTCGGAGTGGTCGAAGCATGCCGCAGGTTTGGCTAGCTTATTTTCCCATAAGGTAATGACTTCATTCTCAGCAATCGGTGGATGATAATACTTATAATTAAACCTCGAAAGAAAATCAAAATGTATACAGTACAATTTGGGCATAGCGTAAATTAGCGGAAGGCAAATTATATGATGAAATCTCATAATATTAATGTTAATTATAACGATGTCCTTTTCCACACGTCGCCTAGAAACGTATGTAAATTATGTCAGCGTTCTTTTCACCTTTTTCAGTTCGAACACTCGATTGACCAAATAAATATCCATTAAGGTAATTGACAAATAGAGCGACAGCTTTTGGCTTAATTCGATTAATTTTCAAATTCAATGCGATGGACAAATATAAATTAAATAAATATATATTAATAAATTATAATATTCCAAAATAACTCAAACAAAAATAGTATTAATTCACTTTAAATAGGAGGCAACAGTAACAAAAACAACACGAACGAATACAAAAAAAAAAACACCACCAAATGACAGTCAAACATGTAGTTTAATACAAACCCAAATGTTGATTACCAAATTACTGCAATTACTATGTGATTGCTATATTTGTTGCTATATTTGTTGTTGATTGCTATATATGTACATGGTAACCAATTGTAGCTAAAATAAGTGTCAAGTGTAATAGCAACAACTGCAATACAAACAACAACCACAATAAAATTCTTTGGTATAATAACATAAATGGCAAAATAATCAACCATACTCAAAGGATTGGGATTTGGTTTGGTTTTGAAGAGGTTGTATTTGGTAAAAAATGCAAAACAAGGAAGGGGAAAAGGAAACTCACACACTCATACATAGATAGCACACCCCACATATGCATACTCCCTCACTCATGGAAGAAGATAGGGATGGAAGAAGATAGATGAGGAAAACGAATGGGAAAATTCCAAGCGATGTTGCAATTAAGGTCAGTCTGGGTCAAATTTGTGCATAGCCGAAAGATAAATCTTAAGAGCCTTTTACTACCATCACTCTGTCTCCTCCACTCTTACTTTCTATCTCGTTCTCTATCTTCGTCTCTTCACTTTTCCCAAGAACTTCACCCGATCTCTAACACCTCCGCAATAAATTTTCTACTGTCATCTCTCTCTGAATTGTAAGCCCACACAGATCGGAAAACGAAATCCAAGCGATAAAAATCCTTTATATTTTTCTATGACACATTTATTCCTCTCTCTCTCTCTCTATCATTCATCCCTCCTCTGTCTTCTCCATTTAACTTTGTCTATACCCCTGTTGCATGGCAATAATTTAAGTAAATTGCCGATACTTAGGACGAAAGGTGTTGCCTTTATCCTAGAGCCGAGGGAGTTGACTTCTATCTATTTCACTCCTCCTACTCTCTCATCCCTTTTCAATTCATATCCATAAAGGACATTAACTTTGAGATCACGCCTCTATTTTTTATGTCTTCGTTTTATTGAACTCCCATGTGTCTCGGAGATAAAATGGTGAGTATTAATGTAAGAAGAGAAAGACAGAGAATAAGAGTGAGAAAAACTAGAGAAAAAAATAAAAGCTAACATGAAATTCCAACCAGAAGCCATAGGAATTTCGTAGAAAAGAGAATTGTGAAAAGAGAGGAAACAGAAGTCAAGAAAAAGTATTCAAAGTAATTAAGTATTTACGATTAAATGCTGGTAATTGAATTAAATTGGATTCAGATGGAGTTTAAATGAAGTTAATTCAGTTGAATTTATTTGTTTTTTTTTTTCATTCTATGGTATGTATGGTATCTCTTTTACTCTTGTTTTGCTGAATCAACATCATGCCATGTTGATATTAAAAGTAGAAAACAATATAAAGTTTGATGAGTGTTTTTTGTTACCAATTATGAGAATTCTTTTTTCATTTTATGATACATTGAGCACATGGAAACGCTTTCATATCGTCCTTCCTATAATCTTGCATTTATTATTCTATACTTTTATGCGATTGCAAAAGCGGCTTCAGAACAGACCTTTTGTTTCATTGACAACAATTTTGCTCTCTCTTGATATTGCTGTTATTTTTTATTACCACAACCAGCATGCATTCCGGTCAAATGTCAGAGAATGGAAATGAAAATAGAAAATTTCATATACAATTATGGATGCATAAATGAGCTTTCAGCATCATTAGAAAAAATAGGGAAGGTTTTAATGGTTTCCTTTGCTGATGTACGAACTTTCTGAGGTTTAGAAAATTATATGTGAATCTCATTTATAATTATTTTTGTTAATTACTTTTTGTAAAATGTAATTAATTATACCCTATACCCTGTGGGTAAGGGTATATTCATTTTGACCTTCCGTTTGTAACGCATTAAAGGAGAGGTCGTAGGTATGGAAAAGTATATATATTCTTGATCAGCGTCCTGAATCGATTTATCGATGTCCGTCTGTCTGTCTGTGTGTCTGTCTGTAGAAATAGATTTTGTGAAGAAACGGTATGAGATACTGAGTTGAAATGGATTTAGTATTTCTATATTAATAAGCTACTTGTATGTAAAAATGGGCGTAATCGGTCAACGGACACGCCCACCTCCCATATAAAGCAATAGGTTTATATGCGATATACCTTAAATAATGCGATCACTCCGACGATCCTTAAATTATATCTCAGTTATGATTGTTGTATTTGTTATTTGAAGTCATTGAAAGTTATTGTTGTTGGGCAGGTTTAAATTTCCAGGCGCTTCTTAGACTGAAGCGAAATCACTTTGGCATAATTTTTCGCCTTCAAAATAAATTAAATTAGTCATTATAGGAAAAATGTTACTGAAATCAAAAGAGAATATTTTTAAAAAGTTTTAGTGTTTAGTTTAGTTGAAAATATAAATAAATATAAATATAAATAAAATAAAAAATACAAGATATTCCAGTTCGACAAAAATTGATTAAAGTCGATTTCTTGTAAGAAACGTGATGATTTTACTAAAGTTATCCAACAACCTACAGAAAGAATGACCGGAAGACATACGATTGAACTTAATTTTTCTTGCTATACTAGTTATTGTTGTTGGTGTAATTTGTTATTATTCCTGTTGTTGTGGTTGTTGTTTTAGTTGATGATGTTACTTTTGTAGTTGGTTAATGTGCAATTGCAAGTCCGAGCCGACGGCGACACGCAATCAATCGGAAGTGAATTCCTTCGAACAAGAGTCGGAATCAGTAGGGAGAGAGAGAGAAAGGTAGCATGTAGGTACAGGGAGAGAGAGTTGGAATGAAGATAAGAGCTAAAAAGAAGAAGGAGAAGAGAAATCACAGACTACGTTCTGATGAATAGAATCGCTAACTGATTTCTCAGGAAATTACTCGAGTAGAGAAACGAACTGGAGAAAGGATTGTTTCTTTTTTCGATGACTTTTAAATACCATGTGGAAAATTGTTCCCTTTTTTAATACAGCAAATGGTCGAAAATTTTCCGTCGAGGTTTCGCAGTCAATTCCTCGATGTGTCCGATGGTGTTTGTAAATGGCACTACATGCACTTGAGTGTGTTGGTGAGTGCGTAGGTGAGATGGTGGATGGGGAGATTGTCCATGTGTTGAAGTGGGCGGAGGTCAAACGTGCCGACATGCGAAAGCGTACGTGTGCTGGTGTTCACGTGTACGTGTGTTATTCAAGTCAAGTCAAGCGTGTGGTGTTGAAAACCATAAACCAGCAGAACCAGCGCTAAAGGACTGACGTCCTGACTGTCGAACTTTCGGTATCTATGTCTTAAATATATCCTCTCTCCTTTTTACTCTCTCTCCCTGCCTGAATCTGTTATGTTACTTATTTCTCTTGAGGATGGATGGAGGATGTTATTAAAACAAGAAGGCTTGAGAGGAACAGGAGGAAGAATTCCAACCGGAAAGAAAGGAAACTGGATGTGAAGGGTTAAAGAGTGATGTCGATAGGTTGAACACGATGATGATTCTGTTTCTATGAAACATTGCTGAATTAAGGCCAAAAAGTCAGGTGGAAACGGTAACAACTGCTGATAACCCACGGACAGAGAAAGCAAAGATCGGACCAAGAGAAGGAAGTGAACAATGAATGAGGAACAAATTGAAGTAGTGCGACGACAAAATATACAACAACCGAGACAAAAGGAAAATAAGAAGAAATTAAGAGGAGGGCAACTTTAATGAAAAAAATGCAGTATCGAAATTTTGCACACATTTTTCAACTTCGAGAAACTGATATCTTATTAGTTGATATCTCTTGATATGTGTTAGACTCTCTCAGACAGTGCTTATTTATAAGAATGACATGAAATCCAATTATGACTAATTTAATTTCGAATTCAAATTCTATTGATTGACAGACATACAATCATAGAAATAGATAAGTTATCTTTATGATGATGATATTTCATCATCCTGGAAAACCGTACAATCAAAATTATCCCCTCATTGAATATGATTATCAGTAAATAATCTTCGTACTGATCTCGAAATGGACAACGTCAGGAACGATTTGAATTCGATAAAATTAATAAATTTGCTTATCTATCAGATAGAACACCTACATTGTATCGTGTGATACCCTGAGGCTACAAGATATTCGCACAATTTGAACTCAATATTATTTTCATACGTCTGTCGTTCGATTCGTTTGGTTTGCCCTTGGGACGTACCTGAGGATTTTCGTATACACTATTTTATTAATCACGATCTTAATATGCTCTCAGCATATCTCACCGATACAAAAAACACTTACACCTTAGAGATATTAGATACATTTTCTGGTCACGAAATCGAACTGGAAAAGTGGATTTTCCTCGATTCGCTGCAGGGTGGAAAAAAAAATAATTAAATGATATATGAATGTGTGTGAGTATGAGTATTGTAATAACAACAAAAAGTACAAACTATAACTACGACAATAATACCAGCAACAACAATAACTACATTCACAACAACAATTACAATAAAGCAACAATAAAACAACGAAAGTAATATCATCAACAGAAATAAGAGCAGTAAAGAATATCGAACTTAACAAATAGAAATAAAACAATAACTAGAAGAGAACAAAAATAAACCGAAATTAAAACAAATCAAAATAAAACGAAATATGAACAATAACTCGAACCATGTTGCTATTTTATCATTTGTTTAGTTGCCATTTGACCAATGTTGTGTTATCATGTCATCATGTACTTTTTAGATATTATAAATGTGGTTGTTGTAGTTATTTCTGGGAGTTATTGTAATTACTTTTGATATATGATATATGAATGTGTGTGAGTATGAGTATTGTAATAACAACAAAAAGTACAAACTATAACTACGACAATAATACCAGCAACAACAATAACTACATTCACAACAACAATTACAATAAAGCAACAATAAAACAACGAAAGTAATATCATCAACAGAAATAAGAGCAAGTAAAAGAATATCGAACTTAACAAAATAGAAATAAAACAATAACTAGAAAGAGAATAAAAATAAACCGAAATTAAAACAAAATCAAAAATAATACGAAATATGAACAATAACTCGAACCATGTTGCTATTTTATCATTTGTTTAGTTGCCATTTGACCAATGTTGTGTTATCATGTCATCATGTACTTTTTAGATATTATAAATGTGGTTGTTGTAGTTATTTCTGGGAGTTATTGTAATTACTTTTGAGACTTCTTGTAATTATTTTTGTAGTTATTCCTATTGTTGTCTCTTTGTGGGAATTTGTTGGAATATTTTTATATCATCTTTTGTTACCATTCCTTGTATCTCTCAGCAGTGATTTAATCCTGAATTATAGTTTATATATTTGATATATTTAGTTTCCCTCTTACCGTTCATTCCCTGCGACTCTCTTTTCATCAGCTTTTCATCACCTCTCTATCATTTTGCCTTTCCTCTTCTCTTCTTGTCTTTCTTATCCTTAATCTGCAGTTTGTGCAAACGGAGTTGAAACTTATTTATAGCCAACTGTTAGCGCAGACCGTAATCCTGGATTAATTAATTGTCCATCCTTTGGAAGAGTAGACTGTTGCAGTGGACGTGGGCGTAGATTGGTGGAAGGCCGGTGGCAACAGTGAGAGGTGGATGCCAACGATGGAAGATGAATGTCAACAGTAGGAGGTGGAAGGCTGTAAGTTGTGAATGGAATCCTACAAACCTTGACTTGTAGTGGCCGATGGGGAGCTGATGGTTGCGATGATGAGAAGGTCAAAGCGGTGAATGATAAGGGGACTGATAGAAGAAAGAAGGAGGAGGACGATGAAATGACGCAGGTCGATGTAACGTTGGTCGATGAATAGAATTCAGATGAAGTGAATTCAGTGATGACGATGACGGAGAATGCAATGAAGAGAAGGTGGATGAATTTGTTGGTTGATGGATGGGCTTTGATAAAGTTATATCTTGGCTAATGGTATGGTCAAAGGGATGATCCATGACGAGGTCAATAATTAAATCTGTAAAAGGCTGGGTTAGTTCAAGAGGTCGTAATAAATCGATGATATTCTTCGAAAATGGCGATGGAGAAGCTGACGATGAAGTCTCTGGCTGATGATTCGTGGGGAATCACGGATTGAAAGGAGATTGCGTTACATTGCATCATGCTGAAGTGAAGATAATGAGTTTCCTTCACTAAATACGTTGGATAAGGAGAAACAAAGGCTTTTTCTCTCGCTGCAGCGTGTTTTAATTAAATAAACGAAACTTAAGAAGGATCAAATAAGTTAGAAAAATTTATTAAGGATTGATAGAGAACTCATCATGAGATCCAGGATGAAGAAAGTTATTTAAATTAGGGAAGAGTTCGAATTAAGAGCTTTATGAAGTTATGACTTCTGGCAGAAAAATAAATAATAATGAAATGAATTATTTTCATTTCCTCGTTCAAGGCATTATTTTCAACAGTGCTCTCTCAAGCATATTGCAATTTGGGCGAAAAAGCACAGTAATTAGCAACAGGAAGCGGATCTTAGCAATGAAGAGTTCAAGAGAATAAATTGCGACGATAGAAAGGATTAAAGGAAGGAAAAACTAAATTGTCAAAAAATTAAAAGATTAAAGAGAGTGGAAAATAAAGAAATATTTTAAATTCGAAATTCTGCAAAGAAATTAGTTCGAAAGGCAGAAACTTTTAGAAAGAAAAATAACAGTTTGAAAAGTAAGTCGAACTTAAAATGGAAAACTTCTCAAACTAAAGTTACTTGAAGGTCGTCGAACGAAGTTCCACCAACCGCACTCTTTTTGTTTCAAATCGCACTCTCTCACTTTAATTAATAATCGTAGTTGTCAAAAGTTCGTTTCTCTAATTTTCTTAAATTTTTCTCTAAAAGTAAAAAACTAATCGTCATGAAATAGAACCGAGGTTTCAAGAAGTTTTTGCCGTTTTTAATTAAAAACTTTGAGAAATTCTCCGCGGTCATGGTGAATGCAAAAAAAACAAAAAGTACAACAACAACTATAACTGCAACGAAACCTTCAACAACTCAACTTTGCAGATAAATTTGCATAAATTTGCATTGATAAAGTGAGTGAAAGCAATGAAGATAGGAAAAGTGAGAGAGACAATGATAGTGAAAGCAACGGAAAAATTTAAGGTGTCAGAAAACTTTCCACATAAAAAAGGCGAGTCATTTTGAAACTCATTGAAATTTCCAACATTCATTTTCGCAAAAAGAGAGATAAGAAGAATAACTAAAATAAATAGTTCAAAAAAACTTAGTCACTTAGTATGATATTATTCTCTAGAAATGTGGAGAAAATTTGGATGAATATGAATGTTTAATTTGCATTTAAATTCCATCCACTCTTTAAAATTTATCAAAATATTTTTGAATTTTCTCTCTATGTCTATCTCCCAACTTCAAAACCTCTATCCTATTCCTACATTTCTCTCTTTCTTCTATCCATAGAAAACCTCTAAGGATTATCTGCATCTGCATCAATTCTCTTTCTCTTTCGCTCCGTGTTTGCTGCTCAGAATTTTCACCCAAATTTAAGTTGTAATTCCGCTCGCAGACTAAAATAATTTATGCCATCTCCTTTTCACCTCTGTCTATTATTTTTTTTCTCTCTCGCTTCCTAATCTCTAGTCAATTTCGCTGCTTTTCAAATTTCCTTTCGTTTTCTGTACTTTTTCTCCTTTCGCCGCTTCTCCTTGTATTATCTCATGTCGCTTTTTTCTCGGCCTCTCTCTCTTCCTGTCCCTTAGACCATTGCAATATTTATAGCGGAAACCAATGACACCAACTACCACAAGCGACAAGTTGGCAACACTGTTACAACATACACTACAACCACGAGATGAAACCACATCCGTTTCCGGTGCAAATGACGTGCACGAATAGGAGAGAGGCACAATTGTGTGAAAGAGTGGGAGTAAAATGGAATAGGAGGAAAGAGAGAGAGAGAAACAGAGTATTACTTAGACAGAAGAAAAAGACATGAAAATTAGTATAAGATGGGAGGAAGTAAATTAAGAATGAAGCGATTTAATGATGGAAGAAGGAAATTAAGACTACAGTAAAGTAATGGAGAAAGCAATGAATTAAGGAATAAAATAAAGGATAAGAAAATAAGAAATAATGAGAGAAAGAGAGAGTGAAAGAAATGTATAAAAAAAAAAGAAGAAATGGTCCTCCAGGCGAAGGATGCGAAAAATATCAGATTTACGCGCCTAATGCATAATTGACGATGGTTGATGTTGTTACGACTATAGATCTTGTTGTAATATTGTTGTTGTTTCGTCTGCTCGTGGTTGATTTTGTTGTTGGTCGTGGTTATCCTGGTTCTTGTTTATCGTTTGCTTGTCATTATTTTGTTGTTATTATACTCCACATTATGATGTTGTGTTATTCTTAAGCTTTTGCAGCCTTCACCGCGTGTCCTTCGCCAGATCCTGTTGCTCTCGCGCTTTCATAATAAGCTCTCAGTGAAACCACACTTTTCTTCCTCCTCCCACCAGCACCTCTCCTCCACAGCCCATCGTGTTGTGGCACATGATAATATCAAATTCAACTTCTGATGATGAACAATTGATCAACACGTGATGATTGCGGCATTATCTTCTTATTGTTGTTATGCTATTAGCTTAACAAAACCAACAACAACACTGATAATAACAACTATAAAATAATAAACCTTCCACCAACAAGAGCAACAACAATTTATTGCCGACGCGTGAAAACGTTTTCGGTTTCGCTATCATGAATATTTAAAATTCTGATGAAATTTTGATCGAAACGAAGTGTGTGGAAAAGTGCGAGGGAGGCAGAAGATCCTAGGGGAAGCACGTTGATAGAATACAAATTTCGTGCAAAGGGGCGTGTCAATGGCAAATGGCTCGATTGATGCCCCCTAGTAGAATGGTTATAATTGAATTACTTTCCGGGAAATTCTCGAAAAATTATGCAAAACATTTGACTTCATTGTTTTGAGGTTACTTACTGTTTAATTTATTTATTATTTTTGTATATTTAATTTTGTATATTTAATATTAATTTTTTTTTATATTTATTATTAATTTTTTTGTAAACAATTTATTTTTGGAGAATATTATATTTTTATGATAACATGAAGAATTATTGTTTTACATTCTTTCTTGCCATTATCCTGAGGTGTTGTCTCTATTTTTTTGCCATCTTTATGTATTTTTCATGTGATGTTTTGTTGGTTTTTTGTCGCATTTTACCATTTATTCCATTTATTTATTATGAAATGAGAGTTTTAATAGAAGAATATTTTGAGATAATTTACATTTCCTTACATTTTGTAATTTTTTGACCGTATATTTTCCCAACTCGATTTATTTTAGTGTTGGTGAAATCCAGTTATTGCTGTCGGAAATTTAGCAGTAGTTTTCATAATAATTTTAATTGAATACTAGTTTATTGATTAATTTGCCAATATTATTACAATTTCAAAAATGTTATCAATACGTGTACTAACATTTTTTCTTTTCATGTTACAGTTTTTGCCTGTGAAGATCTATCATAATCCCGTGACTTACAACCAACTGGGGATCCCAACACCCTAAAATAGTGGATGGAATGCATGATGGAAGTATCTGTATTGTTAAGCTGCTGTACCTGTTTATGTAAATGTTGTTTCAATTATACAACTGTTGCTATGAAATAAGATTACCTAATTAAATTAATAAATAATTACAACAAATAAACAAAAAATGGAAAATTTTATTTAATTTTCATTATTTTTAGTAGCACGATAATTTCACTCCAATGCAATAAAGATATTGGAATATATTTTCAACGAAGACTTGAGTATCAGGATTATTAAGATTTCAGATTTATACGTAAATATTGATTTTATACTTATGGGATGGGAAACAACCTTCGAAATTGGAAGCAGATCAGGTTCTTGGTGGTCGTTGGCTTCAATGGTAATGTTGTTGTTTGTGTCCTCTAAAACTACTTTCGAATTTAGAATTTCATCGAGATGCAGCGTCGTTAAAGTTCCCAAATTCCAGAAACAGAGATATTCCCACTCAAAGAGAGGACAAATGGAAAATTAAGTTTATGTAGCAAGTTTTCTCATTACTGTTCCTATGGCTAAAACTTTTTCGATTTTCTCAAATTTTCTCTGAAACTCCTGGACACTATCATCCACAGCTTCTTATTACTCTTTACTTTTATTCCCTGTTCTCTCTTCAGTGCCTAAAACTGAAATTTAATTTGAACTGAAATTATTGTTTGTTTTACTCTGTACAACAACAATAAGTTGACAACAAAATTAAAACCAAGTCGTTAAAGCTTCTTCATTACGTAGTTTTTTTCTAATTAGTTCAGAAAATGAAAAATTTTTACAATTGGTATTTTGTTTTGAGTTTTCTTTATTTTTTTAAAATGATTTCTAAATAATTTCAATGTCTTTACTTAACTTAACAAACTTAATTTTTCTTATTCTACTAATTCAACAAAACTTAACAATTAAATATTGAAAATAAAAGATAAACGAATACACAAATAAAAAGAAGAAGGGCGACATGTGTCCCAAATAGAAGTCGACAAATTTTGGTCTTTTTAGACTTCGGGGACCTCGGGGCCGGACGTTTCGATTCCATCTGTATTGTGTACTACGGTAGCCTCCTTCTCCTCCCGCATGTCGGTCAACGTTACTCGAAGCATCAGCTCGGCGATCTGCTCGTCGCTGGTGGTGGTTCCTTTCAGATCCCTTGGTCAGCTCCTCGTTCAAGAATCGCTGGAATTCATCCCGTTTTCGGTCACGCTGGCTTTCTTTACGTTTTCGCTGTTTGACATGCGCCAAATCGACCATCGATCCACCGCAACTGAAGACGGCACCCGCTTGGATACAAAAATCCAAGCCCAAGAGGACATCAACATTAGAATTGGGCATAATTATAAATTGACACTTGCTACGAAAGTTTCCCAAACAAACCTCGGCCTCTGCCACTTTTTTTACTCGTCGGATGCTTCCATCAGCGAGCGTGACGCCGATCAACTTCTCTTTGATCCGCTGAACTGGAATCCCCAGATGGGCCACCAATTCCTCGCTGAGAAAACACTTCGAAGCGCCGGAGTCGATGGTTGCCTCAACTTGAGTTCCTGCCAGCAAAATCTCCGCGAAGATATGGTGGGCGTCAGCTCGCAGTGTGGTTGCTGTTGTGGGTGGCTGCTTCTCTTTTTTCCTCCCCCTGTTTCTTTCCGCCTGCCGACGACAACAATCGACTGTTCGCACACTTCGTCTGCCGCAGATCCAGCAGAAGTAGATCCGCGGATTGGGACATGATCTCTCTTTGTGGACCTGTTGCCCGCAATTTGGACAGGCCGACTGGGGATTCGGGACCCAGCCTCCATGGTCATCGCGAGCCCTTCGATGTTGTTCGGAACAGAGGCTTGAGGTCGGGAGCGCCTTGGAACACATTGATGGAAATACAGTGAGGTTAACGTGAGGTTAAATTGAGTTCGATGGAGTTCCACTTGATTTGTGTCCCAAAACTCGCGAATTCAGCAATAGTAATTTTTCCACCGATCGAAAATAATTTTCAGGTTATTCTTCGTTGACGAACGGCGAGAAAAGAGACCGAGTGTCGTCGAGCGTGAACCCTCGGCCTTACACGAAGAGACGTAAACTTTCGTTATTCGATTTCGGGTTCGAAGATCGAAAGTTCGTCAAATGCACCAGTGGTGTATTTTGTCAATTTTGTTGTGGTTTTTATCTTAATTTTTAAATTTAAAACTTTAAATTTTTACATCCCAACTTTAAAATAAAATAAGCCTTTGTTACTCATTAGGTTCATATAAATGAATATAGTTCATATATAAAAGAATGTAAAAATCATTTAATTATTTAAAATAAACAATATATTTCTATTTAATAAAATTATGTTCTTAATGTTTTTAAATCAATAAATAATGTGTTATTCTTGCCAACTTTTCGATGTTTCTTTCGATAGCCTCAACAGCTTTGCTGAATCATAAAAATTAATAACAACATCTACAAAGTACATAAATATAAATCAATCTTACATCGAATGAACGAACTCGATGAAACCTTTTGAATTTAGTGTTATTGTTATTATATTCTGTAAGTATTTTGTCAATTTTGTTGTGGTTTTTATCTTAATTTTTAAATTTAAAACTTTAAATTTTTACATCCCAACTTTAAAATAAAATAAGCCTTTGTTACTCATTAGGTTCATATAAATGAATATAGTTCATATATAAAAGAATGTAAAAATCATTTAATTATTTAAAATAAACAATATATTTCTATTTAATAAAATTATGTTCTTAATGTTTTTAAATCAATAAATAATGTGTTATTCTTGCCAACTTTTCGATGTTTCTTTCGATAGCCTCAACAGCTTTGCTGAATCATAAAAATTAATAACAACATCTACAAAGTACATAAATATAAATCAATCTTACATCGAATGAACGAACTCGATGAAACCTTTTGAATTTAGTGTTATTGTTATTATATTCTGTAATTTTCTTGTTTTTAATGTTTTCAATGGAACGCAATTTTCATTTAAGTATTATAGCCAAACCTAATTGGATTTAATCGTGTCTTATTCTCTTACTTCAATGCATTTACCCATCTTGATGTGCTCCACCATTGTCTCTTTCCTCTCAGTTCCTTTCATCTATCCTTCTATATCACTTCATTTCCATTATTCTATATCCCTCATACTCTTGACTAAGGTCATAAACATATCTCCTTATTGTGTTGATCGCATCCGATGGAGATTCATCAATCCATTCAACGATTTGTTGCCGACGAGAATTGCGAATGAAGCGACGTCGACAGCATGTGGTGTGTTGCGATAACATTGGATCAAAATTATGATCGATAATTTCATTGCGAACAAGCGATATCGCTATAACGCATTCGATTTGTACTTAACTTAATTCCCGATTCGTATTCATGAGAACGGAGATCGCCTTTTGTTGTTATTGGTACTTTTGATATTTATGATGCTGCTGTTGAGGTTGTTTTTGATGTTGTTATTTGTTGATAATTTTTATTGTTGGCGGTATAGTTGTTGATCATATTACATATATTGCTACTTAACTATTGTTGCTCAAATAAAAGTAAAAGGAGAGAAAGTGAGGAACGTTAATTGACAAATTAAATAGAATCCTGTGCGGTCATGATTTTCCTCTGCTGCATATATGAAAAAATATGAAAATAACAATGAAATAACTTTAAAAATTTATGTTTTATTTTTAACCATTTATGACATATTTAAACCTAATACGTTGCATTAAATTAAAAATATCTAAAAGACCTTCTGGTGCAAGTAGTGATTATAGGTAAAATTCAGTATAGACGGACAAAATAATAATCTAATCAAAAAATCTCAAGTGACAGCTTTAAGATCGACTGCTCGCCGTTGTTTGTCGGCACCATTAATTTTCAAAAGTGATGGAAATGCAACTAAAAATAGCTACAAAAATAATTATGCTAATAATACCAACAATACTCTTTGCAATACCGACATGCAAAAAATTAAAAATCGTTTGTAATAATTGCAACAACTACAACAAAGCCAACAACAATTCGACACAGAATTAAATCAATTTTTTTGTTGTTCAGATTCATGCAAATACTGAACTCAATGGACATATATATGTTGTCTTGTTGTTGTCTTGATGTTGTTGGTATTTTGTTGTTTTCTTATACTATTTGATTGTTTTTATTTAGCACCAGATATTCGTTGTAGTTTTTTGACATTTGCCAAATTGCATCATAAGCGAATCGAACGAAACTTCAAACAACGCCACAAAAAATCACTCGTCGAGCGATACAACTTTCGATTTCCTTTCGAATTTGTTGTCTAACTCACTCCTTGCCAGCTTCCATCTCATTCTCTTTCTTTAACATTTGTCTGTCTCCTTCCCTCTTTCTCAGCTTCTTGCTTAAGCGTTTGTCTTGCTTCCTCTCCTCTCTCTCTCTATCAGTCTCCCTCCTGACTGGTCGTTTGTTTTGGCTTCCAGCTTATTTATTTGAAACTCGCAACCGAGGTGGCCACACCTAACTGTCGACGGCAGAGATGCCAGATTGGGTTGAACTTTCAGCAAGACGAATGAGTTGATGGACAGACAGAAAAGTCAAACGAACAATCCAACCGATGGACAATTGAAACGATATGGAAGATTTAATAAAAGTGGAAAAGTGGGAGTGAGCGTGGTCTATAAATTTTCATCATGCTAAGAAAAGTATCTCAATTTTTCACTTATAAAAAAAACAGAAATAAATATAAAGAAATATACACAACAACATTAACAATAAACTCATACTATTGAATTGAGTGATTGATAACAATCCACTGATCATTTGATCCGAGAACATGAGAGTTTACGAGTTATTAGCCAGCAATTAGCTTTTTGCAACACACAGTGAAAAACATATTATAAACACTGTCACACACAAACATGCGCCAATTACCTCTGGTTCTCATAGTAATTACTTGTTTGGATCACATGGTATTTATCGAAGGTGTTGGAAATTAATGATCGATCGACTGAAGGACAGACAGACTGGGACGTACAAAAAACAGACTGGAACAGGACAGGAACATGGTCAAAACGACAAGTAAAAACGGAAAGAGTACAGAAAAAAAGAAAATATCATAGAGTACATAGAAAAATATGGATCAAGTTTGATTTTATTGCATCACGATCGAGTTTGTTTATGAAACATCAGCGGACGGATTTCCGTCATCGATTGTAGAGAGTTGACTAACGAAAGACATTAAACCAGGTCAACAGATAGAAGTAACTGACAGACAAATGAAAAGCAAAAACAGTCATAATGGGGAATTGAAAAACAGATAGAGGAACGACAAATGCAAATTCATTTCCTAGCTTTTCATTTTATTTTTTTGTTGTCTTAACCTTCTTCTTCTGCGGTTCTCTTTGGAAGCATCTTACTTAATGTAATACAAGAATTTTTCTGAGGAATTCTTTAAGTTCTCCTTAAGTCTTTTATAAGTCATTCTTTAGATTGTCTTGGCATTCACCATTTTTTATACACACTAAGCTTCCTGTTAAGATCCTGCGAGTGTTTCTTTAAGACTTCTTTAAGCATGATGAAATCATCCTTCAAGTGGATACTAGTCAGCCTTTCATAAGATCCCCAAAGCTCTTGACTAGTATTTTATTACTATCCCTCATTTTTTCAATTATTTTATTGTATTTTTTTGTTCGTACAATTTCTTCTCTACTTTTTTTTATACTTTTACTTTCACCTTTTGTTTTTTATTTCTTTTACTTTTTCTTTGATTTTCCACATTGTCTTTTCTTATTTTTACCTTTCTCCCCTTTCTTACCAAGAACTTGACATCGAAGGAAGGAAACTTTGAATGTCAGTTGCACAAGTTCAAGGTGGACTTTGTATGCCAAACAAGCTCCCAACACACGCATCACACCCACTGGCACACTCCTCATATCCGCCTCTCACACTCACATATTGTGTCTGACGCTGCGTGAAACCTGATATCCTTATGAGCTTCATTCACACCTTGACCTCATTCGCCTGAACTCTCTTCTCCACCTGTATTCTCTTTTCAAGTTGTCTCCCTTCCTCCGACTCCATGGTTGAGGGGAAAATAAATATTCCGAGAGACGAGCAAGACATGCTTCCAACTTTCAAGAAATATCAAAAAATTAAACGTCTCCTGAGCATAAAAATTCATAAATATTTTAGAAGCAACAAGGAGCACAGAAACTGAAGTTTTTGCTCATTTCTCATGTTTTTCTTTTTCGTGAGAAGCGAGAAGTTGCGAGACGAGTGAATCGTCCTTGTTGCTGAATTCTTGATCAAGTGGTCTCTCCTAACTCTATCTTTAACTGATCTACTTAGCCAACTTTTGACTTCACTTTCGAGCCATGTCTTCTCAACCACTCTTGTGACTCGTGCTAACTTTTTCTTTTCCAATCTCTCATTGCTTTCGCTCACTGTCTCTCTTTCTCCTCTTTCATTTTTCTTACTCTCTCTCTATATCCTTTTTCTACATCTTTATTTCCTCGGCATATGCTGCATCATGTGTATGTTCAGCCAACTAATGAGAACCATATATTTCACCAGCTGTTTCTTCTCCAACTCAACATTACCTTCGACTTTCCAGACAAGATTCCTCCATATTTATCATACCCATCGTATCATTCGTCTGTAGGATCTCGTAAAGAGCCTTGTTCAATTTGACAAAGCTCTGTGAAGTCCAGACATAAAGGAAAGTACGAAGGAAAGAAGGAGGGCAATAAGGAACAGATGGTATTAATGGAAGCCAATACATTTAGAAAAGGGATCATTCCTGCCTGGATGAAGTGACACAGGAAACTAATCCACTGATAAAGGGACTATATTGCAAGAAGAGTAGGAAAGAATGATGATGATTATGTGGTACGATGAAGAAAAATATATTGAAAATCGTGTAAATTCAATTAATTGGATATAATTTAAATCAATTAAAGACCACAAACCATGACCATGAACAGCTTGTTTAAAAGCAAATGAAAAATAATGACGGAACACGAGAGAAGAATGAGAAAGGAAATGAAGAGAACGAAGAAAAGGGGAATTTTTCGGATAGAACATGCAATTATTGGTCATTTGTCAGAACGTTTAAGTTGAAAGTGTTGCAGAAGGCAACAGCCATGACAACAACATCAACATAAATACAATTACTGCTACAACAACATCAATGACATGTGTATGACTAGAGTAAAAAAAAAAATAACAAGCTGTGGAATAACAAAACAACAAAAGAATTTGTTGTTCTTTTGCCCCCAGAGTTCTTTGGTGGCTTGCCAATTAATTACATGAGTATAAGTCGATAGTAGCTATTGGTGTATTTCTTGTTGTTGTGACAGTCATTGTTGTTTTGGTTGTTATTGTGGTGCTTATTTTTATGGTAGTTGTTGTTATGCTATTTAATCGTTGTTTTCGGTAAAAGCTTGTTGTTTCTGTGATAACTCTTGTCGCTTAAGCTCTGTTTAATTTTTGAATGAACAAAATTTAATGGTTACGACTTCTCATTCTTGCTGTATGTTCCTTTCTCTGTCCCATCCTCTCTCTCTCCCAATCCTACTCATTCCTTCGTCTTCTATCCTTCTCCTCCCGTCTAATAGTTTTTTTTCTAATAGTTTCTTTAGTTGAGTTCAAGTTATGTAAAATCGTTCTGACAGTTGGCTGCACTTATAGCCTTGTCTTTTTCGTTAATTTTAACCAACATTGGTACATTTTTTTCTTCACAACTTTATTTGAATACTTATAAATACAATAAAAATATTCTTACATGCAACTATTACATGTAAACAAAATATAATAAAAGTATCTATTATAAAGATTAATATTTATCACAGCTTGTATGTAGTGGCATCACTTCCTCTTGTAATAAGAAGCTTTCTTATCCAAAACTATAACATTCACCAAAACAAACCAAAATAGAGACGATACAAACATGAAGTTAAATAAAATCAGTATTGTATTGCTAGATTTACGTTAATTATGTTTTGGAAAATTTGGTTAGAGACATTTGGAAATTTTCACCGTCATCACCGAACAGCTATGACATTACTTGATGAAACTACGTGAGAGCCGTTGCAGTGTCGATTCAGTTTTTTCTTGGACGGACGGAATGTGAGCACTAGCGACGACTTCGACATAAACGATTTCCTGTGCCGAGTACGGGTGATCGCAGACTGTTTGTTTGCTCGTGACGTCACCTGATCACATGATCAATCACTCATCTCGCTCTCTCTCTCTTTCCAAGTTCTTTCAGAACTGTCTCGGGTGCTGTCTCGTCGCACGCTCCGCACTAGCTGTTGGTACATTTGCTACCTTTAAAAATAAAGCAAAAAATGACAAATCTTTTGTTGAAATTCGTATGTAATAGAATATCAATGATTAATCAAAAATCCAAAAATATTATATTTAATATTGGTCCAATTACTTACTTGGTCAACAGAATTTGCCTCATCAATGCGTTCGCGGCTGATATCCTTCTTCTTCTTCTCTACGTGGTCCTTCCACCGGACTTTTGCCCTCCCGGTTTCCGTCTGCCATCGGGTACCGCTGAGAGGACCTTCCTCGCTGTAGTGTTCTTTTTCATTCTATTGACTTGATCTAGCCAATCGCATCGCTTGATGTTGATGCGCTTGATTATATCATCGTCATCATATCGCTCATACAGTTGACGCTTGCTTCTGAGGCGGTACTCAGGGTGAATACTAAGTGGTCCGAAGATCCTGTGAAGGATTTCCTTCTCGAACGCAACTAAAGACCTCTCATCGGAGATCGTCAACGTCCAAGCTTCTGACCCGTAAAGCAGAACAGGAATGACGAGAGAGGTTTAGTTTTGTCTTAGGAGAGAGCTCTTTGCTTTGTGAGTAAAAAGTGAGTCGAAAGTAGCACCTGTTGGCCAGGGTTATTCTTCGTTTGATCTCAAGGCTCACATTGTTCGTGTCCGTCAGGATGGTAGTCGAATGTCTTGACATTGTCAAGGTTGTGGTTGCCAATCACCACTGGCGTATGTGAGTGTTCTTCTCCCGTGGTCGACAGGAGATACTTGGTCCTGTCCTTGTTCACCACTAGACCCACACGACTCGACTCTCTTTCCAGATTGCAGAAAGCCTTATTGACATCGTAAGCGCTGCGACCAATAATGAGGATGCGGTCTTCGTAGGCAACTAGCATGATATTCATCTCGAAAATCGTGTGCTTGCGATCAATCTTCGCAGCTCTTACAATCTTCTCCAGTATCAGATTGAAGAAGACGCCCGACAGCCCGCAGTCACCTTGTCTGAAACCGCGTGTGGTAGCTAATGGCTCGGAGAGATTCTTTCCAACACCAAGCCGCTGGTGTGACTCAGCGTCATTCTGCTAAGCCTGATGAGCTTGGCGGGGATACCAAATTCAGACGTGGCGGCGTACAAATGGCTCCTTATCATGCTGTCGAATGCGGCTTTGTATTCGACAAAGAGGTGGTGAGTGTCGGTCTGAAATTCGCGGGTCTTCTCCAAGATCTGGCGTACCGTGAAGATGGGATCAATGGTGGACTTGCCAGCTCTGAAGGCACACTGATAGGGCCCAATCAGTTCTTCGACGATCGGTTTCATTCGCTCACTCAATATGCTGGATAGGATCTTATATGCGGTATTCCAAAGGCTAATCCTACGGTAGCTATTGCAGGATGTGGGATTTCCATTGTCGTAAATCGGGCACAATACAGCGACATTCCAATCGCTGGGCATGCATTCTTCCGACCATATTCGACACAAGAGTTCGTGCAGGCGTCTAGCCAGATTTTCGCCGCCGGCCTTGAAGAGCTCTGCGGCCAGGCCATCGGCGCCTGCTGGTTCGTCGTCCCTAAGCGCGGCGATGGCTGTTTAGACCTCACGGTAGTCGGGCGGCGAAATGTTCACAGGCTCTTCATCCTCTGGCTCATCTGGTTGACTTTCGCCACTGGAATCGGAATCGTTTGCGATGCCATCGTCGCCATCATTGAGGAGGCTGGAGAAGTGATTCCTCCATATCGTCAGTGCTTCCTGGATGCCAGTCACAAGATTACCATTTTCATCTGTACAGTGCACAGAGGAAACTTTCCTCGGACCCTCTATGGTCCGAGAGAATTCTTGTATCTCTTTTCGATCCTCCAGCATCTCCATATGCTTGCCTTTAACAGCTCGCTTTATCATTGCCTGCAGAGTGGCGCTTTCTCCTGGCTTAGTCGATGACGCTCTTTCGGGTTGGAGGAAGCCCACCACCTCCTCGGCAGCGGTGCGCATCGAATGGGATATGTGGGCCCATTGCGAGCAGATATTGCTGTGTTGGGGAATGTTCTCCCGGAGCAGGACTGAGAGCCGGGCGGCGAAGTCTCGGAGTGTCTGTGGCGATTGCAGCTTTTCGATGTCAAGCATTCTCGGTGTTCTATTTTGCATTCTGCAACTGGCTATAACAAGGCTATGGTCAGACTTGAAGCTGGTGTCTGGGTAAGCGCGAACGTCTAAAATACTGTCAGCATGCTTTTCGTCGATCGCCACGTGATCGATTTGATTGCGCGTGTTCTTATCAGGCGACACCCATGTGGCCTTGTGGATCGCGGGATGTTCGAATATGGTGCTACACACTACCATGTCTCGCGCTGCAGCGAAGTTGATCAGCCTCATGCCGTTGTCGGTGGTCTCATCGTGCAGGGAGTGCTTTCCGACTGTCCGCCCAAAGACACCCTCTTTTCCCACCTTGGCGTTGAAGTCCCCTATCACGATCTTTACGTCGTGGCGAGGGCAACGTTCGTATGCGTCATGAAGTTGTTGGTAGAATTGTTCTCTCAGCTCGTTGTCGTCTCTCGACGCCTTGGCGTTCGCTTTCTTCTTCGGCACATTCGGCACTGATGTTGTAGAAATAGCCCCTGATGCGGATAGTGGCCAATCGTTCATTCACCATGGTAAAATCGGAGACCAGGTGGCGGAGTCTCTGCCCAACCGCAAACCCAACACCAAGCTGCTGGTTCTTCACCTGACCACTGTAGTAGACATCGAAGGAGGCTCCGTCGACGCGACCCTGTCCCGTCCATCGCATTTCTTGGAGAGCGGTGATATCAGCCTTGTGTTCCTCGATGATTTCAAATAGCTCAACTTCGGCATCTTTCGATTTGAGGCTTCGCACATTCCACGTGCATATCCGTAAATCGCTGTCTCTAATTCGTTTACGGTCGTCTTCAGCAGAGGGGGTCGTCATTGTCACAGATTCTATTTCACTTTTCACTTCGTTCTTGTTCACATTGTGCGTTTTTCACTCACTTTAGCTTATAATCACTGAGTTAGTGGCCGTATGCATCGATTGGCTTCGTATTGAAGACCGATTTCATATTTGTTATCACATTTTGTTATCGTGGAATTTTCCGCTCAATTCACAAACAATAATGATTCTTCCGAGTACAATAAGTTTCATGAGTAGAACAAAAGTTCGTACGATAACAACAACATATGCATTGCTTACAAAAACAAAATATTGCAATGCGCTCGCGTGCATTTGTTTCGTGATTAGAAAAATAAAATAAATATCATTAAACCTAACCAAGTAATGTTTCTCGCTATCGGTTGTTTTTTGTTTTTACTTAGAACACATAACATTTTTTTGTAAATTTTAGAAACCTATGTATGTATATCGATATTTGGTCTCTATATTAAATGATTATGTTCTTCATAAAAAAGTAATAAAAATATAAGAAAATAATGTAATGGAGCCTGCACCATTGGTTCCAAAAATTATACTCCATTCGTAGTCATTCTTTTAATATTATTCATAATTATTTTGTCTATGAAAAAATGTTTTAATGATTTACATGGTTCGAAGAAAGAGCATGATGGTAGATCTTTCAGCATTATCTATTTGGTAAACCATTTAAAGCATAAAAATATTATAATAAAAAACTTTCACATCCAAAATTTTAACATTAATCAAAACAAACTAGAATTGAATTGATTATAAACGTTCGTTTTGCTGAATTTACGTTAATTATGTTTTGAAAAATTTGTTTGGAGACATTGACTAAAATTGGAGGTGAGCAGAAAGAGAATACGTCTCCAGGGGGAGGGAAAGAGAAGGCGACACTTTTCCATAGTATTCCATAGGACACTTGTTTTTCAAATGAAATTTCATCACAATTTCGGTTTCACTTTTCTACACTTTGACAAGGGTTCAATATTTAATGTTACGTTTTTTTTTTGTTATTGTTAAACAAGATTGTTGTTATAAAAACCCCTTTTATTCGATTTTTCTGAGTTTCCTTAACAAGACCCAATGCAAGGCATCGACCTTCATCGACCGACCGATCGATCTTCATCCAACCCTTGCGAAATTCTCAGCTGTTCGATTGATTGATTGAGAAAACAGCAACAAAAACGATTACCGCAAAATGGTTCAGCAATATGAGAAGGAAGTTTAGGAAAGGTTCCATTACAGAATTCTCGAGAAAAACACCTTTATTAAGTATCGAAGAAAAACACACAAAACCCTTCGTCAAAAATAACTTGAAATAATGTTCTGAAATTCACAATATTTTAAAACATTGTCAATGGGATTTCAGCAATTAGCTTAAAATTATCTTCAGAAAATATGTTACATTGAAGAATTTTATAAAATTTTTATACCCTACACCCTGTGGGTAAGGGTAAATTCATTTTGTCCTTCCGTTTGTAACGCATTAAAGGAGAGGTCGTAGGTATGGAAAAGTATATATATTCTTGATCAGCGTCACCTCCTGAATCGATTTATCGATGTCCGTCTGTCTGTCTGTCTGTGTGTCTGTCTGTAGAAATAGATTTTGTGAAGAAACGGTAAGAGATACTGAGTTGAAATTTTGGATTTAGTATTTCTATATTAATAAGCTACTTCTATGTAAAAATCGGTAATCGGTCAACGGACACGCCCACCTCCCATATAAAGCAATAGGTCTATATGCGATATCTGGTGAACTATATCGAGATGAAAAAAATGTAAAACATCGCCCATCGGACACGCCCACCTCCCATATAAAGCAAAAGGTTTATACGGGATATCTGGTGAGCTATAGTACATATCGAGATGAAGTTTTGTGTGTGATCATATTCCACTGATACGAGTTTAAAAGACAAAAATGGAAAACATCGCCCATCGGACACACCCACCTCCCATATAAAGCAAAAGGTTTATATGGGATATCTGGTGAACTATGGTATATATCGAGATGAAATTTTGTGTGTGATCATGTTCCACTGATACGAGTTTAAAAGACAAAAATGGAAAACATCGGACACGCCCACCTCCCATATAAAGCAAAAGGTTTATATGGTATATCTGGTGAGCTATAGTATATATCGAGATGAAATTTTGTGTGTGATCATGTTCCACTGATACGAGTTTAAAAGACAAAAATGGAAAACATCGGACACGCCCACCTCCCATATAAAGCAAAAGGTTTATATGGGATATCTGGTGAACTATGGTATATATCGAGATGCAATTTCGTGTGTAATCATGTTCCACTGATACGAGTTTAAAAGGCAGAAATGGAAAACATCAGCCATCGGACACGCCCACCTCCCATATAAAGCAAAAGTTTTATATGGGATATCTGGTACCATATATATATCGAGATAAAATTTTGCGTCTGATCATGTGCCATCGATACGAATTTACATGCTAAAAATTGACAAGCTACAGCTCAGCTCAAAAGCTACAGCTCAATGTTGGATATGGTAAACCATATAGACAGTTATTTGATTAAATATTGCTACTAAGAGTTCCCAAGAATCAAATCCTGTCCTCCTATATTTCCAAATGGCTGTTCATCTTTCAAGTGGAATCAGTCGCGCGGCAATATATGTTGCTTATAGTAGCGCAGCAAGTACTTCAGAACTTTATATTGTTGAAAATTTCAATCCTCCCAAGTCTGTTGTTGAATCAGATTTTGTCTGCATTGAAATGAACAGTTGTAAAATCGCACGATGGAGTTAATAGCATTGAAGTGTAATGATGAATTTTCACTAATTATTGATAGAAATGCACTGTTTTTCCTTTAATAAACGTTATATGCAGGGTGTAGAGTATGTAAACTTCGGCCTGCCGAAGTTAACAGATTTTGCCTGGGAAGACCAGGCAAACCGGGGGAGCGAAGCGACCCCGGTGCGCTAGTTAATTTTAGAATATGTCCCCCAAATTTTTGTCTCGCTTTCTAAACCGTCTTAAGCCACGACGATGAGATAATTATTTCCATTCTCTTCTTCTCTCATCTGTCGTTTTTTTATATTCTCCATCAACTGCTGCCTGAAATCCCTTAATCGATCCCTCATCAATAAATTGCTTGTTTGACGGCGTTAACTGAGTCGTCCCCATTGTTATTGTTGTAAACGGCGGTGGCTGTGTTCAATAAATAACAATAAAAACAACAAGAATAGCATAATGACTTGTCACGCTGCTACCGTTGAGCTGTCAGTTGCCGCATTATATCATCGTTGTCTTCATCGGGTATTCTTGTGGTTGTTGTCATTGATTGTGTATGACCGATGGCTACTGGTATCACATATTTTAACAATCCCTGAATACTTTTCTTCTCTTTTCTCCCTCTTCTTTTTAGCTCTTTTCTCCTTCATTTTTTAGCTCTTTTCTCACTTTTGTTTTTTCCCCCCCTCTGTTTCTCTATCTTTCATCCTTTATTTAGTAAGCACAGCTCATAGCTTTTAGCCTTTTTGTCACGACAACAACAACTATAACAGCAACAAAAAGTTAAACTCTTAATCACGACAAGAAAAATTGCCAAGGTAGGCATAAGCAAAAGTGTCGGAAGGAAAGTTTCTTGACATGTATATTTATAAAGAAAAAAATAATATATTGTAGACGACTGAACTCGTTTGATGCTCGTCAAAGACTGACTCTTTATTTTCAACTTTTGAGTGACTTAAGGCTAGGGTACATAAAAACGGGACATAAATAATCATCGGTCGGATATTCCTATTCACCCGTTCAACCTGTCCATTCGCTTGAGGGGAGGCTGTTGCTACTTTTACATGCTTCACTTCATTTTCTTCTAAAAAGTCTTTGAATTCTCCTGAAGTAAAACAACTGCCTCTATCAGATATTATGCACTTTGGACGACTGTACGCTCTAAAATAGTCTTTCAACGCCTGTACCACTTCCTTTGTGTTCGTTGTTTTCGTTGAATATAATCTAACAAACTTTGTGAACGTATCCACCACTACTAAAATGTGCTTTTTCCTTTAACCGAATTATCCACTGGCCCGAAATGATCTATGTGAACAACACCAAACGGAGAATCACCTTTCGGGATATTATTAAGAAAACCTTCCTCAGCTCCATTCTTCGAAGAATACACGATACATTTGAGGCAATTTTTAATGTGACTTTCTACTTTTTCTTTCACTCTTGGAAACCAATAACTTTTTGAAATAAGTCCTACCACTTTGTTAACTCCTACATGACCAATTTCATCATGATACTTGAAAATTACATTAGATTCCATGTCTTCAGGAACACAAAATAAGAGACTACCATCATTTTGCTTTTTATACAAAACACCATTCCTCATTTCATACAAACTATGCTCTTCTTGTTGCAGTAACTCTATCCATTTACACAAATTTTTGTCTCTACTTTGACAAATAATTAAATTCTCCTCAAACGAATTCGTTTCTAAAGTCAAAATATTTGTGCACCTACTTAACGCATCCACATGTTGCATTCGTTTACCCGCTCTGTGTTCTAATTTGTAATCAAAATTTTGAAGCTCTAACGCCCATCGTGCAATTCTAGGATTTAATTCTTTTTTATTCAAAGTCAACGCGAGAGAATTGCAATCCGTAACAATTTTGAACGACTTTCCTTGTAAATAAACTCTGAATCTTTGTAGCGCATTAACTATAGCCAGTGTTTCTAATTCAAAGCTGTGATATCTTGACTCTGCGTCAGTTGTTCTTTTCGAAAAGTAAAATATTGGATGCATTTTCCCGTCACTTTTTCTTTGTATCAGAATAGCACCAAAACCTATAGAACTTGCATCACAATGTAGCTCTGTCCCATCTTTGGGATCATAAAGTGCCAACACCGGCGCTTCTAACAGTTTTTCTTTTAAAATTTCAAAACAATCTAACTCTTTTGGCCCAAACGTAAATTTTTTATCCTTTCTTGTTAAGTCAAATAGTGGTTTTGCAATAATCGAAAAATCTTTTACGAATCGTCTAAAATAGGAACACAAACCAATAAAACTCTGCACCGCATGTACACTAGACGGAACCGGAAAATTTTTGATTGCTTCAAGACCTCTGTCGTCTGCTTTTATGCCCTCTCCCGTTATCGTATATCTTAAATACTTCACACACGACTGAAAAAACTCACACTTGTCGATTCTCAACTCTAACTTATTTTGTACTAACTTTTGTAAAACTACTTTCAATATCTCAAAATGTTCTTCAACGTTTTCACTTGGTATCATTATATCATCTAAATATACAATTACTTTCTCACTTCTTATTAAATCTTCAAAAATTTTATGAACAAACCTCTGAAAAGTCGAGGGGGCATTTTTCAAACCAAAAGGCATTCTTGTAAACTCATATTGGCCTAAAGGTGTAACAAACGATGTATATTTTTGAGACTCAGGGTGCATATAAACATGAAAGAAACCGTTTTTTAAAACTAGCTTTGTAAACACTTTTTTCTTCGCCAGTCTATCTAACAAGTCGTCAATCAGCGGAATTGGATAATTATCTTTCGCCGTTACTTTATTAAGTGTGCGAAAATCGACACACATTCTCAGATCACCGGTCTTTTTTCTTACTAAAACAATCGGGGACACGAACTCTGATTCACTAGTCTTAATATATCCCTTGTCTATATACTCATCCAATAACTTTTGTAACTCTATCTTTTCTGCATAAGATAACCTTCTTGGAGGACAATGGAACGGCTTTGCATTCTCTAAGGACAACTTCATCTGACCTCTGGTTCATTTGGACGTTCAGCTTCAACATAGTATTCATTAAACATCTTGTAAAATAATTCGACATCTTTGCAATTTACATTTTTACCAACAACTAAATCTAAGTTCTCATTTTCAAAATTTTCTATTGACATCAATGATTTTTCGAATTCACAGTTTTCATCAAAACGTTCATATTTTTTAACTTTGCAATCTTTTGTCATATATCTATTCGCTTTATGATCAAAATAGTTGTCTTGCTTAACTTTTTTAACATTCGTCCCCGGAACATTCACATTTTGTTCTTTATAACAAATTTCATTACTATCTTTACAATTATAATTCTTCAATACATACTCATCACTTTCTCCCGAATTGACACAACATTCTTCAAAATTTGATGCTGGTTCCACAACTTTGTCTTTGAAAACTAAAACTAAACTACTTGCTTTCAGAAAGTCTCTACCTAAAACCACATCATGCCCCATAGACTCATCAGCCGCCACAAAAATGTTCAAATTAATTTTTGTATTTTCGAAATTAACAACACATCGAATTTTCCAAAAACTTTTAATTCACTTTTATTTATTCCAAAGTAAGAAACGTCAACAAAACAAGTTTCAATTCGATCAACCAAACACGACTTTTTCATAAAACTTATGGGGCTTCCCGAGTCTATCAAGCATTCTAGAAGTAGAGAAACACTATATTGTTTGCCTACAATAATCCTAAAATATCTTACATATGCATTATCGTCGACAAAATGTACCACCGGCTTACGTTGAGGACAATCAGCAACACGATGACCCATATCTCCACAACCATAGCAGGAACCCTTCTCACGTTTTGGCTTCCTGCACGCTGCTGCCATATGTCCATATGAACTATAATTGTAACATCGAATCCCTGACTTTTGAAATTCTGCCAACGGCAAGCGTGGAACTCCTGGCTTTTGAGACTCTCTCAACGACAAACGTTGTTTCAACTCCACTCTACAGAACGCCTTTAACAGCTGAGCCTTTTTATTGAAACACTGTATGTATGCTTGGGTGCGCAATTGTTCGTCTGGTATGCCTTCTATAATATGATCAACCAACTCTTCTTCGTCGATGTTTAGGCCATATGCCAACGCAACTTTTTGTTCAAAATATTCTTCAAACTGCTCACCGACCTTCCACTTATGAGACTCAAAATCTATGCGACGCAACAATTTATCGTTCTTGCGAGTAAAAACTGTTCGCATTTCTTCAATTAATTCGTCGACACCTGTACCCGCAAACAAAGGCTTCGAGTGCAGCCACTTTGCTGCTCTTCCTTTTATTTTGCTCAGCACCAACGCACGTAGTACGTCTTCGTCAAGCCCATATATGCACCGTACATTTAATAATTGTGTGATCCACATTTCTACTTCTACGCCGTCAAATACAGACACCAAATCTTTTAAAACTTCAAACGAAATAATTCTTTTGCTTTTTTGAAAATAATTGTAACTCTGCATTTTCCTCATCGTTGATCTCAAACGCTCGTTTTCTTTCTTCAATTCTTCGTACTCTCGTTGTTCCCCTCTTTGTTCTGGCGTTTCTACTCTCCTTTGCTCACTTCTTTGTTCTTCTTCTTCGCTACGTTGTTCTCCTTCTTCGCTACGTTGTTCTCGTCCGTTGTTGCAGCGCACTCGTTGTTCACTCTCACTCGTTTGCTCAATACTTTGTTCTCGTTCGTTGATGCTGAACAGATCTGGCGTGCGTGCATGTTGCGCACACTCAATCGTATGTTCGTATTCACTTCTTTGATCTTCTTCTTCACTTTGTCTTCTATCCTTTTCTTCTACACGCCTTGGACCTTCACCTCTCTCATTTGCAGGAATTTCACTAAGTTGGATTGCAAGAGCATTTTTTGTTCCAGTTGTTGTCAGGCCAAGTTTCTGCACCCACTCCCGCAGCTCCACTGCGGTATATTCACTGGGATCAACTTTGTCCATGTTAAACTATATTTATTTATTAACAGTTTTAAATATTTAAATTTAATATTTGCTGTAGACAAAAAAAAAATTTGTGGCTCTATCCCACTTCTGAAATTTGTAGACGACTGAACTCGTTTGATGCTCGTCAAAGACTGACTCTTTATTTTCAACTTCTGAGTGACTAGGGTACATAATAACGGGACATAAATAACGGGACTATACAAAAAGGGAATAGGAAATACAGGGTGACTTAGAATACGTACATATATATAATACAGGGTCTTACATACTACTATATACAATGGGTCTTAGTTACTAGAATATGTACATACAACTAAACATACATATATAAAATCGATACCACAAATTGCTTCGGAAGCCTGGAATAATAGGTAGCATATTTTAAAAGCGATGACTTTAATGAAGATATATAAGAAGGTTTTACCATTTTGATCCTTTATTTGTAAAGAAAATATCCTTCAAAAATACCTATCATTAATCTTGATGTTGAACCTTTTTTCTGCAACTTCTTCCACTCACCTCTGAACTTTTTTGTTATTTTTCCTCATATATATTTCTTACCTCAAATTTAAGGTCATTTGCTCTACCGATTCACTCGGTCAGCCTGATGACCGAAATTCAATATCGATTGGTCCTGCTTCGCCTTATCGATCCACTACCTTGATTTTATTGCACTTGATGCTGTTAATATGTTCTCTCTTCTTTCTTGTTTTACTACTTCATTTTATGTTTCTTGGTTTTAATTTCATACATACCAAGTTTAAGGGTTATAACCTTATAGAAGACTCAACCATAAAGGTCCAGTGGATTTGGTTTGAGTAGGCTAAGGTCATTGTATGACTGAAGAAGCAGGCGGAGAGAGATTATAACGAGTGTTCAAATGCGATATGAAGTTTAACCACCTCTGAATGGTAATGAACACAATTAAATTCTCTCACCGAGTCAAGTTGAAAAGGTTCAACCAATAGAGCTAAGAGCGAAAGTCACCTTAGATTCGCCACACGAGGGTCTTAAAATAATTGATATTAATTTGGAACAAGCTTGAAAAGTGAAACCTCACAAAAAGACCTTCAAGGTTATAGTTTCAATTAAAAATAAGTCAACATAGACAATGGTATATGCCAAAATAATAACAAAGAAAATTGAAATATGTACAGACAAAAAAATCACAATTACTAACAAAGATAATAACTATAACTAATGAACAAAATAACCATATCGGTAAATAAAACACAAAATATTATAAACCACAGTAAAAATACTATCAAATAAAACCAATAACAACAATGTAGAGTTAACCATCATCTTGGCTACCCAATCTTATCTGCTTTTGTTTGTGTGTCTACGCGATAATTCGGCTTAAGTTTTAATAATAACTTAATGGGAACTTGCTTCAATTGCTTGTCTCACCTGGTTTCAGTCCTTCAGTAAGTCGCCCCAACCTCTGTTCCACCTTCAACTAATCCTCTCTTACACCCAACTGTCTATTTATCTCTTCCTCCTGTCAGTCTGTTCTATCTCTCTCTACTGGGAATTGGCTCTCGAGGCGATAATTTATTTATTGAGTTTGCAAAGGCGCGCGGGAGTGAAGCTGAATTGTTATTTTATTTTGTTTTTTTTTTATTGTTGCTGTTATTGTTGTACCTCAAGTCTCTCACACATTCATTCGATATTCGCCTGAAGGTATCTTTGGCGTCTTCGAGAAGCTCTTGATTTCGTTTTCATGACTCTTTTATGTTTCTATCGATCAATTGCTATTGTTGTTACCATTGTGATTGTTGTTTCCATTGTGGCTTTTGTTGTTCTTCACATTGTTATTTTTACTTTCATGAAGACGGTTTAAAATTGTTTATTTATAGATTAACCAAGCTCAAAAGGCTTACGACACTTGGCTTACCATGATCAACGCGAGTAAAATTGAAAATTAACTCGCCATGAACAGTATGAGGCCATCAATGGTGAACGATGAATGAACGATGCTCGGCAGTAAAATGACCTCTAAAAGAGATTTAATTAAAGAGCATAGCCCTTGAAATCCTTTTAGTACTGCCTCTTGTTCCCGCTCTATGCCTCTCTCTCTCTCTCTCACACAATATCTCTATTCCTCTTTAGCAATTATTTTATACACTTCATTCTTTGTTCTTATTCTGTACCACAGTTCCAGTTCTGTGAACCAGGCCGAAATTGAACTGTCCACGAGACACAGATGAGGACAATGAGCTTTCGGCGATCTTCTGGTTGCCTTTGAATGTCTGTCCTTCTGTCTGTTAGGCCCTCAGTTCGTTTACTGTCTGTCCGTCCGTCTGTTCCTCGGTGTATTGGCAAGAGCATTTATTCTATTGCACCCAAATTATTGCAATATTATCGTCTTATTGTCTTTGTTGTTCTCGAGCGAAACAAACAGAAAAAAAAGAGAAAAGCAGAGAGGAACGAGGGAATGCAATATGCGAATGTGGTGAGAGGGAATCGGAAAATGTTTGTCTGCAATTGGTTCTGGGAGCTATTGGATCGAAGTCATAAATCAAACTCCAGCTTGGTGTTGATCACAGTCGAGAGGCAGACAACGAACAACGATGCACAGCTGTTAATGAGGTCAAGCGATGGGTGTAAAAGGTAATGGGAGGTGGGTGTAGAGATTGCGGAAGGGACGTTGTAGTAATGGGTCAGAGTGTTGGGGATTTATCTAATTTATAGGAGGAGGTGGGAATGATAAATGACATGTTTTCGGCTTTAGCTCAGCTTGGTGTTACACTTAAGTTGTAATGAGTGCCGGTCAAATCGTGTCTGTAGAGAAATATTTTTTTTATTACAACAAATTACAATAAAATTAAATCAAATTCAATTGAATAGCTCCATGAGAGAGTGTAAATCAGAAGCTACATCGTCGTTATTCCACCTCACCTTCAAGTAATCCATCCAAGAGTAAAAAGTTGAATTTTCCCCTGAGCAAAAAAAAATGACAGCTTTGACCCTTGTCTATCCTTCAAAACACCCAAGGATTAAGGGATAATTTATTTGATTCTCTCTTAGTTGTTGAACTCGAAATGGAAAAATGGAAAATCGAAAGCTTAAAATAATCTTCCACTTGTCGGAACTTCCACAGCTGTCGTTGATTTTCTATTGTCTCACGATGATGGACAGCTCAAAGTCCTGGAGGAGTGGATGAGATCAGGATTCTGTCAATTTTCAGTTAATTAACGAAATTTAATTAGAAACTATCAACAAGTGACGCTCACGAGCGGAAATAGCAACAGCACGAGAGCTAAAGTAGAAACGAAATAGGGAGGAGCAAAATAATCACAACTACATCAACAACTACGAAACCGTCGACATCATCATCAACAAGAACAACATTTACTACTAAAACAGCCCCAAAGTAACAACTACTCATTAGGATGTCGTCAACGAGGACCGCAAAATTCGTTGGAATTGAACTTGTTGGTGATTCTAACGAAGGACATTAGCTGGCTGGAAAACAGAGAAACCACCACAACGAGATGACTGTAATGAGCCTGGGAAGAGGTTCCAAAAACTGCACAATTTTTGCCATTGGCAGCATCTCCTGAAAATGAGTCTAATTAGTTGAATGCTGAGAACAAACACAGGTAAAGGGATTGACGAAGAGAGCAGAAAGGGACAAGTGGGTGGACGAGAATTTAATTTTTAAATTTAAAATTTTTCATAATCAATTTTTGAATTTTCCATGTAAATCAATTTTTAAGTTTTCTATCTAAAATTATAAATTAGATATTGAATTGAAAATGTAATGAATATAAAATTGATAAAATTTTGAATTTTGCATAAAAATTATAATTGAAATTTTTAATTTTTAATAAAAATGACTAATTTTGATTTTTCCACAACAATTATCAAATCTTGAATTTTCCTTTAAAATTATAAAATTTTGAAATTTCCATGAAAATTATTGAATTTTGAACTTTTTATGAAAATTATTAAATTTGGAATTTTCTATGAAATGATCAAATTTTGAGTTTTCCATAAAAATTATAAATTCTATAAATCTATGATTTTAAATTTTATATTTTTAAATTTTTATAAAAATTGTCACATTTTGAATTTTTCATGAAAATTATAAATTTTTAAAAAATCACATTTTGAATTTTTCATGAAAATTATAAATTTTTGAATATTTAATGTAAATTATCAATTATTGAATCGAAAAAATAATGAATAGGAAAATGATAAAACTTTGAATTATTACAAAAATGATCAAATTTCGAATTTTCCATAATAAAAATTTGAATTTTTCATGAAAATTATCAAATTTTGAATTAAAATATAATGAATATGAAAATGTTAAAATTTTAATTATCTATTATTGCAAAAATTAATAATTTTTATGTTTATTTTTATGTGGCAGAGTGGCACGTAGCTCAGGTGATAGTGCAATCATTTATCTCTCTAAAACCTAAAACTAAAAATAAACCATTTCCGCAATATATTAGTTAACTAGAAAAATTGTTTCCTCCAAAGGAACCAACTGACCATGGACCCCGCACACCTCACTTTATAATCGAAGTCGTGGTTTCATACTCACAACTCAATTCTTACGATGCTAGCAACCCACACACTACAGGGACCGATTTGATTAGATGGTGAATTTTATTAAGGGGAAGGATTTCTCTCTTCCTACACTACAAAAAGAGAATCAAAAAACTTATGAAAGAGTTAGCAGCAAAAAAGTACACAACCAAGAAGATAAAAACCACAATAACAACAACGAAGAGAGTAAGCAATTGCAGCAATGGTAATAACAGCATCAACAATTACAACAAAGCAATACAAACAAAGCCAACTAAAATTTGAAATAAACAAACAACCACAAGAAACAACGTACCGTTAGACATCATTAATGCAACACCTTCGATTTATGGCTTCATCATGACCAAACGACGAGTTCACCAACGACAACAACTGCAACCATAACCCAGGATGGAATTGAATATTGATGCCATTTGGATGAGGAGAACTGAAACGTAAGGGAGGCAAAAAGATCCATGTTTGGTCTCCGTCGTCCCTGGAGGTGTTTCAATTAAAATGTATCATAAGTTATGTAAACGAGAAGCTGTTGGCAGAACTCATGGCCAACAGAAGCAGCAGGAGTAGTAATAGCAAAAAAAGCAACAGAGATATCAAAAACAACTACAACAAAAATAACCAACAACTGATCGAACAGTTACAGTATAATTTAGCAATAAAAGTTTTCAACAAAACAAACATCACCAATAACACCACCTACAATTGCAACATAACAACAGAAGTTACCAACAGTGAGAAGAATTAGGAAGGAAGGCGAATAAGACAATGAAGGAGTGATATAAGGAGACTAAAAAGAAGAGGAGGAAGAAGTAGCCACTTGGGGAACTGCAAATCATCGTCGTTGGAAACGCGGTCTACGTGGTTAGAGTCTCCTGGGATTGAGACATGAGTAGGAGTACCTTGGAGTGGGATTCAGAGGAGTCAATTGCGGAAAGAGGAGGTCAGTGGTGAAGGAGGTGCCCGATGGAGGCGACGATGAAGAAGGCGAAGCAGAAGGAGCCCACAGCCTTCATCGTTGGTGAAATGTTTCTTAAGGTTGTTGCGCAGGCGTTAGCGATGTTGGTATTGAGTTTATTGATTTTGTTAGCTAAAATTGCTGGTATTATTTTAGAAATGGTAACTGTTTTTCTGGTAACTCTTGTTTTTTATAGAATTTAATTTTTAATTTTTAATTATTGTTGTTTTTATTCTTATTGTTTTATTGGAGATGTTCTTCTTGTAATATTTATGTATATATTCTTTTTCTTATTTCTGTTGTAATATTTATTATTATTATTATTATTTTTCTTGCTGATTTTTGATATTTTATTTTCATCGACCTGTTAAAAGCTTTCGATGCACTCATCAGGAGTCGTTTCTTCTTTGTGCATCCTTTAACTGACTTTGTTTGATTTTATTGTTGTTAGTGATTGATGTTTATGTTATTTATTGTTGTTGTTTTTACTCATTCGTTCTCATTGACTAAATCTGCTGATGGTCTCATCTCTCTTCTCTTAGATATCTCTTGAGGCAAATACCGTAATCATAACAACAACAGCTTCCATTCATCGCCAACGGAAGCCTCAATAATGAATTTATGACACAGCGATATTACCGGAGAACATGTTGCAAATGAACGAATGGCGAATGAAGAAGAGGAAGAGAAGAAAGTTGTGTAGAACAAAGAGGGTGTTGCAGCTGTCTCATATCGATTATCTGATGTTATTCGTAAACACTTGAAGGTCTCATAAAAATTCTTCTTCCTTCACGCATTAAAACTCAAAAATACCTTTCCAAGATTATAAGCTGTACCTCCTACTTTTCTTTTCCACCTTTCATCCTAACTTCACATTCCCTCTTTACAACTTCTCTAACTACCTTCCTATGCAAGCGCTTTTTACTCCGTAATTATTTTTCTTTTTCCTAACCCAGTGACAACCGTCGAGTCAAGGAAAATGTGTAAGACGGAAAGACAGTCTGTGAGGGGAGACAGACGCCACCACGGTTTCATGTCGAACGTAACAGGATTCCGTAGATTGCGTCTTCTTCTGCAAGTTTTCTGCTGCGCCGCCGCAGACGCTGACAGTTCGAACTTTGTTTACGCATGCGCATAATGAAACGGATAACGAAAATTAGTCTTTTGTCCCACTCGTTTCCCTACTCCTTCTCCTCTAAGCTTTGCATATAAATTTTCACGCTTTTCCATTCCAAGACGAATCATAAACATGCTTCATATTTCTTATTTTGTCTACCCACAATCTGTCTCTCTGGTTTAATTTAGATTTGTTTTCTTTTTGTATTTTAATTGTGAAAAATTTATTTATTTTTAAAGTCATTCATTTCAAGATTCATTCTCTTTCCCCTCGATTTCCTTCCCCAATACTAATCCCATAAATTGTGTGTTTCATCATGTGGGTTCGATCAGACTGTGCTTATTCTCCATAGTCTCGAATCTTATTCACTTCTACCCCCTCATTGTTGGTTGAATTCATACCAAAACTCACAACGCGCAACCGAATCGAAGGACTCAACACGAACTTGTCCAATACAACATTCAGTTGGTCGATCGAACTAGGTGGTTGCAGGAGGATTGGTGAAAAGATGGAGGGGTGGGTTTGGGTTCTGCGAGCATCGATTATTCTGAGAGAACCTCCGTAGGAAGGGAAGGCGACGAAGTCGAGAGAAGGCGAGCAGCTGTTGCCTCGAAGTTAGCAGCGAACGAGGTTGATGGAAAAGAGGGGAAAGGTATTGAGGGGCGAGGAAGAAACGGCAGGAGGCCGTAAGTGGTGAGGCCTGGGCAGGGACAAGAATGAGACAGAGGCTGAGGCAGCAACTGTGTCTGAGTTTGGCTAAAAATCCGGGGACTTTTCGGATGCAGTTGGTTGTTGTATTTGTCAATGTTGTTGTGACGATCGATGTTACTGTTGTTCGCGGCTTTTGTGTTGTTGTTGTTTGTCAGTGTTATTTCCGTAGAGGTTTGAGCTTCGTTCCGTGAAAGTTTTTTTTTGGCAGAAGGTTTGATGAAGGGATAGTAAGAGAGTGAAGGAAGAGGGAACGAGATGGTGAGAGAAGAAGAAGAGATTGAAAGAAAGAGGGAGAAGATAGAGAGTGAGAAAGAGAGGGGAGAAAGACAGAAAACGTGAGAGAGATTTTGTTGATGTTACTGTAGCTGCCTTCGGAATTTTTGGTGGTAGTAGTAGTAGAGCTGGTGCGCATGTTATCATACTTATTGTAATTTTTGTTATAGCTGTTATATTTGTTATACCTGTTACTTTTATGTTAGTTATTTTATTTCCCGTTCTGCACATGCAACATGTGCCAAAATAGGCTGAGTTGAGCTCTGTGGGAGGCAGGAAGTAGGAAGAAAGAGAGTGATAAGTAGTAGAAAAATAATAGTGGTATAAGGTGAACTGAAGGTAAAGGTAAACAGGAAGGTTGAAGAACAGAAGGAATATGAAAGTGAGGATGAGTGGAATGAAGCGAAGGATGAACGCATCGAAATGGGGGATGTAGAAGTTGTACAACCCAAACGTGGATGTGGAATCAAACATTTAGAGTTGAGAACGAAGGTGAGAAGGATGAAGATGTGGTCTATAGAAGAAGGTAGAATGAGAAAAGGAACGGGTGATAGAATGCAGGATGGAACAAGGGAATGAAGAGGAAGCCCTTGAGTGTCGAGTATCGTTGTTGGTGCGAATTGAAAACAAAGCCTCGTAATGAGAGACGAAGATGAGAGAAAAGCCAAATGAGCTGCGGAGGTAGGAAAGAGAGGGAGAGATGACGAGGAAGAAGTGAAGTGATTAGAGAGAAGGGATGATAAACTGAGTGGGGCAGTGGGACATGGGTTAGAAATGAGGTTAGGAAACGGTTCTAATGGCCACGAGCCTTGATTAATTAAGAACAAACAGGTGGAAGCAACCGAGGGAGGAAATTCAATTAGGGACGACTGGAGAAATTCATTTAGAGAAGGGAAAGAGTTAATGACTGGTGGTCGGTACAAAAAAGGTGCAAGGATTTCTTCTTATGGATGAAAAAAGAAGTGAAAGGAGTTTAATTGAGTTTAAGTGAGGGAAGTAAAAAGTAGAGTTATTTTCATGAGAAGGAGGAAGTAGTCAATTAAATAAGGTAAAATTAAATGGCGTGGATAAAAAAACTATTAAGAATTTATTGCAAAAAAAAAACGTTATAAAAAGATTTAATGCATAAATTAGTTAACTGAATGACATAAAATCGGCAGATCGAATAGAATGAAATGAAAAAAAAAAAAAAATATATAAATATGTAAATGAAAATAATAACAAAAAATATAGGTTTTAAAAATGATCCCTGTATTCTTCTTTCCTTAAGATCCTCCCAAAACACCTCAGTTGCCGCCTTCCCGGTGTCTCAAGAGGTTTTTGAGCCTCGGCATAAACAGCTCATTATGAAATTCCGACCATGAGAATCTTCAACGAGAACAAGACGAAGTGAGAAGCCTGGGCCTTTCCACCATTCTACCTATAATTTTCTCCCACTACCTTTCGTTTTCTTTCGTTATCCTTCGGTTTCTCTCGCTATCCTTCGTGTTCTCTCGCCATATCTCGATTATCTCTCGCTGTCCTCCCCATTCGTCCCACTGACTTCGACCCGGCTACGAAACCCAGCCCTGGATATGAAACGAAGGATTTCTCGCCACATCCGCCACATCTCGCGCATCCTCCGCCCGAATCGACTCCCTTGCCACACCCCCCTCTCTAGTCATCAACACGATATTCGAACAAAATACAACTCGATCCAACGAGTTCGAGTTCTACGTGGTGAGTTTCAAATCTCGTGATTCGATGTTCGCTTTGGTATCACTCGAGTGAGCTTCAAATCAGCTCTAGTTGCTGTAATTGTAAATTTGCTCTTTCACTCAATTCTCAATTCACCACACGGAGCACACGGTCACGGCTCACCTGCTGCATTTACTCGGAGCCGTGAGCGAGCTTCAGTTCCAAATCGAGTTTCGTTGCGAACGGTCGAGCGGTTGGCAACGCGAGTCGCCGTCGTCATCATCATCGTAAGCAGAGGTCTCGATTACCCGGGTATCGAGTAACCCGGGTTACCCGGTATTACCCGGGTAATGCTAGCTACCCGGGTAGAAATCGAGAGCCCTAATCGTAAGATACATCTCAAAGATTCTGATCTGATCTCAAAGATTGTGACACAACAACAATAACCACTTATCAACCGAAATGTGGTTGAAGTTTTTTAAACAAGAAATTCATAATAAGTTTAATTGAAAATTATTCGAAAATTATTCCAAAAAAAAATCGCCAAAAATTAGATAAAATTATAATTAAGAAGTTTATAAAATCCGAAATTCTGTGAAGATTGTGCATCTTGTGCAGGTAAATTAAGTACTTTTTTTAAGTTTCCGTTTGTTTTTGTGCCATTTGAGTTTTGATTTCTCACCATATTTCTTTCGTTCTCGAACCGATGCCCGGTCCAATGTTGCATCCATCGGCACTCGACCAGCTGACAGACCAGATTGAGAGAGAAAAAAATAAATAAAAGAAAGAGAGAAGAATAAGTTGGGCGATTGAGAGAGAAGGTGCGAAAAGCGAGTTAGCGTCTGACCAGGTTAACTAAATATTGCCAAAGGCGAAATACGAGAATTCGGGAAATAATCTGTGAGAGAAATATAATTAAAAGAAATCAATCAAATTAAATTTTTGGAGATTTTGTTATACAAATTTTTAATTTTAAAAGATATCTAAAGATATCTAAATTCATAATTTATATCATTTTATAAATCAAAATTAATAAAAAGTAATCAAAGTAATCAGTAATCAAAGAAAGAAAATAACTTATATAAAATTAAACAAAATTAAATAAAGTAAAATAAAAAATAAAAAAACAAATTTTAATAAAATAAAATTCAAAAATACACAAAATATGAAAAATTAAAAATTATCTATATCTAAAGAATAAATATTTATTTAAAAAAAAAAATGTTTTTTTATTATACGACATCAAAGAAATTCGTTAAGAAAGCAAAAAGGGAACGAATTTTTATCATTTCTCCAAGTGAAATCCGAATTCGAGTGAATCTGAGAACCTACGGCAAACTGAGTATCTCGTAGATACTCTTGGACCTGGTTTGTATCTCTCAGCGTTTCATTTCATTTCAACAACAACAACACCTCATCGTATCGCGATCTCAATCGTTTTTAGAACGTGCGAATCTCGTGTATTATGCATCGAAGTGAATTCAATTCAATTCTCGGCTCTTTGTTTTCGTATCCCATTCTGTTTTGTTTTTTTTTTTTTATTGATGTTTATTTTTTTCTTCACTCAACTAGTGATTTCTTTATTCATCTTTATAAAGTGATGTTATTTCTTGCATCTTCATGTGATTTTTTCTTCTTCTATAATGTATTATTGTTGTTGTTCCTGTTACTCTTGCTGCTGATCTTTCTACTATTGTTGCTTCTGTAACTGACTCCGGTTCATATGGTAAGTACCAACCATAACCACTTAAATTTCAAATTATTGCTAAGTTCAGTGAGAATATATCGTTATCTGTCAAAGTTATTTATTTCTATATAAAAATGCTTAATCATATATAATATGTGAACTTATGATATTTCCTACGGCAAATTAATTATATATCAACATATTAGGCTCGTAAAACGACGTCTATGGCTTTGGGTCGTTAATCGTAAACCGGATTTCGCTTGATTAACAAGAAAAACCATCCATTCAAAAAGTGTAGGTGTTTGCATCTTAGCCTTTGTAGAATTTTTGTTTTGGTTTATGGGTCAGTGACATCTTATGACATACCCTACACCCTGCTGACATATAACTTTAAAAAAAAAAAATAAGACTGAATAGAAATTTTGTATTATTTTATGAATTTATCTAATTCTTATAAACAACTAATAATACATTTCGTTATAAATCATAAATGATTTAGTTAATACTTATAACTACGCCATCATGACAACTGTAAACAGTATCATACGTCATTGCAGTAATATCTAACGCCGGTATATTAAAAAAAAAACTGAATATAAATTTTGTGTTGTTTTATTAATTTATCTATATTTATATTCAAAATTCGGTCATGTGATGTCATAGTAATACTACTTGATCGAACAAAAAAAAAATATCATACCGATATATGTTACAGTTAACCCATATTGAACTTTATAGTTATATGGGAGGTGGGCGTGTGCGTTGGGCGATCCATTTTCGGATTATAACCTCGTATCACACACAATAAAAATGCATTTCTATATATACCATAGTTCACCAGATATGCCATATAAACCTTTTACTTTATATGGGAGGTGGGCGTGGCCGATGGGCGGTCTTTTCCATTTTTAGCATGTAAGCTTGTATCGGTGATACATGATCACACACAAAATTTCATCCCGATATATACCATATTTCACCTGATATGCCATATAAACCATTTGCTTTATATGGGAGGTGGGCGTGTCCGATGGGCGGTTCTTTTCCATTTTTTGCACGTGAGCTTGTATCGGTGATACATGATCACACATAAATTTCATCCCGATATATACCACAGTTCACCAGATATGCCATATAAACCTATTGCTTTATATGGGAGGTGGGCGTGTCCGTTGACCGAATACGCCCATTTTTACATACAAGTAGCTTATTAATATAGAAATACTAAATCCAAAATTTCAAATCAGTATCTCTTACCGTTTCTTCACAAAATCTATTTCCACAGACAGACACACAGACACACAGACAGACAGACGGACAGACAGACAGACAGACAGACGGACATAGCTAAATCGATTCAGGAGGTGACGCTGATCAAGAATATATATACTTTTCCATACCTACGACCTCTCCTTTAATGCGTTACAAACGGAAGGACAAAATGAATATACCCTTACCCACAGGGTGTAGGGTATAAAAATGGATAGATGTTATTAAGAATACATATTTTAAGAACAAATCGAAGAAAAAAAAATAATTTAAGAAAAATCAAGTTGATTGATTTTAAGCTCGGATCAACTAAAACATTTTAACTCAAGTTCAAATTTTAGTTTACTTTGAGTAATTTTGACCAATTTGGATTATTTTGTTAACATTTCGTGATTTCCTTTTCATCAATTAGCCTCAGATTTTTCTTGCTCTCTCTTTCTGTCCATTTCATATTTTTCCCTCTGAACATTCAAACCTGTGCTCCATTCAAGTTCTACCATTTATCTTTCTACTTCTGTCTCATATCAGGTTTGTTCTTTGGTACCTTTGAATTTGAACTCTTTACCCGTTCGGCATTTACAAACGAACTTCATCAAACTTTGACACGTGTTGTCATTTCTTCTTTCGTCAGTTCGTCTCAAAGTCTGAATCTTTCTGTCTATCTGTTGGCCACTTAGTTTGTTGGGGCACTTGGTCAACAAGTTTGGCCCTCAAGAGTCTTTCTGACTCTGAAACTGTTCGTCTCTGTGTTTGTCTACTTTTTTACTTGTTGGCTGACAATCTTTCTTGTTGGATCCCATCCCCTCTTTACTTAGCATGGTCCTCTTCGTTCGTTGCTCTCTTTCCTGCTTCTGGTCATCTGTCTCTCCATAGAATAGTCGACTTGCGGTTTCTCTGCATAATCACGCCCAGTAGACAGAACTGTCGACTGTCCATGTTTCAGACTGCATTGAGAAGATAATTCCAAGTAATTTGGTACATATTTTTATTTTTCACTGTAGATTATGAAGGTTTGTTTGTTGTTCTAGATGTTGTTATTGACAATTTTGTTGTTGTTTATAATGTTGTTTCTTATGATGTTGTGGTTGATTTTGATGTTCCATTTGTTATTTTTATTATGATTCTTTTACATTATACCAGTGTTCTCGATTTCAGCTCGAGCCTTTGAACCTGTCCGGACACCCGAGCCTTAAATGTCCGAGCGCTCGGATCTTGCCCGAGCCGGCTCGGACCTTTGAGCCGACTCGGACCTTTGAGCGGCTCGGACATTGAGCCTGTCCGTCCGTATGCTCGGGTACTCGGTCTCTCGATCATCTTCGGGTGAACCATTCGGGAATCTTCGGGTGGACCATTCGAGAATCTTCGGGTGTTAGGTAGAGACCCTCTCTCTCTCTCTCTTTTTCGAGAGAAATGTTTTTGAGCGGGTGCGTCGTTTATGGTTTACGACCATTTGCGTTGTTTGTGTTTTTTGTCTATTTGCTTTGTTTGTGTTTTTTGACTGCGCGACGCGTGGTATTGTTGTTGGTTCGTTGCTTTGTATGTATACATGTGTTTTGATGATCCTTCGCATTGCGTGAAATGCGCGCATATGAGAGTGTGAATCTTCGCATTTGGCTGCGTAGATTGATGATGCGCGAATATGAATGGACGCGTGAATGGATTAATTTAATCATATGCACCTGATTATTACACTTAGAAAAATTGAAATGTTTCAGAAATCCTTTTTTATTTAAGATTTTATTTTTTTATTAAAAAACGAAAATGTTATTTTTTAAAATTAAATCTTTGTTTTTATAATATTCAATCAAGAAAGCTTAATATACATATAGATTGAATAAGAAAACACTTTATTTTTGTTAATTTAAATGGACTTTATTTTGATACAGAAATATTAACATATTCGCATTTTTGGGTAATAGCTCATGGAAGCTCATAAAAATTGATTATAATAATATTATAATATAATAAATCAAACAGGTCAAAATATGATCTCATATAAAAGTCATAAATAAAATCTTAAATAAAAAAGGATTTCTGAAACATTTCAATTTTTCTAAGTGTAATAATCACAAGAGGCAAGAGGACTGGTAGACCAATAGGCAGAAATAGACAGACGAACAAATAGCCAGACCCCAGACAAAAGACAGACCTAAATACCAAGAGCTAAAACGTCAGACATACACACAAAAAGACAGCCGGAACGACATAAAGAAGTATGTAAAATTAAACTGACCGCGAGGCTGCGACAAATCGAGGACAGATTTACTGAAGTGAGCTGAAACCAAAAGGAAAACAAAGAGTAAGAACATTCTCAGATAGGATGACGGAAAGATAACGAGATTAAGAGAAGGTAATCCAGCCATCCAGGAGGTTGAAAAATCTAGTTAACTGATGTCAAGGTGAATTACAAGAGGATTTTATTTTTATTTGCGTCTACAGCACATCATTCAATCCTTTACTCATGCTATGTTGCCAGTCTTATATCATATAAACATAAACAAAAATAAATGCAATTTTCTTTTATACATATTTTTTTAAACAATCTGGCAACTTTGTGCTGTACACAATGTAGCATGCAAATTGCTGAGATGCAATCAGGGAAGAAGTAACGAGGTGTTGTTGAAAGCAATGATGTGTATTCGTGTTTGTGAATTTTCTGAATCTTGGTTGGTACAAGTAACTTGTTGCAATTTTTCATATGTTGTTCATTTTGTAGACGTTGTCACTATTGTTGACAATTTACAAGCGTTGAAAATACGATTTGTCATTTGTCTTCATGTCGCTGAGTGTTGTTGTTATCGTCGTAGACAATTTTGTTGTTCACATTGTTGTTGTCTCAGGAAATCTTTTTTTTCTCAAATCTATTTTTATCTTCTGTTTCATCTCGAAGAAACAAATAAATAAACAATGTATGAGAGAGACAATCCATGCCAAAGAGAGTCGACATTCCGACCACATTCAAGAACGATATAAACTTGTTGACAATCCAAATCGAATGAACGCCTCAAATCGAGTGGCAAATTTTCTGACACTTAGTTTATCACAAAGACCTAAGACCATTGTTGAATACATATAAAGTTAAGTTCTCATTCCTTTCGATTGTCCTTGGTGAATTATATTCGTGTGGATTAGTGAGTGTGTGTGTGTGTGGTTGTGGGGATAAAATTGTGTCCAGTAAGCCAATGGATTATTGCCAGAAGTGAGAGACAGAGGGATCAGAGAGATATGTTGCTTTGGTTTAGATAGAAGGGATGTACTTTGTGAATTTAATAACCATGCTATACAGGATTTTAAAGAATTCTTTTTATACACGGTGTCGAAAACAGAAAGTACTGAAAAATTTATAAATTACAAATTAAAATATATTTTTTGGAACTACCCTAAAAAAATATGCGAAAAAACTACAATAAATACATATAAAGATGATTAATTTTACGAAGAAATACCAATGAAAAAAAAATCAAAGCAATATTGGATTTGTTCCAAACATTCGTTAATTTGGATAGAAAGCAGAATAAATAATGAGAAATAGGAAGAAAAATAAAAGAACAAAAAACGTCAACGATTTCAACAAAACTTGAAAGGAAAAAATATACGCGAGAAATACCAAAATAAATAATAATATAATCAGCAATGAAAACAAAAATTAAATCGAGTGAAAAAACACTTGAAAGGAAAAACGTTTCGTTTGACAGATTGCGGAAAAGAATCCAACAAAAAGAAAAACTACAACAACAAGAATTGTTGGATATCAACCATTTTGAAAATTTATTGCTCGCGAAATGAAGAAGCGACCGCTCATTTCCGGCTTTAATTCGCCTGATTGGACGATGGGGGACCGCGTGAGGAGGAAGAAGAAAGTCACAGGGTAGGAGAAGAAGAAGAGTCGATGGAGAGCTTTGGCATCTCTGACTCCGAAGTCGTTCACAATAGAGTCGCGAATTCATTGGTGGATGCAACGGAGGCTGGTTTCAAGTAGGGAGAAATCAGGAAGGGATTTGTGGTTGTTAGGTATTTAATTTTGTATGATTTTTATTAGTTTTTGTTAGGATTTTATTTAAATTTCCGTTGTGTCGATGTTTATTGCTCAACAAAGAGAAATGTCAATCCATATTTGAATCCATATTGGAAAATATTGTTGGAGATTTTCTTTCGTTGGTTTGTTGTTATTTTAGCAACAACATCCAGACAAAAAAAACAACGATGATCCATTGTTCCATGCGCGACAGCAAAAACAAGAACCGGCAACAAATCAAATAAACTGCATTAACAACAAACATCGAAATTGTAGGCACACCAATAACTACAGCAATGAAAACAATGGCAATAACAATGGAAACAACTCCAGCCACTGCTTCTTCTGTTGCAAAAGATATTCCGATAATGGACAAAAATAACAATAGCAACAATAATCGACAGGAGCAACCAGAAACGGGAAAACGTTGCATTGGTAACAGTAACAACGAAACCAATGTCAGCAACAACATGACAACTGCATTCGGGTTTAAAATGTCAAACACATCGCTGTTCCGGAATTCCATTCCCTAAGTCCAGTCTATTCTATTTCCAGACGCTTCTGGTCGTTTCTTCGAATTTCTTTTTCCTTCATGCAACTTCCTCCTTCTCTTCACAGAAGCTTAGCAGAAATTTTTCCATTGTTAATTTCTTCTCGGTCGTTCTTTCATGTTCGTGGTGTTTCTCGGCTCCCTCGTGTTCGCTCAACCGGAAATTGGTTGTCATGTAATTTTTGAAATTGTTATTGTTGTATTTTTTGTCAATGTCGTTGGATTTTTTACGGTATTTATTGTTGTTTATTTATTGTTTCTATACCTGTGTAAGCATTGTTAGCCATGTTTTGTTGGAATTATTGTTGTAGTTTTTATGTTGTAGTTGTTATGTTCATATTATTGTTATTTGATGCATTTCATTTTGTTGTTGATGACATTCACTGCAGTTCTTGTCACTGTAGTTTTTTTTGTTATTATTTTTGTTGTTATTGCCAATTTTTGTTTGTGGTTTCAGCTTCTTGTATTTTTCAACATGCATTGTTTTTTTTTTTGGTAATTTTCGTGTTGTTTTTATTTTTTGTTGTCGACAGGAAGAAAAATAATTTTTTTGGATAAAGGAAAGTCCAAGATATTATTCTGAAAACCTCAAACTTGTGTTAACCATGGGTTAGTATTTAAAATAAGATATACTATTTGAAAAGTTTATTAAAACCTTCAGAAAAAATATAAAAAATATGTATTAAAGCAATTCTCGGAAATTTAAACCATTTGCGTGACGTAATTGTTTATAATACTTTCTCAACATACATTTTTAAATACTTTCTCAACATAAATTTCTTATTTCATACTTATTTCTTATTTATTTCTATATATGTAAATAAAAATAAAATTTAATAAAAAGGGAAATTTATTAAAAAAAATATTTAAAAAAATTATTTTTCGGGTGTTGAACTAAATTGATATTTGCTAAAAAATTTCTGAAATTTCTGTGAACTTATCAATCGATAGAAATCATCAAGAAACGCGCACAGAAATGAATGCATTAATCCGTTCATTTATTCATTCAAACATATCATCACATCTACGACAGAAAGTTTAATCACTTGTTGTCTTATATTCGAGATACTCGGGTGCATAGAACGGAAGTGTAGTCAACGGAAGACTGGGAGAGGGAGCAGAAAAAGAAAAAGAAGGAACAGAATAGAAAGATCCGGAATAAAAGGGGACAGCAGCACGAAGGGAAAGAGACGGATGTCACCCTATTCTTTGGGTTGCCAATAGTTCCGTTTCGCTTCATTTCTTATCAGCGACAAATACACACATACTTTTGCATACATTTCTGTGCATTGTTATTCGAATACTAACAAAGGGAAAGACGGACAGAAAGGCAGACTGATAGATAGACTGAAAGACAGACAGAATAATAGTCAAACAGACTCCCGTACGAACACACAGAACTACATACAACTAATATCACCAAAACATAAAGAAGTATAACGACAGCAACCAACACACAGAAAGTTAAACAAAGACACATGTATGTATGTGTGTTGTTTGGGAGTGTGTCATTTCATACTCTCTGCGGATATAGGTATATCTACACATACAGCTATCTATGCATTGGCAACATTTCTCTTTCAGCAAGAACAGGACGGAAACCAGTAAATGTCAGCGAAAACAATGAACGACGTAGTGAGCGTAAAGAATGCATTCGCACACTTTTATACGTTCATGCATTCACGTGATTGTGTGCATTTGTGTTCTTTAGAAAAAGTGCATTTTGCGTAGATATTAAGATCATTTCGCTAAATACATTGAGTGAAAAGAACTTTGCAACTAAATTGAAACTGTAAAGAACATCAGGAGGACAAAGAGCCATGACAAAAGCATGTTAAGAAGTATGAAAATAATGGAAACTGTTCAAAGGGAAGGAACCGAAGGAGACGGTGAATAAAACAAAGGAAGAAGATGTGGAAATGGAAACACTTGTTTAAATATGCAAAGTAAATCTAAACAAAGCAACTTGATGTCGCAGAAAGAACAACAAATACAGTTTAAATAAGAAATAAAAGACGGAAGCAACTATAATGACAGCAATATAAATGATAACAACAAACATGATAACAATGAACCATAGTGTGTAACAAGAACATTGCATAACAACAATATTTTAATCAACGTGGAGTATGAAGATTTAGAAAAGTAATAACAATAACATCAATGAATGAGGAAAATATTGGAGTTGCCAACCATTGGACCAAAAGATTTAAAAAGCACAAAAGAACATCGAGTTTATTTATTAGATCGGAACTCAAAGCGCAGCGTTTACCAAATGGGACTTGTGATTTTGAATTTATCATGCTCTTTCTTTGACCCTTTTTTCCACATTTCGTCCTAATCATCGACCTTTTCTTGGTTGTCGATTTAATAAAGCGCGATCTTCGATCATCGTTTTTTATGTGTTTGGGATAATACGTTTTTTTATTCATTTATCTTAAAATAGATTCTATAATTCAACTTTGTTCCATCTTTACTATTTTCACTTCTCACCGATTTCCTTCTCAATCTCTTTTTTGACCCTTCACCCGTTGTAAATATCTGTGTAAATATCTCGGAGGATTTTAAAAAGGAAAATTTAGCGGACGAAATTAAAGACATTCGCTGTAAACAGCTTCTGGCAATTGTATTATGAAATTCTTACTTTTCTCATTATGATACGAAAAAGCGGCATGAGCAAATATAAACAAAACATAAATTACTATAACGACAACAAATTTTGTAACAGAAACAAAAGGTATCATAACAACAAGGGTAGTAATAAAAACGTTCAAACAATTTTCTTCTCGAAAATGTTCAATATTAATTATTTTAATTAGATATTATATTAAATAACAAAAATTAGTTATATTAGAAAATAATGTAATTCTTTAATTTTAAATATTTTTTAAAGATGAATTACATTTACAGAATAAATAATGTATCCAAGTGTAGCCTATAAAGCCTATCAAAGGCTTCTTCAAACCATTTCATGTGTTGTCATTTATCTGGCTCAATTCAATGAAAACCAAAAAACACGAGATCTAGAAACAAATATTAATGAGGATTGTTTTGTGGTTGTGCTCGATCTCATATAACGAGATAAAGGGAACGAATAAAGGGGAAGCAAAGCGAAGTTGATGAAAAATACAAGTGAAACCCTAAAATGGGCGATTAAGAACTTTTAAAGAGAATGGTTAAGAATAAATAGTTGATAGGTGAAAAAAGAAGGGAAATAATTATTATGAGAAATAATGACATTTAGTAGAACATTTATTAACCATAATGTTCTCACAGTAGTCAATAGTTCTATAGTTCTATAGAGAGAGAGAAAAAATGCTTCTTATGTCGTGAGATTTCCTAACGGTTTCAACCACGCTTGGCTATGAATGCATGCATAACGATGGGATTACGATGAGAACGAAAGAGATGAAGAGAGCACAGAGTTGTGTGGGAGAATGAGATCGATAGTGGAAGTTGAGGGAGTCGTGTGGTATAATGTGGTATTCCATTATGCACCCGTTGCATACCAGTGGAAGGACAGAATTTGAATACCATACCGTACAACATGGGTTAAGGTCACGATGATGGTCTTGGGAAATGCCATATAAAATCACTTCTCTCCCGAAACGAAGCCGATCCAGAGTCATTACCATATACCGTGTGAGGTAGGAGTTGTCAACGATAAAAATATTGAAGGAGGAAAATGGAAGTGAGTGGGGAGGATACAGAGTGCATGGTACATGGAGTACGATAAGTCAGGTGGGTTTCGTATGACTCTATTAGTGAACGACTGGAATACTGGCAACTGCATCCAAACTATCAGGAAAATACAATAAAAAATAACACCCACCACTACTACAACAATGTCAGATAGAAGCAAAAGTTGTGTTGGAAATTTGCATAAATTCCTATACTCCGTCTCTCTCTCCCTTTTTCTCTTTCTCTCTCTCTGCATGAGTTTTGTTTGAGTTCGGGCTTCTAGCTTTTGATCTCTCATTCTTTTGTTCTCGTCTCTCCTCTTATTTGGTTGATTTTATTTTTGAGAACTAGCTGAAGAGGATTCACAAGGAAATGCAAAATTTTGCTATGTACTGTGAGATCAACATTGACTTCTGGATCGACTGAATCTGCATAATATTACGGATAATAATGTTATGGTGATGATGTTGGAAGCGATGAAGTAAATGAAATAGATTATTAAGAAGTTAGTTTGAAAATATAATTAATATATATATATATAAATTCAAATGATGATACACATATGACAAAATTGCTGACGATAATAAAAATAATGCCAATGAAGTAGATGATTATGATTATTGCTTTTATTTAGCTCTTTTTATAAGAATAATAACAAAACGATAACAGAATAATATAAAGGATGATGAAATTTATGATAATGATGATTGGGAGGATAATGATTTTCACCTGTGGTTGTTGAAAGAATTGTGTTTTACGACGTTAATACTGCTCTTATGCTAATTTTATCTTCAGTTAAAGTTAAATTGACTTAGTTAGTCTTCATGAGATGATAATATTAACGCTAGAGACCTGGAACAAAATCCGTGCGTTGATGAAAAAATCAATGATGATCAAGATTATATGGAGATGAGAAACCATTATTTACGAAACCGATGGGGATACAAAAAACCGATTGTGATGAGAAACCGATGTTGATGGGAATTCAAGAATGATGACAATGGTGACGATAAATTTGAGGATGAGGAGACGACTCAGAAAGTGATGAAGGAATGAGAATATGATGAGAATTTAAGAATGGTTGAATAATGAGAATTCATACGGTTCACACATGGTCGTATGAAATTATAGCGATAAACAACAACCTTTAACTGAAACAATTTCTCATCATTCTTCCAAGTTTAAGAACCAATGAACTTTAAGGTTCTTATGACAACATATGTATGGTTTACCACATCCACACGCCAATCTCTCTCATTCGTAAACCAACACATGAGACATCTATAAAAAGTCTACGATGAAAGCGATATTCGTTCCCAATTCTCTGTCATCGAATATTATTTTTTGCAATCAGGGATTTACGACGATTATGAGAAGGGAGATTACGGTGGCAATGATTGGTACGGTTTGTAGGCATTGACGATAGCTATGACTGCAATGTCGGTGACTATAATCACGATGAAAACATTCACGATGATCTTATTTGGCTTCGCGAATCGTTTTAAAAGGCAATCAATCGATGACTTACGCAACCTTGTGACGATGCCCTACCGGCTGTAGTACACACCAACCTTAATCCGCACCACCCAACCTACCTCAACACCCACACCAACCTACTCACATTAATAACAACAGCAATAGCATCAATGATAACAAAAAGAAAATAAATACAAATATTACGCAACAGTGCTTCAGACAATTTAATCAAGCTTGACCAAAAAACATCAATTCAAATTGTGACAATAATGAATGTAATATTAATTTTGATAAAAATAATAATAAATATGTTAAACATAACAATAAATGTAAGAAAATGATATAATGAACGAATGGCTCAAAAACCGTTGGTGACGAAGTGGGGAAAAAGAAGGAAAGACCGGAGAAAGAGAAGGATAAGAGTGAAAAAGAGACAAAATGAAAATGCATTAAAATTGCGTGCAGCGCATAATAACAGTGAGTAACGCTTACGGTACAATAATATACACACTGTGACACGCGAGAGCAGACATACAACAAATGAATAGCCATGTGGAGACAAAAATGTTGCCAATGCAACCGTAATAAGAAGGTAATAAAGGTGTGTTTTGTGAACGGATGGGTGTACAGGACAATGACATGTAGAGGTGTATAGGTGGAGTTGGACAGAGATAGCATATATCGAGTGGTAAGAGACAACGATTAGGTGTAAACGAGGAGGGTGGGGTGTAGTACAAAACAAAGGTTGAGAATGGTTGGGAATACCGTCAAGGGTGAGATTGGGGTTGAAGGGAACCGATTCCGAGGATGTTGTTGTCGCGAGAGAAATATTTAATAATTCACTGAACATTATGTGTTCACGAATCGGACATAAAAACGTGATGTGGGAGGAAATATTCAGAGGAAAGGTCAGGCGGATACATATAAAAGAACTCACGAACAAGTGGAACGACATAAGAATAAAAGGAAGGACGATCACATAAAGAGAAGAACAGGCAATGCACATAATACACCGGAATTGTTATTGTCAACAAATTTGAAGACTCCTTGGGGAGTGTTTTTAGACCTTACCTTTGACTAATTTTTTCGATTATTAAAATTATGAACCTTTCCATATTTTTTGGTCCTTAACATTTATGGTAACAAATGATGTTTAAATGCTTTGAAACGAGAAAAGAAAATAATTAAACGATAATAAAATCAAATTCCTTAATCATTATCTTGTAACTGCAGACGTTTATGGGATGAAATAGCATAATTTTTTATCAATCTGAAGTTATTCTTTTCTTTCTCTCACTGGTCTTGCTATTATTTCACAAGTTTTTTGATGATACTGTTGATAGTGCTGTAATTGTTGAAATATAAAAAAGATGCAAGTTATTCAAAATAAAAACTTAAAACAAATCTATAATTTGAACAGAAGATTTTCAACAAATGTTTTGCATTCAAGATATAATGAAAAGATGTTAATCATGTTTATGAATGATATAACACAAAGATTTGAAGATAGCTGCAGATCTTCAAGCATAGAAATGATCAGAAATGTATATAATTAAACTACTTTTACATCTTCCGTGAGGAAGCTGTTAAAAGGGTTTACTTCAAAATTTCTTCAAGGATCTCGAAGGTTTTTCCCTATTTTTTCTCCTTACTTAAGACAACTATTAAATGTATATTCTTCAAGTAAATTTTAAATATATGCTGCAATATTATAATTTAATCTCATAAAATGTATATAATGAAATGTACAAATTTTTTATACTGTGATTTATAGTGAAAATAAATAATAATAATAATAATAATAATTGTTGAAATTTTTTGTTATTGTCATAGCATTACAGAATATCATTTACCAAATGATTGTCATCTTCTTTAACGATTATTGTTGCAAATAAATGACAGATTTGGAAGATTGAAGAGAAGTAAATGAAAAAATGGTGAAAAAGCACCGTAAAAGTTAAATATACGGTAAAAGAGATGAGAGAAAAACATTAGACGGAATTCAAATGACACTTAAGGAGGATGGGAAAATATTGGAAAATACTGGTTGATATTCGTTGAGGTCTGAAGAGCGCACGAGAGATAGAGATGGGGAGAACACGCTCTAATGAGAGACAGATAAAGCTGTGGAAACGTAACGGAATGATTTGTATCTTCCTTCGGCAGCTCAACGACTTCCTCTGGGTTTTATACTCAGTTTTATTTTTTATCTCTCTCTTTCTTTCTTTGAATCACTCTCCATCTCTCTTTTTTTGTTGGTCTCTTTGATTACCATGGGTTTAATGGGAACAATTATTCTGATATTATGTCAGTTCTCACGCATTTAATTGTCGAAATATTTCTGTGTTCATGACGTCGTCTCCTCACCGTCAGACGTCCCTGGGGCTCGTAATGAGGTCTCCACCGGTGACATCAGGTCTTTGTGATGACAGTCGGTGGATTCATCATTACGCAATCTCTTAATTGTAAATACGTTGATGAGGACTGCGGTCCACAAACACTATTACATTACTAACCAAGTGTGGTGGAGACTACAAATAAATGAAAAATATTTGCACGACTTCAGAATGTAGGAACGGGTGCGAGTTCAGCCATTGGAATTGTCTCATTTAAGACATATTTATTTTGTTAAATTTTGTATATGATTACTTAATTAATTCATAAATAGAAATTAATAATCGAAAATAATTTTCAAATTCTCGAAATAATCCGTTACAATTGTTTTCAGTTCAATTTAAAAAAAACGTTCATAAAAAAATTAATTACAATTAAAATTAAAACATCATACATGCCATTAAATTAGCTCGTGCTGGGCTCGTAAAAAATGAAAAAACAAAATAAATAAAAATAATAATAATTACAACTACTGCAACAAAACCATCATTACTAACAAGAATAATAGTTGACAAATAAATTTGATCAACATGTTGGTTTCACATCCTTTTAAGTCAAGTATTGTGGTAATAATAGCAACAACTAGCATAGCAATAATAGATACCGAAACCATCACAAACTACTATCATCGATTCTCTAACAAATCACAAGCTAAATTTAATTAACGAAGATCTTTTGTTATCTTTATTGTTGCCATCCAAATACGGGGCAATAGACATACATGGGAAGGGAGACCAAAAGAGAGAAGGAGGACGAGAAGATCGATTGTGGTTAAACGCTTCATTACAATGAGCATTGTGTAAAATGGGGCAACGGGAAGACGCTTGAACGAAGTTTCCCGAGACTCGAGGCGGTAAAGTTGTTATTTCTGTAGGAGTATTGCTATTATTTTCTTCTTTTATTTTTATTTTTTGTAAAATTAACCATTGCTGCTAATGCAATAACTTTTGTTGTGTTTGTGTATTTTATTGTAATGATAGAAAAACAATAAAAAACCATACAAAAATGTTTGCGTGAAATCAAAACAAAAGCAAAGATTGGAAACAACTAAAAGTTGGCAACAATCTGAGCCAAACAATGAAAGACCACATATAAAAAAAAGCGAAAAAATTAGACAAAACAAATAAGTGCAGATAAAACTAAAATCTCGAAAAATCACAAACAAAACACCGTAACGAAAATCCCTGACAAAGAAAGATAAATTTCGAACATGATGGAAAATAATTCCAGCAGACATCAAAAAGTGGGTCAGGCCCAGACGCGACGTGAGCCTCGTTGACGTTGATGTAAGGCCAGCTCTTAACTTGGCTTTCGACGAAAACTGGACTCAATTCTATTCAACTCGACTCGACTTAAGACCGTGTTACAATTGCGACTGATGCTCCGTAGATTTTTGTTTACCTCAAGGAAACGTGACTTTCGTTGATCGCTGGGGTTAGCAGAACAACAACAAATTTCAATAGGATCAAAAATAACAACAAAAATATCCAAAATAAAAGAATTCAAATCCAAAAGAAAATGTTTGAGAAAAAGAGGAAAGAGTAATAGCCGATTGAAGATAAATTAGGAGAAGCGATGAAAACTGAACGGGTAAAAAATTAGCAAAAATATGTGTCATAGCCTCCAGCCACAGATTTCGACAGAGCTAGGGAGGAAAAATTTATGGAGAGAACATTTTGAAGAAATAAGAGAGAGACGATGAGAAGAAAAAGAGAAGGTTCTGTTGGTATATATATGAGTATCGCGAGGAACTTTCTCAAAAACAGATCGTGAATAAAAACAGATCGTTAACATTAGAAAGACCGACACATTGTATATACCTAGATTGCCTTGAAGCAGTCAAAATGACTGACTTGTAAAATAATAACTAATGTATAAAGAAATTGGTTAAATATTGTTTTTTTATCGACAATTTATCAAATATTTACGAGTTATTATGTGACGGCAATCGAAAAAAGTAATGAAAACTATTGTTTCAATATCGAGACGAACTGATCATATATGAAATGTACTAAATTTAATAATTAGAGTCATTTTATTATTTGAAATGTCTCAAGCAGTCAAAATGACTGCTTCTGGGCAATCTAGGTATACCACATACGTATATACCAGACATGAAGGAGGGGGAAGTTAAATACTAATTTAATAAATGCATTTATATGTCGTAAAAAAAGTCACAAAGTTTTAAGAAAGTGTGACATACATAAATTTTTTTCTAATTGAAATTAAAAAGCAGTCAAAATGACTTGCTTGGGCAATCTAGTGTTAATAATGTGAATTGGGATATGATTTGGCATTAATCTATTTTTTTTTTCTTTTGAATTTTAGAATAATTATTATTAATTTGCGTATAATTAAATTGCTCACTTACTTCTTCTGATAGAACTTCATCCAACATAAATGTCATTAAATACCATACCACCCTAATATGTAATATCATACTTCATACTCTACTTCTTTCTCTAGGACTTTAAGACTCCAGATTCTTCTTCAACTATTAAATTAATACTCCAATACTTTGTAACAGATTTACCCAACAACTTCTCTAAGGCAATCACTTCCACCTTCTCTATTTCCCCTTCAACTTTTTCTTACTCCATCAATATTTCATTTTCCTTCCATCTTCGTTCAACTTCACAACTTCCACATCTGTCCTCAGATACTTTCTTCAACTCCTTCATGTTGTAATTTTATTTATTTATTTTTATTTTCGCAACTTTCAATGAAACCACGTTCGTCCTCAACCGTGGGGTCATTGTTACTGTGGTTGTTGCTTCACTGACAGCTCTTTGAAGTTCCATCTCTACTCTTCCGACCCACTTAACACCTTATCAAGTCAACCATTCAACTGAATTCCGTGATTTTATTCCAATTTCTCTTGTTTGTTTCCAAGTATTTTTTAAACCCTTTTATAGTTTTACTATACAAACAAGTATATACAAGTAAAAAAAATTATGTTTTCCTCATTTTTGTCAGTTTTTTCAAAGATTTATCTTATTTTCTTAATTTTCTTAATAATCTGAGCATTTGTCTTTCCTTGAGCGAGCGGAAAATTAGAAACAACCGCAACAACAAAGAGAAGTGTTCAAAAGTCGTGCTCAATGCTTGATTAACGTTTTTACTTAGGTCGAGGGGCGGAAGGGGGCGTGGCGGGAAGGCGTTTGTGTAGGGCTGGCGTTAATTTTGGTTTTGTCTTCCGACTGATGTTGTTGTTGTGACATGGTTGTTGTATCGTGAATAATCTTATCTAGCAACCAAAAAAAGGTCAACGCTTTATTGAACGGCTGTTGAATGTGGTTGAATGAGCTGAAAGTGGTGCTGTTGTTGTTGTCGGTTCTCTGTTTGTGCTGTAATTCATGTCGTTGTTGTAGCGTCTTTAATATTGTTGTGTTTTTTTTGTGGTTTTTCGGTATTGATTTTGTTTCTACAATTCTTCAATTCTGAAGCTTTATCCAAAACTTCGAAGATTCTCATGGTCCACGGAAAGTTGTTGTTCTAAAAATTTGTTTTTTAGTTTTTGTTGCCGTTGATAAGTTCAAATCGAACAGCTGTTTGATTAAAGATTTAACACTTGATTAAACAATTGCAGTGATGTTGGCTTGTTATGTTTTTGTTGTATTGGGTTAAGTCATCAGTTGGTTGTTTTTTTCGGATAAATCATTTTGTTGCTGTTGTTGTTATAAAGAATATCTCTGTTGTTGTGATGAAATAATTCTTTGTTGTTGTTGATATTATACACCATCACGTTGTGGATGATGATTTTTTTTTTGTGATTTCGTTTTATGAAGTTTTGATCTTGGTCATTTATTTGGGGCTTTAAAGGTTTGAGTTGATGGTCTTGGGTAGTAGTAAAGATGATTTCCATTAAATTTGCAGTTAATTTTGGAGGATTTTCCTCACTAAGAACTGATTTTTAATGTTCCTCAAATTAAGTCATGGACTGCATTTTTATTTTGGCAAACAATTTTCATATTTTATTTATTAATTTGTTTCCCAATGGAGAACTTTTTCTCTAAAATTTTCTTAAAAAACTCACTTCATTTAACCTTTAATTCATCACAAATTTTTCTCTTTTTTTCTCCTTACAGCCCAAGAGACAAAAAGGGCATCAAATACGAACCTGGTAAGTGGAATATCCTCTTTTACAGAATCTTCCAGTTTCATGACATACATATATTAGATTCCTTTTTCCACTCCATGAATTGCGATTTTTATTTCAAACGACAACGCAGACGACGTCGTTCTGGAGTGTATAAATAAATCTCGTCAAGCGAATGGAAGGCTAATCAAAGGGGATGCGAAGCTGTAGGGGGAAAATAATAAAAATAAGATATAGAAGTAGGGTGTGATTGAGGGGAAAACCTTTTATTCAAATGCGAATCCCATGTCAAGGCACTTCAAAAACCATTCAATCATTTTTTTTTCTTTTCAAATTAAATTTCCACGAATGCAACAACAATATCAAATACACAAATATGTATTCACCCCATTGACAGCAACTGTTTATATTGTTGAAGACAACAATAATAACAACATCGATACATAAAGCAACAACAAATTGTGTGGAGAGGTAGTCACAGAAAGTCTCCACACCTCGAATGCTAATTTATCGCGAATTCTTTTGCCTAACCGAGTGATTTGTCCTAATGTCGTTGTTATTGTTGTACCTACTCCTCATTTCTGGTTGTTGTAATCTCATTGTTGTAGCTGTTTTTATTGTCCCATGCTTCTAAAATAATATGAAAGAAGAACAGAAAACAAAAATTAATTTACACTTTTTTATGTGAGCTACGTCTACCGAACAATAACAACAACAGTAACACAAACAATAACAATAGCACTAAACCTAAACGAAACAACAAAACAAACAAAATTAAATCCCTCGAGCACTCGAGCCTGAAAGAGGAAGCGCCATGCGATGCCGCCATTTAATATTATCGCTTTTATAGCTTCCGCTCGGAAGGTTGGGCCATCAAACACCATGCGTTTTTGTCAACGACTATCAGGTTTTGGCCGTCTTTTTTGTTGCCGTCGCCATTGAGGGAACAAATTTAATGCTTTCATTGATTTTTCCCTCCCGCAGTCATCGTGAGTTTTCGCACACTTGTGAAAGAGAAAGAGTTATGATTGATTTTGATTGATTAATGTGGGAATACATTTCTGTTGGTTTACCCTCGAGTGGGTTTTTCGCCGATGTTTGGTTTTTATTTTGTGTTTTATTTGGTTTTTTGCCTCTGGTTTTTTGGTCTGCTGGCTATAATAACAACACAAACAACACAATCTAAAATGCGAATAAAGTATTACAAAAATGTAAACACCTCGGGTATTTAATTTAAGGATAGAAAAAAATAAAAATAAATTAAAAAGTTTATAACAACAACAAAAATAAATATATTTGATGGAAAAAACCAATTTGGAAATAAAATTTAAAAAAATAAATCAAAAAATTATACAAAGAAACAAATGAAACTCCATGCTCATTAAAAAATCGTCTTCTTTACATTTCTGAGAACTTTTCCATATATTTGAAAAAAAGTTAAATTTACCTCATTATCTTAAATTCTAAGAAATTTGAAATTATCTGCGAGCATAATGAATATTTGTTTACTTTGTTTGAATGCTATAATTATGGCAGACCCATTCCCACACTTTTACTTGAGACAGAGTTGTAAATTGGCAACGCAACATCCTACCTACATTTACCTTACCTCCCTATCACCCTAATCTACTCTGTAGCCTAAACTCGATGACATGGCTCCGTTTCATCTAGGAGTGAAAACTAAAAGAAGTCGTTTCTTTTCGTCGTTCTCAGGTTCTAGATTTTTAAAGAGAGAGCCCATATAAAAGAGAAAGAGACAGACAGACTGTTGTGTTAAAAATTTATTATTTCACAAATAGAATTACAGAATCTTTGCAATGAATTTATCCCTATTGGATTGGATTGATTGGTTTTGGATTTCCTGGAAATGCGAAAATTATGTGGCAATGAAATGAAAAATATTGAATTTCATTTTCTCTCCCACCAGAAAGAGATTTCTATCCACAGAAGAAGCTTTCGTTCAAATCAAACATATGAACTTTTCTTTAAATATTAATCTCATATTAATGGATGGTCAGACCTTGAACTTTTTCTTCTTAATTTTTGATGGCCCTTCAGACCCCGAAGCCCATTTAAAAACCTTGAAACTTATCTTAAGGTCACTATGGAAAATTAACACTAGAAAGACCGACACTTTGAGTATACCTAGATAGCCCGAAAGCAGTCAAAATGACTGCCTTGTAAAATAATAACTAATGTGTAAAGAAATTGGTAAAATATTATTTTTTTATATTTTTCATATTATTAACACTTTATTCGACATTTCTTTCATAAATTTTGAGCGAAAAATATATACAATAATCACCCTATTAGAACATGTATCACTACCTAAAGATTCGAATAACAAGTAAAAGTTTCACTTATTGAGTAACAGCAACTCATCAAGTATCGACAATTTATCACATATTTACGAGTTATTATGTGACGGCAATCGAAAAAAGTAATGAAAACTATTGTTTCAATATCGAGACGAACTGATCATATAAGAAATGTACTAAATTTAATAATAAGAGTCATTTTATTATTTAAAATATCTCAAGCAATCAAAATTACTGCTTTTGGACTATCTAGGTATACCACATATGTATATACCAGAAATGAAGGAGGGGGAAGTTAAATACTAATTTAATAAATGCATTTATATGTCGTAAAAAAAGTCAAAAAGTTTTAAGAAAGTGTGACATTATATACATACATTTTTTTCTAATTGAAATTAAAAAGCAGTCAAAATGACTTGCTTGGGCAATCTAGTGTTAAAAACCTCTCATTTTATTCAATTTCTAACCCCGTTTGAAGATTTCTAATTTCGTCAACGTTTAGTACGTTTTGGCAAAAACCGTTTAATTATTTCAGTTTTTCAGTTTCAGTTTGATAATTTTAAGCCCTCATTTTAATTACCATGGGGCTGTAATTAAAACCCTCTTTAAGCAGGTGACAGCTTACATGATTTTAAACACCGAGCTCAATTAAACGTTTCAACATAAATAATTGTAAATTTTAGATTAAATTTTTTGTTTATATTTTCATCGTTTTTATCATATGTTATTTTTGTTCATGCATTAGTTTTCATTCATGAACTTTTTTGTTGTTTACATTGCAATATTATTTTCAGCTTTTGTTCAACCTTCAGGAAGGGTTTCAACCCCCAATTCATTATTGTTGTTGCTCATGCCCGGTTATTTTTAGTGCTATTGTCGTTGGTGATGGAAAATCGTAATTAATCATGTCTTCTTCTCTGTTCTGACCCATTCTGACGGAGCCCATTTTAAATTGGTGTTTTTAATAATGTGCGTAGCTATGGTTGTTGTAGGCTTTATAATTGTTATTATTTTTTTGTTGTTTCTTCTTATTGTTGTTGCTTTTGGGAGTTCTTTTTCCGATCATGTCTGCGTGAGTTCCGTTTCCGCTTCGTTCGCTGCGACATGAATTTAAAATATTTTCGCTCGCATGTGGAATTTTTCATTTTCTCTCTTTTTATTACCGTTCCATTGAGTTTGGATTCCATGTTGTTGCTGATGTTGCCGATCATGTTGTTGTGTGGCTGATTACTGGTATGGCTATAATTGTTGTTGTTGGTTGTGGCTTCGCACCTTTTTGATGTGCGTGGCTAACGTGTGTCTGCCATTAACCCATGATTTATGGCCGACATTGGTCAATGGATCCGATCCACTATCGATCGATCGATTGACTCTGGTTTGGCGTGATGATTGGCGTTGCTATATCGCTGTGCATAATTGTCGGGACAATGCAATTTATTTTATTGACATTTTTGTAGATGTTTGTAATTGTTGATTTTTTGTTTATTAAAATTACAGCAATTATCGCCATGCTATACAAATATTTCTTTGACAAAACCTCCATCGATCATAATTTTCTTTGACATTGACTTCCACGGATGTTGACAATCAAGTGAGAGGAGTTCAAAAGGGGGCGTACCAGAAATGTCCAGGGTCATCGGATGAGAAGGTTTAAAAAATAAAACAATTTATTCTTCAAGAAAGAGAAAGAAACTTTAGTATCAATCTAATTCATTAATTGCGAATAATTATAATTTGTTAAATTTTTTATAATTTTCTAAGAATTTTAATCAAATTTAATCACATTTTAAAAGTTCTGTATTATATATAACTGTAGTATATATAATTTTCTTGGGATATATAATTGTTTTTTTTTCTATTTTTATTTCTCATTCTTCTTTACGTTTTCTTTCTCTCCCTTTGTGTTTTCTCTTTGCCGTAGACCGTGATGATGAATTTAAAGTGAACGTGTGTCTTGCGGGTGAATCACAAATTGGGCCATGTGCAAATAGAAGAGAGAGAGAGAGAGATGGAGTGAGAGATAGAAATACTATTGTGGGTAGTAAAAATATGAACCAAAACAGATCAAAACAAAATAACAAAAAATAATGAAAGAAATAAAAGCATTTTAACCATCAACAATGAAACACATGAAAATTAATTCAAAAATAAACGAAAGAAGATATAAACCAAAATAAACAACAACAAAATAATGATTACCAGGATAATTACAAACCGTAATTTTCGTCCTCTTCGTTATTAACTAAATTAAATAAAGGGACGTACCGCAATTGTAATTAAAATGTACTTTGCTCACCTCAAGCGAACAAGTGAGAGAGAGAGAGAGAGAGATATTCGGCGGTACTCCTGAGAAGCTGAAGAGCAAGCGAGATAGATAGGTACTCTCCTTGGCTGATAAATTGCAACGGTCGTAGTCGGTGGGTTTCTATAATTAATTTCATTTAAAGAAACTCACGGTTTTGACATTTAAATTTCTATCTTGTGGTACTTCTCCTTGTTGCTCATTCTCGCTTTCTCTTTCTCTCTCGGGATTCTTGATATGCCAGAAGAGAGCAGTTGTCACATGATGTTGATCTCTCTAGACCTCGTGGCTGCGATTTACACTCGTCGTTAAAAAGTAAATTGATTGAAGATAATTACGGTTAGTATCGCCAGAAATGACGTGTTTGGGATTTTTCGACAAAAAAATATTTATAATGATAATGTAACATGACTTTATTTTAATGGAAGAAATTGTTGAAAAGTTGTATTAATTTCTTGTAAGATTTTCTCTGTTGAGTTGATTTAACTTTAATTGAATTTAAAGAAGGAAAGGAGAATCAATAGAGAATGTTAGAGAGAATATGAGAGGGAGAGAGGTAATGTTTGTAGAAGAAAAATAATCATCTCAAGGATCACAACTTGTAGTTAGTTCAAGAATTGAATTATTTTTATGGCGATTGATCCTGAAATCATTTATGTTGTGCATTTGTAACAGAGAAATCTAAAAAGAATTTTTTGGTTTTCCTTGTGCTGTTGTTTATTTTCTTTAATCTATAATTTTGTCACTTCATGCGATATGACAGCTCGTGGGAGTGTGCGAACGAGACAACAAAAGGATTTATAAATGGCTTCCATAAATCATAAATTCCAATGGCAAAGAAACCACGAAACAATAAATAAGCAAAATAGCAATAAAATGACAACAACAACATAAACACATAAACCAACGAGTAGATGTAGAGTGACAGCTGTCAAATGGTAAATGTCAAAACACTTTTACTTCCGATGGCGTAGGCAACAGAAATCATGATGACAATGACGCAGGCGTCGCAGTCTACTTCGAAGTTAACGCACAAAGATTCCAAACCTACCAAAGTGAGGTAGGGACAGAGGACGTGAGTAAGACCTGACATGCTGACGTAATTAATTGTGGATAATGAAACGATCGTCGGGAGTGGGATGATTTAGAGGAAGAGGAATTGTGAAGGAAACCATGAAGAAGGAAGAGATGAAGAGGATGATGTTGATGTGGAAGACAATGAGATGAACGAATTTTGAAGATGATGAAGAAAATTATGCTGGTAGGAAAGAATGATTTGGAGATTGAAATAAGTTGAGATGTTGGGAAGAGATGAAAGATTAAACGATGAGTCGATGAAATGATGAAATAGACGATGATGATTAAATAAAAGATTAGGAAATAAAAGATGATGGAAATGAGGCGGACCACAAATGGTGAGAAGACGATTCCTCAGAAAACGGGAAGAGTTGGACGATTGGACGCTTAACATAGAAGACAGAGCGAGGCAGAGGAAGGAATATCATGACAATGATGAATATCTTGACAAATAATGAAAAAGTGGAAGGTTTTAAGAAGGCGAATAAATCGTAGTCAACAGATGACGGCGAAAGGGAAAGGAAGCCGAAGATTCGAGTTGAAATTTTAACAATTAAAGCGCGTCGAAAGCGATGAAACAGTAATTGTGGCTCTGTCTGTTGGGTATTGTCGAAATGTCAGATGAAATTAAGTAAAGAGACGAAGACATGGCATTACATAAGCCATAAGTGACCGATAGCAAATGTCAGTGAGTGGTTAAACTGCTGTCGTTATTGTTTCTGCTGTCATAATTGATGTCGCCTTTGTTATTGCAAAAATTATGACATGAACACAGAAATTAAAAATCCATTCGATTGTTAAAAACTTGAGAGAAATACTATAGAATTCAAAATAACACGAAACTTGAAAAACAAAAACTAGCGCACCGGGTCCACCAGGCAAAATCTGTTAACTTCGGCCAGGCCGAAGTTTACATACCATACACCCTGCATACAACGTTTATTAAAGGAAAAACTGTGAATTCTATTGTGAATTTCTATCAATAATTAGTGAAAATGCGTCACTTACACTTTCACAACTGTAGTCTTTCAAAAAGAAATATATATTTGAAGCTATATTCGTTTTCCAAAAACCATTATACCCTTTTTGCGAAGATTGTCTTTAGATCTATCTATTCTATGAATTAGAGTGAAGTTAGGAATATTATAGTGTTCTGTTTCCACAAAACGAAGTAGTTCTGGTGTTTGCAGCAGTGTGCCATTGCTAATATCTTGAAAGAGCGCATTAAAGCTCTGCAATTTATGGAAGAATAATTGAATCGATTATTTTTTGTGTGCCATAAAATCATAATGTGCCTTTAGTTACTTTTCCGATTTTAGATGATCATTTCAATGGGGACAAATTCTAATTCAACAAAAGACTTGGGAGGGTTGAAATTTCCAACAATATTAAGTCCAGAAGTACTTGCTGCGCTACTATAAGCAACATATAGTGCCGCGCGACTGATTCCACTTCGAAGATGAACAGCCATTTGGAAATATGTAGTTCCCTGACTTTTGTGGATTGTGATCCCTTCAGCAGGTACAATTGGAAATTGTATTCTCTCAATTGTCACCTGCTCATTACGTTTATATTGAAAGGATATAATCATTTTTTTATGGGCGTCCATTGAGGTTCAGTTGGATGTGGTCTCTTTCTTCTTGCATTCACTCCCACCTTTCATCAACTAATAACATCCATAAAGTAGTTGGATTTCTTGTAGATCTACGATGTTGCATGGAAGGTGCTCGTGTCCTATAAGAGATCTTTTCCATTTGATTCATGGGAACTCTTAGTAGCAACATTTAATCTAATAACTGTCTATATGGTTTACAATATATCCAACATTGAGTTGTAGGTTTTGAGCTGAGCTGTAGCTTATTAGTTGGTCGATATTTTCCATTATTGTCTTGTAAACTCGTATCGGTGATACATGATCACACACAAAATTTCATCTCGATATATACCATTGATTATATAATGAACCCTTATTGAACGTTTGAGTTGTATGGGAGGTGGGCGTGTCCATTGTGCGTTGTTTTCCATTTTTTGCACGTAAACTCGTAGTGGCGGTACATGATCACACACAAAATTTTATCTCGATATATAGCATAGTTAATCACATACTCCATGTAAACCTTTTGGTTTATATGGGAGGTGGGCGTGTTCGATGGGCGATGTTTTCCATTTTTTGCACGTAAACTCGTAGTGGCGGTACATGATCACACACAAAATTTTATCTCGATATATAGCATAGTTCATCACATACTCCATGTAAACCTTTTGCTATATATGGGAGGTGGGCGTGTCCATGAGGCGATGTTATCCATTTTTGATTTGTAAACTCGTATCGGTCGTACATGATCGCACACAAAATTTCGTCTCGATTGGTATCATAGTTCACCAGATATCTCATATAAACCTTTTGCTTTATATGGGAGGTGGGCGTGTCCGTGGACCGATTTTGCTCAATATCATTGACAAACAGCGTAAACGTATAATAGTTATAAATCCAAAATTTGAAGTATCTAGCTTTTACCGTTTCTTCAAAAAATCGATTTCTACAGACAGACACACAGACAGACCGACAGACGGACATCGCTAAATCGACTCAGGAGGCGACGCTGATCAAGAATATATATACTTTTCCATACCTACGACCTCTCCTTTAATGCGTTACAAACGGAAGGTCAAAATTAATATACAAATGATACACAGGGTGTAGGGTATAATAAAAATAAATTATAATAGGAAACTTCAAATCTTCCTTCCTTCCTCTATTAAAATTCTTTCCCTTTTTATGGTATTGTTGTTGTTGGTTGTGGCTTCGTACTTCTTTGACGTGCGTGGCCAACGTGTGTCCGCAATTAACATATGATTTATGGTCGATATTGGTCAATGGATCCGATCCTCTATCGATCGATCGATTGACACTGGTTTGGCGTAATGATTGGCGTTGTCATATTGTTGTGCATAGTTGTCGGGTCACTGCAATTTCATTTATAAAAATTTTTGTAGATGTTTGTGATTGCAGATTTTTTTTTGTAATTGGAATTTTTGGATTTTTCCTTTTTAATCTTTTCCTTTTGATTGGAATTTTCCCTTTTCCAGTTAAATATTAATAATGTGCCTTTGTTGTTGGTATTGATGGTGTTTTTTTTTTTGTAATGTTTTTTTTGTTATGTTTTTGATTATTATTTTTGTTTTTATTAAAATTATTATATATGCCTTCGTTATGAGAAATTAAATAATATAAAAATATTTATTTGACAAAACCTCCATCGATCATAATTTTTTTTGACATTGACTACTACGAATATTGACAATCAAGTGAGAGGAATTTATATTTATAAGTGGGCGTGACCGAGATGTCGAGGGTGATCGATGTAAGAGAATGGAAGCCATCAATTATTGTACTATTTGAAGGTTTAAAAAAGAAAACAATTTAAATTCTACAAAGAAGAGAAATAAACTCAATTGTGATGGAGTAAAATTTTAGTATTAATCTAATCTATTAATCTGCGAATAATTTATATATTTCATCATTCGCTTTTCTCTTCAATATTTTACATAAATTATAAATTATATAAATTTCATAATAAATGATTTTTATTATTCTTAAATTTGTATTTTGTTTTTAGATTAATTTTTTCAAAAGATATTAAAATTTATTTACGTTCGCCTCTCTATATATCTCTCTTTCCCATTTTGAAACCCTTTAATCTTTTTTAAAGACCCTTTAATAGCCCTTTAAAGGTTTCCATCAAATCATCGTATTGTCGCCTCTCTTCCTCCCTTTCCCACCACCGTCGACGCGTACAGCTGTCGGTTCTTAACATCTGAATGCGGATGTCCGTCACGCTGTCCGAGCGTTAATTTCAATGGCGAAACTTACTTCTCCTCTTTCGCTCTTTTCAATTCTTCTCCATTTCCATCTCTTTTTTTCTCTTCTACTCTTATCCACCCTCTTCTCCTAAATCCTCCTTCTCAACGTCCTTACTCTGACACGGCGTGAAGTCTTTCGACAGTAAAAAATAATTGAAATAAAACCCTACTGGAGGCAGACAGACAGGTGAAGAATCGAGAATAACAGACAATGTTTAAAAGAGAAAAAATAAAATATTTAAAGGAAGATGAAATTGGACAATGACGGGTGGATTTCGGAATAGGTGTAATTGATAAAAACAAAAATTAAAATATTAGCTAATACCAAGAAAAAAAATTTTCATTCAACAGAAATGATTTAAAACTCCCCACAACAAAAACAGCTGTTTTCACCAATAACAACTCGACCAATAAAACAATGAAACATGCTCAACAAAGCAGAACTGCGACCCTCCCACCTCCATGCCCGTCGGCGACCATGAAGCTTGCCGCCGTCCACTGCCCTGGGCGAATTCAATTATGCGTCTCGCAGGGCTGCCCTTAAAGCGGCAATCAAAAGACAATAATACGAAGCTCGCCTCGTTTCATTCTCTTCGGCTCTATTTTTGTTACTCTACTCCCTAAAGTAACATTGCTTTTTTTTTTGGAATCCCGCATTTTTCGAGCCGAGGCGAGTGAGGGCATCAACTGGGCGGGGGCGATGAAAAGCCGGTCGTGTCCACGCCTGGCTGAGTACTTAACATGTATTTTTATTTGGGTTCTATTACTCTTGTTTTATTTTTACATTTTTTTATCTTTGTTATAGTTGTTGAATACGAAAGAAAACAAGAAAATTCGGATGACATTTTCTGCATTTCAAGCATTTTCCTGAAAAGAAGAGGGAAAAGTGGAAAAGAGAGAGATTTAAAAAAAACCAAAGTTAACTTATCTTATTAAATCCACTCTGTAAGTTATTCAAATTTTTATAGAGACATTTCCGAGATAGTTAAAAGTAAAAAAATACAAAAATGTCTTTTGACAGCAATTGAAAAAAACTGGAATTCCTTTGTCAAAATATTGACTGAAGTTCAAACGTCAAAACAATGTCTGTGGCTCAATGGCCAAAACATGATATAAAAATAAACGACAATGGCTTTGTGGTTGTGGTGTTATTGTTGTTTTTGCAAAGTTCTCACTGGCACCTCATTTTGAGCTATGAAGTCGATTGTGCTCGAGCTGACAGCTTGACGTCTCGCCAATTAGAGTGTCTTTTGTGAAGCTTCATACAATGGCAAAGAACTCCATATGCAAAACAATCGAAATTATTGGGTTTCAATCAAAAAATCTTATTCAGCATTTTTTATTAAGAATTTTAAGGATATCATTTTTATACCCTACACCCTGTATATTCATTTTGTCCTTCCGTTTGTAACGCATTAAAGGAGAGGTGGTAGGTATGGAAAAGTATATATATTCTTGATCAGCGTCACCTCCTGAATCGATTTAGCTATGTCCGTCTATCTGTCTGTGTGTCTGTGTGTCTGTCTGTGGAAATAGATTTTGTGAAGAAACGGTAAGAGATACTGACTTGAAATTTTGGATTTAGTATTTCTATATTAATAAGCTACTTGTATGTAAAAATGGGCGACAAAAATGGAAAACATCGCCCATCGGACACGCCCACCTCCCATATAAAGCAAAAGGTTTATATAGGATATCTGGTGAACTATGGTATATATCGAGATGAAATTTCGTGTGTGATCATGTTTCACTAATACGAGTTTAAAAGAAAAAAATGGAAAACATCGCCCATCGGACACGCCCACCTCCCATATAAAGCAAAAGGTTTATATGGGATATCTGGTGAACTATGGTATATATCGAGATGAAATTTTGTGTGTACCAGTTTAGATGCTAAAAATTGACAAGCTACAGCTCAGCTCAAAAGCTACTGGATATGGTAAACCATATAGACAGTTATTAGATTAAATATTGCTACTAAGAGTTCCCAAGAATCAAATGGAAAATATCTCTTATAGGACACGAGCACCTTCCATACAAAATCGTAGATCTACAACAAATCCAACTACTTTATGGATGTTATTAGTTGATGAAAGGTGGGAGTGAATGCAAGAAGAAAGAGACCACATCCAACTGAACCTCAATGGACGCCCATAAAAAAATGATTATATCCTTTCAATATAAACGTAATGAGCAGGTGACGATTGAGAGAATACAATTTCCAATTGTACCTGCTGAAGGGATCAGAATCCACAAAAGTCAGGGAGCTATATATTTCCAAATGGCTGTTCATCTTTCAAGTGGAGTCGCGCGGCACTATATGTTGCTTATAGTAGCGCAGCAAGTACTTCTGGACTTTATATTGTTGAAAATTTCTACCCTCCCAATTCTGTTGTTGAATCAGATTTTGTCTGCATTGAAATGAACATCTAAAATAGGAAAAGCAACTAAAGGCACATTACATTACACACACATTGTAATGATGCAATTTCACTAATTATTGATAGAAATTCACTGTTTTTCCTTTAATAAACGGATAAACGTATGCAGGGTGTAGGGTATGTAAACTTCGGCCTGTCCGAAGTTAATAGATTTTGCCTGGGTGCACCAGGCAAACCGGGGGAGCGAAGCGACGAAGCGATTTAATCATATTTTAAAAGTTCTATAGTATAACCCTCATACCCTGAAAATATCATACTTTGTGACCAATATTGTTCTTGGTTATTGCTTTGTTGTAATGCCCTACCGCAAAATAAACACATGATGGTTAATGACCCCGAAAACTTTACATGCTTTATTTTGGATCTTATATTTCTTACTCCTCTTCATGAGTTGCTATTCATATAACTCTCATTATATATTTTGATTCTTTTTATAGTTTTGTTTTCGGTTTTTGTTTGGTTTTTCTTGAGATATATAGTTTGTTTTTTTTAGTTTTATTCTTCTTTACATTTTTTTTTTTAAATTTAATTTCGTGGTTTTATTTGCGCTGCTGTTTCATATCAAATTATAATGTTTTTAAAAGTTAATCTTCGCATACTGAGTTCTTGATGCGCTGTTTTATTGCAGTCTTTGAGTTACGACCTGGTCCTCGGTGGTGTTGTGGTCTCGGGGAACCTTTCTCGTGAGGCAAACTGTGCGTGGATTCAAGATCGTTTTTAACACTAGAAAGACCGACACATTGTATATACCTAGATAGCCCGGAAGCAGTCAAAATGACTGCCTTGTAAAAGAATAACTAATGTATAAAGAAATTGGTTAAATATTGTTTTCTTATATTTTTCATATTATTAACACTTCATTCGACATTTTTTCATAAATTTTTAGCGAAAAATAAATACAATATTCACCTTATACGTATATACCAGAAATGAAGGAGGGGGAAGTTAATACTAATTTAATAAATGCATTTATAAGTCGTAAAAAAAGTCACAAAGTTTTAAGAATGTGTGACATTATATACATACTTTTTTTTCTAATTGAAATTAAAAGCAGTCAAAATGACTTGCTTGGGCAATCTAGTGTTAATTATGAGAGCGTGAGCTAAGAGACATTTTTTTGGTGATGTTATAAATAGAAATTTTTTATCTTTCATCAGTTCTGTGTTTTTCCTATGATGTTGTTTTCAGTATGGTTTCCAACACTGCATACATCCACCTTCAACGATATTTTGGATGGTTTAACAAGCAGGATCGCCAATGTAGTTTAATAAATACAACACGACTGACTTCTACAATTATTTTATTAGAACTAAAAACTTTTATAGAAAATTTTTGATTTTAAAAAACATGAAGATATAAACCTAATATATAAATTTAAACAAAGTAAACACACAAACAGTTGAACACTACAGTTTTATGATTTGTTGAATTTGTGTAATTTGAATTGAAATTTGAAAGTTGAATTATTGAAGTAGTTAATTTTTTTTTCTTACAAATTTTATTTTTTTACTATAATTTTATTTCTCAAAATTGGCTTCAGCTAATTTTTTCCTAAATTCTCAAAATATTTTCTTCATATTTTCATTGGATATTTAAATATTTGTTATATGTCACCCCTTCCTCCCTTCGACCTCATTGAATTTGAATTTTCCACCTTCTACTCTTTTTCTCTGGTCTTGCATTTTAGTAGAGGTCTCGATACCCGGTCTTTTTTCGGCCCGGCGGGTATTCCCTGGCGCCTGGCCATGCCCGCACATGCGCAATCGGCCCGGGCCGATTATTCGAGCCGTCGAGCCGATACGAACCGTCGAGTCTCGTGGACAAACACGAAAGCAGGTAGAGAAGAGAGAGGGAATGGTTTTTGAGCGTTGTGCGTCGCTTTTGGTTTTATGACCATTTGTGTTGTTTTGTTTTTTGTCTATTCGCTTTGTTTTGTTGTTTGACTGCGTGCGCTTGTAGCTGTTGGTTCTTTGTTTTGTATGAGTTTGATGTGTGTTTTGAGGACTCTTCGCAACGCGTGAAATGCGTGCATATGAGAATATGAATCGCGTAGTTAGCTACATAGATTTGATGCGCGCATATTAATAGCGCGTAAATGAGCTCGACGGCTCGAATAATCGGCCCTGGCCGATTGCGCCGCCCGGGGGCATTGCGCACATTGCGCATGTGCGGGCAAGGTCCGGGCGCCCGCGCCGTAAATACCGGGCGCCCGGGCCAACGAGCATGTGCGGGCAAGAAATCGAGACCTCTAATTTTTAGCACATATTTGAACGTTGTTCTCTGTCGACTTTTATGTATTGTCCGACCGTCACCGCGTTTTCTCTGCTCCGAATTTTCCACTTGGCATTGTATTTGTTTTGGTTTGTGTATATTCCTCCTACTCCTCCTCTATCTCATTACTCATTTTCTTCTACCATTGTCCACTCTTCTCTTTTGCCTTGACAAATTATGAAAAAGTGGAAGGCTTTACGAAGGCGGATAAATCGTAGTCAACAGATGACGGCGAAAGGGAAAGGAAGCCGATGATTCGAGTTGAAATTTTAACAATTAAGCGCGTCGAAAGCGATGTTGAAACAGTAATTGTGGCTCTGTCTGTTGGGTATTGTCGAAATGTCAGATGAATTAAACAAAAAAAAATAATTAGGTGAATCTTAAAATCTTCCATCCTTCCTCTAATAAAATTCTTTCAATCTTCCCCTTCAAATATATCACAATGATAAGGCGATAATTTTTTTTTTTTTTGATTCAATTGCTCTTGTAAAAGTTTCTTCTGTTAAGAAAGTCGTCATTGTTGATGTTGTTTTTGCTATCTTCGATCGAAGTCAATTGATTTAGATTAAAATCAAATTATATAAAAGTAAATTAACAGTTCAATATAATATCCAATAAAAATTTAAAATAAAAATAAATTTATATTAAAATCAATTTATATTAAAGTACAATTAACAGTTCATATAATCAACAGTTCGCAAAGTGATAGAGATAGACATAAAGCATAGAAGTGAGAAAGATCAGTGAAAGAGAGAAATAATCGAATCTACTTAGACAGTGAAGAGTAAAAATAGATGATGGAGGAAGAAAGTAAACGAAATGAGGTCTGTAGAAGCGAAAGATGAAACAGATGCTAAACGATGATGAAGAGGTGCAGTGATTCTCACATATACACAGATTTATAGAGATTTTCATGTATTCACACCAGCCGTCACAACAGAAACAGCTGGAGATGAAAATAGAGCAAAACTCGTGAATTGGAAGACATTAAAAATTACAGCGGTATATGAAGCACATGGCGGGAGTTTAATGGCAACAATAGCTATGGCGAGAACGATGACGACAACAACTTTGACATGATGACGGCATCTTTCAGATGTTGCAGCAGTTGTTGAATGCAAACGAGTTTTGCAAGAGAGCCAAAGAAGGAGACAGAGAGAGAAAAAGTGAGAATGAGGGACTGTGAGGAAAGGGAGAGCAAAATCTGTGTATATAAAGTTATTTTGTTATTTCGTTTTTCAAGTCTTGGTTGTTGTTAGAAAAACGTCGAAGATCGATTAGTTAATAAACTTCAGGCCACTGGGGCAGTCGTTGTATTTTCTTCTCCTTCCTTCCTCCACTTCTTGCCGCTGTTATGGTCTTGCCTTACTTCTGCATATTGACAGGCCTGATTTACAACAGAACCAGTTTTATCATCGGCTTCAACTTTGATCGAGTGAATTTTCTTTTGTTTTCATATTTTTTTTAAACAAAAATTCATTGATTATTTTTTCTCGACTTTACTAAATACGCCTATGTTTGGTTTTATTTCCAGACGATAGTTTTTACATACTCACTAAACATTTTATATATTTTTCAATCTATGCAATAGTTTCGTATTTACTGCTTTTAACTCAATTTTTTGATCAAAATGTGTATTTTCGAATAAAAACATCGAGCAAATAAAATAAAATAAAATATGTTCCGAGTTATCTTTGATTGAAATTCTAAATATATTGTTCTCTAAATTGATAAATATAAGTGCATTCATTTGTTTTACGTTTCAGTTTGCTTTTTTGACAGATGTCAATATTACTTTTTTTAATTAAGTTGAATTCTTTTTTATGGTATTTCTCATAGTTCTGTGAATGTTCTGACAGCTGCAAAAATAGCTATAACTTCTTTCTGTGGTTTTTCAATCCCATATAAAGCAAAAGGTTTATATGGGATATCTGGTGACTATGGTATATATCGAGATGAAATTTTGTGTGTACCAGTTTACATGCTAAAATTGACAAGCTACAGCTCAGCTCAAAGCTACTGGATATGGTAAACCATATAGACAGTTATTAGATTTAAATATTGCTACTAAGAGTTCCCAAGAATCAAATGGAAAATATCTCTATAGGACACGAGCACCTTCCATACAAAATCGTAGATCTACAAACAAATCCAACTACTTTATGGATGTTATTAGTTGATGAAAGGTGGGAGTGAAATGCAAGAAGAAAGAGACCACATCCAACTGAACCTCAATGGACGGCCCATAAAAAAATGATTATATCCTTTCAATATAAACGTAATGAGCAGGTGGACGATTGAGAGAATACAATTCCAATGTACCTGCTGAAGGGATCAGAATCCACAAAAGTCAGGGAGCTATATATTTCCAAATGGCTGTTCATCTTTCAAGTGGAGTCGCGCGGCACTATATGTTGCTTATAGTAGCGCAGTAAGTACTTCTGGACTTTATATTGTTGAAAATTCTACCCCTCCCAATTCTGTTGTTGAATCAGATTTTGTCTGCATTGAAATGAACATCTAAAATAGGAAAAGCAACTAAAGGCACATTACATTACACACACATTGTAATGATGCAATTTCACTAATTATTGATAGAAATTCACTGTTTTTCCTTTAATAAACGGATAAACGTATGCAGGGTGTAGGGTATGTAAACTTCGGCCTGTCCGAAGTTAATAGATTTTGCCTGGGTGCCACCAGGCAAACCGGGGGGAGCGAAGCGACGAAGCGATTAATCATATTTTAAAAGTTCTATAGTATAACCCTCATACCCTGAAAAATATCATACTTTGTGACCAATATTGTTCTTGGTTATTTGCTTTGTTGTAATGCCCTACCGCACAAATAAACACATGATGGTTAATGACCCCGAAAACTTTACATGCTTTATTTTGGATCTTATATTTCTTACTCCTCTTCATGAGTTGCTATTCATATAACTCTCATTATATATTTTGATTCTTTTTATAGTTTTTGTTTTCGGTTTTTGGTTTGGTTTTTCTGAGATATATAGTTTGTTTTTTTAGTTTTATTCTTCTTTACATTTTTTTTTTAAATTTAATTTCGTGGTTTTATTTGCGCTGCTGTTCATATCAAATTATAATGTTTTTAAAGTTAATCTTCCGCTACTGAGTTCTTGATGCGCTGTTTTATTGCAGTCTTTGAAGTTACGACCTGGGTCCTAGGTGGGTTGTGGTCTCGGGGAACCTTTCTCGTGAGGCAAACTGTGCGTGGGATTCAAGATCGTTTTTTAACACTAGAAAGACCGACACATTGTATATACCTAGATAGCCCGGAAGCAGTCAAACTGACTGCCTTGTAAAAGAATAACTAATGTATAAGAAATTGGTTAAATATTGTTTTCTTATATTTTTCATATTATTAACACTTCATTCGACATTTTTTTCATAAAGTTTTTAGCGAAAAATAAATACAATATTCACCTTATACGTAGATACCAGAAATGAAGGAGGGGGAAGTTAAATACTAAATTTAATAATGCATTTATAAGTCGTAAAAAAAAGTCACAAAAAGTTTAAGAATGTGTGACATTATATACATACTTTTTTTCTAATGAAATTAAAAAGCAGTCAAAATGACTTGCTTGGGCAATCTAGTGTTAATTATGAGAGCGTGAGCTAAGAGACATTTTTTGGTGATGTTATAAATAGAAATTTTTTATCTTCATCATTTCTGTGTTTTTTCCTATGATGTTGTTTTCAGTATGGTTTCCAACACTGCATACATCCACCTTCAACGATATTTTGGATGGTTTAACAAGCAGGATCGCCAATGTAGTTAATAAATACAACACGACTGACTTCTACAATTATTTTATTAGAACTAAAACTTTTATAGAAAATTTTGATTTTAAAAAACATGAAGATATAAACATAATATATAAATTTAAACAAGTAAACACACAAACAGTTGAACACTACAGTTTTATGATTTGTTGAATTGTTTAATTTGAATTGAAATTTGAAAGTTGAATTTATTGAAGTAGTTAATTTTTTTTTCTTACAAATTTTATTTTTTTACTATAATTTTATTTCTCAAAATTGGCTTCAGCTAATTTTTTCCTAAATTTCTCAAAATATTTCTTCATATTTTCATTGGATATTTAAATATTTGTTATATGTCACCCTTCCTCCCTTCGACCTCATTGAATTTGAATTTTCCACCTTCTACTCTTTTTCTCTGTTCTTGCATTTTTAGTAGAGGTCTCGATACCCGGTCTTTTTTCGGCCCGGGTATTCCCTGGCGCCTTGGCCATGCCCGCACATGCGCAATCGGCCCGGGCCGATTATTCGAGCCGTCGAGCCGATACGAACCGTCGAGTCTTCGTGGACAAACCCGAAGCAGGTAGAGAAGAGAGAGGGAATGGTTTTTGAGCGTTGTGCGTCGCTTTTGGTTTTATGACCATTTGTGTTGTTTTGTTTTTTGTCTATTCGCTTTGTTTTTGTTGTTTGACTGCGTGCGCTTGTAGCTGTTGGTTCTTTGTTTTGTATGAGTTTGATGTGTGTTTTGATGACTCTTCGCAACGCGTGAAATGCGTGCATATGAGAATATGAATCTGCGTAGTTAGCTACATAGATTGATGCGCGCATATTAATAGCGCGTAAATGAGCTCGACGGCTCGAATAATCGGCCCTGGCCGATTGCGCCGCCCGGGCATTGCGCACATTGCGCATGTGCGGGCAAGGTCCGGGCGCCCGCGCCGTAAATACCGGGCGCCCGGGCCAACGAGCATGTGCGGGCAGAAATCGAGACCTCTAATTTTTAGCACATATTTGAACGTTGTTCTCTGTCTACTTTTATGTATTGTCCGACCGTCACCGCGTTTTCTCTGCTCCGAATTTTCCACTTGGCATTGTATTTGTTTTGGTTTGTGTATATTCCTCCTACTCCTCCTCTATCTCATTACTCATTTTCTTCTACCCATTGTCCACTCTTTCTCTTTTGCCTTGACAAATTATGAAAAAGTGGAAGGCTTTAAGAAGGCGGATAAATCGTAGTCAACAGATGACGGCGAAAGGGAAAGGAAGCCGATGATTCGAGTTGAAATTTTAACAATTAAAGCGCGTCGAAAGCGATGAAACAGTAATTGTGGCTCTGTCTGTTGGGTATTGTCGAAATGTCAGATGAAATTAAACAAAAAAAAATAATTAGGTGAATCTTAAAATCTTCCATCCTTCCTCTAATAAAATTCTTTCAATCTTCCCCTTCAAATATATCACAATGATAAGGCGATAATTTCTTTTTTTTTTTTTGATTCAATTGCTCTTGTAAAAGTTTCTTCTGTTAAGAAAGTCGTCATTGTTGATGTTGTTTTTGCTATCTTCGATCGAAGTCAATTGATTTAGATTAAAATCAAATTATATAAAAGTAAAATTAACAGTTCAATATAAATATCCAATAAAAATTTAAAATAAAAATAAATTTATATTAAAATCAATTTATATTAAAGTACAATTAACAGTTCATATAATCAACAGTTCGCAAAAGTGATAGAGATAGACATAAAGCATAGAAGTGAGAAAGATCAGTGAAAGAGAGAAATAATCGAATCTACTTAGACAGTGAAGAGTAAAAATAGATGATGGAGAGGAAGAAAGTAAACGAAATGAGGTCTGTAGAAGCGAAAGATGAAACAGATGCTAATAACGATGATGAAGAGGTGCAGTGATTCTCACATATACACAGATTTATAGAGATTTTCATGTATTCACACCAGCCGTCACAACAGAAACAGCTGGAGATGAAAATAGAGCAAAACTCGTGAATTGGAAGACATTAAAAATTACAGCGGTATATGAAGCACATGGCGGGAGTTTAATGGCAACAATAGCTATGGCGAGAACGATGACGACAACAACTTTGACATGATGACGGCATCTTTCAGATGTTGCAGCAGTTGTTGAATGCAAACGAGTTTTGCAAGAGAGCCAAAGAAGGAGACAGAGAGAGAGAAAAAGTGAGAATGAGGGACTGTGAGGAAAGGGAGAGCAAAATCTGTGTATATAAAGTTATTTTGTTATTTCGTTTTTCAAGTCTTGGTTGTTGTTAGAAAAACGTCGAAGATCGATTAGTTAATAAACTTCAGGCCACTGGGGCAGTCGTTGTATTTTCTTCTCCTTCCTTCCTCCACTTCTTGCCGCTGTTTATGGTCTTGCCTTACTTTCTGCATATTGACAGGCCTGATTTACAACAGAACCAGTTTTATCATCGGCTTCAACTTTTGATCGAGTGAATTTTCTTTTGTTTTCATATTTTTTTAAACAAAAATTCATTGATTATTTTTCTCGACTTTACTAAATTACGCCTATGTTTGGTTTTATTTCCAGACGATAGTTTTTACATACTCACTAAACATTTTATATTTTTCAATCTATGCAAATATTTCGTATTTACTGCTTTTAACTCAATTTTTTGATCAAAATGTGTATTTTTCGAATAAAAACATCGAGCAAATAAAATAAAATAAAATATGTTTCCGAGTTATCTTTTGATTGAAATTCTAAATATATTGTTCTCTAAATTGATAAATATAAGTGCATTCATTTGTTTTACGTTTCAGTTTGCTTTTTTGACAGATGTCAATATTACTTTTTAATTAAGTTGAATTCTTTTTTATGGTATTTCTCATAGTTCTGTGAATGTTCTGACAGCTGCAAAAATAGCTATAACTTCTTTCTGTGGTTTTTCAATCCCATATAAAGCAAAAGGTTTATATGGGATATCTGGTGAACTATGGTATATATCGAGATGAAATTTTGTGTGTACCAGTTTACATGCTAAAAATTGACAAGCTACAGCTCAGCTCAAAAGCTACTGGATATGGTAAACCATATAGACAGTTATTAGATTAAATATTGCTACTAAGAGTTCCCAAGAATCAAATGGAAAATATCTCTTATAGGACACGAGCACCTTCCATACAAAATCGTAGATCTACAACAAATCCAACTACTTTATGGATGTTATTAGTTGATGAAAGGTGGGAGTGAATGCAAGAAGAAAGAGACCACATCCAACTGAACCTCAATGGACGCCCATAAAAAAATGATTATATCCTTTCAATATAAACGTAATGAGCAGGTGACGATTGAGAGAATACAATTTCCAATTGTACCTGCTGAAGGGATCAGAATCCACAAAAGTCAGGGAGCTATATATTTCCAAATGGCTGTTCATCTTTCAAGTGGAGTCGCGCGGCACTATATGTTGCTTATAGTAGCGCAGTAAGTACTTCTGGACTTTATATTGTTGAAAATTTCTACCCTCCCAATTCTGTTGTTGAATCAGATTTTGTCTGCATTGAAATGAACATCTAAAATAGGAAAAGCAACTAAAGGCACATTACATTACACACACATTGTAATGATGCAATTTCACTAATTATTGATAGAAATTCACTGTTTTTCCTTTAATAAACGGATAAACGTATGCAGGGTGTAGGGTATGTAAACTTCGGCCTGTCCGAAGTTAATAGATTTTGCCTGGGTGCACCAGGCAAACCGGGGGAGCGAAGCGACGAAGCGATTTAATCATATTTTAAAAGTTCTATAGTATAACCCTCATACCCTGAAAAATATCATACTTTGTGACCAATATTGTTCTTGGTTATTTGCTTTGTTGTAATGCCCTACCGCAAAATAAACACATGATGGTTAATGACCCCGAAAACTTTACATGCTTTATTTTGGATCTTATATTTCTTACTCCTCTTCATGAGTTGCTATTTCATATAACTCTCATTATATATTTTGATTCTTTTTATAGTTTTGTTTTCGGTTTTTGTTTGGTTTTTCTTGAGATATATAGTTTGTTTTTTTTAGTTTTATTCTTCTTTACATTTTTTTTTTAAATTTAATTTCGTGGTTTTATTTGCGCTGCTGTTTCATATCAAATTATAATGTTTTTAAAAGTTAATCTTCGCATACTGAGTTCTTGATGCGCTGTTTTATTGCAGTCTTTGAAGTTACGACCTGGTCCTCGGTGGTGTTGTGGTCTCGGGGAACCTTTCTCGTGAGGCAAACTGTGCGTGGATTCAAGATCGTTTTTAACACTAGAAAGACCGACACATTGTATATACCTAGATAGCCCGGAAGCAGTCAAAATGACTGCCTTGTAAAAGAATAACTAATGTATAAAGAAATTGGTTAAATATTGTTTTCTTATATTTTTCATATTATTAACACTTCATTCGACATTTTTTTCATAAATTTTTAGCGAAAAATAAATACAATATTCACCTTATACGTATATACCAGAAATGAAGGAGGGGGAAGTTAAATACTAATTTAATAAATGCATTTATAAGTCGTAAAAAAAGTCACAAAGTTTTAAGAATGTGTGACATTATATACATACTTTTTTTTCTAATTGAAATTAAAAAGCAGTCAAAATGACTTGCTTGGGCAATCTAGTGTTAATTATGAGAGCGTGAGCTAAGAGACATTTTTTTGGTGATGTTATAAATAGAAATTTTTTATCTTTCATCAGTTCTGTGTTTTTTCCTATGATGTTGTTTTCAGTATGGTTTCCAACACTGCATACATCCACCTTCAACGATATTTTGGATGGTTTAACAAGCAGGATCGCCAATGTAGTTTAATAAATACAACACGACTGACTTCTACAATTATTTTATTAGAACTAAAAACTTTTATAGAAAATTTTTGATTTTAAAAAACATGAAGATATAAACATAATATATAAATTTAAACAAGTAAACACACAAACAGTTGAACACTACAGTTTTATGATTTGTTGAATTTGTTTAATTTGAATTGAAATTTGAAAGTTGAATTTATTGAAGTAGTTAATTTTTTTTTCTTACAAATTTTATTTTTTTTACTATAATTTTATTTTCTCAAAATTGGCTTCAGCTAATTTTTTCCTAAATTTCTCAAAATATTTCTTCATATTTTCATTGGATATTTAAATATTTGTTATATGTCACCCTTCCTCCCTTCGACCTCATTGAATTTGAATTTTCCACCTTCTACTCTTTTTCTCTGTTCTTGCATTTTTAGTAGAGGTCTCGATACCCGGTCTTTTTTCGGCCCGGGTATTCCCTGGCGCCTTGGCCATGCCCGCACATGCGCAATCGGCCCGGGCCGATTATTCGAGCCGTCGAGCCGATACGAACCGTCGAGTCTTCGTGGACAAACACGAAGCAGGTAGAGAAGAGAGAGGGAATGGTTTTTGAGCGTTGTGCGTCGCTTTTGGTTTTATGACCATTTGTGTTGTTTTGTTTTTTGTCTATTCGCTTTGTTTTTGTTGTTTGACTGCGTGCGCTTGTAGCTGTTGGTTCTTTGTTTTGTATGAGTTTGATGTGTGTTTTGATGACTCTTCGCAACGCGTGAAATGCGTGCATATGAGAATATGAATCTGCGTAGTTAGCTACATAGATTGATGCGCGCATATTAATAGCGCGTAAATGAGCTCGACGGCTCGAATAATCGGCCCTGGCCGATTGCGCCGCCCGGGCATTGCGCACATTGCGCATGTGCGGGCAAGGTCCGGGCGCCCGCGCCGTAAATACCGGGCGCCCGGGCCAACGAGCATGTGCGGGCAGAAATCGAGACCTCTAATTTTTAGCACATATTTGAACGTTGTTCTCTGTCTACTTTTATGTATTGTCCGACCGTCACCGCGTTTTCTCTGCTCCGAATTTTCCACTTGGCATTGTATTTGTTTTGGTTTGTGTATATTCCTCCTACTCCTCCTCTATCTCATTACTCATTTTCTTCTACCCATTGTCCACTCTTTCTCTTTTGCCTTGACAAATTATGAAAAAGTGGAAGGCTTTAAGAAGGCGGATAAATCGTAGTCAACAGATGACGGCGAAAGGGAAAGGAAGCCGATGATTCGAGTTGAAATTTTAACAATTAAAGCGCGTCGAAAGCGATGAAACAGTAATTGTGGCTCTGTCTGTTGGGTATTGTCGAAATGTCAGATGAAATTAAACAAAAAAAAATAATTAGGTGAATCTTAAAATCTTCCATCCTTCCTCTAATAAAATTCTTTCAATCTTCCCCTTCAAATATATCACAATGATAAGGCGATAATTTCTTTTTTTTTTTTTGATTCAATTGCTCTTGTAAAAGTTTCTTCTGTTAAGAAAGTCGTCATTGTTGATGTTGTTTTTGCTATCTTCGATCGAAGTCAATTGATTTAGATTAAAATCAAATTATATAAAAGTAAATTAACAGTTCAATATAAATATCCAATAAAAATTTAAAATAAAAATAAATTTATATTAAAATCAATTTATATTAAAGTACAATTAACAGTTCATATAATCAACAGTTCGCAAAAGTGATAGAGATAGACATAAAGCATAGAAGTGAGAAAGATCAGTGAAAGAGAGAAATAATCGAATCTACTTAGACAGTGAAGAGTAAAAATAGATGATGGAGAGGAAGAAAGTAAACGAAATGAGGTCTGTAGAAGCGAAAGATGAAACAGATGCTAATAACGATGATGAAGAGGTGCAGTGATTCTCACATATACACAGATTTATAGAGATTTTCATGTATTCACACCAGCCGTCACAACAGAAACAGCTGGAGATGAAAATAGAGCAAAACTCGTGAATTGGAAGACATTAAAAATTACAGCGGTATATGAAGCACATGGCGGGAGTTTAATGGCAACAATAGCTATGGCGAGAACGATGACGACAACAACTTTGACATGATGACGGCATCTTTCAGATGTTGCAGCAGTTGTTGAATGCAAACGAGTTTTGCAAGAGAGCCAAAGAAGGAGACAGAGAGAGAGAAAAAGTGAGAATGAGGGACTGTGAGGAAAGGGAGAGCAAAATCTGTGTATATAAAGTTATTTTGTTATTTCGTTTTTTCAAGTCTTGGTTGTTGTTAGAAAAACGTCGAAGATCGATTAGTTAATAAACTTCAGGCCACTGGGGCAGTCGTTGTATTTTCTTCTCCTTCCTTCCTCCACTTCTTGCCGCTGTTTATGGTCTTGCCTTACTTTCTGCATATTGACAGGCCTGATTTACAACAGAACCAGTTTTATCATCGGCTTCAACTTTTGATCGAGTGAATTTTCTTTTGTTTTCATATTTTTTTAAACAAAAATTCATTGATTATTTTTCTCGACTTTACTAAATTACGCCTATGTTTGGTTTTATTTCCAGACGATAGTTTTTACATACTCACTAAACATTTTATATTTTTCAATCTATGCAAATATTTCGTATTTACTGCTTTTAACTCAATTTTTTGATCAAAATGTGTATTTTTCGAATAAAAACATCGAGCAAATAAAATAAAATAAAATATGTTTCCGAGTTATCTTTTGATTGAAATTCTAAATATATTGTTCTCTAAATTGATAAATATAAGTGCATTCATTTGTTTTACGTTTCAGTTTGCTTTTTTGACAGATGTCAATATTACTTTTTTAATTAAGTTGAATTCTTTTTTTATGGTATTTCTCATAGTTCTGTGAATGTTCTGACAGCTGCAAAAATAGCTATAACTTCTTTCTGTGGTTTTTCAATCCCATATAAAGCAAAAGGTTTATATGGGATATCTGGTGAACTATGGTATATATCGAGATGAAATTTTGTGTGTACCAGTTTACATGCTAAAAATTGACAAGCTACAGCTCAGCTCAAAAGCTACTGGATATGGTAAACCATATAGACAGTTATTAGATTAAATATTGCTACTAAGAGTTCCCAAGAATCAAATGGAAAATATCTCTTATAGGACACGAGCACCTTCCATACAAAATCGTAGATCTACAACAAATCCAACTACTTTATGGATGTTATTAGTTGATGAAAGGTGGGAGTGAATGCAAGAAGAAAGAGACCACATCCAACTGAACCTCAATGGACGCCCATAAAAAAATGATTATATCCTTTCAATATAAACGTAATGAGCAGGTGACGATTGAGAGAATACAATTTCCAATTGTACCTGCTGAAGGGATCAGAATCCACAAAGTCAGGGAGCTATATATTTCCAAATGGCTGTTCATCTTTCAAGTGGAGTCGCGCGGCACTATATGTTGCTTATAGTAGCGCAGTAAGTACTTCTGGACTTTATATTGTTGAAAATTTCTACCCTCCCAATTCTGTTGTTGAATCAGATTTTGTCTGCATTGAAATGAACATCTAAAATAGGAAAAGCAACTAAAGGCACATTACATTACACACACATTGTAATGATGCAATTTCACTAATTATTGATAGAAATTCACTGTTTTTCCTTTAATAAACGGATAAACGTATGCAGGGTGTAGGGTATGTAAACTTCGGCCTGTCCGAAGTTAATAGATTTTGCCTGGGTGCACCAGGCAAACCGGGGGAGCGAAGCGACGAAGCGATTTAATCATATTTTAAAAGTTCTATAGTATAACCCTCATACCCTGAAAAATATCATACTTTGTGACCAATATTGTTCTTGGTTATTTGCTTTGTTGTAATGCCCTACCGCAAATAAACACATGATGGTTAATGACCCCGAAAACTTTACATGCTTTATTTTGGATCTTATATTTCTTACTCCTCTTCATGAGTTGCTATTTCATATAACTCTCATTATATATTTTGATTCTTTTTATAGTTTTGTTTTCGGTTTTGTTTGGTTTTTCTTGAGATATATAGTTTGTTTTTTTAGTTTTATTCTTCTTTACATTTTTTTTTTAAATTTAATTTCGTGGTTTATTTGCGCTGCTGTTTCATATCAAATTATATGTTTTTAAAAGTTAATCTTCGCATACTGAGTTCTTGATGCGCTGTTTTATTGCAGTCTTTGAAGTTACGACCTGGTCCTCGGTGGTGTTGTGGTCTCGGGGAACCTTTCTCGTGAGGCAAACTGTGCGTGGATTCAAGATCGTTTTTAACACTAGAAAGACCGACACATTGTATATACCTAGATAGCCCGGAAGCAGTCAAAATGACTGCCTTGTAAAAGAATAACTAATGTATAAAGAAATTGGTTAAATATTGTTTTCTTATATTTTTCATATTATTAACACTTCATTCGACATTTTTTTCATAAATTTTTAGCGAAAAATAAATACAATATTCACCTTATACGTATATACCAGAAATGAAGGAGGGGGAAGTTAAATACTAATTTAATAAATGCATTTATAAGTCGTAAAAAAAGTCACAAAGTTTTAAGAATGTGTGACATTATATACATACTTTTTTTTCTAATTGAAATTAAAAAGCAGTCAAAATGACTTGCTTGGGCAATCTAGTGTTAATTATGAGAGCGTGAGCTAAGAGACATTTTTTTGGTGATGTTATAAATAGAAATTTTTTATCTTTCATCAGTTCTGTGTTTTTTCCTATGATGTTGTTTTCAGTATGGTTTCCAACACTGCATACATCCACCTTCAACGATATTTTGGATGGTTTAACAAGCAGGATCGCCAATGTAGTTTAATAAATACAACACGACTGACTTCTACAATTATTTTATTAGAACTAAAAACTTTTATAGAAAATTTTTGATTTTAAAAAACATGAAGATATAAACATAATATATAAATTTAAACAAGTAAACACACAAACAGTTGAACACTACAGTTTTATGATTTGTTGAATTTGTTTAATTTGAATTGAAATTTGAAAGTTGAATTTATTGAAGTAGTTAATTTTTTTTTCTTACAAATTTTATTTTTTTTACTATAATTTTATTTTCTCAAAATTGGCTTCAGCTAATTTTTTCCTAAATTTCTCAAAATATTTCTTCATATTTTCATTGGATATTTAAATATTTGTTATATGTCACCCTTCCTCCCTTCGACCTCATTGAATTTGAATTTTCCACCTTCTACTCTTTTTCTCTGTTCTTGCATTTTTAGTAGAGGTCTCGATACCCGGTCTTTTTTCGGCCCGGGTATTCCCTGGCGCCTTGGCCATGCCCGCACATGCGCAATCGGCCCGGGCCGATTATTCGAGCCGTCGAGCCGATTCGGGCCGTCGAGCCGATACGAACCGTCGAGTCTTCGTGGACAAACACGAAGCAGGTAGAGAAGAGAGAGGGAATGGTTTTTGAGCGTTGTGCGTCGCTTTTGGTTTTATGACCATTTGTGTTGTTTTGTTTTTTGTCTATTCGCTTTGTTTTTGTTGTTTGACTGCGTGCGCTTGTAGCTGTTGGTTCTTTGTTTTGTATGAGTTTGATGTGTGTTTTGATGACTCTTCGCAACGCGTGAAATGCGTGCATATGAGAATATGAATCTGCGTAGTTAGCTACATAGATTGATGCGCGCATATTAATAGCGCGTAAATGAGCTCGACGGCTCGAATAATCGGCCCTGGCCGATTGCGCCGCCCGGGCATTGCGCACATTGCGCATGTGCGGGCAAGGTCCGGGCGCCCGCGCCGTAAATACCGGGCGCCCGGGCCAACGAGCATGTGCGGGCAGAAATCGAGACCTCTAATTTTTAGCACATATTTGAACGTTGTTCTCTGTCTACTTTTATGTATTGTCCGACCGTCACCGCGTTTTCTCTGCTCCGAATTTTCCACTTGGCATTGTATTTGTTTTGGTTTGTGTATATTCCTCCTACTCCTCCTCTATCTCATTACTCATTTTCTTCGCTACCCATTGTCCACTCTTTCTCTTTTGCCTTGACAAATTATGAAAAAGTGGAAGGCTTTAAGAAGGCGGATAAATCGTAGTCAACAGATGACGGCGAAAGGGAAAGGAAGCCGATGATTCGAGTTGAAATTTTAACAATTAAAGCGCGTCGAAAGCGATGAAACAGTAATTGTGGCTCTGTCTGTTGGGTATTGTCGAAATGTCAGATGAAATTAAACAAAGAGACGCAGACATGGCATTACATAAGCCATAAGTGACCGATAGCAAATGTCAGTGAGTGGTTAAACAGCAGTCGTTATTATTTTTGCTGTCATAATTTATGTCGCCTTTGTTATTGCAAAAATTATGCCATGAACACAGAAAATAATCACACATTCGAATGTTAAAAACTTGAGAGAAGTACTATATAATTTAAAATAACACAAAAATTAATAAACCAAATTAAAAAAAAATAATTAGATGAATCTTAAAATCTTCCTTCCTTCCTCTAATAAAATTCTTTCAATCTTCCCCTTCAAATATATCACAATGATAAGGCGATAATTTTTTTTTTTTTTTTTTTTTTTTTGATTCAATAGCTCTTGTAAAAGTTTCTTCTGTTAAGAAAGTCGTCATTGTTGATGTTGTTTTTGCTATCTTCGATCGAAGTCAATTGATTTAGATTAAAATCAAATTATATAAAAGTAAAATTAACAGTTCAATATAAATATCCAATAAAAATTTAAAATAAAAATAAATTTATATTAAAATCAACTTATATTAAAGTACAATTAACAGTTCATATAATCAACAGTTCGCAAAAGTGATAGAGATAGACATAAAGCATAGAAGTGAGAAAGATCAGTGAAAGAGAGAAATAATCGAATCTACTTAGACAGTGAAGAGTAAAAATAGATGATGGAGAGGAAGAAAGTAAACGAAATGAGGTCTGTAGAAGCGAAAGATGAAACAGATGCTAATAACGATGATGAAGAGGTGCAGTGATTCTCACATATACACAGATTTATAGAGATTTTCATGTATTCACACCAGCCGTCACAACAGAAACAGCTGGAGATGAAAATAGAGCAAAACTCGTGAATTGGAAGACATTAAAAATTACAGCGGTATATGAAGCACATGGCGGGAGTTTAATGGCAACAATAGCTATGGCGAGAACGATGACGACTAGGATGACGACAACAACTTTGACATGATGACGGCATCTTTCAGATGTTGCAGCAGTTGTTGAATGCAAACGAGTTTTGCAAGAGAGCCAAAGAAGGAGACAGAGAGAGAGAAAAAGTGAGAATGAGGGACTGTGAGGAAAGGGAGAGCAAAATCTGTGTATATAAAGTTATTTTGTTATTTCGTTTTTCAAGTCTTGGTTGTTGTTAGAAAAACGTCGAAGATCGATTAGTTAATAAACTTCAGGCCACTGGGGCAGTCGTTGTATTTTCTTCTCCTTCCTTCCTCCACTTCTTGCCGCTGTTTATGGTCTTGCCTTACTTTCTGCATATTGACAGGCCTGATTTACAACAGAACCAGTTTTATCATCGGCTTCAACTATTGATCGAGTGAATTTTCTTTTGTTTTCATATTTTTTTAAACAAAAATTCATTGATTATTTTTCTCGACTTTACTAAATTACGCCTATGTTTGGTTTTATTTCCAGACGATAGTTTTTACATACTCACTAAACATTTTATATTTTTCAATCTATGCAAATATTTCGTATTTACTGCTTTTAACTCAATTTTTTGATCAAAATGTGTATTTTTCGAATAAAAACATCGAGCAAATAAAATAAAATAAAATATGTTTCCGAGTTATCTTTTGATTGAAATTCTAAATATATTGTTCTCTAAATTGATAAATATAAGTGCATTCATTTGTTTTACGTTTCAGTTTGCTTTTTTGACAGATGTCAATATTACTTTTTTAATTAAGTTGAATTCTTTTTTATGGTATTTCTCATAGTTCTGTGAATGTTCTGACAGCTGCAAAAATAGCTATAACTTCTTTCTGTGGTTTTTCAATCCCATATAAAGCAAAAGGTTTATATGGGATATCTGGTAAACTATGGTATATATCGAGATGAAATTTTGTGTGTACCAGTTTACATGCTAAAAATTGACAAGCTACAGCTCAGCTCAAAAGCTACTGGATATGGTAAACCATATAGACAGTTATTAGATTAAATATTGCTACTAAGAGTTCCCAAGAATCAAATGGAAAATATCTCTTATAGGACACGAGCACCTTCCATACAAAATCGTAGATCTACAACAAATCCAACTACTTTATGGATGTTATTAGTTGATGAAAGGTGGGAGTGAATGCAAGAAGAAAGAGACCACATCCAACTGAACCTCAATGGACGCCCATAAAAAAATGATTATATCCTTTCAATATAAACGTAATGAGCAGGTGACGATTGAGAGAATACAATTTCCAATTGTACCTGCTGAAGGGATCAGAATCCACAAAAGTCAGGGAGCTATATATTTCCAAATGGCTGTTCATCTTTCAAGTGGAGTCGCGCGGCACTATATGTTGCTTATAGTAGCGCAGTAAGTACTTCTGGACTTTATATTGTTGAAAATTTCTACCCTCCCAATTCTGTTGTTGAATCAGATTTTGTCTGCATTGAAATGAACATCTAAAATAGGAAAAGCAACTAAAGGCACATTATGATTTTATGGCACACAAAAAATCATCGATTCAATTATTCTTCCATAAATTGCAGAGCTTTAATGCGCACTTTCAAGATATTAGCAATGGCACACTGCTGCAAACACCAGAACTACTTCGTTTTGTAGAAACATGGGCCCCTATAAGATTCCTAACTTCACTCTTATTCATAGATTAGACAATCGACACAAAAAAGGGTATAATCGTGTTTGGAATACAAATATAGCTTCAAATATATAATTTCTCTTTGAAAGAGGCCACAGTTGTGAAAATCGCACGATGGAGTTAATAGCATTGAAGTGTAATGATGCATTTTCACTAATTATTGATAGAAATTCACTGTTTTTCCTTTAATAAACGGATAAACGTATGCAGGGTGTAGGGTATGTAAACTTCGGCCTGGCCGAAGTTAATAGATTTTGCCTGGGTGGACCAGGCAAACCGGGGGAGCGAAGCGACGAAGCGATTTAATCATATTTTAAAAGTTCTATAGTATAACCCTCATACCCTGAAAAATATCATACTTTGTGACCAATATTGTTCTTGGTTATTTGCTTTGTTGTAATGCCCTACCGCAAAATAAACACATGATGGTTAATGACCCCGAAAACTTTACATGCTTTATTTTGGATCTTATATTTCTTACTCCTCTTCATGAGTTGCTATTTCATATAACTCTCATTATATATTTTGATTCTTTTTATAGTTTTGTTTTCGGTTTTTGTTTGGTTTTTCTTGAGATATATAATTTGTTTTTTCTAGTTTTATTCTTCTTTACATTTTTTTTTTAAATTTAATTTCGTGGTTTTATTTGCGCTGCTGTTTCATATCAAATTATAATGTTTTTAAAAGTTAATCTTCGCATACTGAGTTCTTGATGCGCTGTTTTATTGCAGTCTTTGAAGTTACGACCTGGGCCTCGGTGGTGTTGTGGTCTCGGGGAACCTTTCTCGTGAGGCAAACTGTGCGTGGATTCAAGATCGTTTTTAACACTAGAAAGACCGACACATTGTATATACCTAGATAGCCCGGAAGCAGTCAAAATGACTGCCTTGTAAAAGAATAACTAATGTATAAAGAAATTGGTTAAATATTGTTTTCTTATATTTTTCATATTATTAACACTTTATTCGACATTTCTTTCATAAATTTTGAGCGAAAAATATATACAATAATCACCCTATTAGAACATGTATCACTACCTAAAGATTCGAATAACAAGTAAAAGTTTCACTTATTGAGTAACAGCAACTCATCAAGTATCGACAATTTATCACATATTTACGAGTTATTATGTGACGGCAATCGAAAAAAGTAATGAAAACTATTGTTTCAATATCGAGACGAACTGATCATATAAGAAATGTACTAAATTTAATAATAAGAGTCATTTTATTACTTGAAATGTCTCAAGCAGTCAAAATGACTGCTTTCGGGCTATCTAGGTATACCACATACGTATATACCAGAAATGAAGGAGGGGGAAGTTAAATACTAATTTAATAAATGCATTTATATGTCGTAAAAAAAGTCACAAAGTTTTAAGAATGTGTGACATTATATACATACTTTTTTTTCTAATTGAAATTAAAAAGCAGTCAAAATGACTTGCTTGGGCAATCTAGTGTTAATTATGAGAGCGTGAGCTAAGAGACATTTTTTTGGTGATGTTATAAATAGAAATTTTTTATCTTTCATCAGTTCTGTGTTTTTTCCTATGATGTTGTTTTCAGTATGGTTTCCAACACTGCATACATCCACCTTCAACGATATTTTGGATGGTTTAACAAGCAGGATCGCCAATGTAGTTTAATAAATACAACACGACTGACTTCTACAATTATTTTATTAGAACTAAAAACTTTTATAGAAAATTTTTGATTTTAAAAAACATGAAGATATAAACATAATATATAAATTTAAACAAGTAAACACACAAACAGTTGAACACTACAGTTTTATGATTTCTTGAATTTGTTTAATTTGAATTGAAATTTGAAAGTTGAATTTATTGAAGTAGTTAATTTTTTTTTTCTTACAAATTTTATTTTTTTTACTATAATTTTATTTTCTCAAGATTGGCTTCAGCTAATTTTTTCCTAAATTTCTCAAAATATTTCTTCATATTTTCATTGGATATTTAAATATTTGTTATATGTCACCCTTCCTCCCTTCGACCTCATTGAATTTGAATTTTCCACCTTCTACTCTTTTTCTCTGTTCTTGCATTTTTAGTAGAGGTCTCGATACCCGGGCTTTTTTCGGCCCGGGTATTCCCTGGCGCTTTGGCCATGCCCGCACATGCGCAATCGGCCCGGGCCGATTATTCGAGCCGTCGAGCCGATTCGGGCCGTCGAGCCGATACGAACCGTCGAGTCTTCGGGGACAAACACGATGCAGGTAGAGAAGAGAGAGGGAATGGTTTTTGAGCGTTGTGCGTCGCTTTTGGTTTTATGACCATTTGTGTTGTTTTGTTTTTTGTCTATTCGCTTTGTTTTTGTTGTTTGACTGCGTGCGCTTGTAGCTGTTGGTTCTTTGTTTTGTATGAGTTTGATGTGTGTTTTGATGACTCTTCGCAACGCGTGAAATGCGTGCATATGAGAATATGAATCTGCGTAGTTAGCTACATAGATTGATGCGCGCATATTAATAGCGCGTAAATGAGCTCGACGGCTCGAATAATCGGCCCTGGCCGATTGCGCCGCCCGGGCATTGCGCACATTGCGCATGTGCGGGCAAGGTCCGGGCGCCCGCGCCGTAAATACCGGGCGCCCGGGCCAACGAGCATGTGCGGGCAGAAATCGAGACCTCTAATTTTTAGCACATATTTGAACGTTGTTCTCTGTCTACTTTTATGTATTGTCCGACCGTCACCGCGTTTTCTCTGCTCCGAATTTTCCACTTGGCATTGTATTTGTTTTGGTTTGTGTATATTCCTCCTACTCCTCCTCTATCTCATTACTCATTTTCTTCGCTACCCATTGTCCACTCTTTCTCTTTTGCCTTGACAAATTATGAAAAAGTGGAAGGCTTTAAGAAGGCGGATAAATCGTAGTCAACAGATGACGGCGAAAGGGAAAGGAAGCCGATGATTCGAGTTGAAATTTTAACAATTAAAGCGCGTCGAAAGCGATGAAACAGTAATTGTGGCTCTGTCTGTTGGGTATTGTCGAAATGTCAGATGAAATTAAACAAAGAGACGCAGACATGGCATTACATAAGCCATAAGTGACCGATAGCAAATGTCAGTGAGTGGTTAAACAGCAGTCGTTATTATTTTTGCTGTCATAATTTATGTCGCCTTTGTTATTGCAAAATTATGCCATGAACACAGAAAATAATCACACATTCGAATGTTAAAAACTTGAGAGAAGTACTATATAATTTAAAATAACACAAAAATTAATAAACCAAATTAAAAAAAAATAATTAGATGAATCTTAAAATCTTCCTTCCTTCCTCTAATAAAATTCTTTCAATCTTCCCCTTCAAATATATCACAATGATAAGGCGATAATTTTTTTTTTTTTTTTTTTTTTTTTTGATTCAATAGCTCTTGTAAAAGTTTCTTCTGTTAAGAAAGTCGTCATTGTTGATGTTGTTTTTGCTATCTTCGATCGAAGTCAATTGATTTAGATTAAAATCAAATTATATAAAAGTAAAATTAACAGTTCAATATAAATATCCAATAAAAATTTAAAATAAAAATAAATTTATATTAAAATCAACTTATATTAAAGTACAATTAACAGTTCATATAATCAACAGTTCGCAAAAGTGATAGAGATAGACATAAAGCATAGAAGTGAGAAAGATCAGTGAAAGAGAGAAATAATCGAATCTACTTAGACAGTGAAGAGTAAAAATAGATGATGGAGAGGAAGAAAGTAAACGAAATGAGGTCTGTAGAAGCGAAAGATGAAACAGATGCTAATAACGATGATGAAGAGGTGCAGTGATTCTCACATATACATAGATTTATAGAGATTTTCATGTATTCACACCAGCCGTCACAACAGAAACAGCTGGAGATGAAAATAGAGCAAAACTCGTGAATTGGAAGACATTAAAAATTACAGCGGTATATGAAGCACATGGCGGGAGTTTAATGGCAACAATAGCTATGGCGAGAACGATGACGACTAGGATGACGACAACAACTTTGACATGATGACGGCATCTTTCAGATGTTGCAGCAGTTGTTGAATGCAAACGAGTTTTGCAAGAGAGCCAAAGAAGGAGACAGAGAGAGAGAAAAAGTGAGAATGAGGGACTGTGAGGAAAGGGAGAGCAAAATCTGTGTATATAAAGTTATTTTGTTATTTCGTTTTTCAAGTCTTGGTTGTTGTTAGAAAAACGTCGAAGATCGATTAGTTAATAAACTTCAGGCCACTGGGGCAGTCGTTGTATTTTCTTCTCCTTCCTTCCTCCACTTCTTGCCGCTGTTTATGGTCTTGCCTTACTTTCTGCATATTGACAGGCCTGATTTACAACAGAACCAGTTTTATCATCGGCTTCAACTATTGATCGAGTGAATTTTCTTTTGTTTTCATATTTTTTTAAACAAAAATTCATTGATTATTTTTCTCGACTTTACTAAATTACGCCTATGTTTGGTTTTATTTCCAGACGATAGTTTTTACATACTCACTAAACATTTTATATTTTTCAATCTATGCAAATATTTCGTATTTACTGCTTTTAACTCAATTTTTTGATCAAAATGTGTATTTTTCGAATAAAAACATCGAGCAAATAAAATAAAATAAAATATGTTTCCGAGTTATCTTTTGATTGAAATTCTAAATATATTGTTCTCTAAATTGATAAATATAAGTGCATTCATTTGTTTTACGTTTCAGTTTGCTTTTTTGACAGATGTCAATATTACTTTTTTAATTAAGTTGAATTCTTTTTTATGGTATTTCTCATAGTTCTGTGAATGTTCTGACAGCTGCAAAAATAGCTATAACTTCTTTCTGTGGTTTTTCAATCCGCTTCAATAGTTAGTTCTATGACCTCCACCCTCCTACAACTGTCACAATCAGCCTCCTCTCACTTGAGGTTAAAAATTAATTCAATCTATCCGTCGAGCCATCAGGAAAATATTCAATTGAACTGCATCGCCGGCGGCTCTTGGCTGGTTCGGCAATTAGCATCAATGTTGGCTAACATAGGAGTAAAAACTGAATGCAACACATAAATCCAACAACAGGAAAAAATCACTTAAACAACAACTAAAATCATTGTAAGCCGAAAATAGAAATGAAAATAAATTGAGAAAAGAGAAAAAAATCTCAAAATAAAAGCATAAATTTAAAATCACACCAAAAACTAAACTAAAACTAACAATAAAATCATAACAACAACAATAACGATTCTAAGCCCTCTGACTATTGATTTCGGAGAATTTCCTGTAGTCTGGGAGAGAACAAAATATAGGTAGAAGGAGTAGAACAGTGAGAGAAAGGGATAGATAGAGCGAAACAACTACGAATAGAAGCCAGATTTACTATAAATGTTGCTGCTGCAAGCGGATCAGCAGCAACTGGTAGTAGTAAAAATAATAGCAAGTAGTTGTTGAAACAAAAACAATATAAACTGGTTCTTTCAAGAAAAACAAAACAAACCAAAATCAGCTACAAGTAGCAACAATAATATGAGCATTGAGATCATGATTGCGATGATGATTGCAATGATCTTGCCTATGATGATGATTATGATGTTGTCTTTAAAATAATATCTATTTCATTAACTAAAAATATTACTCAAAAATCCAAAATAAAAAATTATTCAATTCTTTCAAATATAATAAAAAATAAATAAAGTAAAATATAAATATGAAAATAATTCAATTAAAAGCACATTTACCTAAGATTATGGGAACTGTGCTACGATAACGAAACAAAGTTTGTGTATGAAGACTTTACATCCAGAACTATGCATGGAGTAAGGTAAACCAGACAGAAAGAAGAAGTTGTAAGTAGAAAAGTCTAAAGAAGAAGAAAACTTGTTGAAGGCAGAATAAGAAAAAAAAAAATCACACGGCGTTGCAATGACAACATGTGGCAACGCTTGGTGAACGCAATTAGTGTTAAACGTTGATATGCAACAGTAAAAAAACACAATATCACAAAGTCAGAAACTAAGAAAAACAAAAACAGTAGATTCAACAAACCGTAAAACAAAACACAAAGTACAATAACAATAAGTTATGAAATAACAAGAAATCGCTGTATAAGTAATAACCGTTCCGAGTTGTTGCATCAAAGGTGTTGAGCTTTTGAACTTGAACGTTGTCGGCGTTGCCAACCACCGAGCAGATCCAAACAGTTCCATCGATTGATGGATGATAAGCGAGACAAATCGCAAAAGGGGATGGGGAGAGAAATAAGAGAAGAAAATAAAAGAGGTACATAACGAGATAGAATAAAAAGAGATAAGAGAATTATTAGTAGTTCACTGGATAAAAATATTCTGAGGCAGGTAGAGTAGTTGATGATTGAGGATAAAACGATATTAGAAGATAATACAAAATAATGATGAAAATTAGAAAGAGGGTGATAGAGAGTAGAAAGATGATTAATGGTGAGCAGATCCAACGATGAAGCGTGAATAAGACACGATGATAGAAGCGATGAACTGACGATACAAAGATTTCAAAGTGCTGATGGGGGGATGAGATTTTTACCTTACAAAAGTATAATTTTATTATACTTTAATTTATTTTTGAAGTGTTATAGTTAAGTGTTATAGAAGTGTTATAATAAATTTTCTTCTTAAATTTTTCTTCTAATTTTTTACCGAGCAAACAAAACCATGTAAAATAAAATTTTGCTATATTATTAGGAATACGCCTCCAATGAGAGTAGTAATTTGCTTACTACAGCAAAAGCTAAAAATTGTAACATAAACCATCACAATAATTTGATAAAAACCACTATAATAGATATAACAATATAAAAAGAAAAACTAGCGCACTAGCGGTTTGCCTGGTCCACCCAGGCAAAATCTGTTAACTTCGGCCAGGCCAGGAAGTTTACATACCCTACACCCTGCATACAACGTTTATTAAAGGAAAAACTGTGAATTCTATTGTAAATTTCTATCAATAATTAGTAAAAATGCGTCATTACACTTCCACAACTGTGGTCTCTTTCAAAAAGATATATATATTTGAAGCTATATTCGTTTTCCAAAAACCATTATACCCTTTTTTGCGGAGATTGTCTTTAGATCTATCTATTCTATGAATTAGAGTGAAGTTAGGAATATTATAGTGTTCTGTTTCCACAAAACGAAGTAGTTGGGAGCATTGTGCCATTTGAAAATCTTGGAAGTGCGCATTAAAGCTCTGCAATTTATGGAAGAATAATTGAATCGATGATTTTTTGGATGCCATAAAATCATAATGTGCCTTTAGTTGCTTCTCCGATTTTAGATGTTCATTTCAATGGGGACAAAATCTGATTCAACAAGAGACTTGGGAGGGTTGAAATTTCCAACAATATAAAGGCCAGAAGTAATTGCTGCGCTACTATAAGCAACATATAGTGCCGCGCGACTGATTCCACTTCGAAGATGAACACCCATTTGGAAATATGTAGCTCACTGACTTTTGTGGATTGTGATCCCGTCAGCAGGGATTGTATTCTCTCAATCGTCACCTGCTCATTACGTTTATATTGAAAGGATATAATCATTTTTTTATGGGCGTCAGTTGGATGTGGTCTCTTTCTTATTGCATTCACTCCCACACTTTCATCAGGAAATAACATCCATAAAGTAGTTGGTTGGCTTGTAGATCTACAGTTTTGTATGGAAGGTGCTCGAGATATTTTCCATTTGATTCATGGTAACTCTTAGTAGCAATATTTAATCTAATAACTGTCTATATGGTTTACCATGTACCCAACATTGAGCTGTAGCTTTTGAGCTGAGCTGCAGCTTGTCAGTTGGTCGATCTTTATTGTCTTGTAAACTCGTATCGGTGATACATGATCACACACAAAATTTCATATCGATATATACCATAGTTCACCAGATATCTCATATAAACCTTTTGCTTTATATGGGAGGTGGACGTGTCCGTGGACCGTTTTTGCTCAATATCATTGACAAACAGCGTATACATATAATAGTCATAAATCCAAAATTTGAAGTCTCTAGCTTTTACCGTTTCTTCAAAAAAATCGACTAAATCGACTCAGGAGGTGACGCTGATCAAGAATATATATACTTTTCCATACCTACGACCTCTCCTTTAATGCGTTACAAACGGAAGGACAAAATGAATATACCCTTACCCACAGGGTGTAGGGAATAAAAATAAATAATAATAGGAATCTTCAAATCTTCTTCCTCTATTAAAATTCTTTCCCTTTTTCCCCTTCAAATATATTACAATGACAAGGCGATAATTTCTGGTGTTGTAATAAATTTATTTTTGTTGTTTTTTTTTTTCTTGTAAAAGTTTCTTCTGTTAAAAACATCTTTGAAAGACATTAAGAAAGTCGTCATTGTTCAGGTTATTTTTGCTATCGTTGATCGAAGTCAATTGATTTATATTAAAATCAATTTATATTATAGTAAAATTAAAAGTTCAATATAAATATCTAATAAAAACAAATAAATAAATATAAAATAAAAATAATTTATGAAAATGTATAGAAATAAAAGTTATAGAGATAGACATAAAGCATAGAAGTGAGAAAGATCAGTGAAGGAGAGAAATAATTGAATCTACTTAGACAGAGAAGAGTAAAAATAGATGATGGAGGGAAGAAAGGTAACGAAATGAGGTGGGTAGAAGCGAAAGATGAAACAGATGCTAATAACGATGATGAAGAGGTGCAGTGATTTTCACACACAAACAGACTTATAGAGCTTTTCATGCATTTACACCACCCGCCTCAACAGAAACAGCTGAAATGAAACAAAACCCGTGAAGTGGAAGACTTTAAAAATTAGAGCTGTCTATGGAGCGCATGTCGGAAGTTTAATGGCGCTGACGACAACGATGACGACAATGATGACGACAACGACTTCGACAGTGATGACGGCATCGTTCAAGTTGGTTGCAGCAGTCGTTGAATGCAAACAAGTTTTGCAAGAGAGCCAAAGAAGGCGACATAGAGAGAAACAGAGGGAGATTGTGAGGAAAGGGCTCTCCCAATATCTATGTATATAATTTATCACCATAATTATCCAGTTCTCTTCCTTCTCATACTTCCTTTTTCTTAATTTTTTATAGTTATTGTTTTTATTTTCTTATACTTTCTGTGATTTTTCTTTTTATTATCCATGCTTTTTTTATTCATAGTCTTATTGTTATTCTTTACTTTTTTCTCTCTATCCAGTTTTTTGTTTTTCAGTTTGCAATTAGTTTTCTTATTGTGGGTTATCTTATTGGAAGTCGATTAGTTAATAAACTCCAGGGCACTGGGGCAGTTTACTATTTTTAACTCAATTTTTTTATCAAAATGTGTATTTTGTATAAATAAAATATGTTTCCCATGTTATCTTTTGATTGAAATTCAAAATATATTGTTCTATAAATTGGTAAATTTAAGTGCATTCATTTGTTTTATGTTTCAGTTTGCTTTTTTGACAGATGTCAATTTTTCTTTTTTTAATTAAGTTGAATTCTTTTTTGTGGTTCTGTGAATGTTCTGACAGCTGAAAGCCATAACTCCTTCCTTAATCTGTGGTTTTTGGACTCGTTCCAATTCCTTCACTCATCCACCCATCGACAGCTGTCACAGCCAGATTCCTCTGACTTGGAGTTAATTTATTCTATCTTTCCGTCGAGCCGTCAGGCAAACATTCAATTGAACTGCATCGCCGGTGACTCTTGACAGGTTCGGCAATTAGCAACAATTTTGCCAACCATAAGAGAATAAAACAGTAACAAAAACAACAACAGGAAGAGTTTTGAAATTGCAAAATTTCAGAAAAAATATCGAAAACAATTGTATTTTCGAAAATAGTGACAAAAATAAATATAAAAGCAAAACAAAAAAGAACAAAAGCAAAAATGCAACAAAATGACAACAACAACATCGAAATCAAAATAATAACAGAATTGTATTTCAATGAAGTAAAACGTGTTATTTGAAGAATAACGACGCAAAATGTTAGAACTTTAAGAGGTGTTAAGAGGTTGAATTTCTTGTTTCGATATTCGATAGTGGATGATAGATAGACACACATGAACGCAATATTAAAAATAAATATTAGCTTTAAATAAAATATTTTTTTTCAATTTATCAAAAAATAAATTATTTTAAAGGCTTTCACACCACTCACACACTTTACAAATACAAATATTTATCACTCTCTCACCCAAATCTCTCAACTCCAAATCTCAATTGCTTTTGACTTTATTTCCTTTCTAAGCGTTCACACTAGAACAACCTAAACAAATAAAATAAATTACCCACCCTTTCTCTATTTCTCTCTTCAATCTTCATCGTTCTTAAACTGGTTTTCGTGAAATTAACAACAGGACATCGCAGCACGTTTCATTTCCTTATTTATGTCTCCAGAAAGAACGATTGTTTCACAAACAAACCCCATACAAAAAACACTCACACATTCACTCACGTGAACACATACAGACTAAGCACACAAGACCCACAATGTTCGTTGACTTCACACTGCCAAAGCCATTGGATCAGAGGTTTCTCTGTCTCTTTTCCATGTAATTCTTCTACCTCTAATCCCTTAGTCTTTTTGTTCAACCACCTTTTCTCCCTTTCTCCTCTTGCCCAGTCGTTCTCTCGTCCCCTCTTTTAATCGTTTTCTTGTCTATTCCTTCTCTAATCCTCACATCCTTCGTTTATTTGTTTTCTCATTCCATCATGCAATCGTCCTTCATCTTTCTTATCTCCTCTCGTACTCAGAGTTCATCGTTTTTCCCCTGTCCGAATATTCGTCCTGCTCTCATCCTCATCGGGCCCCAATTTCATACTCGACATTCGCCTCTTGACACCTTCCACGCCTTCGCTTTCCCTTTTACACACCATGCAGTGTCCTATCATGGTTGACGGACCCGATCACAAACTCGACCCAGAGTTGAGGGTGAGAATTCAAGGTTTATGGCTTGTCAGTAGTTTATCTTATTTGCTCCGGTGCAATTTGTTTAGGGTTGTTTTTTTTATTTTATGGGATCAGAAGGGCATGGAGGGTTTCTATACGAAGGACTAAGTGAGGGAATGGAAGAAGAAATGGAAAGAATGGATGAAAAGAAGAAAGAAGGACGAAGAGAAGGTAATCGTTTATAGAATTATAATTTTTGAAGTTCTCTTGTTATAAATATTCAGATTAAAATCATATAAATTTAATGCTTTTAAAAAAGTAAAGAAAATAGTGAACATTTCCGGAATTCAAAAATATTTGAAATTCTTTGCCAATAATTGATTAAAATTTGGGGATTTTGAATTTAATAATTAATAGTTTTCATGCCAAATTGTGGCATACTTCTATGCATCAAACCTTGTATTCAACAGTATAAATTTCTCTCTATCTATCATCAACCTCCTCTCTGTACCCAATGTCTTCCGTTTAAATGCTAAATGTGTGAACATCTCACATTTTATCATTTCTCCATGCAACTTGATGCACGCTGTGCTCGCTTATTGGACGACACAAATCCTAAAAGTATGCAATCTCCTTTTCAATTTAATGCTCCAATGGCTTCATGGCCAGCGGGCGGTCGGTGGGTGATGGCAAATGTGGTTAGAAAACGATTGAAAAAATCTATTGTCTCCTCTCTCTCTCTTTCAAATACCCTTCTCAACCTCGTGCAGCTGATGTTCTGAGAAAAAGGGGTTGTTACTCTCGCTGTCTCTCACTAACAGTCTCCTTTTCGCCTCCTCGACGTTTCTTTGCATTGTTTTAAAATGTAAGCTCTGTTCAATCAAGGATTTGTCTACACAATTGATCCACTCACGCTATCTACAACGAAGAGACAAAAATTAAAAATACCTCTTATAGGATTCTGCAAATCTTTAATTATAATTATAATTAATAAAAATTTATAAAAACCTAATATAATCTTTATGCGTTTTTAAATGAAAATATTTATAATAGAAATGTTGAAGTTCATTCAATTCCTGTCGTCATCACTACCCTAACCCAAACCTTCTAATAAATATGCTAGCCTCCCATAAAGCTTATATAATATCCTTCTAATCGCATAATATATTCTTGTTCTTTTAGTTATAAACATAATCTCGGTTCACTTCGTCGGCTTCATATGCGAGAGAAACCAAAAACCATAAACTTTCGCAGCCACATCATTACTTCATAGGAAAAGGAAATTCGAACGAAGAAAAACTTGTGCGAAGCGATGCATCAACGGAAGAAGCTATTTTAGGTGAGTAATTGACAAAAATGAAAAATGGTTCCATTTTCCGTTTATATGTAGATGTGTATACATGATGTATACACATATTAGTTTTACACACATGTTGGTTTTAGGAGGTTTAGAAGGTGAAATTTACGCTCACCTAAGCATATGAGTAATATTTAATTGCGTTCTAATTGAATTCAAATGATTGATTACAAATTTGGTCTCCTCCTTCTCTCTCTCCACCCTCTAACACATGTCTCTAATTATTCGAAATTTGAAAATTCATTCTCACAAACAATTTTGCAATTTCTCTTCCATCGCGTCGTATGAGTGACTTTAAATAGAAAGTTCAATTTGTTTAATTACTTGGTCCCAAAGGATTCATTAACGAAAACTTTATGCTGAAGAGATAAGAATCGCATAGGAAATCAACATATTAACAGATTTTCATTATTTTCACTTGACTTCTTTGGCATTGAAGTCATCAAATAGTCTTTATTCTTAAATCTCACCATGTCGTTTGAGTAACTTTGAATTCAAATTAATATTGATTTTCTTAATTTCGAGGTCTCAAAAGGATAAATATCAACGATCAGGTGGAGTATTCAATATCCATACTATAAATCCATAAGTTTTTTTTGTTCCCATGTGGGTCGTATGAGTGATTTTAATTTAATTCAATTTAAGTAATTTTCTCTGACGTTTAAAATTGTTTCCAACATCGAGAATTGTTTCATTGCTTTCGGCATTAGGTGAGGTTTTCAATTGTATTCTCTTCTCTTCTCCCCCAAACGCTTTGTAAAATTATCTTTGAAAACAAATTGGTGTCTCGGCCACACACATTGACTCTTTTCTTTTCCTTTTATTTCACAAAAGAAAAAGTTTCTTCGTGCTGCAAGTGGATGGAATGAGGATAATAAGGGTTCATGTTAAAAATGGAGTTGTTGATATTTTCACTGTTGCTCATTTCATTGTTATATACTTTGTAGTTGCTCTTGCTGTTTTTACTCCTGTTAGTTCTATTGCTTTTGCTCTTTTACTGTTCCTGTTGCATTCTGATAGCTTAACAAATGACTAAATTGTTCTCAACGTCAAGCTTCTCTATTGCTGGATTATATTTTTCAAGCTTCTCTTCCATTCCTTCTATCTCTCTTCCTCTTTATCGACCTTCTTTTTCCTCACCACCTCTCTTCCTTTTCATCGCTTATTCTTTTTCTGTATCCCTCTTTATCTTTAAACTTTGGCTAATAAACTACAGCAGACACTCCAAGACAAGAAAAACAATTTACACAAAACTTGTATGAGCAATTATTTAAAATTTTTGTTTTTACAGTTCTCTGGTTGGTCTTGTTGATATTGGTCTTGTTGACCTGAAGTTATAGTTTCTGATTGTTGATTTGTTGCTTGTGTTGTTGACTCTGAGTGATGTTGGTGTTATTGGAAGTTATATTCTACAGTTTATTTATGTAGTTGTTTGTCTTTCTCTTGCCATTTTTTGTAGATCTTGCTGTTGTTAACAGTAGTGGGAATATGCCGATTCAAGAAATGCAGGAGCAGGAGCAAAAGTTGTTGTTGTTGTTGTAATTGTTGTTGTTGTTGTAATTGTTGTTATTGATGATGGTTGTTGTAATTGTTGTTTTTTGTTTTGTTGATGATAATAGTTGTTGTAGTTGTTGATGATGGTTGTTGTATGTTGAAATAAACAAAAAAAATTATTGTTTTTTGTTGTTGTTATTGTTGTCGTCGTTATCATCAGTATTGTTTGTTGTTGTCATCATTGTCATTATCATTATTATTGTTTGTTGTATTTTTGTTTTTTTGTTGTTGTTGTTGTTGTCTTCGTCGTCGTCGTTATCATCAGTATTGTTTGTTGTTATCGTCGTCGTTATTGTATATTGTTTGTTGTTGTCATCATCGTCGTCGTTGTTGTCTGCTATTGGTTTCACTAGAGATATTTGTTGTTGTTTTAAATTACCCTGTTAGTGATAAGTAAATTCAAAAATTTCGTGAATCCAAAGCGCAATGACAGACAGTGGAGACGAAGTAAATCGGACAAACAGATGTCCGCGAATGTCCTAATTGTTCTTTGGATTCACGAACTGAATCGAGACATCGAGAGTTGTAATTGTCCTGCGTTCCAGAAGGATTCTAAAATCTTCGAGAATATTTTTTTCGTAGCGACGAACACTATTTATGTTTTGATTCGCGAATTGTTTTGACTGGAACATAATTTGCCGGCACCAGAGTCTCAGAATTCGCTACAATAATCACACCAAATTTAGAACAAAACAAAACAGAATTCACTGCTGATTGGTGGTGGGAGAAGGCGTAATACATCTCTCCGCTAATAGCTCATTAGTTCCCTATTTAGCTACTGATAACCTTTTGCTCTCAAACAAGTATCGAATCGAAATTGAAAACATGTTTCCATTTGCTTTGTAAAATACAAAAACAATTATAAATATACAAAACAAACAAAACATAAGAATAAAACATATACGCGCCCATTGGCGGTAAGGAATTTCATAATCTGCTTGGTTCCATCGTTACTGATAACTTTCACCCTAGTAGTGAATGAAAATTTTCAAATATTACTAGTGAGCACTAGTCGAATTTAGAATCTCAAAGAGAGAATAGTGCTGTCTTCTAAAAACAAAAATTTTTGAATTTACTTATCTCTAACAAGGTAATTTATAACAACAACAAATATCTCTAGTGAAACCAATAGCAGACAACAACGACGACGATGATGACAACAACAACAAAAAAAAAAATACAACAAACAATAATAATGATAATGACAATGAAGTCAACAACAAACAATACTGATGATAAAGAAGACAACAACAACAAAAACAAAACAACAATAATTTTTTTGTTTATTTCAACATGCAACAACAACGATCATCAACAACAACAACAACCATCATCATCAACAACAACAGCCATCATCAACAAAAACAACAACCATCGTAAAACAACAACAACTACAACAACTACAACAACTACAACAACTACAACAACTACAACTACAACAACAACAGCAACAATTTCAACAACAACAACAACTACAACAATTACTACAACAACAACAACAATTACAACAACAACTTTTGCTCCTGCTCCTGCATTTCTTGAATCGGCATATTCCCACTACTGTTAACTCTGGTCTTGATGCTGATATTTCTGCTTTTGATGTTGTTGTTAGAGTTTTGGTGTTGCTATTGTTCTATTATTATTGCTACTGCTCATATTGTGTCCTACTCTGAAGTTGTTCGTGTTCTTGTTGTTGTAGCCTTATTCTACTTTCATATTGAAGTTAGATGTATAAAGTTCCTTTTTATGAGTTCCCAAGAGCAATGTTAATAATTTAAGCATGCGAAAATCGAGAATACGTCTGAAACTTTTTCTCCCTTTCCTGAATTTTCGTGGTTCACACTATTATTGTTGTTGGTATTATTTAAATTGCATCTGTCGTAGCTGTTAAAATGTTCTCAACTTTTTTGTTGATTCTCCTATCAATAAATTTTCATTAAAATTTTTTGAAAAAAGCTATGAGTGAGACCAAAAATTGAGGGACAAGTTGGATAACTTCATCCTTCCTTCTGCTCACCTACCTCCTGTTCATTTCTGATTTTCCTATCTTTTAGGAATTTAAAAAAACAGTAAGCAAATAAAAAATAAATAAAACCAAAATGCAAACAACATTAATTTAACAACAATAATAGTAATAGAATACATAATAATAACATAATAATAACTTTCTAATAATCAGTTTCTAAAGTTAGAGCATTGAAATTGCGAAGAAAACATTCGAAGAAAATATTAATTTTTCAGTGTCATCGCGAGCCTCGTCTTCGGCCTCGTATGGGAGAAAAGAATATTTTTCTCATGACCTCTCGACGGAAAAATAAAAACACCAACAATAACCAAGGCAGCAAAAAGTATGCTTTACGAGGACAAGAATAGTTTACATACCCTACACCCTGCATACGTTTATCAGTTTATTAAAGGAAAAACAGTGAATTTCTATCAATAATTAGTGAAAATGCATAATTACACTTCAATGATATTAACTCCATCGTGAGATTTTCAGAACTGTGATCTCTTTCAAAGATAAATTATATATTTGAAGCTATATTCGTATTCCAAACACGATTATACCCTTTTTTGTGTCGATTGTCTAATCTATGAATAAGAGTGAAGTTGGATTTCTTGTAGATCTACGATTTTGTATGGAAGGTGCTCGTGTCATATAAGAGATCTTTTCCATGTGATTCTTGGGAACTCTTAGTAGCAATATTTAATCTAATAACTGTCTATATGGTTTACCATATCCAGTAGCTTTTGAGCTGAGCTGTAGCCTGTCAATTTTTAGCATGTAAACTGGTACACACAAAATTTCATCTCGATATATACCATAGTTCACCAGATATCCCATATAAACCTTTTGCTTTATATGGGAGGTGGGCGTGTCCGATGGGCGATGTTTTCCATTTTTGCCTTTTAAACTCGTATAAGTGGAACATGATCACACACAAAATTTCATCTCGATATATACCATAGTTCACCAGATATCCCATATAAACTTTTTGCTTTATATGGGAGGTGGGCGTGTCCGTTTATCGATTACGCCCATTTTTACATACAAGTAGCTTATTAATATAGAAATACTAAATCCAAAATTTCAAGTCAGTATCTCTTACCGTTTCTTCACAAAATCTATTTCTACAGACAGACACACAGACAGACAGACAGACGGACAGACAGACGGACAGACAGACAGACGGACATAGCTAAATCGATTCAGGAGGTGACGCTGATCAATATATAGAATATATATACTTTTCTATACCTACGACCTCTCCTTTAATGCGTTACAAACGGAAGGACAAAATGAATATACCCTTACCCATAGGGTGTAGGGTATAAAAACGACGAACCTCAATGGCACCAAACAACGACTTGTTGAGTTTTTTCCACCACTTTTTCCACTTTTCTTTTCGTCTTTCATTTTGTTTTTTTTGTCGTAGGCCTTGGTTGAAGGATACGAGGCTTCGTCGGAATTCGAAGAATGCGCAAGTGAAATAGATTGAGCAAATAAAAGGTGGATGAAATGGGGAGAGAAACTGTTTATAAGCCTTCATAAGTGGCAGCAAAAGCTACCTAAGGCTCACACACACAAACTCACACAGAAACAGACACAAGTAGCGATAAAAGAATCCTTCTCACAAGACGTCCGCCACATGCAATTCAAAGTTTCTCTTAGCTTGTCTATGAATGTAGCTGTGTGTGTTCGTATGGGTACATTGAAATGTGTGTGTGTGTTCGGGTTTCATTGCTAGAGTCTTTGGCATTTTTTTTTTGCTTTCCCATGATTTCTAAGCGTAATGATTACTAATTTCTTCAATCCACTGTACCAGAGTATTTTGATACCCATTTAACGTATTCTCCAAAATCTCCACGCATCCATACGAATTTTTACTAATTAGAGGTTCTCATTATATAAATAAAGTTCCAGAAAATTACAAAAAAAAAATTAATTAAAAAAATTAAAAAATTCAATAGAAGAAAAAAATAAATGCATACAAAACAATAAAAATATATACGAAAATAAAAATGTACACAACACCAAAAACCAAAAACTTTCACATAATAACAGTATAATGGAATAATAATGAAAACCAAGCCAACTTTACCGAAATTTCATTGGAATTTTTCCCCAAGAGTTGTTCCTCCTATGTAATGTAAACAAACAAATTCCAAGCAATTACTTTGGGTTATTTCCATTGCGGTCGAATTCCATGCGAAAGAAGATACCAAATTTGGTGAGCAAAAGAGAAATAGAGAAAATAATTCGTGGGCAGACTAAGGTTTGAGGAATTGCATAAGCGAAGGAGAAAAACAATGAATACCACAAGAAATAAGACAAGAAAATCAAAAACATAGGGCTGAAAATAAACAGAAATCAAGATAGAAAAGAAATATTGACTTACACAAATATTTAAATTTATTAAAGATCTTTTTGTCTGGATGGTTTATTCGGCCCAAGCAGCAGAAGAACCGACATCGCCTGTGGTTAACTTGAGGATGCGAATGTGTGGTTGGTGTTGAAAATTGTGGGAATCTTTTGGCCACAAATAATGAAGGAGGTAGAGAGTTGGTATTGAAATACATAAACCAAGGAGTGATAGAATGATGGGAATGAAGGAGAAGATGAGAGCAATGGAGACGAAATGTGTTGAGATTTCAAGGATTTTGAAGATGTCGACTTTAACGATGATGACGATAGCGATGACACGATAAAAGTGACATAATTGTTCGCAACTCGTAAATCACTCCGTCTGAGAATCTGACACAATATTAGAATGAATATAATTTATTAGCACAGACCACCAAGGTCATAACAACAAAAAAACTGAACAATAACAATCCTCAACAATAACAGAAACCTAAAGAATAAATAAAAGTCCAACAATAGCAATGAGTTAGATCCATGATGTCGAAAAAAAAAATAATAGACAAAATATATATAATAGAAAAAAATTAACCGAATTGCAAAAAGAAGATATCAAAGATCTGATCATGACATCATTCAATGAATTAATTAAAAACATTCAGTGGTTCATTCGTTCGTTCGTTCGTTCGGTTCGTTCGCCTTTTCGCCATTTAATTGGCTGACAAAATATTGTTATTTTCGAAAAAAGACAAAAAATAAAAACGTAAACTGAAATTCAATATCAATTAAACATTCGTTCGCTCCAGGGCAATTGTTGCTAATTTTAAATTCATTCGATATTTTCGTTTGCGTTTTTCAGGTCACATTTCGGAAGTATTTTTCCTTTTCTTTGATATTTGTTGATTGCCAAAAGGTTTTGCTTTCATTGACGAAATAAATTACCAAAATTGTCTTAAATTTAAAAATAAATTAATAAAAATTTAAACAAAAACTTTTAAATCAAAATAACAACTACTGGAGATTTTTTTAATATGCTATGCAATAATTCGGAATTCAGTAGAAATTCGTGTGAATTTTTAATTAAAAGTGTTTTCCAAAAAAGTTTGCTTAATTCAGTCCGCTAATTTATGGCGTTCACGGAAATTTTCACGGCCCGAAATTTCTATCAACTAAATCCAATTTACGTTTATCATGCCCACCTCCTCCTGATTCAGCTAGCTTTAGGACACTCTATCTCGCTCTCTGGCTGATTTTCCATTTCAGTCTCCTTTATCCATCCTCCTCATGGACGCACTCACTCTCTATCTCTCGCTCTTTCTCTCTATTTATCCCCCTTGTTTTAATTCTCTCTTGCTGTCTGCTGGCTTCAAATAAATTAAATTAGAACTGCATTCATGGATCCTCGAGCATTTCGTCCAACAGACGACTATGGGCAGCAGTAACTTTTCCTCTATTCCTCTCACCCATCCCACTCACTAAGCCTCTGGATATCGACACGCGTGCTGGTTACCGCATGCAACGCCAGAGGACGTTCTGCATCAGACATGAGCTGCCTGCTAATTTGTGGTCATTCGGATGACATCCTCAAGGACCAGAGACCGAAGGCCATCGACGTCATTCAGAGCCAGGGTCGGAGATGGACAGTCTCACGGACAGATAGACAGACATAAACTCCAACAATGAACACCGGGGCAATAAAACTGCCAGCACCAACAAGAACTTTGACGAATTTTATTGTATTTTATTTCAATCTTTTTTCGCACTTTTAGAATTTAATTGAATTCTATTTTTATTACATACTCTTAATTACAATTTATTCTTTACTTCTCACTCAATTAATATTTAAATTATATTTTAGTGCTTTTCGCTAATTTTGAATTCAATTTATATATTTGAGTGCTTAATATTTCGCTCATATTAAATTAATGCTAATGTGCCTTTATGAATTCTATTATTATTGCAAATTTTAATATTACTTTTTCAGTTTATTTAAATATTTCTTTTTATTTATTTAATAAAAAATACATTATTATAACTTGTTACTACAAATTCATTAGAATGTATTTCCTTCCCAATTTATAAATCATTTTAGTCTTTTTGCAATTTTTATAGCATTCAATTTTAACTCTCATTTTCGTTGCTCGCCTGGCGCCAATTTGTCGGTCAAAGTCTCCGATTGTCGCTGACGTGATTTTATATAATTTATTCAAAGAACTATAGTTTGTTTTGACTTTGTCCGGTCCGGCAATGTGAAAAGTTCGTGAATCAGATGAAATCAAACGGAAGCGAAACCGAAAGTTTAGAGTTTTATGCAAATTTTATGAAACATCTCTATTATTGTTGGTGGTGAAATTGTTGTTGATATTGTTGTTCTATTGTTGATATATGTTTTATTGCTCTATTCCCTTTATTTCGCTCACCTTTTTTGTTGTTCTTACTATGAAGTTATTACCATTGTTCTCATTGTGGTCGAAGTAGGTTTGGTTCACTGATTTTCTAATGAGGTAATGACTTCATTCTCAGCAATCGGTGGATTCTAATATTTATAATTAAATCTCGAAAGAAAATGAAAATGTGTGCAACACAATAGGTGAAGTAGCGGAAGGCAAATTGTATGATGAACTCTCATAATATTAATATTAATTATAATGATGTCCTTTTCCACACCTCGCCTGGGGACGTGTGTAAATTATGTCAGCGTTCTTTTCACCTTTTTCAGTTCGAACACTCTAAATATCCATTAAGGTAATTGACAAATAGAGCGACAGCTTTTGGCATAATTCGATTAATTTCCATATTCAGTGCGATGGACAAATACAAATCGAAGGACAGTGGGTATCGTAATATCGTTATTTTTGAATCTGTCACTCTCTCACTCTTTCTCTCAATCGGATTTTTTCTCCTGGTCTAAAACTCAATTAGCAAACAAATTAAGAAATAAAATTAATTTCAACCGAAGGATATTGAATCGAATCGAGACCAGGTGACCGTTAATTTAGTTAAATTAGTATGATAATCATTAAATAGGGTGCAAAAACAACAACAACGAATACAAAAACAACAACACCACCAAGGACATCAACATATAGTTTAATGTACAGCCGATTGTCGATTACCAAATTATTGCAAATACGATGTGGGTTCTATATTTGGAGTCGTATGTACATGGTAACCAATTGTAGCTTTAATAAGTGTCAAGTGTAATAGCAACAACCGAAATACAAACAACAACCACAAACAAAATTCTTTGACTATTAACATTAATGGCAAAATCATCAACAATACTCAAAAGATTGGGTTTTGGTTTGGTTTTGAAGAGGTTGTGTTTGGTACCAAATGCAAAACAAGGAAGGGGAAAAGGAAACTCACACACTCATACATAGATAGCACACCCCACAACTGCATACTCCCTCACTCATGGAAGAAGATAGGGATTAGGGCTCTCGATTTCTACCCGGGTAGCTAGCATTACCCGGGTACCCGGGTACCCGGACGCCCGGATACCCGGGTAATACCCGGGTATGGCATTACCCGGGTAATAGCAATACCCGGGTAATAGCCAATACCCGGGTAATAGCTAATACCCGGGTAATGTTACCCGGCCTTTCATTACCCGGGTAGCAGGCAAAGGCCGATATAAGCCTTTCGAAGCGAAACGACGCACATCGTTCGGCCTTTCAAGCGACGGAGCAGGTAGCGGGGGTTGGTTTTGAAGCAGAGTGCGTCGATTGTTGATGTTGTTGTTTTTTGTTCGTTTTTTGTTTTGATGACCATTTGATGCGTTGTGTGTTTGCCTTCGCGCATCTTCGTGTGTTTGATGCGAAAAGATGCATAGGTTTTGAAGCAGAGTGCGTCGATTGATGTTGTTGATGTTGTTGTTTTTTGTTTGTTTTGATGACCCTTCGATATGTTATGCTTTGCATGAAATGCCTTACATATAAATATTAGAATCTGCGCATTTGGCTACGTAGACTAATACGCGCATTTGAAGTGCGTGTGTATGAATGTGTAGGAATTAATTTGTCAATCTGCAAATGATTAATGCAATGAACATATTGATATTTAATATATATATATATATATATATATATTTTTTTTTTTTAAATTAAAAAACAAATTTATAAAAAAAGTTTATAACATTGTTTTTTTATAAAAATGTTCCTTTAGAAAATACAGTAGAATTCATTTATAGCGACCTCGGTTATAACAACCATCCGTTTATAACGTCGGATTTTCAAAGCAAGTTTGGTTCTTAATAGTTTGTACATGCGCACACTTATTTGGATACAACGACGTTCGGTTATAACGACGTATAATTTCGGTCCCTTGGCGGTCGCTATAACCGAATTCTACTGTAGTTTTATAAAAATTAAAAAAAAATATATTTTTATATATTTTTATAAATTGGATTTTAATTCATATTTTTTTAAATGTTTTACAATTTATTATAAATTCATTATTAAAATATTTTATAAAGAAATTATATTAAACAAATATCGATTTCTTCTTTACATTAATCATTGCGAAATTAATTCCTACACATTCTAATATTATATGTAAGGCATTTCATGCAAAGCATAACATATCGAAGGGTCATCAAAACAAACAAAAACAACAACATCAACAACATCAATCGACGCACTCTGCTTCAAAACCTATGCATCTTTTCGCATCAAACACACGAAGATGCGCGAAGGCAAACACACAACGCATCAAATGGTCATCAAAACAAAAAACGAACAAAAAACAACAACATCAACAATCGACGCACTCTGCTTCAAAACCAACCCCCGCTACCTGCTCCGTCGCTTGAAAGGCCGAACGATGTGCGTCGTTTCGCTTCGAAAGGCTTATATCGGCCTTTGCCTGCTACCCGGGTAATGAAAGGCCGGGTAACATTACCCGGGTATTAGCTATTACCCGGGTATTGGCTATTACCCGGGTATTGCTATTACCCGGGTATTGGCTATTACCCGGGTATTGGCTATTACCCGGGTATTGCTATTACCCGGGTAATGCCATACCCGGGTATTACCCGGGTATTCGAGTAACCCGGGTAACCCGGGTTACTCGATACCCGGGTAATCGAGACCTCTGATAGGGATGGAAGAAGATAGATGGGGAAAACGAATGGGAAAATTCCAAGCGATGTTGCAATTAAGGTCCGTCTGTGTCAAATTTGTGCATAGCCGAAAGATAAATCGTAAGAGCCTTTTACTACCATCACTCTGTCTCCTCCACTCTTACTTTCTATCTCGTTCTCTATCTTCGTCTCTTCACTTTTCCCAAGCACTTCACCCGATCTCTAAGACCTCCGCAATAAATTTTTAACTGTCGTCTCTCCCTGAATTGTAAGCCCACAGAGATCGGAAAACGAAATCCAAGCAATAAAATCCCTTTATATTTTTCTATGAAACACTTATATTCTTCTCTCATTTATCTCTCCTCTGTCTTCTCTATCTAGATTTATCTATATATATATATATATATATATATAATAATTTACGTAAATTCTCGAAACTTAGGACAGGTGTTGCCTTTGTCCTAGATCCGAGGGAGTTGACTTCTATCTCTTTCACTCCTCCTACTCTGTCCTCCCTTTTCAATTGATATCCATAAAGGACATGGACTTTGAGATCACGCCTCTGTTTTTCATGTCTTCGTTTTATTGAACTCATATGTGTTACGGAGAGAAAAAGAGACGGTCAGTAAAGTGAGAAACGTGCGAAAAATATTAAAAGGATGGGGAGAAATTATTGATTTCAATTGTTGCATCTATATAGTTGTTGCATATAGAATAGTTGTTATACCAACTGCTATGGGATAATTATTGCATTTTGAAAAATAAATAATAAAGCTTTTGATAGATTACATAGATTTATGATAAATATTTCACTTGTTTCACTTTTAGTATCTGAAATCTTTCATTAACGGCCTGATTCTGGCCAATAGGTAACAAGCCACAATACTAACAATATCGGTGTTTGCTCTCGATATTATTACTTTTGAAACTATTCGTATTCTGAAGCCTACAAACCGTAATAAAACCGATCAAAAATTGTTTCCTCACTGAGAGGAGGTAATAAGCGAGTAACGACCACTTTTCTATTATTGTTTTTCGACTTGCTCACTTTAAAATCACTCAAAATTACACAATTTGCTTCATATGACCATATGATGTTGTTTTTAATAGTCAGAGTCACTTTAATGGCCAATATATTGATGATGGCACTCGGAAGAATTCTATGCCACTCACATTAACTTCATAAACATTTCAAAATACATTCGAATGTCATTATTTCTGTCATATTTTCTCAAATTAAATTTATTTGCTCCAGCTTTCTGACATTTGTCTCAAAATTCTCCCGAATTTGATTTATTTTTGACAGTTTTTACTCAATATTTTTTATTCCCCATGAGGTGAACTTTTCCTTGTTACGATTTTATCAGAATACGAATTCAAAATTCTCGAAACAAAACGAAACAAAAGGAAACAGCATTTCGGTAATAAGTTTTCTTGTTACCTATTGTTACCTATTCGCCAGAATCAGGTCGTAAAAGTCTTTAGCTTGTTTTGTATAAATAATAAATTCACAATATTCTCCAAATTCCTTGCCTACATCTACATCTTCTATTATTATGTTACGTCTAATCTGATGAGTATAAATGTAAGGGAAGAAAGACAGAGAACAAAATAAGAGAGTGAGAAAAACTAGAGCAAAAATAAAACCTAACATGAAATTCCAACCAGAAGCCATAGGAATTCCGTAGAAAAGAGAAGAGAGAAGAGAAAGAGAGGAAACAGGAGGCAAGATCAAGTATTCAAAGTATTTAAGTATTCACGATTAAATGCTGGTAATTGAATTAAATTGGATTCAGATGGAGTTTAAATGAAGTTAAATCAGTTGAATACGTTTGGTTTTTTTCAATTCTATGGTATGTGCTACGTCCATCTCTTTTACTCTTGTTTCGCTGAATGAACATCATGCCATGTTGATATTAAAAGTAGAAAACAATATAAAGTTTAATGTGTGTTTTTTGTTACCAATTATGAGAATACTTTTTTCATTTTTTGTTACATTGAGCACATGGAAAAGCTTTCACATCGTCCTTCCTTTAATCTTGCATTTATTATTCTATACTTTTATGCGATTGCAAAACCAGCTTCCGAAGAGATCTTTTGTTTCATTCACAACAATTTTACTCTCTCTTGATGATATAGCTTTTGTTTTTTATTACCACAACCAGCAAGCATTCCGGTCAAATGTCAGAGAATGGAAATGAAAATAGAAAATTTCATATACATACAATTATGGATGGATTATGAAGAGCTTTCAGCATCATTAAAAAAAATAGGGGAAGGTTTTAATGGTTTCATTTGCTGATGTACAAACTTTCTGTGGTTTAGAAAATTACTTTGGGTAAATATGTGAATCTCTTTTATGATTTTTGTTAATTATATGTTGTGAAATGTAATTACTTTTTTAGTTAATTTCAAAGGATATTCATTATAATTCCAAACCAAATCTTCAAATGATTTTGTTTTTTACGATATTTTAAAGGTTTGTCTAAACCTCTCTTTTTCACAAATAGCATATTCTGTATTTTATCAATAACAAATCTGTACACCATTCCTCGTCTCTTAGTTTGACCCATCGACAGTTTCCAACTCCTCCTTCTGCTATCCCAAGGGGTTGACTTTCAAGTGTTTATTAATTAATCGTCAGTTAATTAAGTCGTCAAAACCAGACATAACAAGCGACTGAAGGGACTTCGCAGAGACCAAAGAGAATCGCAACCATAACAACAACACAGAGATTTTAACAACAACAACAAAAAATGTTAAGCAAAAACAAGATATCATCAGCAACAGAAACCGGAAAAAAACCCTTTAGCAGCAAAAATTAACCGAGTGATGAGAGAAACCAGTTCTTCGACGCCTCCTTCTTCTTCATTATCGTTTTCTTTGAGATAATCATTATCTACTTCATTATTGTCGTGAGCATCGTTTTCTCCATCATCGCCATCATGTACTTCTCCTACTTTCCGGTCTTTAAGTTCACTTTTCGAGGCGTTGAATTGCGAACAACTTAACGTCATTGAATCTGATGGCGTTGCCACCTTTATTTATGCGATCACTACGACGATCTCTTAAAATGCACTCAGTTATGGTTGTTGTATTTTTTATTTGAAGTTATTGTTGTTGTTGCAGGTTTATATCCGGGCGCTTCTAAGACTGAAACTAAATCACTTTGGCATAATTTTTCACCTTCAAAATATATATTAGAAAAATCAACAATCAGTACATCAACAAATTAGTCATTATAGGAAAAATGGTTACTGAAGTCAAAAGAGAATATTTTTAAAAATGTTTTAGTGTTTATTAAGTTAAGTCTAGAAACCGAAAATAAAACTATACTTCGGTCAATTGCAATACAAGGCCTCCAGTGAATCAGTCATTAATTGACTTCATTCATCTTCTGTTCTTGGTAAATACACTCCATCTTCTCTTTCCTTGGTTATCTGCAAGGAATAATAAATTTCCTTCTTAGTTCGAGAGAGTGATCAATATAAGATATTCCTTGATTTCTTGTAAGAAACGTGAAGATTTTACTAAAGTTATCCAACAACCTACAGAAAGAATGACCGGAAGACATATGGAAGGACGATTGCTTATTTGTTCTTGATTAAACATCATTGTTCTTGGTATACTAGTTATTGTTGTTGGTGTAATTGTTATTATTACTGTTGTTGTGGTTATTGTTTTTGCTGATGTTGTAATTGTTACTTTTGTAGTTAATTATTTTTCCAATTGCAAGTCCGAGCCGACGGTGGCACTCAATCAAACGGAAGTGAATACCTTCCAACGAGAGTCGTAGTCAGTAAGAAGGGTGAGAAAAAGGAAGCTAGTAGGTATGGGGAGAGATAGTTGGAATAAAGATAAAAGCTAAAAGGAAGAAGGAGGAGAGAAATCACAGACTACGTGGTATTCGTTCTGATGAATAGAAACGCTAATTGATTTCTCAGGAAATTGCTCGAGTAGAGAAACGAACTGGAGAAAGGATTATTTCTTTTTTCGACCACTTTTAAATACCATGTGGAAAATTGTTCCCTTTTTTAATACAGCAAATGGTCGAAAATTTTCCGTTGAGGTTTCGCAGCCACGTCCTCGATATGTCCGATAGTGTTTGTAAATGCCACTCCATGCACTTGAGTGTGTTGGTGAGTGCGTACGTGAGATGGCGGTGGGAGATCGTCCGTGTGTTGGAGTGGGCGGAGGTCAAACGTGCCATCATGCGAGAGCGTACGTGTGCTGGTGTTCGCGTGTACGTGTGTTATTCAAGTCAAGTCAAGCGTGTGGTGTTGAAAACCATAAACCAGCAGAAGCGCTAAAGGACTGTCGTCCTTACTGTCGAACTTTCGGTATCTATGGCTTAAATATATCCTTACTTCCTGCTCTCCTTTTTACTTTCACTCCCTGCCTGAATCTCTAATGTTACTTATTTCTCTGGAGGATGGATGGAGGATGTTATTAAAACAAAAAGGCTTGAGAGGAACAGGAGGAAGAATTCAAACCGGAAAGAAAGGAAACTGGATGTGTAGGGTTAAAGATGTCGATAGGTTGAACACTATTATGATTATGTTTCTGTGAATCAATGCTAAATTAAGGTCAAAAAGTCTGGTGGAAACGGTAACAACTGCTGCGGATCAAGAGAAGGAAGTGACCAAAGTAGGAAAAAATTGATTAATTGCGACGAGAAAATATACAATAGGAATGATGAACATTTAAGAAAATTATCAGTAATCATAAAATTATTCTCATAATTTGATTTCATAAAAGAATCGACAGAATTTATATTGAGTAAATTTAAAAACTTCAGAATTAATTTCTGTAAAAATTTAGTATTTGGAAATTATACAATATCGAACTTGTGCTATATACATTTTTCATTAGCAGTTCAATTTCAAGAAACTTGACATATCGCAACTGATATCTTATTAGTTGATATCTCTTGATATATGTCAGACTCTCTCAGACAGTGCTTATTTATAAGAATGACATGAAATCCAATTTTTACTAATTTCATTTCGAATGAAAATTCCATTGATTGACAGACGGAGTAGAGTAGAAATAGATATGTTATCTTTATGATGATGATATTTCATCATCCTCAAAAACCGCACAATCAACATCATTCCCGTATTGAATATGATTATCAGTAAATAATCTCCGTAACGATTTCGATATGGACAACGTCAGGAAGGATTTGTATTCGATAAAATTAATAAATTTGCTTATCTATCAGATAGAACACCTACATTGTATCGTGTGATACCCTGAGGCTACAAGATATTCGCACAATTTGAACTCAATATTATTTTCATACGTCTGTCGTTCGATTCGTTTGGTTTGCCCTTGGGACGTACCTGAGGATTTTCTTATACACTATACTTTCTACATACGATCCAAATATGCTCTCTCAGCATATCTCACCGATACAAAAAACACACAGAGATATTAGATATAATTTCAGGTCACAAAATCAAACTGGAAAAGTGGATTTTCCTCGATCCGCCGGAGGGTGGAAAAATAAATAATTAAATGTTATATGAATGTGTGTGACAAAAAGTACAAACTATATCTACGACAATAATACCAGCAACAACAATAACTACATTCACAACAACAATGTGTCAGGATCCAAAGTGAAACAAACTATTTAATATTTAGAAAATAACTTTATTAATCTCTCCTGCAACAGTGCATGAACAAGACTCTTCAACGATTCAAGAACAACAACTCCACTTGAACTGCTAATGACAGTAAAAGAATGAACGTTGTGACAGCTTCTTCGGAGATGCCACTGAATCAAATTTTCTGATGACAATTCGGCCCTTCCTGATAATAACTCGTCCCGAGTTAAGGTTCGTCCGGGGGTACTCCATAGTTGTCATCAGCATCATCATCGAAATCGTCGTCAACATCGGGATAAAGCTCATACCATGGCTTCATCTTATCGCTGCTTGCTACCGTGCTAAACTTACGTTGATTTCGTTGTGCACCATCGATGTCTTCCACCAAATAGCGATCGAAACGTAAAACCTTGGTAACCTCATATGGTCCTCGAAATTTGACATCAAGCTTCCTTGATTCTCCAGTGCTTGGCATAGCACTCTCTAGAAGAACTAAATCTCCTTCCTTGTAAGCTCGTGGTGTCTGGTGTTTAGCATCAAACCTTGCCTTCCATGCCACACGCGCAGTTTGAATGTTGTTTATGGCCTCCTTACGCATCTCAAACAAATTGATATTCTCTGCTGAAGTATCATTGTGTAGTGTGCAGAAAGAATTCTGTTTCCACTGATGTCCCGAAGTGGAAAATCGTAGATGAGATCCATCGGTGCAAATTTCGTAGTTGAATTTATATTTGTATTTAAAGTCCATTGAAGACGTCGTAACTCAAGGTCCCAATCCTTAGCATCTGATGTGGATGTCTTAAGATACGCCAGAACACTTTGGTTTACTTGTTCGGCTAGCCCATTGGCTCGAGGCGTACGAACGGCAACCTTTATATGCTGTATATCGATGACTCGGCAATACTCTTCAAAAACGGCTGATGTGAACGAAGTTCCACGATCAGAGACTACTGTCTTCGGCAGTCCAAATGTTGAAGTTAAATTCCGCATGACTTCAAGATGTCAGTTCCTATGATTGCATCATATTTAATCATGTCGTCATTATACCCTACACCCTGTAGGTAAGGGTATATTCATTTTGTCCTTCCGTTTGTAACGCATTAAAGGAGAGGTCGTAGGTATGGAAAAGTATATATATTCTTGATCAGCGTCACCTCCTGAATCGATTTAGCTATGTCCGTCTGTCTGTCTGCCCGTCTGTCTGTCTGTCTGTGTGTCTGTCTGTAGAAATAGATTTTGTGAAGAAACGGTAAAAGATACTGACTTGAAATTTTGGATTTAGTATTTCTATATTAATAATCTACTTGTATGTAAAAACGGGCGTAATCGGTCAACGGACACGCCCACCTCCCATATAAAGCAAAAGGTTAATATGCGATATCTGGTGAACTATGGTGTATATCGAGATGAAATTTTGTGTGTGATCATATTCCACTGATACGTGTTTAAAAGATAAAAATGGAAAACATCGGCCATCGGACACGCCCACCTCCCAAATAAAGCAAAAGGTTTATATGGGATATCTGGTGAGCTATAGTATATATCGAGATAAAATTTTGTGTGTGATCATGTTCCACTGATACGAGTTTAAAAGACAAAAACGGAAAACATCGCCCATCGGACACTCCCACCTGGATAGACCAGGCAAACCCCGGTGCGCTAGTTTTTAACACTAAAATTGTTCTCATAATCACGGCCATCGATTGTTACTGTCACTGACATAACCTCACGACATTGCCATTTGCTACCTCCAAATCCTTCAAAAGTTTCATCGCATTCACTCACAGTTCCATTACACTTATTCGCGACGGATCGGCTGATTAGGGATTTACAGCTTCCAGAGTCAATTAATGCACGACACTTGATACCATTCACACTTACATTTTTCACAATTTCAATATAGTTTTTCTTTTGGGTATCATTTGCAATAATGTTTACCGGCGCTTGCGAACGCTGTGTGACTCGTGCTGTACAATTTTGAGTTTCGTGATTCGGCGAAGAACACTTTTGGCACTTGGGCTTCCTCTGAGCCCCCGGGCAATTACGCGACAGATGTCCACGTTCTCTACAGTTGTAACAGATCGGTCCGGATTTCACATTTTCTTTGTTCTCATTTTTTAAATTATTATTTTTAAACACATTTGCATTTTTAGCAATCCCTTGTGGCTGTGGCTGAGCAAAATGGCTAGATTTTCCAAAATTTGAATCAACACTTTTCAATTAATGCAGCAAGTCCGAACATTTCGCGAAGTTCATCGCTGATAGTGTCTTCCGAAGACCATCATCGAACAATCCGTTTATGACGTAGCGAATAATTGAAATGTCGTCCACATTTCCACGACGCCCGATAGATAGCAATCTATAATAATATTCAATAAATGTTTAATTTTTCGACATGAGAGCATTCATCATCTGCATGTGAATTTCGGCTGAGTTAGTTACGCACGGAAAATCTGTCAAGAACGCACTGACGAATTCTTCCCAACTCCTAAATATCGGTTGCGCATCAATCCATAATTTCGCGGAGCCTTTCATTTTGCTTTGGACTGCAAAAATTACTAGCTTCTCGTCCCATCCGTATGCATTCTGCAATTGCTGGACGCGTTCCACAAATTGCATTGACGTAACGTCACCGTTGCATGGATCAAAATCTGGCATAATCGATGTTAAGTCTCGAACATTATTGAATTGATTTCCGATCGAATTCTGCAACATTGTTGGCGATGTCGTATACATGTATGGTACGAAACCTGTGGTTGCATGCGACACATTGAAGCTATTTGTCATCGTGGGTCGGCACATACTCGGCTGCACGAACACGCTCGTCGTTTGCGCCGGCGGCGGCAGCGCAAATGAACGCGTTGGCGACGCAGCGACGTGCTGCAATTTTGAATTTTGCCCTTGGAACATTCTCGGCTGTATGTATACGTTCGTCGATTGCGCAAAGTTCGGCACAATTGAACGCATCTGTGAAACTGCGACTTGCGGCGACATGTTGCACTCGTTTGACATCGGCCATTGGAACATACTCGGCTGCGCATACACGTTCGTCGTCTGCGCCGGTGTCGGCAGCGCATATGAACGTGTTTGTGATGCAGCGATGTACGGCGTCATCGAGGTGGCAGAACTAACGCTCGCTTGATCTTGAATTTGGACTATGTTCGTAGAAATCGGCACTGTTGCTAGGGTCGGTAGACTGTACACTGGCGAAATATGATTTTCGGGAATACTCGAAACGACGCATGAATTAACCTTCGTCTGCTGGTCCGGCAGAGGCGATGAATTGGATATAGCTTGGAGCCGCTGTGTCAATAGCTCCACGGTACGCTGGAGACTACCAACCTCATCCGAATTCGTCGTCACCTCTTGCGCAGCAGTGGCCTCCTGTATCTCATCCACTTGCTGCTCTTGCAGGCGCGCTATTACTTCCGTTTTATTACCCGACGTTTTCATGTTCTTCGATTTTAACAAGTCTTTTAACTCCACGAGAGAAAGTTCATGAAAATTCATATTTAATTTTTTTTTTTTTATCGAAACTTTTTACACTTAAATATTTGCGGTAATCCCACTTCTGATATTGTCAGGATCCAAAGTGAAACAAACTATTTAATATTTAGAAAATAACTTTATTAATCTCGCCTGCAACAGTGCATGAACAAGACTCTTCAACGATTTAAGAACAACAACTCCACTTCAACTGCTAATATTTGAATACGGAATGAATGACAATTGAAATACAAAATGAATGACAGTAAAAGAATGAACGTTGTGACAGCTTCTTCGGAGATGCCACTGAATCAAATTTTCTGATGACAAATGACAATAAAACAACGACAGTAATATCATCAATAAAAATAAGAGCAAGTAAAACAATATCGAACATAACATAATAGAAATAAAACAACAAAAAAACAAACTAGAAAGAGAATAGAAATAAATCGAAATTAAAACGAAACCAAAAATAAAACGAAATATGAACAATAACTCGAACCATGTTGCTATTTTAAGATTTTTTTAGTTGCCATTTGACCAATGTTGTGTTATTGTCATGTCATTGTTGTAGTTTTTACATATTATAAATGTGGTTGTTGTAGTTATTTTGGGAGTTGTTTTAATTACTTTTAGACTTCTTGTATTTTTTTTTCTAGATATTACTATTGTTGTCACTTTGTGGAAATTTGTTGGAATATTTTTATATCGTCTTTTGTTACCATTCATTGTGTTTCTCAGCAGTGATTTATTCCTGAATTTTAGTTTATATATTTGATATATTTATATATTTAGTTTATCATCGTGTCATCTTTTCATTCTTTCCTCTTACCTTGCTCAGTTCATTTCCTGCGAGTACTCTTTTCATCAGCTCGCCATTCCTCTTCTCTTCTTGTCTCTCTTATCAACTGGTGTAAAGATAGCCCAAAATGGCGAGCCCACGAAATTTGCGGCGAGCCCACATTTTTTTTTGCCGCGAATTGTGGTTCTTGTCTATGCTATTATTACGTTCTGTTAATGTTATTTTATTGTAATGTTATGAACATCGTCGTTCTGATTTTTTATTTTGACCGACAAAATGCATACATTTATTTAAAAAGTAAAATTTCTTAATATAATCTATACAAATTTCATCAATTATGTACTATTTTAAAATTTCCATATATTATATACGACTTATCATAGGCAGAAAATTATTATTATTCACATATTTAAGAACATATTTTCACTCATTTTGATCCCTTTGAAATCAAAATCAAAGATATCAACTTATAGAACTCTTTATGCTTCAAATGGTTTTTACATATGATATTTTTACCAATAGATATTGATAACCTAAATATTGTTCACCGATAGATGTCACTTCAGAAGATTTCAATTAACAGAACTCACCCATTACTGTTTATTTTATATATATTTATATCTATTTATTTAAAAAAGATAACTTATAATTCAAAAATTATTAGCTAAACAAAGAAAATAACACTAGCAGAAATACGTAATGCATTTAGATTTTAGTGATAGCATGAACATTTATCGTGTAAATTCAGAGAAAAACAAAGATGTCTTACATAATATATATTATATGTATTTATGCTTCAAATGGTTTTTGCATATGGTGACGATATTGTTCGCCAATAGATGTCAATATTTCGAAGACAAGAACTCACGTATTCCTTCTTGTGAAATATACCATAAACAATTATATTCAATTTTTGTTGACACTTATACACAACAAATTAAGCAAACATATGGCCAGTAGAATATTACAGCAAAAATATAATTAAATGAGATATAAATAAATACTTCTCCATTTTACATAATTTTTTTCGCGTCAACCTATGCAAGTAGGACATATTTCATATAATTCATAACATATATGTAAATATATCGTTTTTTTTATAAAGCAAAACTATTATGTAACTAATATCTCTTAATTTAGTAAATTTTATATTTTAATTTGTTTATGGAAACAATGAAAATATTTGATTAAAAGATCAATGGAAAAAGCTCTCTTAAAGCTTTAAACTACATACCACGTGTCTGTATATGATATGTTCACGAGCTACTGCTAAAATGTTACTAACATTTCGCTGTTAATGCCTGTTAATAGCAATTATGTTATAACTTCGATTTTACCTTCAAAGGTCAATTTCGGCCTGAAGGACCCTACTTAGCAAATGTGAGAAGAGGATCGAAAATCTTCTAAATTGTGTAAAGAATCTATAAAAAAAGTTTCCAGGGTGCGACTTTTTATTTTCAGCCCCTTAATAGGGTTCAAAGGGATCAAAATGATCCAAAAGAAGTATTTAATCACATTTATTACCTCTTTACGGTATAAAATCTTCTTCAAGGTATCCTTGATTCACTTTTTTTTATTGTTTACATCCATACCAAGTCAGAAAAGTCGTTTCAGGATGCGACCTTTCCATTTAAGGTTTCATGTAATTTTTATGAAATTAAATTTTTCTAAATTATTGAAAGGCCCATTTTCGATGAAAGGACCCATGCTAGTGAAAGGGTTTGTATGACGGAAAATCTTGTAGTATCTCACAGAATACGTGTACAAATTTCCAGGACTCGATCATTCGATTTCGACTCGTTTTGACCCTTTAAACTGCATTAAATAGTGAAAAATTTGCGACTTTACGTCTTATATCGTCGATTTACGATATGACGTCCCCTACTTAGGGCCTCATGGTATATTTTTATCGATTCTACACACTAATACCAAGTTATAAACAAAAATACAGGGTGCGACTTTTTTTTGTTTAGTCCCCTTTACCCTTCAAAGTCACAAAATAGGTGAAAATGTTAAAAATTCGCCACTTCTTGTGCATTTACGATATGAAAGCCACGCCCAAACCTTTGTGGGCGGATATTAAAATCTTTGAAATTCTTCGGACAATGAACAAAAAATAGGGTACCGAATTGTTTTCTCGATTTAGAACCTCTTTTGGTACCTTAAATAGAGTCAATTTTTGAAAATCTTTCAATTTTTCGCATATATCGTTGATTTACGATATGAAGGATCGCTAGTGAAATTTAAAAAAAAAGTTTACCTTGATATCTCTTAATTTGCCTTTACAAGTAATTTTTCAATTTTGAAATACTTGTGAACAGGATCTAAAATTTTTACCTTCAAAGGTCATTTTCGGCCTTAAGGACCCTACTTAGCAAATGTGGGAAAAGGATCGAAAATCTACTAAATTGTGTAAAGAATCTATAAAAAAGTTTCCAGGGTGCTACCTTTTATTTTCATCCCCCTAATCGAATAAAACTAGAAAATGTTGAATATATTTTCTATTGAATATATTTTCTATAATATTAATGGTGCTATATGGAATGGGGAATTCTGAAATTATTTTATTTCCTCTTTTTAATTTTCTTTTTAATATATTATAAGTTTAATTAGTTTAAAAGTGATCGCTGAAAGAAATATTTAAACATTTATTGTAGCATTAACAGCAATAAATCTCAAGTGACATATGTACACAGAATAATTATAACAGAGGTTTAGATGAAAACTTTTGTGAAAAGAGCTTAATTTTAAAAGCTTCCGAGTGATTAACTTACGGAACTGTAAAAATCTCTCTGATCTGTCAAGTTAGCAAAGACGCAAACCTATGCGGCTAATTCAAGAAAAAAATATGGGCTCGCCGCAAAACATGGGCTGAAAACGCCACCAGTCTCATATCATCAACCTGAAGTTTGTGGAAACTGAGTTGAAACTTGTTTATATCCAGCTGATAGCGTAGAACGTAATCCTGTATTAATTAATTGGCGGAGTAGACTGTTGCAGTGGAAGTGGGCGGGCTTTAGTGGAATGCGCATGTCAACAGTAATAGGTGGATTTGAAGATAGAGAGGTGGACGTCAACGATGGAAGGTGATTGTCAACAGTAGGAGGTGGAGTGGTGAATGGTTTTCTACAAACCTTGAATTGTAGTGGCCGATGAGCGACTGATGGTTGCGATGATGAGAAGGTCAAAGCGGTGAATGATGAGGGTGATAGAAGAAAGAAGGAGGAGGACGATGAAAGGACGGAGGTCGATGTAACGTTGGTCGATGAATAGAATTCAGATGAAGTGAATTCAGTGATGACGATGACGGAGAATGCAATGAAGAGAAGGTGGGTGAATTTGTTGGTTGATGGATGGGCTTTGATAAAGTCAACCCTTGGCTAATGGTATGGTTAAATTAATGGGGTGAATATTCTTTGACGAGGTCAATGATTAAATCGGTAAAAGGCTGGGTTAGTTCAAAAGTTTGTAATAAGTCGATGATATTCTTGGAAAATGACGATGGAGAAGCTGACGATGACGTCTCTGGTTGATGATTCCTGGGGGATCACGGATTGAAAGGAGATTGCGTTTCATTGCATCATGCCGAAGTGAAGAAAATGTGTTTTCTTTGCTAAATACGTTGGATAAGGAGAAACAAAAGCATGTTATCTCGCTGCAGCGAGTTTTAATTAAATAAAAGAAACTTAAGAAGTATCAGATAAGATAGGAAAATGTATTAAGGATTGATGACGAACCCATCATGAGATCCAGGATGAAGAACGAAAAGTTATTTAAATTAGGGAAGAATTCGAATTAAGAGCTTTATGAAGTTATGACTTCTGGCAGTAAAATAAATAATAATAAAATGAATTTGCCTCATTCAAGCGCATTATTTTCAACAGTGCTCTCTCAAGCATAGTGCAATTTGGGCGAAAAAGCACAGTAATTAGCAGCAGGAAGCGGAACTTAGCAATGAAGAGAGTGGAAATAAATGGAAACTCAAAAGTGAAATTAAAGAAATTTACACCAAAGATTGAAATTCTAAATTCTGAAAAAGAAATTTGTTCGAAAGGCAGGAACTTTTAGAAAGAAAAATAACAGTTTGAAAAGTAAGTCGAACTTAAAATGGAAAACTTGTCAAACTAAAGTTACTTGAAGGTCAGCCTTTCGTTCTACCGACCGCACTCTTTTTGTTTCAAATCGCACTCTCTTACTTTAATTAACAATCGTAGTTCTCAAAACTCCCTTTCTCTAATTTTCTTCAATTTTTCTCTAAAAGTAAAAAACTAATCGTCATGAAATAGAACCGAGGTTTCGAGAAGTTTTCCCAGTTTTTAATTAAAAACTTTGAGAAATTCTCCGCGGTCATGGTGAATGCAAAGACAACAAAAAGTACAACAACAACTATAACTGCAACGAAACCTTCAACAACTCAACTTGACAGAAAATGCATTCATTTTCCATATTGTCCCTTTCGAGTTCTTTGATTTACATATTTTCTTATGCATTGATAAAGTGAGTGAGAGCATTGAAGATAGGATAAGTGAAAGAGACAATTATAGTGAATGCAACGGAAAAATTTAAGGTGTCAGAAAACTTTCCCCATGATAAAGGCGAGTGTGATGCATTTTTCATAAAAAAAATTTATATGGATTCATTTTGAAACTCATTCAAATTTATAATATCATTTTCATTTTCATTTTCGCAAAAAAAGAGATGAGAAGAAGAACTAAAATAAATAGTTCATAAAACCTTGGTCATTTAGCATGATATTATTCTCTAGAAATATGGAGATAATTTGGATGAATATGAATGTTTAATTTGAATTTAAATTTATGCGATCTCCCTTCCATCTCTTCCTTTTTCAACTTTCTCTATTATTTTTTTTTCTCTCTCACTTCCTAATCTCTAGCCAATTTCGCTACTTTTCAAATTTCCTTTCGTTTTCTGTACTTTTTCTCCTTTCGCCGCTTCTCCTTGTATTACCTCATGTCGCTTTTTTCTCTGATTTTTCACGCTTTTCAGCCTCACTCTCAGCCTCTCTCTCTCCCTGTCCCTTAGACCATTGTAATATTTACAGCGGAAACCAACGACACCAACTACCACAAGCGACAAGTTGGCAACACTGTTACAACATAAACTACAACTACGAGATGAAACCACATCCGTTTCCGGTGCAAATGACGTGCACGAATGGGAGAGATAAAGAGACAATTGTGTGAAAGAGTAAAATAGAATAGGAGAGATGCCAGAATAAGAGAGAGAATTAGAGTTCTCTGTGACTCTGAGTATTACTTAGAGAGAAGAAAAAGACATGAAAATTAGGATTAGATGGGAGGAAGAAAATTAAGAAGGAAGAGATTTAATAATGAAAGAAGGAAATTAAGAATACAGTAAAGTAATGGAGAAAGTAATAACAGAAGGAATAAAATAAATTATGAGAAAGTAAGAAATAATGAGAGAAAGAGAGAGTGAAAGAAGTGCATAGAAAAAGAAGAAATAGTCCTCCAGGCGAAGGATGCGAAAAATATCAGATTTACGCGCCTAATGCATAATTGACGATGGTTGATGTTGTTACGACTATAGATCTTGTTGTAATATTGTTGTTGTTTCGTCTGCTCGTGGTTGATTTTGTTGTTGGTCGTGGTTATCCTGGTTCTTGTTTATCGTTTGCTTGTCATTATTTTGTTGTTATTATACTCCACATTGTGATGTTGTTTTATCCTTAAGCTTTTGCAGCCTTCACCCCGTGTCCTTCGCCAGATCCTGTTGCTCACGCGCTTCCATAATGAGCTCTCAGCGGAACCGCACTTTTCTTTCTCCTCCCACCAGCACCTCTCCTCCATAGCTCGTCATCCTGTGGTACAGGAAAAAATCAAATACAACTTCTGGCTCCATTGTCGAACAATACGTGATGATTGCGGCATTGTCTTCTTGTTGTTACTATGCTGTTGGTTTAACAAAACCAACAAAAACACTGATAATAAGAATTAGAAAATAATAAACCTTCCAACAACAAGAGCAACATTAATTTATTGCCGACGCGTGAAAACGTTGTCGGTTTCGCTATCATGAATATTTAAAAATCTGATGAAAATTTGATCGAAACGAAGTGTGTGGAAAAGTACGAGGGAGGCAGAAGATCCTAGGGGGAGCACGTTGATGGAATACAAATTTTATGCAAAGGGGCGTGTCAATGGCAAATAGTTCGATTGATGCCCCCTAGTAGAATGGTTATAATTGAATTACTTTCGGGAAAATTCTCGAAAAATTATGCAAAACATTTGACTTCATTGTTTCGAAGTTACTTACTGGTTCATTTATTTATTATTTTCTTATATTTAATATTAATTTTTTGTATTTATTATTAATTTTTTTGTATAAAATTTCTTATTGGAAAATATATTTTTATGATAACATGAAAAATTATTATTTTACATATTTTCTTGCCATTATCCTTAAGTTTTCTCTCTACTTTTTTGCCATTTTTATGTATTTTGCATGTGATGTTTTGTTGGTTTTTTGCGGGTTTTGTGGTTGCTTGATTTTTATTCTCTAACCATGATATTAATGCGATGAGCCTGTGATTTGTTTGGGAAAAGGACAGCTGCTGTTGTCACCAACTTCGCATTTTACCATTTATTCAGGAGGTTATCTTTTGTTAACAGAAGAATATTTTGAGGTAATTAAAATTTCTTTACATTTTGTATTTTTTTAACCATTTCCCCAAGTATGTTCAGTTAATTTAATTGACCGTATTTTTTCCCAACTCGACCTCCTCATTTTTCGGTCTATTTTCAGTGTTGGAGAAATTCCGGTTATTGCTGTAGGAAATTTAGCAGTAGTTTACATAATAATTTTAATTCAATTTTTCAATACTTGTTCTAACATTTGTTCTCTTTTTTCATGTTACAGTTTTCGCCTGTGAAGATCAATCATTATCCCGTGTCTTACAACCAACTGGGGATCCCAACAACCTAAAATATTGAATGGAATGCATGATATGAAGCACCTGTATTTTTAAACTGTTGTACCTGTTTATGTAAATAACATTAATAAAATCTCAGAAGTTAATATTTTTTAAGATTAACATGTTCTTTAAATTATGCATCTGTTTCTATGAAATCAGAATACCTAATTAAATTAATATATAATTACAACAAATAAACTAAAACTGAAGAATTTTATTTCATTTTCATGATTTTTAGCAGCATGATAATTTTACTCCAATGCAATAAAAATATGAGGAATTTGTTTTCATCGACGACTTGAGTATCAGGATTATTAAGAATTCAGATTTATTCGTAAATATTGATTTTATACTTATGGGATGGGAATCATCCTTCGAAATTGGAAGTAGATCCGGTTCTTGGTGGTCGTTCGCTGCAATGGTAATGTTGTCATGTTTGTGTCCTCTAAAACTGCTTTAAATATATTTCGAATTTCATCGAGATGCAGCTTTCGTTAAAGTTCTTAAATTCCAGAAACAGAGATACTCCCACTCAAAGAGAGGACAAATGGAAAATAAAGTTTATGTAGCAAGTTTTCTCATTATTATTCCTATGGCTAAAACTTTTTCCTCATTTCCATCCACAGCTTATCACTTATCACTCTTTACATTTATTCTCTGATCAGTCCTTAAAACTGAAATTGAACTTGAACTGAAATTATTGTTTGTTTTACTCTATTCAACAACAATAAGTTGACAACAAAATTAAAACCAAGTCGTTAAAGCTTCTTAATTACGTAGTTGTTTTCTAATTAGTTCAGAAAATCAAAAATTTCCACCATTTAAACTTTTGTTTTCTTTATTTTTTTAAATTTTACTAATATTTATTTCTGTGGAAACTTTGTTAAATGATTTTAATGTATAAACTTAACTTATCTTAACAAACTTACATTTGCTTATTCTACTAATTCAACAAAACTTAACAATTGAATATTGAAAATAAAAGATAAATTAATACAGAAATAAAAAGAAGAAGGGCGACAAATTGAAGTCGACAAATTTTGGTCTTTTTGGACTTCGGTGACCTCGGGGCCGGAAGTTTCGATTCCACTGCATCTGTATTGCATCCTACGGTAGCCTCCTTCTCCTCCCGCCTATCGGTCAACGTTACTCGGAGCATCAGGTCGGCGATCTGGTCAACGTTGGTGGTGGTTTCTTTCAGATCCCGAAACTTTTTCAGCTCCTCGTTCAAGAATCGCTGGAATTCATCCTGTTTTCGGTCACGCTGGTTTTCTTTTCGTTTTCGGCCACTCTGGCTTTCTTTAAGTTTTCGGCTCCGTTGCATTTCTTTCCTTTCCTTGCCCCGCGTCTTGAGGAATGTCGCGCTCCACATCCGCTGTTTGACATGCGTCAAATCGAGCATCGCTCCACCGCAGCTGAAAACGGCACCCGCTTGGATACAAAAATCCAAGCCCAAGAGGATATCAACGGTAGAATTGGGCATAATTATAAATTGACACTTGCTGTGAAAGTTTCCCAAACAAACCTCGGCCTCCACCACTTTTTTTACTCGTCGGATGCTTCCATCAGCAAGGGTGACACCGATCGATCGATTCTCTTTGATCCGCTGAACTGGAATCCCCAGATGGGCCACTAATTCCTCGCTGAGAAAACTCTTCGAAGCGCCGGTGTCGATGGTTGCCTCAACTTGAGTTCCTGCCAGCAAAATCTCCGCGAAGATATGGTGGGCGTCAGCTCGGAGAACGGTTGATGTTGTGGTTGATGACTTCTCTTTTTTCTTCTCTCTGTTGTTTTTCGCCTGCCGTCGACAACAATCGACTGTTCGCACACTTCGTCTGCCGCAGACCCAGCAGAAGTAGATCCGCGGATTGGGACAGGATCTCTCTTTGTGGACCTGCTCACCGCAATTCCGGCAAGCTGAATGGGGTTTCGGGACCCAGTCTCCATGGTCATTACGAGCCCTTCGATGTTGTTCGGAACACAGGCTCGAGGTCGAGAGCGCCTTGGAACACATCGATGGAAATCTAGTGAGGTTAAATTGAGTTCGATGGAGTTCCACTTGATTTGTGTCCCAAAACTCGCGAATTCAGCAATATAAATATTTCAACCGAGCGAAACAAATATGATCTACGTTTAGTTACCTTGTTTTAGGTCCTTCTTCGTTGGCGATCGGCGAGAAAAGAGACCGAGTGTCGTCGAGCGTGAGCCCTCGGCCTTACACGAAAGACTTAAACTTTCGATATTCGACTTCGGGTTCGAAGATCGAAAGTTCGTCAAATGCACCAGTGATGCATTTGATAAATTTTCTTGTGATTCTCATCTTGATTATAAATATTTACTAAGTTTTTTTAAATAAGAGCCCCACAATAAAATAAAATAAGCTTTTAGTTTTAATTAGGTTGTTATATATTCATTTATTCAAAATCATTTAATTATTTAAATAAACAATATATTTCTATTTAATAAAATTATGTTCTTAAAGTTTTTAATCAAAAAATAATGTGTTATTCTCTCTGCAAAATTTTTCTTCTTGCCATCTCCTCGATGTTTCTTTCGATGGGCTCTTAATTCTCTCAACAGCTTTGCAGAATCATAAAAATTAATAACAACAACTACAAAGTACATTCATAAGAACGATTTTTCTTACACCGAATGAACAAACTCTATGCAATTCTGTAATTTTCTTGTTTTTAATGTTTTCAATGGAACGCAATTTTCATTTAAGTATTATAGCCAAACCTAATTCTATTTAATCGTGTCTCATTCTCTCACTTCAATGCATTTACCCATCTTGATGTGCTCCACCATTGTCTCTTCCCTCTCAGTTCCTTTTATCTATCCTTCTGTATTCTGTATCCCTCCTACTCTTGACTAAGGTCATAAACATATCTCTTTATTGTGTTGATCGCATCCGATGGAGATTCATCAATCCATTCACCGATTTGTTGCCGACGAGAATCACGAATGATGCGATGTCGACAGCATGTGGTGTGTTGCGATAACATTGGATCAAAATTATGATTGATAATTACATTGCGAACAAGCGATATCGCTATAACGCATTCGATTTCTATTTAAATTAATTCCCGATTCGTATTCATGAGAACGGAGATTGCCTTTTGTTGTTATTGGAGCTTTTGATGTTTATGATGCTGCTGTTGAGGTTGTTTTTGAAGTTGTTATTTGTTGCTAATTTTTATTCCTGGCGGTATAGTTGTTCATCATATTACATATATTGCCTGCTGCACATATGAAATAACATGAAAATAACAATGAAATAACTTTTAAAATTTATATTTTTTTGAAACTCTTTATGACATATTTAAACCTAATACGTTGAACTAAATCAAAAATATCTGAAGGAACTCCTAGTCAAAGTAGTGATTATATGTAAAATTCAAATGCTAATGAATATACCCTTACCCACAGGGTGTAGGGTATAAAAATAGCTACAAAAATAATAATGCTAATAACAACAACAATACATTTTGCAATACCAACATGCAAAAAAATGAAAAATCGGTTTTTACAAAAATTGTAATAATTACAACAACTACAAGAAAGGCAACAAAATTCAACACTGAATTAAATCGATTTTTTTTTTGTTCAGATTCATGCAAATACTGACCTTAATGGACATATATAGGTTGTCTTGTTGTTATTATGGTGTTGTTGATATTTTGTTGTTATACTATTTGATTGTTTTTATTCAGCATCAGATATTCGTTGTAGTTTTTTGACATTTGTCAAATTGCATCATAAGCGAATCGAACGAAACTTCAAACAACGCCACAAAAAATCATCGAGCGAAACAACTTTCGATTTCCTTTCGAATTTGTTGTCTAACTCACTCCTTGTCAGCTTCCATCTCATTCTCCTTCTTTAACATTTGTGTGTCTCTCTCCCTCTCTTTCTCAGTATCTTGCTTAAGCGTTTGTCTCTCTCCTCTCCTCTCTCCACCTCTCCTCTCTCTCTCTCTCTGTCTCCCTCCTGAGTCTGGTGGTTTGTTTTGGCTTCCAGCTTATTTATTTGAAACTCGAACCGAGGTGGCCACACCTAACTGCCGGCGGCATGCCAGATTGGGTTGAACTTTCAGCAAGACGAATGAGTTGATGGACAGACAGAAAAGTCAGACGAACAATCCAACCGATGGACAATTGAATTGAACGATATGGAAGATTTAATAAAAGAGGATTGTGCTTGAGCGTGGTCTATAAATTATAGTCATGCTAAGAAAATTATCTCAATTTTTTACTTATAAAAAAAAAAACAGAAATAGTAAATAAACTCATACAACAACAATCAAAACTAAATTAAATCCAAGCTATTGAATTGAGTGATTGATAACAATCCACTGATCATTTGATCCGAGGACATGCGAGTTTACGAGTTATTAGCCAGCAATTAGCTTTTTGCACCAATAAACACACAGACAGAAATATATAAACACGCAACTATCACACACAAACATGTGGCAATTACCGCTGTTTTTCATAGTAATTACATGTATGGATCACATGGTATTTATCGAAGGTGTTGGAAATTAATGATCGATCGACTGAAGGACAGACAGACTGGGACGTAGAAAAAACAGACAGGAACATTGGCAAAACGACAACTAAAAACGGAAAGAGTACAGAAAAAAAGGAAATATCATAGAGTAGATAAAAAAACATGCTTCATGATGATTTTATTGCATCACGATCGAGTTTCCGAGGATTTCCGTGATCGATTGTCGAGAGTTGACTAATGAAAGACATTAAATCAGGTCAACAGCTAGATGGAACTGACGGAAAAATGAAAATTAAAATCAGTTAGATAACCGACTTTTTTCATTATGGGAATTTGATATACTTTATTGTGGTATTTGCATTAAAAACTTGTTGTTTTTGCTTCAGATTTTACTAATACTAATTCTTTAAGTTCTCCTTAAGCTATCCTTGGCGGCTTCTTTCACCTTTTTTTTTCTCACTAAGCTTCCTCTTAAGATCGAATACTTTGATCCCTAAGCATGATTAAATTATCCTTCACATATCACTTAGTCAACATTAGCATTCATAAGACATTCTCTAAGCTTCCTTAAGCGTCCACTCTCTTCGTAATCTTCCGAAATTTGATCGAATTTCGAACACACTTGGGACAACTTCAAGAAACAGCGTGAGCCATTTTAACTATTCAGGTGAAAAACTTAACCCTCTATCTCACAAATTGTTTTCTATTTTTTAGACTCTTGAGTTTTTTCTCTATTTTTGTTTACATTATACTTTATCACCTAATTTTTTCAATTATATTTTTGAATTTTTCTTGTTCTTGCAATTTCTTCTCTACTTTCTTTAATACTTTTACTTTCTATTGCAAGTTTTTTATCTTGGTCACCTTTTTTTCTTCTTTACTTTTTCTTTGATTTTCCTCATTGTGTTTTCTTATTTTTTCCCTTCTCCCCTTTCTTACCAAGAACTTGACATCGAAGGAAGCGAACTTTGAAGTTCAGTTGCACATGTTCAAGGTCGACAAGCTCCCAACACATGCATCACACCCACTCGCACACTCCTCACATCCCCCTCTCACATGTTGTGTCTGACGCTGGGTAAAAACTGATATCCTTATGAGCTTCATTCACACCTTGACCTCATTCGCATGAACTCTCTTCTCCACCTGTATTCTCTTTTCAAGTTGTCTCCCTTCCTCCGACTCCATGGTTGAGGGGAAAATAAATATTCCGAGAGACGAGCAAGACATGTTTCCAACTTTCAAGAAATATCAAAAAATTAAACATCTCCTGAGCATAAAAATTCATAAATATTGCAGAAGCAACAAGGAGCACAGAAACTGAATTTTTGCTCATTGCTCATGTTTTTCTTTTTCGTGAGAAGCGGGAAGTCGCGAGACGAGTGAATCGTTGTTGTTGCTGAATCCTTGATCAAGTGGTCTCCCCTCACTCTACCTTTAACTTATCTACTTAGCCAACTTTTGACTTCACTTTCGAGCCATGACTTCTCAACCACTCTTGTGATTCGTGGTAACTTTTTCTTCTCCAATGACTTGACGACCTCCCTATGTTTTCGCTGACTGTCTCTCTTTCTGCTCTTTCCTTTTTCTTACTCTCTCTCCTTTTTCTACATCTTTATTTTCTCGGCTGCCAACTAATGAGCACGATATATTTCACCACCTGTTTCTTCTCCAACTCAATCTTACCTTCGACTTTCCAGACAAGATTCCTCCATATTTCTCATACCCATCGTATCATTCGTCTGTAGGATCTCGTAAAGAGCCTTGTTCAATTTGACAAAGCTCTGTGAAGTCTAGGCATATGGAAAGACCGAAGGAAACAAGGAGGGCGATAAGGAATGAATGGTAATAATAGAAGCCAATAAATTTCGAAAAGGCAGGAATGATCAGTGAATGAAGTGATATAGGAAACTAATCCACCGATAGAGGGACTATATTGCAAGAAGAGTAGGAAAGAATGATGATGATTATGTGGTACGATGAAGAAAAATATATTGAAAATCGTGTAAATTCAATTAAATTGCAATTAATTGGATATAATTTAAATCAATTAAAGACCACAAACCATGACCATGAACAGCTTGTTTAAAAGCAAATCAAAAATAATGACGGAACACGAGAGAAGAATGAGAAAGGAAATGAAGAGAACGAAGAAAAGGGGAATTTTTCGGATAGAACATGCAATTATTGGTCATTTGTCAGAACGTTTAAGTTGGAAGTGTTGCAGAAAGCAACAGACATGACAACAACAGCAACATAAATACAATTACTGCTACAACAGCATCAATGACATGTGTATGACTATAGTAAAAAAAAAACAATAACAAGCTTGTTATCAAGAAAAACAAAACAATTTGTTGTTCTTTTGTCCCCAGAGTTCTTTGGTTGCTTGCCAATTAATTCCATGAGTATAAGTCGATTGTAGTTATTGGTACATTTCTTGTTGTTGTGGCAGTTATTGTTGTTTTGGTTGTTATTGTGGTGGTTATTTTTATGGTAGATGTTGTTATGCTGTTTAGTCGTTGTTTTCGGTAAAACTCGTTGTTTCTGTGGTAACTCTTGTTACTTAAGCTCAATTTAATTTTTGCTGTCTGTTCCTTTCTCTGTCCGATCTCTCTCTCTCCCAATTCCACTCACTCCTTCTTCTTCGATCCTTCTCCTCCCGTCTAATAGTTTTTTTTCTAATAGTTTCGGCAACTTTAGTTGAGTTCAAGTTATGCAAAATCGTTCTGACGTCCAGCCAACTGTCATATATATAGCTTTATAGCTTTGTCTTTTTCGTTAATTTTAACCGACATTGGTACATTTTTTTCTTCAAAACTTTATTTGAATACTTATAAATACAATAAAAATATTCTTACATGCAACTATTACATGCAAACAAAATATAATAAAAGTATCTATTAAAAAGATTAATATTAATCACAGCTTGTATGTAGTGGCATCACTTCCCTTATCTTGTAATAAGAAGCTTTCTTATCCAAAACTTTAACATTCCCCAAAACAAACCAAAATAGAGACGATACAAACATGAAGTTAAATAAAATCAGTATTGTATTGCTAGATTTACGTTAATTATGTTTTGGAAAATTTGGTTAGAGACATTTGGAAATTTTCACCGTCATCACCGAACAGCTATGACATTACTTGATGAAACTACGTGAGAGCCGTTGCAGTGTCGATTCAGTTTTTTCTTGGACGGACGAAATGTGATCAATAGCGACGACTTCGACACAAACGATTTCCTGTGCCGAGTACGGGAGATCGCAGACTGTTTGTTTGCTCGTGACGTCACCTGATCACATGATCGATCACTCATTTTGCTGTCTCTCTCTATCTCTCTTTCATCATTCCCAGTTCTTTCAGAACTGTCTCGGGTGCTGTCTCGTCACACGCTCTGCACTTGCTGTTGGTACATTTGCTACTTACAAAAATAAAGCAAAAAATTACAAAACTTTTCTTGAAATTCATATGTAATAGAATATCAATCAAAATCAAAAAATATTATCTTTCATATTGGTCGAATTACTCACTCGCTCAACTGAATTTGTTTCATTGTTGCGGTCGCTGCTGACAATATCCTTTTTCTTCTTCTCTACTTGGTCCTTCCACCGGACTCTTTGCCCTCCTAGTTTCCGTCTGCCATCGGGTACCGCTGAGAGGACCTTCCTCGCTGTAGCGTTCTTTTTCATTCTATTGACTTGGTCTAGCCAATCGCATCGCTTGATGTTGATTCGCTTGATTATATCATCGTCGTTGTAATGGCGGCGGAAAATAGGCGAAATAATAAGATTATTTTTTATAACTTTTAAATATTTTATTTACGAAATTTGTGAGTTTATGAATGATTGTGTATGAATGGATTTATGTATGACAATTTGTGTGTATGATGTTGATGTTGTTTTTTAATATTTATTGAATTTATTGTTATTGTTGAATTTGTTAGATTTTGTTGATGTTAATATTTATGTTAGATTTGATTTGCTGTTGATGTTGGCGTTGCTGTTGTTTCGCAATTGTATTGCTTGTGCTCCCGTCTGTTGCTCTTTCAATACTGGCCTTTGTTGTCGAGTTCGAAGCAGAAGCGTGGCGATCAGCAAATTTCGAAAGCTGCAAATTGGCGTGAAGCTGGTTGCGATTTGTGGTTGTGTAGCCGATTTTTGCCAGGGTACCCTAACACTCCGCCCCCCGTGAATTCCCCGAGGATTCACCATCAATCGCTAAGATGGCTAATCTTGTGGCTGGGCGACGTAGAAGTCCAGTTGCTGTCTTCACTTCAGCTGTCCGAATTTGTGAGTCCTTGCCCGGGAAAACGTTGGTGATACGGCCTCGATTCCACTGACATCGTGGTTGCATCGGGTCACACAGCAGAACTAGATCGTTGACTTTCAATGGTACTGCCTTTTCATGCCACTTGGGACGGCACAGAAGTTGAGGTAAATACTCCAACACCCACCTCTTCCATATCCGGTCCTTCAGATTTTGAGCAATTCGCCACTGCTTCCTCAAACATATGTTTGTGTCAACTGGATGAGGCGTCTGAGTAAAATTCACACAACCCAGCAGAAAGTGATTGGGTGTTAACGGCTCGTCTTCTTCTGACGCTAGAGGTATATCAGTCAGCGGGCGTGAGTTAATGATGTTCTCTGCTTCAACCAATACTGCTCGGAGAGTCTCCACCTTCGGGGCTTCTTCATGTAAGGTCTTATGGAGCAGGCGTTTGATGATTCGAATTAGACGTTCCCAGCATCCACCTGAGCTGGGGTTGGCAGGGCAATTGAAGGTCCACTCAATATTGCGGGTTGTGAGCTCGTCACTTATACGATCTGTATCTAAAAGTCGTTCAGCATCGTTAAGTTCCTTTTGCGCACCGATAAAGTTGGTGCCGTTGTCGCTTCTAATCTTGACTGGGGTCCCACGGCGGTTTTCTGAGGCAAATGAGGAAAGCATCGGTGGACAAGTTGGGGGCCAAACAGATCTACACCTGTATAGGTAAATGGCCGGACGAAAGGCGTAAGACGGTCAGCTGGCAATTGGCCCATCAATGGCGGCGTCGGTTTAGCATTATCAAATTTACAGGCAGGGCAGTCTCGTTGAATTTTTTTTAAAGCTGATTTGACATGTGGTAACCAAAATTTTTGCCGGAGCTCGTTGATTATCACAGCAAGGTTTTGGTGGTTATACTTTTCGTGGTAGTGGCGCATGATAAGCTTAGCGACCCTATGCTTTGATGGTATCAATATGGGTCGCCTGGCATTCAGAGGCAAACATTGAGCCTCATCGATACGACCAATTTCCATTCCGTATACTTCTCGCTGCACCAATTGACATATACGCTCCTCTGAGTCGTTCAACTCGTCGACAGTGAGTGGACCTTTCGCTGACAGCAGTTGATTCTTCCGGGCCTCGATTCAAAAATATGGCTGATGCACGTAGCACCCAGGCCATCGTCCTTTTGAGTTTCAAATATGACGAAAAACGATAAATATCTATGTTCCAGGTACTTGCTTGTGACTGAAGGAGCAATAAAGGTTTCACTTCTTCTTCTGGCGGCGGTTGCAGTGGCGGCTCGCTTGCCGCAACAGGCCAGTCTTCAATGTTCATCTTAAGAAACTCAGGCCCGGTTATCCATCTACTATCAACTTGAAATCTCGGCGGAAACGTAGGACGGGTTGCGAAATCAGCTGGGTTTTGAGCTGTCGGAATCCATCGCCATTGCGACGGAAGTGAAATATTCTGGATCGCAGCGACACGATGACCGACATACGCCTTGAATTTACGCTCGAAAGAATTTATCCAATAAAGAACAGTACGAGAATCACTCCAGAATATGACGTCAGCTTGGTCAATGTTTACTTCGTGATTGCGTCGAATTAGCTTGCTGAGACGAGCACCTAGTACTTCCGGCTTGGAGTTCCAACCTAGGCACGGACATCAATTTTTGAGGAGCACAGCGAGTTTTCCCAGCTACGAACGCAACGTCAACTCCTGTCGAATGAGCGATACGAAAGTATCCGACGGCAGAGAGGGCGAGCTGACTAGCATCGACGAAGATGTGTAGTTGTATACTTGCTGATTGTTGTAACAGTGGCAAATAACATCGTCGTATGTAGAACTCTTCCACCCGTTGAAAACTCACTCCACCAAGCCTTCCACTTATTCTGAAACTCGTTCGGAATTGGGTCATCCCAGCCAATCTTGCATTTCCATGCCTCTTGTACCAATAGTTTTGAAAATATCAGAAAATCCGCAAGCAGTCCGTACGGGTCGAAGACAGCCATGACAATGCCGAGAAGCTCTCGTTTAGTAGGTGCACGTAGACTCTGCAATACTGATTTTGGAATACGATGGAATTTTGTATGGAACCTGAACATGTCGGTATTGGTGTCCCAATACATCCCAAGTACCTTATCCGTAGTGGCCTGCCTTTCCATACTAACGCCTTTAGCACTTATCACTGGTGCCTCGTTCATCGTGGCTTGTATTTGATTAGAGTTTGATATGAAATTTCTTAATTCGAAACCTGCCTCGGCATGTATACGAACTACTTGTTGGCAAATTCTGGCTGCATTCTGCTCATCTCGAAAGCTGCAGACGAAGTCGTCGACATAATGTTTTTCTACGATGGCGGCCACGGCATCAGTGTACTTCTCTTGAAAATCTTCAGCGTTTCGGTTTTTGATGAATTCTGCACAGCAAGGTGAACATATGGCACCGAAAATCATGGACACCATAGCGTAATGTTGAAGTGGTTCGCTCTTACCCACATCTCTCCAGAGAAACCGTTGAGCCTGCTGATCAACCTGGCGTATCTTCACCTGCGAGAACATTTCACGAATGTCGGCGGCTACTGCGACTGGTCCTTCTCGAAACTTGAAGAGAATTCCCAACAGTGGTTTGGCTTGTTCTGGTCCTTTGTGCAGAGTTGAGTGAAATTCCGGCAACGGCGGCAGCAGCATCAAAAACAATACGAAGCTTCTCTGGTTTGTGTGGATTCTGAACGGCAAAATGTGGCAAGTACCAAACTGGGTGATTCTCATTACTTAACTCTTCATCCGTGAGTCGTCTCGCATATCCCTTGTCAATATATTTTTGTATCTCTATACGATACCTATCAGCAAATTTCTGATCTCGACACATTTTTCTTTCAATGCCGACCAAACGGTACATTTTTTTCTTCAAAACTTTATTTGAATACTTATAAATACAATAAAAATATTCTTACATGCAACTATTACATGCAAACAAAATATAATAAAAGTATCTATTAAAAAGATTAATATTAATCACAGCTTGTATGTAGTGGCATCACTTCCCTTATCTTGTAATAAGAAGCTTTCTTATCCAAAACTTTAACATTCCCCAAAACAAACCAAAATAGAGACGATACAAACATGAAGTTAAATAAAATCAGTATTGTATTGCTAGATTTACGTTAATTATGTTTTGGAAAATTTGGTTAGAGACATTTGGAAATTTTCACCGTCATCACCGAACAGCTATGACATTACTTGATGAAACTACGTGAGAGCCGTTGCAGTGTCGATTCAGTTTTTTCTTGGACGGACGAAATGTGATCAATAGCGACGACTTCGACACAAACGATTTCCTGTGCCGAGTACGGGAGATCGCAGACTGTTTGTTTGCTCGTGACGTCACCTGATCACATGATCGATCACTCATTTTGCTGTCTCTCTCTATCTCTCTTTCATCATTCCCAGTTCTTTCAGAACTGTCTCGGGTGCTGTCTCGTCACACGCTCTGCACTTGCTGTTGGTACATTTGCTACTTACAAAAATAAAGCAAAAAATTACAAAACTTTTCTTGAAATTCATATGTAATAGAATATCAATCAAAATCAAAAAATATTATCTTTCATATTGGTCGAATTACTCACTCGCTCAACTGAATTTGTTTCATTGTTGCGGTCGCTGCTGACAATATCCTTTTTCTTCTTCTCTACTTGGTCCTTCCACCGGACTCTTTGCCCTCCTAGTTTCCGTCTGCCATCGGGTACCGCTGAGAGGACCTTCCTCGCTGTAGCGTTCTTTTTCATTCTATTGACTTGGTCTAGCCAATCGCATCGCTTGATGTTGATTCGCTTGATTATATCATCGTCGTTGTAATGGCGGCGGAAAATAGGCGAAATAATAAGATTATTTTTTATAACTTTTAAATATTTTATTTACGAAATTTGTGAGTTTATGAATGATTGTGTATGAATGGATTTATGTATGACAATTTGTGTGTATGATGTTGATGTTGTTTTTTAATATTTATTGAATTTATTGTTATTGTTGAATTTGTTAGATTTTGTTGATGTTAATATTTATGTTAGATTTGATTTGCTGTTGATGTTGGCGTTGCTGTTGTTTCGCAATTGTATTGCTTGTGCTCCCGTCTGTTGCTCTTTCAATACTGGCCTTTGTTGTCGAGTTCGAAGCAGAAGCGTGGCGATCAGCAAATTTCGAAAGCTGCAAATTGGCGTGAAGCTGGTTGCGATTTGTGGTTGTGTAGCCGATTTTTGCCAGGGTACCCTAACACTCCGCCCCCCGTGAATTCCCCGAGGATTCACCATCAATCGCTAAGATGGCTAATCTTGTGGCTGGGCGACGTAGAAGTCCAGTTGCTGTCTTCACTTCAGCTGTCCGAATTTGTGAGTCCTTGCCCGGGAAAACGTTGGTGATACGGCCTCGATTCCACTGACATCGTGGTTGCATCGGGTCACACAGCAGAACTAGATCGTTGACTTTCAATGGTACTGCCTTTTCATGCCACTTGGGACGGCACAGAAGTTGAGGTAAATACTCCAACACCCACCTCTTCCATATCCGGTCCTTCAGATTTTGAGCAATTCGCCACTGCTTCCTCAAACATATGTTTGTGTCAACTGGATGAGGCGTCTGAGTAAAATTCACACAACCCAGCAGAAAGTGATTGGGTGTTAACGGCTCGTCTTCTTCTGACGCTAGAGGTATATCAGTCAGCGGGCGTGAGTTAATGATGTTCTCTGCTTCAACCAATACTGCTCGGAGAGTCTCCACCTTCGGGGCTTCTTCATGTAAGGTCTTATGGAGCAGGCGTTTGATGATTCGAATTAGACGTTCCCAGCATCCACCTGAGCTGGGGTTGGCAGGGCAATTGAAGGTCCACTCAATATTGCGGGTTGTAAGCTCGTCACTTATACGATCTGTATCTAAAAGTCGTTCAGCATCGTTAAGTTCCTTTTGCGCACCGATAAAGTTGGTGCCGTTGTCGCTTCTAATCTTGACTGGGGTCCCACGGCGGTTCACAAAATTTCTGAGGCAAATGAGGAAAGCATCGGTGGACAAGTTGGGGGCCAAACAGATCTACACCTGTATAGGTAAATGGCCGGACGAAAGGCGTAAGACGGTCAGCTGGCAATTGGCCCATCAATGGCGGCGTCGGTTTAGCATTATCAAATTTACAGGCAGGGCAGTCTCGTTGAATTTTTTTTAAAGCTGATTTGACATGTGGTAACCAAAATTTTTGCCGGAGCTCGTTGATTATCACAGCAAGGTTTTGGTGGTTATACTTTTCGTGGTAGTGGCGCATGATAAGCTTAGCGACTCTATGCTTTGATGGTATCAATATGGGTCGCCTGGCATTCAGAGGCAAACATTGAGCCTCATCGATACGACCAATTTCCATTCCGTATACTTCTCGCTGCACCAATTGACATATACGCTCCTCTGAGTCGTTCAACTCGTCGACAGTGAGTGGACCTTTCGCTGACAGCAGTTGATTCTTCCGGGCTCGATTCAAAAATATGGCTGATGCACGTAGCACCCAGGCCATCGTCCTTTTGAGTTTCAAATATGACGAAAAACGATAAATATCTATGTTCCAGGTACTTGCTTGTGACTGAAGGAGCAATAAAGGTTTCACTTCTTCTTCTGGCGGCGGTTGCAGTGGCGGCTCGCTTGCCGCAACAGGCCAGTCTTCAATGTTCATCTTAAGAAACTCAGGCCCGGTTATCCATCTACTATCAACTTGAAATCTCGGCGGAAACGTAGGACGGGTTGCGAAATCAGCTGGGTTTTGAGCTGTCGGAATCCATCGCCATTGCGACGGAAGTGAAATATTCTGGATCGCAGTGACACGATGACCGACATACGCCTTGAATTTACGCTCGAAAGAATTTATCCAATAAAGAACAGTACGAGAATCACTCCAGAATATGACGTCAGCTTGGTCAATGTTTACTTCGTGATTGCGTCGAATTAGCTTGCTGAGACGAGCACCTAGTACTCCGGCTTGGAGTTCCAACCTAGGCACGGACATCAATTTTTGAGGAGCACAGCGAGTTTTCCCAGCTACGAACGCAACGTCAACTCCTGTCGAATGAGCGATACGAAAGTATCCGACGGCAGAGAGGGCGAGCTGACTAGCATCGACGAAGATGTGTAGTTGTATACTTGCTGATTGTTGTAACAGTGGCGAATAACATCGTCGTATGTAGAACTCTTCCACCCGTTGAAACTCACTCCACCAAGCCTTCCACTTATTCTGAAACTCGTTCGGAATTGGGTCATCCCAGCCAATCTTGCATTTCCATGCCTCTTGTACCAATAGTTTTGAAAATATCAGAAAATCCGCAAGCAGTCCGTACGGGTCGAAGACAGCCATGACAATGCCGAGAAGCTCTCGTTTAGTAGGTGCACGTAGACTCTGCAATACTGATTTTGGAATACGATGGAATTTTGTATGGAACCTGAACATGTCGGTATTGGTGTCCCAATACATCCCAAGTACCTTATCCGTAGTGGCCTGCCTTTCCATACTAACGCCTTTAGCACTTATCACTGGTGCCTCGTTCATCGTGGCTTGTATTTGATTAGAGTTTGATATGAAATTTCTTAATTCGAAACCTGCCTCGGCATGTATACGAACTACTTGTTGGCAAATTCTGGCTGCATTCTGCTCATCTCGAAAGCTGCAGACGAAGTCGTCGACATAATGTTTTTCTACGATGGCGGCCACGGCATCAGTGTACTTCTCTTGAAAATCTTCAGCGTTTCGGTTTTTGATGAATTCTGCACAGCAAGGTGAACATATGGCACCGAAAATCATGGACACCATAGCGTAATGTTGAAGTGGTTCGCTCTTACCCACATCTCTCCAGAGAAACCGTTGAGCCTGCTGATCAACCTGGCGTATCTTCACCTGCGAGAACATTTCACGAATGTCGGCGGCTACTGCGACTGGTCCTTCTCGAAACTTGAAGAGAATTCCCAACAGTGGTTTGGCTTGTTCTGGTCCTTTGTGCAGAGTTGAGTGAAATTCCGGCAACGGCGGCAGCAGCATCAAAAACAATACGAAGCTTCTCTGGTTTGTGTGGATTCTGAACGGCAAAATGTGGCAAGTACCAAACTGGGTGATTCTCATTACTTAACTCTTCATCCGTGAGTCGTCTCGCATATCCCTTGCCAATATATTTTTGTATCTCTATACGATACCTATCAGCAAATTTCTGATCTCGACACATTTTTCTTTCAATGCCGACCAAACGGTTTTTAGCCATCTCGAAACTATTTGGGAGTTTCGGCGGATACTCTTCCAAAGAAGGCCAGTTTCAAAATGCTTGCCCACACGTTTTATTGTGTCTTCAAGAATTTTGCGCGCTTGTATATCTTCGTCCGATTCCAAAACTACAGGTTGGACCTCCAGACCAATTCCGTCGTCCGCAAAGTATTCCGCTACTATTGTGTTTAACTCGTTTAGCGATCGTTGTTGACGAATGTGCAGTACTACTGGGCGTATGTGTGGCGTTTCATTGGTTGGCCCGTATGCGACCCAACCAAGCTTGGTTTGGGCGGCAACTGGGTCGGCGTCGCCGGCTTGTACAATTGATGCTGTTATGCTGAGATGCACATAGTCCAGCCCGATCAGCATAACAGGTTTCACGTTGACGTAGTCGTCCAATGGCAAATGTTCCAGATGTTTGTGATCCGACCGTCTGAATGTTTGGACCGGCAGGCTTAGGTCCCGGATCGTGCGTATATTTTTTAATGAGAACTTTGTACCCTGATCCTTTCCGGCTACTTCAACCGTCACTCTCATTGACGTTTCGGTCTTTACTTTTTCGCCATACCACTGAAGAGTCAAAGGCTGAGACTGACCCTTCAGACCAAGCGCGTTCGCCATTTCCTCCTCTAGCAACGAGATAGCCGACCCATCATCGAACATGGCAAACGTGTCAACCTTGCCGTTATGTCCAAACAATGTCACTGGTATGAGCAGCACCGGCTTCACGACGACGTTTGATGTTGACTTGGAGGAATTTGTGATTGGTTCTTCGTGTAGACATTGATGATGATGGCGGCGACATCCATTGATTCCACAAGGTCTTTTGTTGCGACAATTTGTGGTGTTGTGTCCCTTGCGCAGACACGAAAAACATAATTGTAGGCTCTTCACTTTCTGCCAACGCGACTGTAAGCTCAGTGACTCTTGAAAAACTTTACACTCGTCCATGGCCTTGGGCACATCGTGTGGGTAAATCAGCATAGAGGACACTGCTTCTCTAGCTTGCCCAGTCAAGCACTTATGCAAACGCATCAGATTTTGTCGATCGCTATATCTGAAGGCAGCAGACGTGTCCTTGAAATTAGCGAGAAAAAGAGGCCACTCCTCGGCATTGCCCGAAAACATCGGCAGGTCATATAGTTTGGCGCTTGAGTCACATTCAGGTGGAAGTATCGTGGCAGATCCAACTGACGACGTCGAGGCATCTTCCATCTGCACTTGTGTAATTTGAGTATTCGACTGGCTATGAATATCGTTACGAAGTCGTTCCACGTCCTTTTGACTCTCGATGGTGCTGTTTCTTAGTCCTTCTACCGACGATTTCAGAGCATTAATACTGGCGAGTATCGTAGCCAACTGTTCGGCGGAGACTCCCGACGGCTCTCCTGTTGCCATGATTGTTACGTCTAGATTCGACTCTTCGTCACTGTCAACTAATTCACCTTCCGTACGATCCGAGTTTCTCAAATTATAATGAGTCATTTATTTTAAGTAAAGTTCACTAGCTCGTGACAGGACAGGGCCCAACACCAAAACCGAACACGACCGCTTCCGAAACGAAATTCAAGCACCAAGTCTTCGCAAGAGTCAATTCAAATTATATATGCTTGTGGCAGAGCAAAGGACACAAACCCGAAACCGACACGATGGTACAGCTTCCGTACTGTATTCAAAACACGAAAGTCTCCGCGAAGCGTCAAATCAAGCTTATTGTGCGGCACTAAGCAGGCGGCAGAAAACTAACAAATTCACAAAGCGGTAGCGAATTGTTTATGCAAATGTTCAAAATGTTACTCCACGCGTTGTCACCAACCGAAAATGCACTCGCTTCTTCCACGCACGTGTGCGACCAAACTAAGCCAAATGTTCAATAAGCGGGCGGCACGACACACTAACCCGAACACTATGGTACAGCTTCAAAACTGTCTTCAAAACACGAAAGTTTCCGCGAAGCGTCAAATCAAGTTACATAGAAAAACGGCACTAAGTAGGCGGCCAAGCTCAACAAATTCGCAAGGCGATAGCGAATTGTTCTTATAAATGTTCAAAAAAAATTACACTCTGAAACAACGCGATAGAAAGTACTTGCGATCTCCAACGCACTTCGTCTGCAATTGATGTGAAATCTTCACCTCATGGCAGAGCAGGCGACTCGAAGCAATTCATCACAACTCTTGACGACTGGTGTAGTTCTTGCCAATTTTCAAAATGGCAGTTGCTCGTGGCAGAGCTGGCGGCACCAAATGCGAACCCGGTACAGTTTCCGAACTGTCCAAAACACAATGTTTTCAATTTATTCAGGAGTCGCGGCACTATGAAGGCGGCAAAGTTAAACACATTTGCATGGCAATAGCAAATTGTTATGTCAAAAGGTCACTGCGAAAAATCTAGCGATTCGCTCGGTGCGAACAGTATTTCCGACTCCACGTCAGCAATTCATGTGAAATCTTCAGCTCGTGGCAGAACAGACGACTCGAAGCATTTCACCAACACACTTGACGACAACGAAATTGTTGCACAGCTTCGCAGTTGCTCGTGGCAGAGCTGGCGTTGCGAAATAACCGAAGCCAAGGCAAAGGCACCGCGTTAGAAAGAGACACAAATTTCGAGAATTTCACAATGTCTCTTGGTGACGCGGAAAGTTCTTTCTAGAACTTTTCAAATTTAACGCGATTACTCCTATCCCGATTAAAATGCAACAACTACCGGGAGCACTAAATTGCGAAAACGATGTAATGGCGGCGGCAAATAGGCGAAATAATAAGATTATTTTTTATAAATTTTAAATATTTTATTTACGAAATTTGTGAGTTTATGAATGATTGTGTATGAATGGATTTATGTATGACAATTTGTGTGTATGATGTTGATGTTGTTTTTTAATATTTATTGAATTTATTGTTATTGTTGAATTTGTTAGATTTTGTTGATGTTAATATTTATGTTAGATTTGATTTGCTGTTGATGTTGGCGTTGCTGTTGTTTCGCAATTGTATTGCTTGTGCTCCCGTCTGTTGCTCTTTCAATACTGGCCTTTGTTGTCGAGTTCGAAGCAGAAGCGTGGCGATCAGCAAATTTCGAAAGCTGCAAATTGGCGTGAAGCTGGTTGCGATTTGTGGTTGTGTAGCCGATTTTTGCCAGGGTACCCTAACAGTCGTCATACCGCTCATACAGTTGACGCTTGCTTCTGAGCCGGTACTCAGGGTGAATACTAAGAGGACCGAAGATCCTGTGAAGGATTTCCTTCTCGAACGCCACTAAAGACCTCTCATCGGAGATCGTCATCGTCCAAGCTTCCGATCCGTAAAGCAGAACGGGAATGACGAGAGACTTGTAGAGGTTTAGTTTTGTCTCAGGAGAGAGCTCTTTGCTTTGTGAGTGCAAAGTGAGTCGAAAGTAGCACCTGTTGGCCAAGGTTATTCTTCGTTTGATCTCAATGGTCACATTGTTTGTGTCCGTCAGGATGGTGCCCAGGTAGTCGAATGTCTTGACCTTGTCAAAGTTGTGGTTGCCAATCGCCACTGGCGAATGTGAGTGTTCTTCTCCCGTGGTCGACAGGAGATACTTGGTCCTGTCCTTGTTCACCACTAGACCCACACGACTCGACTCTCTTTCCAGATTGCAGAAAGCCTTATTGACATCGTAAGCACTGCGACCAATAATGTGGATGCGGTCCTCGTAGGCAACTAGCATGATATTCGTCTCGAAAATTGTGTGCTTGCGATCAATCTTCGCAGCTCTTACAATCTTCTCCAGCATCAGATTGAAGAAGACGCCCGCAAGCCCGCAGTCACCTTGTCTGAAACCGCGTGTGGTAGCGAATGGCTCGGAGAGGTTCTTTCCAATGCGCACCAAGCCGCTGGTGTGACTCAGCGTCATTCTGCTAAGCCTGATGAGCTTGGCGGGGATACCAAGTTCAGACATGGCGGCGTACAAATGGCTCCTCATCATGCTGTCGAATGCGGCTTTGTATTCGACAAAGAGGTGGTGAGTGTCGGTCTGAAACTCGCGGGTCTTCTCCAAGATCTGGCGTACTGTGAAGATCGGATCAATGGTGGACTTGTCAGCTCTGAAGCCACACTGATAGGGCCCAATCAGTTCTTCGACGATCGGTTTCATTCGCTCACTCAATATGCTGGCCAGGATCTTATATGCGGTATTCCAAGGGCTACACCTACGGTAGCTATTGCAGGATGTGGGATTTCCATTGTCGTAAATCGGGCACAATACAGCGATGCTCCAATCGCTGGGCATGCATTCTTCCGACCATATTCGACACAAGAGTTCGTACAGGCGTCTGGTCAGACTTTCGCCGCCGGCCTTGAAGAGCTCTGCGACCAGGCCATCGGCGCCTGCTGGTTCGTCGTCCCTAAGCGCGGCGATGGCTGTTAAGACCTCACGGTAGTCGGGCGGCGAAATGTTCACAGGCTCTTCATCCTCTGGCTCATCTGGTTGACTTTCGCCACTGGAATCGGAATCGTTTCCGATGCCATCGTCGCCATCATTGAGGAGGCTGGAGAAGTGAATCCTCCATATCGTCAGTGCTTCCTGGATGCCAGTCAGCAGATTACCATTTTAATCTGTACAGTGCACAGAGGAAACTTTCCTCGGACCCTCTATGGTCCGAGAGAATTCATGGATCTCTTTTCGATCCTCGAGCATCTCGATATGCTTGCCTTTAACAGCTCGATTTATCATTGCCTGCAGAGTGGCGCTTTCTCCTGGCTTAGTCGATGACACTCTTTCGGGTTGGAGGAAGCCCAACACCTCCTCGGCAGCGGTGCGCATCGAATGGGATATGTGGGCCCATTGCGAGCAGATATCGCTGTGTTTGGGAATGTTCTCCCGGAGCAGGACTGAGAGCCGGGCGGCGAAGTCTCGGAGTGTCTGTGGCGATTGCAGCTTTTCGATGTCAAGCATTCTCGGTGTTTTATTTTGCATTCTGCAACTGGCTATAACAAGGCAATGGTCCGACTTGAAGTTGGTGTCTGGGTAGGCGCGAACATCCAAAATACTGGCAGCATGCCTTTCGTCGATCGCCACGTGATCGATTTGATTGCGCGTGTTCTTATCAGGCGACACCCATGTGGCCTTGTGGATCGCGTGATGTTCGAATATGGTGCTACAGACCACCATGTCTCGCGCTGCGGCGAAGTTGATCAGCCTCATGCCGTTGTCGGTGGTCTCATCGTGCAGGTAGTGCTCTCCGACTGTCCGCCCAAAGACACCCTCTTTTCCCACCTTGGCATTGAAGTCCCCTATCACGATCTTTTCGTCGTGGCGTCATGAAGTTGTTGGTAGAATTGTTCTCTCAGCTCGTTATCGTCCCTCGTCGCCTTAGCGTTCGCTTTCTTCTTCGGCACATTCGTCGGAGCGTGCGCACAAATCAGGCTGATGTTGTAGAAATTGCCCCTGATGCGGATAGTGGCCAATCGTTCATTCACCATGGTAAAATCGGAGACCAGGTGGCGGAGTCTCCGCCCAACCGCAAACCCAACACCAAGCTGCTGGTTCTTCACCTGGCCACTGTAGAAGACATCGAAGGAGGCTCCGTCGACGCGACCTTGTCCCGTCCATCGCATTTCCTGGAGAGCGGTGATGTCAGCCTTGTGTTCCTCGAGGATTTCAAATAGCTCAAATTCGGTCGATTTTAGGCTTCGCACATTCCACGTGCATATCCGTAAATCGCTGTCCCTAATTCGTTTACGGTCGTCTTCAACAGATGGGGTCGTCATTGTCACAGTTTCTATTGCACATTTCACTTCGTTCCTGTTCACCTTATGCGTTTTTCACTCACTTTAGCTTATAAGCACTGAGTTAGTGGCCGTATGCATCGATCGGCTTCGTATTGAAGACTGATTTCATATCAGTTTTCACATTTTGCTATCGTGGAATTCCCCGCTCGCTTCACAAACAATAATGATTCATCCGAGTACAATAAGTTTCATGAGTAGAACAAAAGTTCGTACGATAACAACAACATATGAATTGCTTACAAAAACAAAATATTGCAATAGCCTCGCGCGCATTTACTTCGCGATTAGAAAAATAAAATAAATATCATTAAACCTAACCAAGCAATGTTTCTCGCTATCGGTTGTTTTTGTTTTTACTTAGAACACATAACATTTTTTTGTAAATTTTAGAAACCTATGTATGTATATCGATATTTGGACTCTATATTAAATGATTATGTTCTTCATAAAAAAGTAATAAAAATATAAGAAAATAATGTAATGGAGCCTGCACCATTGGTTCCAAAAATTATACTCCATTCGTAGTCATTCTTTTAATATTATTCATAATTATTTTGTCTATGAAAAAATGTTTTAATGATTTACATGGTTCGAAGAAAGAGCATGATGGTAGATCTTTCAGCATTATCTATTTGGTAAACCATTTAAAGCATACCAATATAATATAATAAAAAACTTTCACATCCAAAATTTTAACATTAATCAAAACAAACTAGAATTGAATTGATTATAAACGTTCGTTTTGCTGAATTTACGTTAATTATGTTTGGAGGCATTGACTAAAATGGGAGGTGGGCAGAAAGAGAAGACGTCTCCAGGGGGAGGGAAAGAGAAGGCGACACTAGTCCTTAGTATTACATAGGACACTTGTTTTTCAAATGCAATTTCATCACAACTTCGGGGTCACTTTTCAACACTTTGACAAGGGGTCAATTTTTAATGTGACGTTTTTTTTGTTATTGTTAAACAAGATTGTTGTTATAAAAACCCCTTTCATTCGATTTTTTATGAGTTTCCTTAACAAGGCCCAATGCAAGGCATCGACCTTCATCGACCGACCGATCGATCTTCATCCAACCATTGCGAAATTCTCAGCTGTTCGATTGATTGATTGAGAAAATGAAAACAGCAACAAAAACGATTACCGTAAAATGGTTCGGCAACATGAAAAGGAAGTTTACGGAAGGTCCTTCCATTACAGAATTCTCGAGAAAAATACCTTTATTAAATATCGAACTAAAACACACAAAACCCTTCGTCAAAAATAACTTGAAATAATGTTCTGAAATTCACAATATTTTAAAACATTGTCAATGGAATTTCAGCAATTAGCTTAAAATTATCTCCAGAAAAAATTTTACATTGAAGAATTTTATAAAATTTTTAATTTAATCCCCCAAATTTTTTTCTCGCTTTCTAGACCTTCTTAAGCCACGACCATAAGATAATTGTTTCCATTCTCTTCTTCTCTCATCTGCCGTTTGTTGATATATTTGTTTTTTTATATTCTCCATCAACTGCTGCCTGAAATCCCTTAATCGATCCCTCATCAATAAATTGCTTGTTTGACGGCGTTAACTGAGCCGTCCCCATTGTTATTCTTGAAAACGGCGGTGGCTGTGTTCAATAAATAACAATAAAAACAACAAGAATAGCATAATGACTTGCCACACTGCTACCGTTGGGCTGTCAGTTGCCGTATTATATCATTGTTGTCTTCATCGGGTATTTTTGTGGTTGTTGTCATTGATTGCGTGTGACCGACGCGTCGTCGCTACTGGTATTACACATTTTATCAATCCCTGAATACTTCTCTTCTCTTTTCACCTTCTTCTCTTCTTCTCCTTTCTCCTTCTTCTCTTCTTCTCCTTTCTCACTTATTTTTTTTTTACTCCCTCTCTTTTTCTATCTTTCATCCTTGATTTAGTAAGCTCAGCTCATGGCTTTTAGCCTTTTTATCACGGCCACAATCACAACAACTATAACAACAACAAAAAGATAATATCTTAATCACGACAAGAAAGTTGGCCAAGGTAGCCATAAGCAAAACTGTCGGAAGGAAAGTTTCTTGACATGTATATTTATTAGGAAAAAAAAAGAATATACATATATATAAAATCTATACCACAAATTGCTTCGGAAACCTTGAATAATAGGTAGCATATTTTAAAAGCGATGACTTTAATGAAGATATATAAGAAGGTTTTAGCATTTTGATCCTTCATTTGTAAAGAAATTATCCTTCAAAAGTACCTATCATTAATCTTGAAGTTGAACCTTTTTTATCTATGGCTTCTTCTACTGACCCCTGTGATTGTTTGTTATTTTTCCTCATATATTTTTCTTACCTCACTTTTAAGGTCATTTGCTCTATCGATTCACTCGGTCAGTCTGATGAACGAAATTCAATATCGATTGATCCTGCTTCACCTTATCGATCCACTACCTTGATGTTATTGCAGTTGATGCTGTTAATATGTTATCTCTTCTTTCTTGTTTCACTACTTCATTTTATGTTTCTTGGTTTTAAATTCATGCATACTAAGGGTTATAACCTTACAAAAGGCTCAACATAAAGGTCCAGTGTATTTGGTTTGAGTAGGCGAAGGTCAATGTGTGACTGAAGAAACAGACAGATTTTGAAGAATTGAAGAAATTTACGAGATGAAGTTGAACAACCTCTGGCTGGTAATGAAAACAATTAAATTCCCTCACCGAGTCAAGTTGACAAAGTTCAACCAATAGAGATTTACTTCGAAAGTCACATTAGATGCGCCACACGAAGGTCTTAAAATAATTGATATTAATTTGGAATAAGCTTGAAAAGTGAAACCTCACAAGAAGACCTTCAAGGTTATAGTTTCAATTAAAAATAAGTCAACATAGACAATGGTATAAGCTAAAATAATAACAAATAAACTGAAAAATGTATAGACAAAAAAATCACAATTACTAACAATGATAATAACTATATCTAATGAACAAAATAACCATATCGGTAAATAAAACACAAAATATTATAAACCACAGTAAAAATACTATCAAGTAAAACCAATAAAAACAATGTAGAGTTAACCATCATCTTGGCTACCTACACAATATTAACTGCTTTGGTCTGTGGGGAGTATTTGCGTATGTGTGTGTGTCTACGCGATAATTCGGCTTAAGTTTTAATAATAACTTAATGGGAACTTGCGACAATTGCTGGTCTCACCTGGTTTCAATCCTTCAGTAAGTCGCCCCAACCTCTGTTCCACCTTCAATTAATCCTCTCTTACAACCAACAGTCTGTTTGTCTCTTCCTCCTGTCGGTCTGCCCGTCGATCTGTCTATCTCTCTCTACTGGGATTTGGGTCTCGAGGCGATAATTTATTTATTGAGTTTGCGAAGGCGCGCGGGAGTGAAGCTGAATTGTTATTTTATTTTGTTGTTTTTATTGTTGTTGTTGTTGTTGTTATTGTTATACAGCAAGTCTCTCACACATTCATTCGATATTCGCCTGAAGGTATCTTTGGCGTCTTCGAGAAGCTCTTGATTTCGTTTTCATGACTCTTTTATGTTTCTATCGATCAATTGCTATTGTTGTTACCATTGTGATTGTTGTTTCCATTGTGGCTTTTGTTGTTCTTCACATTGTTATTTTTACTTTCATGAAGACGGTTTAAAATTGTTTATTTATAGATTAACCAAGCTCAAAAGGCTTACGACACTTGGCTTACCATGATCAAGGGGAGTAAAATTGAAAATTAACTCACCATGAACAGTATGAGGCCATCAATGGTGAACGATGAATGAACCATGCTCGGCAGTAGAATGACCTCTAAAGAGATTTAATTAAAGAGCTTAAAGTAGACTTCAACTCAAACCAAACTCAAAACTAATCACAATAATCCAAGTGTTTCAAATCCCCCAATAGAAGACCTTCTAAATAAAAAAACCACATTAAGTCGTATTAATCCTAATCTTTTTGCAAGTGTTTGGTACCCTTCGTGAGTTCTCCAAATATATATTGACTCCTTCTACTTCATCATATCCCTGTGGAGATAGATTTATCTCATATATTTCCTTTAAAGACCTCGCTATAAATCAACCTCCATCACCTTTTCTTGTCCCTCCCACTCGTCCTTTTACTTCAACTCCTCAGCCAAAACTCTTCCTTCCCTTTTACATCAATTTGTTCCACCTTCTTATCCATCTCCTCTGTACCTCTGTCTCCAACTCAACTCGGTTATAACTCATAGCCCTTGAAATCCTTTTAAAAACTTCATTAGTACTGCCTCTTGTTCCCGCTCTCTGCTTCTCTCTCTCTCTCTCTCACACACAATATCTCTATTCTTCTCTTTAGCAATTATTTTACCACACTCCATTCTTTGTTCTTATTCTGTACCACAGTTCCAGTTCTGTGGACCAGGCCGAAATTGAACTGTCCACGAGACACAGATGAGGACAATGAGCTTTCGGAGATCTTCTGGTTGTTCTGCCTTTGAATGTCTGTTCTTCTATCTGTTAGGCCTTCAGTCCGTTTACTGTCTGTCCGTCCGTCTGTTCCTCAGTATATTGGCAAGAGCATTTATTCTATTGCACCCAAATCATTGCAATATTACCGTCTTATTGCCTTTGTTGTTCTCGAGCGAAACAGACAGAGAGATAGAGAAAAACAGAGAAAAGCAAAGAGGAACGAGGGAATGCAACAGGCGAATGTGGTGAAAGGGAATCGGAAAATGTTTGTCTGCAGTTTGTTCTGGAAGCTGTTGGATCGAAGTCATAAATCAAACTCCAGCTTGGTGTTGACCACAGTCGAGAGGCAGCCAACGAACAACGATGCACAGCTGTTAATGAGGCCAAGCGATGGGTGTAAAAGGTAATGGGAGGTGGGTGTAGAGATTGCGGAAGGGACGTTGTAGTAATGGGTCAGAGTGTTGGGGATTTAACTAATTTATAGGAGGAGGTGGGAATGATAAATGACATGTTTTCGGCTTTAGCTCAGCTTGGTGTTACACTTAAGTTGTAATGAGTGCCGGTCAAATCGTGTCTGTAGAGAAATATTTGTTTCATTACAACAAATTACAATAAAATTAAATCAAATTCAATTGAATAGCTCCATGAGAGAGTGTAAATCAGAAGCTACATCGTCGTTATTCCACCTCACCTTCAAGTAATCCATCCAAGAGTAAAAAGTTGAATTTTCCCCTGAGCAAAAAAAAATGACAGCTTTGACCCTTGTCTATCCTTCAAAACACCCAAGGATTAAGGGATAATTTATTTGTTTCTCTCTTAGTTGTTGAACTCGAAATGGAAAAATGGAAAATCGAAAGCTTAAAATAATCTTCCACTTGTCGGAACTTCCACAGCTGTCGTTGATTTTCTATTGTCTCACGATGATGGACAGCTCAAAGTCCTGGAGGAGTGGATGAGATCAGGATTCTGTCAATTTTCAGTTAATTAACGAAATTTAATTAGAAACTATCAACAAGTGACGCTCACGAGCGGAAATAGCAACAGCACGAGAGCTAAAGTAGAAACGAAATAGGGAGGAGCAAAATAATCACAACTACATCAACAACTACGAAACCGTCGACATCATCATCAACAAGAACAACATTTACTACTAAAACAGCCCCAAAGTAACAACTACTCATTAGGATGTCGTCAACGAGGACCGCAAAATTCGTTGGAATTGAACTTGTTGGTGATTCTAACGAAGGACATTAGCTGGCTGGAAAACAGAGAAACCACCACAACGAGATGACTGTAATGAGCCTGGGAAGAGGTTCCAAAAACTGCACAATTTTTGCCATTGGCAGCATCACCTGAAAATGAGTCTAATTAGTTGAATGCTGAGAACAAACATGGGTAAAGGGATTGACAGAGAGAGCAGAAAGGGACAAGTTGGAGGACGAGAATTAAATTATTAAATTAATAATTGTTCATAATCAAATTTTGAATTTTCCATATAAATTAATTTTTAAGTTTTCTATCAAACATTATCAATTAGATATTGAATTGAAAATGTAATGAATATAAAATTGATAAAATTTTGAATTTTGCATAAAAATTATAATTCAAATTTTTAATAAAAATGACTAATTTTAATTTTTCCACAACAATTATCAAATTTTGAATTTTCCGTTAAAATTATAAAATTTTGAAATTTCCATGAAAATTATTGAATTTTGTATTTTCCATGAAAATTATAAATTCTATAAATCTATGATTTTAAATTTTATATTTTTAAATTTTTATAAAAATTGTCACATTTTGAATTTTTCATGAAAATTATAAATTTTTTAATATATGATGTAAATTATCAATTATTGAATTGAAAAGATAATGAATATGAAAATGATAAAATTTTTCGAATTTTCCATAATAAAAATTTGAATTTTCCATAAAAATCATCAAATTTGGAATTGAAAATGTAATGAAAATGATAAAGTTTTTAATTATCTATTATTGCAAAAATTAATAATTTTTATGTTTATTTTTATGTGGCAGAGTGGCACGTGGCTCAGATGATAAGTGCGATCATTTATCTCTCTAAAAACAAATAAACCATTTCCACAATATATTAGTTGACTAGAAAAATTATTTCTTCCAAAGGAACCAACTGACCATGGACCCCGCACACCTCACTTTATCATCGTAGACGTGGTTTCATACTCACAACTCAATTCTTACGATGCTAGCAACCCACACACTACAGGGACCGATTTGATTAGATGGTGAATTTTATTAAAAGGAAAGAAGAGTGAAATAAGGAACTACAAAAGAGACAACAATAAACTTACGAAAGAGTTAACAACAAAAAAGTACACAACCACGAAGATAAAAACCACAATAACAACAACGAAGACAGTAAGCAATTGCAGTAATGGCCATAACAACATCAATAATTACAACTACAACATAAACAAAGCCAACTAGAATATGAAATAAACAAGCAACCACAAGAAACAAAGTACCGTTAAACATCATTAATGCAACACCTTCGATTTATGGCTTCATCATGACCAAACGACGAGTTCACCAACGACAACAACTGCAACCATAACCCAGGATGGAATTGAATAAAGATCCAAGTTTGGTCTCCGTCGTCCCTGGAGGTGTTTCAATTAAAATGTATCATAAGTTATGTAAACGAGAAGCTGTTGGCAGAACTCATGGCCAACAGAAGCAAAAAAAACATCACTAATAACACCACCTACAATTGCAGCAGCACCAACAATAATAACAACAGAAGTTATCAACAGTGAGAAGAATTAGGAAGGAAGCAGACTAAAAAGAAGAGGAGAAAGAAGTAGCCACTTGGGGAACTGCAAATCATCGTCGTTGGTAACGCGGTCTACGTGGTTAGAGTCTCCTGGGATTGAGACATGAGTAGGAGTGGAGTGGGATTGAGAGGAGTCAATTGCGAAAAGAGGTGGTCAGTGGTGAAGGAGGTGACGATGTAGGCGACAATGAAGAAGGCGAAGCAGAAGGATTCCACCGCCTTCATCGTTGGTGAAATATTTCTTGAGGTTGTTACGCAGGCGTTATCGATGTTGGTATTGAGTTTATTGATTTTATTTTTGCTTGAAAATGGTGTACATTTTCAAGCAGACTTGAGAAAATCGTAAACAGACCTCAAAAAATCGTAAAGTGACTTGAGAAAATCGTAAAGTGACTTGAGAAAATCGTAAAATGACCTGAGAAAATCGTAAAGTGACTTGAGAAAATCGTAAAGTGACATGAGAAAAACGTAAAATGACCTGAGAGAATCGTAAACAGACCTGAGAAAATCGGAAACAGAGCTGAGAAAATCGGAAACAGAACTCAGAAAATCGTAAACAGAACTGAGAAAATCGTAAACAGACCTTAGAAAAAAGACTTAAGAAACGAACTCGGTAGAATAATGAAATTTTTTCTGGTTTTCTGATAAATAATAATATATTTAAATATTCAATATTTACTAAAATTGTAAATAATAGATACATTCTATGATCCTACTCGCATATCTTGTAGGGCCAGCGCATCTCCATGGAAAATGGAGCTGTGTTGAATGGCAGGTGAACAGTCGGCCACTGTCTTGTCTCCTTAGCCTCAACAATAAGACGTTACAAAAATTGTAGTCTCTGTTCACAAACACCAAGTCCTTGAAATTCAGGGACTCGCATCATGTTTGTCACGTAAGTCTTTACCTTGGACCATATTGTTTCAATGGGGTTCAGCATTGGTGAATATGGACCCAAGCGAAGAACTTTGGTTTTGTCTTGCGTGTAACGGGCAAAACCAGCTTCCAAAGATGTGTAACATGGAGCATTGTCACTGTAATATCACGACATCTTCGAAATTGTTTCCTTGCTGCAGGAAACTCTCCAAAACACTGCAAAACCATGTATTACATATATCTGCTCTGAATGATCCTCTTTGTCATCGTTCTTTGGATCATTCAGAGCAGGCTAAGGAGACAATAACAGTGGCCGACTGTTCACGTGCAATTCAACACAGCTCCAATTTCCATGGAGGTGCGCTGGCCCTACAAGATATGCGAGTAGGATTATAGAATATATGTATTATTTACAATTTATTATTAAATATTCAATATTTAAATATATTATTATTTATCAGAAAACCAGAAAAAATTTCATTATTCTACCGAGTTCGTTTCTTAAGTCTTTTTTCTAAGGTCTGTTTACGATTTTCTCAGTTCTGTTTACGATTTTCTGAGTTCTGTTTCCGATTTTCTCAGCTCTGTTTCCGATTTTCTCAGGTCTGTTTACGATTCTCTCAGGTCATTTTACGTTTTTCTCATGTCACTTTACGATTTTCTCAAGTCACTTTACGATTTTCTCAGGTCATTTTACGATTTTCTCAAGTCACTTTACGATTTTCTCAAGTCTGCTTGAAAATGAAAATTGTTTTTATAGAATTTTTTTTTTAAATTATTATTCGTAATAATATTTGTTTTTATACAATATTACATATTATTATTACATATTATTTTTTATTGCTTTTGTGAATGTGATTTTTGTTGTAATCGTTAAATTGATGTTTTGATTATTAATTTAGTTGTTGTTTTAATTCTTATTGTTTTAGTGGAGATGTTCTTCTTATGATATTTATGTATATATTCTTTTTTTATTCCTGTTGAATTATATATTTTTTCGATGCACTCATCAACAGTTATTTCTTCTTTATGCATCCTTTGACTGACTTTGTTTGTTTTTATTATTGTTAGTGATTGATGTTTATGTTATTTATTATTGTTGTTTTTACTGGCACGAACTGATATCTCATTGACTGAATCTGCTGATGGTCTCGTGTCTCTTCTCGTTGATATCTCTTGTGACAAATACCGTATACCGTAATCATAACAACAACAACTTCCATTCATCGCCAACGGAAGCCTCAATAATGAATTCATGACACAGCAATGTTACCGCAGAACATGTGCCATATGAACAAATATCGAATGAAGAACAGGAAGTGAATAAAGTTGTGTAGAACAAAGAGGCAGTTGCAGCTGTCTGCAATTGATTATCTGATATTATTCGTAAACACTTGAAGGTCTCATAAAACATCTTCTTCCTTCACGCATTAAAACTCCAGAGCACTCTTCCAAGATCAGAAGCTGTACCTCCTACTTTTCTTTTGTACCTTTAATCCTCACTTCACATTCCCTCTCTACAACTTCACTAACTCCTTTCCTACACAAGCACTTTTTACTCCGTAGTTCTTTCTCTTTTTTTTTCAACCCAGTAACAACCTTCGATCCGATGAGATGAGTGGGAGACGGAAAGATAGTCTGTGAGGAGAGACAGCCACCACCACAGTTTCATGTCGAACGTAACAGGATTCCGTAGATTGCGTCATCTTCTGCAAGTTTTCTGCTGCACCGCCGCAGACGCTGACAGTTCGAACTTTGTTTACGCATGCGCACAATGAAACGGAAAATTAAAATGAATCTTCTGTCCCACTAGTTTCCCTACTCCTTCTCCTCTAAGCTTTACATATAACTTTTCACGCTTTTCCATTCCAAGACGAAGTCTTCAATCAACCCGAAAACAGTCTGTTTTCTTTTTGAATTTTAATTGTGTAAAATTTATTTATTTTTAAAGTCAATCATTCCAATATTCATTCTCTATCCCCTCGATTTCCTTCTTCAATACCAATTCCTCAATTTGTGTGTTTCATCATGTGGGTTCGAACAGACTGTGAGAGACTCCATAGTCTCGAACCTTATCCAGTTCTACCCCCTTGCTGTTGGTTGTTTTCATACCAAATCTCACAACGCGCAACCGAATCGAACGACGCAACACGAACTTGTCCAATGCAACATTCAGTTGTTAGTTGAGAGCGATCGAACCAGGTGGTTGCAGGAGGTTTGGTGAAGAGATGGTGGGGTGGGTATGGGTTCTGCGAGCATCGATTATTTTGAGAGAACCAGACTGTTGCTTTTGTTGCGCCTGTTGCATTTCCGTAGCAAGAGAAGACGACGAAGTCGAGAGAAGGCGAGCAGCTGTTGCCTCGAAGTTAACAGCGCCTGAGGTCGACGGAGAAGAAAGGAAAGGTATTGAGGGAGCGTGGACGAAACGTCAGGAAGGGCAGCAAAAGGTGAAGCCTGGGCAGCGGGTAGAATGAGACAGAGGCTGAGGCAGCAACTGCGTCTGAGTTTGGGTAAAAATCCGGGAACTTTTCGGAGGAAGTTGGTTGTTGTTTTTGGCGATGATTATTGCTTTTGTTGGTGGCTTTTGTGTTCTGTTGTCTTGCCAGTCCACTTTTTGTTGCTGTTTGATTCTAATTGCCATATTTTATTTCAATGTTCTTTCTGTGGAAGCTTCAACTTCGTTCGCGGAAACTTTTTTTGGTTAAAGGTTTGATGAAGGGATAGTGAGAGAGTGAAGGAAGATGGAACGGGATGGTGTCTCTCACCATGTAGATTGAAAGAAAGAGGGAGAAGATAGAGTATGAGAAAGAGAGAGAAGAAAGACAGAAATCGTAAGAGAGACTTTGTTGTTCTTACTGTAGCTGCCTCTCGAATTTTTGCTCTTAATACTATTGTTGTTGTAGATGTTATTGTAGTTCTTGCTGTAGTTCTTAATGGGGTACTTGTTGTAGCTGTAATTTTTGTTATAGCTGCTGATTTTTATTTTTGTTATTGTATGTCCCGTTTTGCACATGCAAAACATGTGGCATGTGCAACATGCCAAAATTTGCTGAGTCGAGCTCTGTGGGTGGCATGATGTAGGAAGAGATAGAAATACGAACAGGTAGAAGGTGAAGAAGAGATAGGGTGAAGGAAGAAGAAGTCGTACAACCAAAACGTGGATGTGGAATCAAACATTAAGAGTTGAGAACGAAGGTGAGAAGGATGAAAAGGAGGTGTATAGAAGAAGGTAAAATGAGAAACGGAACGGTTGATAGAATGCAGGATGGATGAAGGGATTGAAGAGGAAGCCCTTGAGGTAGAGATGACGAAGAAGAAGTGAATTGATAAGAGAAAAGGTAAGTGGTGAGGGAAAAGGGAAATGTTGAGGAAGAAGGGAGGATAAACTGAGTGGGGAAGTGGAACAAGCGAAGAGAATGACTAAATTACGAACGGATGGGTTAGAAATGAAGTTAGGAAACGGTTCTAATGGCCACGAGCCTTGATTAATTAGGAACATACATGTGGAAGCAACCGAGGGAGGAAATTCAATTAAGAAGAAGAAGAAAAAGTCCGTGAGAAGGAGACATTTGTACAGAGAAGGGAAAAAGTTAATGACTGGTGGTCGGGACAGAAAATGGTGCAAGGATTTCTTATTATGGTTGAAAAAAGAAGTGAAGGGAGTTTAATGGAGTTTAAGTGAGGGAAGTAAAGAGTACAGTTATTTTTATGAGAAGGAGGAAGTAGTAATCAAATAAGGTAAAATGAAATGGCGTGGATATAAAAATATTAAGGATTTAATTGAAAAAAAACTGTTTTAATACATAAATTAGTTAATTGAATGCCTTCAAATCGACAGATCGAATAGAAAGAAATGAAAACAAAGATATAAAAATATGCAAATGAAATATATAAAAAATAATATATGTTTTAAAAAAATACCTTTGAAATGTTATTCCTCTTTCCTTAAGATCAAAATACCTCAATTGTTTTTGAGAATCGCCATAAACAGCTCATTATGAAATTCCGGCCATGAGAATCTTGAACGAGGACAAGACGAAGTGAGAAGCCTTTCCACCTTTCGTTTTCTCTCGCTATCCTTCGTTTTCTCTCGCCATCTCTCGTTTATCTCTCGCTTTCCTCCCCACTCGTCCCACTGACTTCGACCCGGCTGCGAAACCCAGCCCTGGATATGAAACGAAGGATTTCTCGCCTCATTTCCTACACATCCTCTGCCACGCTCCCCTCACTAACCCTAAAAACGAGTCTCAAACAAAATACAACTCGATCCAACGAGTTCGAGTTCAACGTGGTGAGTTTCAGAACTCGTGGTTCGATGCTTCGGTATCGCTCGAGTGAGCTTCGAACCAGCTCTTGTTGTAGTTGCTGTTGTTGTAAATCCGTCTTTCACTCAATTCTCAATTCACCACACGGAGCACATGGTCACGGCTCACCTGCTGCATTTACTCGGAGCCGTGAGCGAGCTTCAGTTCCAAATCGAGTTTCGTTGCGAGCGGTCGAACGGTTGGCAACGCGAGTCATCGTCGTCATCATCATCGTCAGATACATCTTAAAGATTCTGATCTGATCTCAAAGATTGTGAAATAACAACAATCATCACTATATCAACCGAAATGTGGGAGAAGTTTTGAGAACAAGAAATAAAAAATAAGTTTAATTGAAAATTATTCGAAAGAAAATTCGGCAAAAATCAGATAAAATTATAATTAAGAAGTTTATAAAAAACGAAAATCTGTGAAGTTTGTGCATCTTGTGCAGGTGAATTGAGTAGTTTTTTGATTTAAGTTTTAATTTGTTTTTGTGCCATTTGAGTTTTGATTTCTCGCCATGCTCGGGCCAATGCTGCATCCATCGGTGCTCGACCAGCTGACAGACCAGATTGAGAGAGAACAAAATAAATACAAGAAAGAGAGCAAAAGAAGTTGGGCGATTGAGAGAGAAGGCGTGAAATGCGAGTCAGCGTTTGACCAGGTTAACTAAATATTGCCAAAGGCGAAATACGAGAATTCGGAAAATAATCTGTGAGAGAAATATAATTAAAAGAAATCAATCAAATTAAATTTTTGGAGATTTTGTTATACAAATTTTTAATTTTAAAAGATATCTAAAGAAAAACATAATTGAATAATTTATATCATTTTATAAATCAAAATTAATAAAAAGTAATCAGTAATCAAAGAAAGAAAATAACTTATATAAAATTAAACAAAATTAAATAAAGTAAAAAAAAATAAAAAAACAAATTTTAATAAAATAAAATTAAAAAAAAAAACAAAATATCTAAAGAAATAATATTTATTTAAAAAAAAAAAAATTATTTTTTATTATACGACATCAAAGAAATTCGTTAAGAAAGCAAAAAAGGGAACACATTTTTATCATTTCTCCAAGTGAAATCCGAATTCGAGAGAATCTGAGAACCTACGGCAAACTGAGTATCTCGTAGATACTCTGAGATCTAGCTTCTATCTTCAGCGTTTCATTTCATTTCAACAACATCTCATCTCAAAAATGAAGAGAAATCAGTTTGAATTATTTTAAGCTCCGATTAACGGAAATATTTGTCCTTTTTACCTTTGAATTTAAACTCTTGACCCATTCGGCCCTCAGAAACGAACTGCATCAAACTTTGACACGTGTTGTCGTCTCAAAGTCTGGTCGTGTTTGAATCTTTCTGTCTGTCTGTTGGCCACTTAGTTTTTTGGTCTCTGAGGCACTTGGTCAACAAGTTTGGCCCTCAAGAGTCTGTCTGACTTTGAGACTATTCGTCTCTGAGTTTGTCTTCTGTTTTACTTGTTTGCCAGACAATCTTTCTTGTTTGAGCCCTTCCTTTCTCTTCTTACCATGGACCTCTTCGTTCGTTCCTCTCTTTCCTGCTTCTGGTCATCTGCCTCTCCATATAATAGTAGACTGTGTTACGGTTTCTCTACACAATCACGTCCAGTAGACAGAAGTCTGTAGGTTTCTCAGCCATATCTCTTGCCACAAATAAATAAACAACATGTCAAGGTAGCATCTCTCTGTCTGTTCTGTTCTTCTCCATCTCCGTTCGTCTCTCTGACTGACCATCCGTCATATGTTTCAGACTGCATTGAGAAGATAATTCCATGTAATTCGGGTACTTATTTTTATTTTTCACTGTAGATAATGAAGGCTTGTTTGTTGGTCTAGATGTTGTTGGCCTAGGTGTTGTTGTTCTAGATGTTGTTATTGACAATTTTGTTGTTGATGTTGTTGTTTATAATGTGGTTTCTGATGATGTTGTGGTTGATTTTGATGATCCAATTGTTATTTTAATTATGATTCTTTTACATTCGAAGACAACAAGTGGTAACCAGTAGACTCAAAGGCTCTCAACACCGAGCTTATTGCAGAACAAAGAAAAAACCCAAAGATGACAGTCAGTCTGATAGGCAGAAAGACAGATGAACAAATATACAGACAGTCAGAAAGACAAGCATGTACACAAGTAACAGGAAGAGATAAAGACATCAACATATTACATGAAGCCCTAACAGGAAAACAGGAGAAGGGAGTAGATAACCTTCAAAGACAGATCACAGACAGAAAGACAGACAAACAGAGAGTTAGTTTAACTAACTGATAGACCTACAAAAGGACAAATAGACAATCAGACAGACAACCCCACATTTAGACTAAAGGAGTTGGTCAAACAGAACTGCAAGAGAACGAATAAAGCTGTGGTCAACGAAAGAGACGGACAGAATGCTGGACCAATAGGCAGAAATAGACAGACGTAAAGATAGCCAGACACACATAGACAGACAACAGAAAGGCCTAAGTACCAAGAACTAAAACGGCAGACATAAACACAAAAAGACAGCCGGAACAACATAGAGAAGTATGCAAATCGAAACTGACCGCGAGTCTGCGACAAATCGTGGACAAATGGACTGAAGTGAGCTGAAGGCAAAAGGGAATGAAAGAGTAAGATATGTCAGATAGGATGACGGGAAAAATAACGAGAGGAAAAATCTAGTTAACTGATGTCAAGTTGAATTACAAGAGGTTGTTTCTTTTTTTGCGTCTACTGCACATCATACAGTTTTTTTTTGTACTCATGCGAAGTTGCCAGACTAATATAATATAAAGACGAAAGGGGACAATATAAATGTCTGTTTCGAAATCCCCAATCCTATATAATATAAACATAAGAAAAGTTAATGCAATTAAAATAAACGAATAAATAAAAAAATAACAAATAGAAATGGTCTAAATTATAAAAATAAAAAAAGGAAAAATAAAATTATGATATATATGAAATTAAATAAATGTTAAAAATAAAATACGAAAACAAAAATTATATACCAAATACAAAATAACAAATGTAAATAATGTAGCATGTAAATTTCTGATATGCAATCAGGGAAGAAGGAGATTCTAAAAGGTGACGAGATGTTGTTGAAGGCAATGATGTTGTTGTTGATGGGGATGATAATAATGATTTTGTAGTTGTTCATTTTCTGATTATTCTTGGTTGGAAGATGTAACTTGATGCAATTTTTCATATGTTGTTAATTTTGTAGACGTTGTCACTGTCGTTGACATTTACGATTTGACATTAAGATTTGTTATTTATCTTCATGTCGCTGAGTGTTGTTGTTATCATAGGAATTGTTGCATTTATTGTTTTTGTTATTATTCACGTTGTCGACGATGTTGTTGTTGACATTGTTGTTGCCTCAGGAAATCTCCTTTTTCTCAAATCTATTTTTATCATCAGTTTCATCTCGAAGAAACAAATAATAAGCATGTATGAGATAGACAACCGATGCGAGAGACAATCCATGTGAAAAAGAGACGACATTCAAACCACATTCGAGGACGAGATAAACTTGTTGACAATCCAAATCGAATAACACCTCGTCTCAAACTTGAGTGACAAATTTTCTGACACTTAAAGATTAGTTTTCCTCTAGCATCGAAGACCATGGGTGAAGTTTGCGGTTCTGTCCAGCATACATATAAAGTTAAGTTCTCATTCCATTCGATTGTCCTTGATGAATTACGTTTATGTGGGTTAGTGAGTGTGTGTGGGTGGTTGTGGGGATCAAGTTGTATCCCGTGAGTCAAGGGATTATTTCCAGATGTGAGAGACAGAGGGATCAGAGAGATATGTTGCTTTGGTTTAGATGGAAGGGATTTACTTTGTGAATTTAATATCCATGATATCCAGGATTTTAAAGATTTCTTTATATACATGGATAATTAAATAATAATTTTGGGAAAAAACTAAAATAAATACATATAAAGGTGATCAATTTTACGATGAAATAGCAATGAAAAAAAATGAAAGTATTATTGGAATTATTCGAAATATTCGTTAATTTGGTTAGGAATAAAATTTGGCAGAATAAATAATGGGAAATGGACAAAATTTGAAAGGAAATACGGAGAAATACCAAAATAAATAGTATTATAATCAGCATTGAAAACAAAAATTAAATCGAGTGAAAAAACACTTGAAAGGAAAAACGTTTCATTTGACACATTGCGCAAGAGAATCCAACAAGAAAAAAACTACAACAACAAGGATTGTTGGATGTCAACCATTTCGAAAATTTATTGCTCGCGAAATGAAGAAGCGACCGCTCATTTCCGGCTTTTATTCGCCTGATTGGATGATGGAGGACCGCGTGAGGAGGAAGAAGAAAGTCACAGGGTAGGAGAAGAAGAAGAGTCAATGGGAAGGAGCTTCGGCATCTCTGACTCCGAAGCCGTTCACAATATAGCCGAGAATTCAATGGTGTAGGCGGCGTTGGATGGTGATCAATTGACCGTTGAATCGAATTCAGGTAGGGCGAAATCAGGAAGAGATTTTGGGTGGTTAGGGATTTTATTTTGTATGATTTGTATTAGTTTTTGTTAGGATTTTATTTAAATTTCCGTTGTATCGATATGAATTGGGAAATATTGTTGTAGATTTTCTTTTGTTTGTTTGTTGTTGTTTTAGCAATAACATCCAGACAAAAAACTGCAAGGACCGATTCTTTCCATACGCTACAACAGAAACAACAACGACAACAAATGTACTGCATGAACAACAAACATCGAAATTGAAGGCACACCAATAACTACAACAACGAAAACAATGGCAATAACCAGAATAGAAGCAACTCCAGCCACTGCTTCTTCTGTTGCAAAAGATATTCCGACAATGGACAAAAATAACAAAAGCAAACCAATCGACAGGAGCAACCAGAAACGGGAAAACGTTGCATTGGTAACAGTAACAACGAAACCAATGTCAGCAACAACATGACAACTTCATTCGGGTTTAAAATGTCAAACACATCGCTGTTCCGGAATTCGATTCCCAAAGTCCAGTCGATTGTGGTTTCAAACGCTCCTGGCCGCTTCTTCGTATTTCTTTTTCCTTCATGCAACTTCCTCCTTCTCTTCAATTCAATGTTCAATTGTTAATTTCTCCTCGATCATTCTTTCATGCTCGCGGTGTTTCTCGGCTCCCTCGTGTTCGCTCGACCGGAAATTGGTTGTCATGTATTTTGTTGTTGTAGTTGTAATTTTTTAAATTGTTGTTGTGGTGTTTATTGTCAATGTCGTTGCTCTTTTTACGGTATTTGTTGTTATTGTCATTATTGTTTCTTACTTGTGTAAGCATTGCTTGCTGTCATGTTTTGTTGGACTTATTGTTGTATTTTTATGTTGTATTTGTCATGTTGATATTATTGTTATTCGATGCATTTCATTTTGTTGTTCACTGCAGTTCTCGTTACTGTAGTTTTTTTGTTCATATTTATGTTGTTATTGCCAATTTTTATTTATGGTTTCTGCTTCTTGTATTTTTTAGCATGCATTGTTTTATTGTTTTGTTTGTAATTTGTGTGTGTGTACGTATTTATTTTTTATTGCCGACAGGAAGATAAGTTATTTTTTGTTGTATATGTTTCTGGATAGAGGGAAGTTCAAGATATTTTCCTGAAAACCTCAAACTTGAAACCCATGGAAATATCATGGTTGTCAATTATTTGAAATTTTATTGGTTAATATCTAAAAAAAAATCTAAAAAATCAAAAAGTGCTTTTCCGTAAATTTGGTGATAAATATTTTCTCAACAAAAATTTCTATAATATTCTTTGCAATTTAAATAAGTTCCTGTGAACTTCTCAATCAATAGAAATTATCAAGTTACATGCATATACTGATAAAACATTGATTCATTGAAACATATCATCACATCTTCGACAGAAAGTTTTATCTCCTGTTGTCGTATACTCGTGATACTAGGGTGTATAGAACGGATGTAAAGTGAACGGAAGATTGAGAGAGGGAGCAGATACAGAAAAACAAGAAATATAATAGGAAGAGCCGGAATAAAAGGGGATCACATGTTGGTGGCTGAGACAAGAGACAACAGCACGAAGGGAAAGAGACGGATGTCACCCTATTCTTTGGGGTCTCGAAAGTTCCGTTTCGCTTCATTTCTTATCGGCGACAAATACATACATACTTTTGCATACATTTCTGTGCATTGTCATTCGAATACTTACAAAGGGAAGGATGGACAGACTCAGAGATAGACTGAACGACAGACAGAATAATAGTCAAACAGACTCCCGTACGAAAACACAGATCTACATACAACTAAAGTCACCAAAACATAAAGAAACATAACGAAAGCAACCAACACACAGAAAGTTAAACAACGCCATATGTATGTATGTGTGTTGTTTGGGAGTGTGTTATTTCATACTCTCTGCGGATATAGGTATATCTACACATAAAGCTATCTATGCGTTGGCAACATTTCCCTTTCAGCAAGAACAGAACCGAGCGGAAACCAGCGAATGTCAGCGAAAACAATGAACGCCGAAGTGAGCGTAACGAAAGCACACACATATATACTTCCATAAGTTCACATATGTGTGCATTTGTCTTCTTTAGAAGTCAATATGCGTAGATATGAAGATAATGTTGCTGAAAACCACCGAATGCGTTCGGTTGACAATGAAAAGTTTGTGTGGGAGCTCTTGATTAGTGAATGGATAGATAGAGGACAGGATATATTTCGGTAATGTGAAATCATTACATAATTTTGGACAAAACCGAAAAACATTTATAAAAATAAAATATAAAATTTTATAAAAATCTATAAAAATAACAAAAAAATGTACCATATATACATAAAAAATGCATCTATAAAAAATTGAATAAGTTAATGGAAAATTTGCTTCCAAGGCATTATTGTCGTAGGCATGGCAGAATCATTCGAATGTCGTCTTTTATGAATTATTTCGCTAAATAAATTGAATGAATTTTGCAATTTTGCAACTAAACTGAAACTGTAAAGAACATTAGGAGGAGCACAAAAAGCCATGTCAAAAACATGTCTTGTCGTCTTCCCGAAGGAGACGGAGCATGAAACTATGGAAGAGGATGTAGAAAAGGAAACACTTGTTTAAATATGCAAAGTAAATCTAAACAAAGCAACTTGATGTTGCAGAAAATAAAAATGAAAAACTATATTGACAACAATATAACGATAACAACAAACATGATAACCATGAACAATAGTGTGTAACAGGAACATCGCATAACAACAACATTTTAATCAACATGGAGGATGAAGAAGTAGAAAAACAATAAAACCAACAGCGAGACAAAGAATAGGAAGTAATAACAATAACATCAAAGAATGATAAAAATATTGGAGTTGCCAACCATTGGACCATAAGATTAAAACAGCACAAAAGAACATCAAGTTGATTTATTAGATCGGAACTCAAAGCGCAGCGTTTACCAAATGGGACTTGTGATTTTTAATTTATCATTCTCTTTCTTTGGCCCTGTAATTCAACTTCGTTCAATTTTACAATTTTTTTTTTTTTCATATTTTCACTTCTCACCGATTTCTTTCTCAATCTCTTTTTCGATCCTTCACCCGTTGTATTTTCTGTCTGTGTACATATCTCGGAGGATTTTTCCAAGGAAAATTTCGCGAAGGAAATTAAAAACATTCGCAGTAAACAACTTCTGGCAATTGTATTATGAAATTCTTACTTTTCTCATTATGATACGAAAAAAAATGGCATGAGCAAATATAAACAAAACATAAATTACTATAACGACAACAAATTTCAAACAAACGGTATCATAACAACAAGGGTAGCAATAAATAAAAACGTTCAAACAATTTTCTTCTCGAAAATGTTCAATTTTAATTATTTTAATTAGAGTCTGAGCCTGGAACCTTTGGAGAACAGCTGTAGGCATATTTTTATGAGAATTGTTGAAGGGTTGAATATTTACCTATATAGGAACTTAAAGGTCTTCATGAACCAACAGATGCTTGGGATAAAATAAGGTCTGTTCAAAAGTGGAAAAATATATTACAAAATATTTTAACCTATCAGAGATTTTATTATTTTAATTTAAAATAGTAAAAATTAGTCACATTAGAAAATAATGTAATTCTTAAATTTTAAAAATTTTTAAAAGATGACTTACATTTACAAAATAAATAATGTTTCCAAGTGTAGTCTATCAACTTTCAAAGGCTTCTTCAGAAAATTTCATGTGTAGTCTTTTATCTGGCTCAATTCAATGGAAACCACAAAACACGAGACCTAGAAACATATATTAATTAAGGTTGTTTTGTGGTTGTGCTCGATCTCAAATAACGAGATAAAGGGGCAGCAAAGCGAAGTTAATGAAAAATAGAAGTGCAACCCTAAACTAGGCGATTAAGAACTTTAAAGAGAATGGTTAAGAAGAAATGGTTGATATGTGAAACAAAAAGGGAAATAATTATTATGAGAAATAATGACATTTAGTAGAACATTTATTGGCCATAATGTTCCCACAGTAGTCAATACATCTATAGAGAGAGAAAAAGAAGAAGACAAAAAATATTCTTATGTCGTGAGTTTTTCCAACGGTTTCAACCACTCTTGGCCATGAATGCATGCATGATGATGGGATCACGATGAGAACGAAAGAGATGAAGAGAGAACAGAGTTGTGTGGGAGAAGGAGATCGATAGTAGAAATGGAGGGAGTCGTGTGGTATAATGTGGTATTCCATTATGCACCCGTTGCATACCAGTGGAAAGAGAGAATTTGAATACCAATCGTAGAACATGGTTCAAGGTCACGGTGATGGTCTTGAGCGATGCCATAAAAAATCACTTCACTCCCGAACCGAAGCCGGTACCATATAGAGTATGAGTTAGAAGTAGTCAACGATAGAAGAGTGAAGGAGGGGAATGAAAGAGGGTGAGGAGCAGAGTACAATGCACAATAAGTCAGGTGGGTTTCGTATGACTCTATTAGTGAACGACTGGGAAACTGGCAATTGCAACAATAACTATCATAAAAATACAACAAATATAACAATAAAACCTATATCAGCAAAATAAGAATAACGAAAAATAAAACTCGCAAAAATAACAAAAAAAAAAAAATGCAACAACAATGCCAGATAGAAGTTAAAGTTGTGTTGGAAATTTGCATAAATTTCTATACTCCGTCTCTCTCTTTCCCTCCTTCTCTCCTTTTCTCCAACTCTTCCATGCTTTGGTTTGGCTTCTGATTTCGGGCTTCTAGCTTTTGAGCTCTCTCTTCTTTTCTCTTCTCTTATTTAGTTGGTTTTATTTTTGAGAACTCTCGTCTCTTCTTTTATTTAGTTGGTTTTATTTTTGAGAACTTGCTGAAAAGGATTCACAGAAAATGCAAAATATTGCGATGTACTGTGATGTCAATGTTGACTTCTCGACTGACTGGATCTGCATAATAAAAAAGATAATAATATTAATGACGGTAGTGATAAAGGTGATGATGTTGGAAGCGATGAAATGAATTATGGTAATTGAGAAAACTACGTTAGAATTTATTATGATTATGATGAAATAGGAATAAATAAGTTACTTTGAATATGAACAACTATGGTATAAATTCTAATATAATGATGATAACAGTGTTGAAAAGAGTAAAAATATTGGCAATGAAGGAAGAATGATGAGAGTGGCGATGATAAATTTGAGGATAATGAAAAAACTTAGAGGGACGATAGGAATGAGAATGTGATGAGAATCTAAGAATGATAGAATTCTAAGAATTCATACGGTTCACATATGGTCGTATGAAATTATGTAGATAAAGCCATAACCTGAAACAAGTTCTCATCGGTTTTCAATGTTTAAGAATCAAAGAAACTTAAAGGTTCTTGTGGCATCATATGTATGATAACCTATAATCTATCATTCGTAAACCAACACACGAGATATCTATAAAAAGTCTACGATGACAGCGATTTTCGTTCCCAATTCCCTGTCATCGAATATTATTTTTTGCGATCAGGGATTTATGACGATTATGAGAAGGGGGATTGCGGTGGGAATGATAGGTACGATTTTTATGCATTGACGGTGATGACGATAGCTATGTCTGCAATCTCGATGACTACAATCATCGATGAAAACATTCACGATGTTCTTATTTGGCTTCGCGAATCGTTTTAAAAAGCAATCAATCGATGACTTACGCAACCTTGTGACGATGCCCTACTGACTTTAATACCCTCCAACCTTAATCCGCACCACCCAACCTACCTCAACACCCACACCAACCTACTGACATTAATAACAACAGCAAAAGCATCAATGACAAAAATAACAAAATAAATACAAATATTACGCAGCAGTGCTTCATACAATTAAATCGAACTTGACCAAAAAACATCAACTTAAATTGTGACAATTATGAGAGTAATAATAAATGTGATAAAAATAATACTAAATGTATTAAAAATAACAATAAATGTAATAAAATAAATGTAATGAACAGATGGCTAAAAACCGTTGGCGATGGAGTGGGAAAAAGAAGGGAAGACCGGAGAAAGAGGCAGAAGTGAAAAAGGAAGAGTGAAAAAGAGACAAAATGAAATCGCATTAAAATTGCGTGCTCCGCATAATAACAGTGAGTGACGCTTACGGTATAATATACACACTGTGACACGTGAGAGCAGAAACAAACGCACTCATACTGAATAGCCATGTAGAGACATAAGTGTTGCAATGCAACCGTAATAAGAAGGTAATAAGGTGTGTTTTGTGAACGGATTGGTGGACAGAAGAATGGCAGAGAGAGGTGGGTCGGTGGAGTTGGACAGAGATGGCATATGTCGAGTGGTAAGAGACAACGATCAGGTGTAAACGAGGAGGGTGGGTGTTGTACAAAACAAAGGTTGAGAATGGTTGGGAATACCGTCAAGGGTGAGATTGGGGTTGAAGGGAACCGATTCCGAGGATGTTGTTGTCGCGAGAGAAATATTTAATAATACACTGAACATTATGTGTTCACGAATCGGACATAAAAACGTGATGTGGGAGGGAAATATTCAGAGGAAAGGTCAGGCGGATACATATAAAAGAACTCACGAACAAGTGGAACGACATAAGAATAAAAGGAAGGACGATCACATAAAGGGAAGAACAGACAATGAACACAATGCGGAATTGTTATTGTCAACAAATTTGAAGACTCCTTGGGGAGTGCTTTTAAACCTTACCTTTGACTAATTTTTTCGATTATTAAAATTAGGATCTTTATTATATTTTTTGTGGGATGAAATAATCATAACATAATCTTTTTAATTCTGAAGTTATTATTTTCTGTCTCTCTTTCTTGCTATTATTTCACAAGTTTGTGATGATATGACGATACTGTTGATAGTCATGTAATTGTTGAAATTTTACTTAATTATTTTTGATGCTGTTTTTGCACTAATTTGCACAACGACTTCCTCTGAGTTTTATAATCAGTTTTATTTTCCATCTCTCTTTCTTTCTCTGAATCACTCTCCATCTCACTTTTTGTTGGTCTCTTTGATTACCATGGGTTTAATGGGAAAAATTATTCTGACATTATGTCAGTTTTCACGCATTTAATTGTCGAAATATTTCTTGTTCAGGGTTGTGTTCATGACATCGTCTCGTCACCGTCACCCGTCCCTAATTTGATAAACATATTGACTTCACATCCTTTTAAGTAAATTATTGTGATAATAATAGCACAAACAATAATAGAAACCGAAACCATCACAAACTACTATTATCGATTCTCTACAAATACATTTAATTAACGAAGACCTTTTGTTGTCTTTATTGTTGCCATCCAAATACGGGGTCAATAGACAGACATGGGCAGGGATACCAAAATAGAGAAGGTGGATGAGAGAGATAGAGCGAGAATAAGACTAAGTTCTATTGTGGTTAAACGCATTATTACAATGAGCATTGTATAAAACCATGCTGGGCAACGGATTAAACCCATTGTGTCTGGGAAGACGCTTGAACGAAGTTCCCCGAGACTCGAGGCGGTATTGTTGTTATTTCTGTAAGAGTATTGTTGTTATTTCCTTTTTTTTTTGTAAAAGTAACCATTGGTGCTAATGCAATAACTTTAGTTGTGTTTGTGTATTTTATTGTAACGATAGCAAAACAATAAAAAACCATACAAAAATGTTTACTGGAAATCAAAACAAAGCCAAAGATTGGTAACAACTAAAAGTTGCCAACAAGCTGAGCCAAACAATGAAAGACCACATACAAAAACTAGCGCACCGGGGTCGCTTCGCTCCCCCGGTTTGCCTGGTCCACCCAGGCAAAAACGGTTAACTTCGGCCAGGCCGAAGTTTACATACCCTACACCCTGCTGACATATAACTTTAATTTAAAAAAAAAAAATAAGACTGAATAGAAATTTTGTATTATTTTATGAATTTATCTAATTCTTATAAACAACTAATAATACATTTCGTTATAAATCATAAATGATTTAGTTAATACTTATAACTACGCCATCATGACAACTGTAAACAGTATCATACGTCATTGCAGTAATATCTAACGCCGGTATATTAAAAAAAAAACTGAATATAAATTTTGTGTTGTTTTATTAATTTATCTATATTTATATTCAAAATTCGGTCATGTGATGTCATAGTAATACTACTTGATCGAACAAAAAAAAAATATCATACCGATATATGTTACAGTTAACCCATATTGAACTTTATAGTTATATGGGAGGTGGGCGTGTGCGTTGGGCGATCCATTTTCGGATTATAACCTCGTATCACACACAATAAAAATGCATTTCTATATATACCATAGTTCACCAGATATGCCATATAAACCTTTTACTTTATATGGGAGGTGGGCGTGGCCGATGGGCGGTCTTTTCCATTTTTAGCATGTAAGCTTGTATCGGTGATACATGATCACACACAAAATTTCATCCCGATATATACCATATTTCACCTGATATGCCATATAAACCATTTGCTTTATATGGGAGGTGGGCGTGTCCGATGGGCGGTCTTTTCCATTTTTTGCACGTGAGCTTGTATCGGTGATACATGATCACACATAAAATTTCATCCCGATATATACCACAGTTCACCAGATATGCCATATAAACCTATTGCTTTATATGGGAGGTGGGCGTGTCCGTTGACCGAATACGCCCATTTTTACATACAAGTAGCTTATTAATATAGAAATACTAAATCCAAAATTTCAAATCAGTATCTCTTACCGTTTCTTCACAAAATCTATTTCCACAGACAGACACACAGACACACAGACAGACAGACAGACGGACAGACAGACAGACAGACAGACGGACATAGCTAAATCGATTCAGGAGGTGACGCTGATCAAGAATATATATACTTTTCCATACCTACGACCTCTCCTTTAATGCGTTACAAACGGAAGGACAAAATGAATATACCCTTACCCACAGGGTGTAGGGTATAATAAGCGAAAAAATTAGACAAAACAAAAAAGTGTAGATAAAAAAAAATCCCGAAAAATCACAAACAAAACACCATACCGAAAATCCTTGACAAAGAAAGAAAGAAAAATTTCGAGCTAGATGGAAAATAAGGTTTTCAGCAGACATCAAAAAGTGGGTCAGGCCCCGACGCGACTTGAACCTCGTTGACGTTTTTTAAAGGCCAGCTCTTAACATGGCTTTCGACGAGACATGGACTCAATTCGACTCGACTTAAGACCGTGTTACAATTGCAACTGATGCTTCATAGACTTTTGTTAGTGAATTTATGAGAAAAATAAAATTTACCTCAAGGAAACGTGACTTTCGTTGATCGCTGGGGTTAGCAGAACAACAACAAATTGCAATACAATCAATAATAACAACAAGAATAACATAAATAAAAGTATACAAATTCAAAAGAAAATGTGTGAGAAAAAGAGGAAAGAGTAATAGCCGATTGAAGATAAACTAGGAGAAGCGATGAAATCTGAACGGGTAAAAAATGAGCTAAAATATTTGTCATAGCCTCCAGCCACAGATTTCTACAGCGCTAGGGAGGAACAATTTATGGAGAGAACTTTTTGAAGAAATATGAGAGAGACGATGAAAAATTTGAAAGGAAAAGAGAAGGTTCACCAAAACCGATCGAAAGTTCTTCATACCATTTGTTCTAGACTTTCACCGTAATTTAGTTTAACATTTTATTTATTGATGTAGTTATGGGAATTCTTTTTTTGATTATTATTTGCATTCATCCAAATATAATTTATTATGCTCTGTTGGTATATATATGAGTATCGAGAGGAACTTTTTCAAAACCAGATCATTTGTTAAATCGGTAATAATGAGAATTGGGAAATGATCTAGCATTAATTTTTGTTTTATTCATTTGAATTTTAGAATGATTATTATTAATTTGCGTAGAATTAAATTGTTATCTTACTTGATCTTCTGATAGAACTTCATCCAACATAAATGCCTTTAAATACCATACCGCCCTAATATGTCTTATCATATTTCATACTCTACTTCTTTCTCTAGGACTTTAAGACTCTAGTTTCTTCTTTAACTTTTAAATTAATGCTCCAATACTTTGTACCAGATTCACCCAACAACTTCTCTAAGGCAATAACTTTTCACACCTCAACTACTTCCTTTTAATTTCCGCATCACTTCCACCTTCACTATTTCACCTTTACCTATTTCTTCTTCTTCAAGATTTCCTCTTCCTTCCATCTTCGTTACTTCCTGCACAACTTTCACATCTGTCCTCAGACACTCACCTTAACTTTCTTCAACTCCTTCATGTTGTAATCTTATTTATTTAAGTTTTCACAACTTTCCATGGAACCACGACCATCACGATTGTTCTTTCGATTGTGCTTTCCCATTTGTTGAGCTTTTTTCTTTCCTGGAGCGAGCGAAAAATTAGAAACAACCGGAACAACAAAGAGAAGTGTTCAAAAGTCGTGCTCAATGCTTGATTAACGTTTTTACTTAGGTCGAGGGGCGGAAGGGGGTGTGGCGAAGAGGAAGGGCGTTTGTGTAGGGCTGCCGTTAATTTTGGTTTTGTTTCCGACTGATGTTGTTGTTGTGACATAGTTATTGTACCGTGAAGAATCTTATCTAGCAAGAAAAAAAGGTCAACGCTTTATTGAACGGCTGTTGAATGTGGGCTGAAGTGGTGCTGTTGTTGTTGTAGGTTTTCTGTTTGTGCTGTAATTCATGACTTGTTGTAGCGTCTTTAATGTTGTTGTGTTTTTTTTTTTCTACGATTTTATTCTGAAGCTTTGTCCAAAACTTCGAAGATTCTCATGGTCCACGGAAAGATGTTATTATTTTCGATTAAGTTAAACAATATGTTTTTGTTCTAAAAATTCGTTTTTTTTTTGTTGCCGTTGATAAGTTCAAATCGAACAGATGCTTGATTAAAGATTTAACACTTGATTAAGCAATTGCAGTGATGATGGCTTGTTATGTTTTTGTTGTATTGGGTTAAGTCATCAGTTGGTTGTTTTTTTCGAATAAATCATTTCGTTGCTGTTATTGTTATAAAGCATAGCTTTGTTGTTGTGATGACATACTCCTTGTTGTTGTTGATATTAAACATCATCACGTTGTGGATGATGATTTTTTTTGCGACTTCGTTTTAGGAATTTTTGATCTTGGTCATTTATTTGGGGCTTTAAAAGTTTTAGTTGATGGTCTTGGGTAGTAGTAAAGATGATTTCCATTAAATTTGCAGTTAATTTTGGAGGATTTTCCTCACTAAGAACTGATTTTTAATGTTCCTCAAATAAAGTCATGGACTGAATTTTTATTGTGACAAACAATTTTCATATTTTATTTATAAATTTGTTTCCCAATGGAGAAGTTTTTCTCTAAAATTTTCTTAAAAAAGTCATTTAATTCAACCTTTAATTCATCTACAATATTTCTCTCTTTTTCTCCTTACAGCCCATATGTTAAAAAAGGCATCAAATACGATCCTGGTAAGTGGAATATCCTCTGACATGACATATGTTAGATCCCTTTTTTCACACCTTGAATTGCGATTTTTATTTCAAACGACAACGTAGACGACGTCGTTCTGGAGTCTATAAATAAATCTCGTCAAGTGGATGGAAGGCTAATCAAATGGGATGCGAAGCTGTAGGGGGAAAAATAATAAAAATAAGATATAGAAGTAGGGTGTGATTGAGGGGAAAACATTTTATTCAAATGCGAATCCCATGTCAAGGCACTTCAAAAACCATTCAATCATTTTTTTTTCTTTTCAAATTAAATTTCCACGAATGCAACAACAATATCAAATACACACATATGTATTCACCCCATTGACAGCAACTGTTTATATTGTTGAAGACAACAATAATAACAACATCGGTACAGAAAACAACAATAATTGTGTGGAGAGGTAGTCACAGAAAGTCTCCACACCTCGAATGCTTATTTACCGCGAAATCTTTTGCCTAGCCGAGTGATTTGTCCTTCTGTCGTTGTTATTGTTTTTGTTGTACCTACTCCTCATTTGTAGTTGTTGTAATCTCATTGTTGTAGCTGTTTTTATTGTCCCATGCTTCTAAAATAATATGAAAGAAGAACAGAAAACAAAAATTAATTTACACTTTTTTATGTGAGCTACGTCTACCGAACAATAACAACAACAGTAACACAAACAATAACAATAGCACTAAACCTAAACGAAACAACAAAACAAACAAAATTAAATCCCTCGAGCACTCGAGAGCCTGAAAGAGGAAGCGCCATGCGATGCCGCCATTTAATATTATCGCTTTTATAGCTTCCGCTCGCCATTGAGGGAACAAATTTAATGCTTTCATTGATTTTTCCCTCCCGCAGTCATCGTGAGTTTTCGCACACTTGTGAAAGAGAAAGAGTTATGAGTTATGATTGATTTTGATTGATTTCTGTTGGTTTACCCTCGAGTGGGTTCCACAAATTTTTCGCCGATGTTTGGTTTTTATTTTGTGTTTTAATTGGTTTTTTGCCTTTGGTTTTTTGGTCTGCTGGCTATAATAACAACACAAACAACACAATCTAAAATGCGAATAAAGTATTACAAAAATATACACCTCGGGTATTTAATTTAAGGATAGAAAAAAATAAAAATAAATTAAAAAGTTTATAACAACAACAAAAATAAATATATTTGATGGAAAAAACCAATTTGGAAATAAAATTTAAAAAAATAAATCAAAAATTATACAAAGAAACAAATGAAACTCCATGCTCATTAAAAAATCGTCTTCTTTACATTTCTGAGAACTTTTCCATATATTTGAAAAAAAGTTAAATTTACCTCATTATCTTAAATTCTAAGAAATTTGAAATTATCTGCGAGCATAATGAATATTTGTTTACTTTGTTTGAATGCTATAATTATGGCAGACCCATTCCCACACTTTTACTTGAGACAGAGTTGTAAATTGGCAACGCAAGATCCTACCTACATTTACCTTACCTCCCTATCACCCTAATCTACTCTGTAGCCTAAACTCGATGACATGGCTCCGTTTCATCTAGGAGTGAAAACTAAAAGAAGTCGTTTGTTTTCATCGTTCTCAGGTTCCATATTTCTAAAGAGAGAGACCATATAATAAAGAAAGAGACAGACAGACTGTTGTGTTAAAAATGTATTTCTTCACAAATAGAATTACAGAATCTTTGCAATGAATTTATCCCTATTGGATTGGATTGATTGGTTTTGGATTTCCTGGAAATGCGAACATTATGTGGCAATGAAATGAAAAATATTGAATTTCATTTTCTCTCCCACCAGAAAGAGATTTCTATCCACAGAAGAAGCTTTCGTTCACATCAAACATATGAGATTTTCTTTAAATATTAATCTCATATTAATGGATGGTCAGACCTTGAACTTTTTCTTCTTAATTTTTGATGGCCCTTCAGACCCCGAAGCCCATTTAAAAACCTTGAAACTTATCTTAAGGTCACTATGGAAAATTAAAAACCTCTCAATTTATTCAATTTCTAACCCCGTTTGATGATTTTTAATTTCAACAACGTTTATTGCGTTTTGGCAAAAAACGTTTAATTATTTCAGTTTTTTGTTTTGATAATTTCAAGCCCACATATTAATTGCCCTGAGACTGTAATTAAAACCCTCTTTAAGCAGGTGACAGCTGGTATTTTTAACACCAGATTGCCCAAGCAAGTCATTTTGACTGCTTTTTAATTTCAATCAGAAAAAAAAGTATGTATATAATGTCGCACTTTCTTAAAACTTTGTGACTTTTTTTACGACATATAAATGAAAAAAAAAATTCAAGTAATAAAATGACTCTTATTATTAAATTGAGTACATTTCTTATATGATCAGTTCGTCTCGATATTGAAACAATAGTTTTCATTACTTTTTTATCGATTGCCATCACATAATAACTCGTAAATATGTGATAAATTGTCGATACTTGCTGAGTTGCAGTTGCTCAATAAGCGAAACTAGTACTTGTTATTCGAATCTTTAGGCAGTGATACATGTTTTAATAAGTTGATTATTGTATTTATTTTTCGCTCAAAATTAATGAAAAAATGTCAAATGAAGTGTTAATAATATGAAAAAAATAAAAAAATAATATTTAACCAATTTCTTTACACATTTGTTATTCTTTTACAAGGCAGTCATTTTGACTGCTTTCGGCCAATCTAGGTATATACAAAGTGTCGGTCCTTCTAGTGTTAATAATGTTGTAGGCTTTTTTATTGTTGTTATTTTTTTGTTTCTTCTTATTGTTGTTGCTTTTGGGAGTTCTCTTTCCGATCATGTCTGCGTGACTTCCGTTTCCGCTCCGTTCGCTGCGACATGAATTTAAAATGTTTTCGCTCGCTTGTGGAATTTTTCTTTCTCTCTTTTTATTGCTATTCCATATGTTCGGATTCCATGTTGTTGTTGATGTTGCTGATCATGTTGTTGTGTGACTCATTACTGGTATGGCTATTATTGTTATTGTTGGTTGCTGCTTCGCACCTTTTTGATGTGCGTGGCCAACGTGTGTCTGCCATTAACCCATGATTTATGGCCCACATTGGTCAATGGATCCGAACCACTGTTGATCGATCGATTGACACTGGTTTGCCGTGATGATTGCCGTTGCCATATCGCTGTGCATAATTTTCGGGTCACTTCAATTTCATTTATTAACATTTTTGTAGTTGTTTGTAATTGCAGATTTTTTGTTGTAATTGTTTATTGAAAATTTTTCCTCCTATTGGAATTTTTGTCTCTTGAAATTTTTCCTTTTTATTTGAATTTTCTTCTTTTCAATATTAAAATTAATAATGTACTATAGTTGTTGGTATTGATGTTGTTGGTTTTGTTTTATTTTTAGTTGTTATTTTTGTTGTTATTTAAATTATTATATCTGCCTTCGTTATGCGAAATTACAGAAATTATCGACATGCTATAAAAATATTTTTGTGACAAAACCTCCATCGATCATAATTTTCTTTGACATTGACTGTGACGGATGTTGACAACCAAGTGAGAAGAATTCAAAGGGGGGCGTGACCGAGATGTCTAGGGTCATCGAGGTAAGAAGGTTTCAAAAATAAAACAATTTATTCTTCAAGAAAGAAAGAAACTCAAAAGTGATGAAAGAAATTTTTAGTATTAATCTAATTCATTAATAATTTATATTTTTTATATATTTTTATATTTTTTTATATTTGATATATATTTTTATATTTTATTTTTACATATTTATTTTGTTTTTAGTTAAATTTTTTCCAAAACTAATAAAACTTATTTATGCTAGTCTCTCTCTATATTTCCCATATTGAAACCATTATTTTTTATAGGCTTTTAAAAAGCCCTTTAAAGGCTTCCATCATTTCATCGTGTTGTCCGCCTCTCCCTCCATTTCTCACCACCGTCGACTCGTTCAGCTGTCTGTTTTTAGCATCTGAATGTCGATGTCCGTCACGCTGTCCGCGAGTTAATTTCAATGGCGAATGTTACTACTCCCCTTTCGCCCTTTTCAATTCTTCTCCATTTCCATCTCTTCTTCTTCTCTTCTACTCTTATCCACCCTCTTCTCCTAAAACTTAACTTATTAAATCTATGCCCTTTGACAGCTAACGAAAAAAATAAACTGGAATTCGTTTGTCAAAATATTGACTGAAATTCAAATGTCAAAACAATGTCTGTGGCTCAATGGCCAAAAAAATGATATAAAAATAAACGACAATGGCTTTGTTTTTGTGGTGTTATTGTTGTTTTGGCACAAGTTCTCACGCCTCATGTTGAGCTGTGAAGTGTGATTGTGCTCGAGCTGACAACTTGACGTCTCGCCACTTCAAGTATCTTTTGTGAAGCTTCAGACAATAGTGAAGAACTCCATATGCTAAACAATCGAAATTATAGGGTATCAATCGAAAAATCTTATCCAATCGAATCAATCGCAAAATCTTATTCAGCATTGTTAAGAATTTTACGGATTTAGAAAAAAACAACCCTTTTTGATAATTTCATTTTGATAATATTTTTTTAAATTTCTAACCAAACGCAAGGAGAGAGAATATAAAAATATATAAAAAAAATAAAATTCACATAAGAAAGGCAACAAACAAATAGAAATTCAAATAAACCAACCAGGATAATTACAAAATGGAGGCACTTTCATTTTCGTCCGCTCCGTCATTAACTAAGTTAAACAAAAGGACGTGAAAGGATGAAATGAAATCTCTCTCTTTCTATCTGGGGATTGTTGATGTGTCATCGGAAAGTAGCTGTCACGTGATGATGTTCTCTCTAGACCTCGTGGCTGCGATTTGACACTCCTCGTTAAAAAGTAAAATGATTGCAGATAATTACGGTTACTATCGCCAGAAATGACGTGTTTGGGATTTTTCGACAAAAAATATTTATAATGATAATGTAACATGACTTTATTTTAATGGAAGAAATTGTTGAAAAGTTGTATTAATTTCTTGTAAGATTTTCTCTGTTGAGTTGATTTAACTTTAATTGAATTTAAAGAAGGAAAGGAGAATCAATAGAGAATGTTAGAGAGAATATGAGAGGGAGAGAGGTAATGTTTGTAGAAGAAAAATAATCATCTCAAGGATCACAACTTGTAGTTAGTTCAAGAATTGAATTATTTTTATGGCGATTGATCCTGAAATCATTTATGTTGTGCATTTGTAACAGAGAAATCTAAAAAGAATTTTTTGGTTTTCCTTGTGCTGTTGTTTATTTTCTTTAATCTATAATTTTGTCACTTCATGCGATGTGACAGCTCGTGGAGTGTGCGAACGAGACAACAAAAGGATTTAGAAAAGGCTTCCATAAATCATAAATTCCAATGGGAAAGAAACCACGAAACAATAAATAAGCTAAATAGCAATAAAATGACAACAACAACATAAACACATCGACATAAACACAACGAGTAGATGCAGAGTGACAGCTGTCAATTGGTAGATGTCAAAATACTTTTACTTCCGATGGCGGAGGCAACACAAATCATGATTTCAATGACGCAGGCGTCGCAGTCTACTTCGAAGTTAACGCACAAAGATTCCAAACCTACCAAAGTGAGGTAGGGACAGAGAACGTGAGTAAGACATGAACCTGACATGCTGACGTAATTAATTGTGGATAATGAAACGATCGTCGTGAGTGGGATGATTTAGAGGAATGAGGAATTGTGAAGGAAACCATGAAGAGAGGAAGGATGTTGATGTGGAAGACAATGAGATGAACGAATTTTGAAGAAGATGATGAAGGAAATTATGCTGGGAGGAAAGAATGATTTGGAGATTGAAAGAAGTTGAGATGTTGGGAGGAGATGAAAGATGAAACGATGAGTCGATGAAATGATGAAATAGACGATGATGATGAAATGAAAGATTAGGAAATAAAAGATGATGGAAATGAGGCGGACCACAAATGGTGAGAAGACGATTCCTCAGAAACCAGGAAGAGTTGGACGATTGGACGCTTAACATAGAAGACAGAGCGAGGCAGAGGAAGGAATATCATGACAATGATGAATATCTTGACAAATAATGAAAAAGTGGAAGGTTTTAAGAAGGCGAATAAATCGTAGTCAACAGATGACGGCGAAAGGGAAAGGAAGCCGAAGATTCGAGTTGAAATTTTAACAATTAAAGCGCGTCGAAAGCGATGAAACAGTAATTGTGGCTCTGTCTGTTAGCTATTGTAGAAATGTCAGATGAAATTAAGTAAAGAGACGAAGACATATCTTTACATAAGCCATAAGTGACCGAAGCAATTGTCAGTGAGTGGTTAAACAGCAGTAGTTATTATTTTTGCTGTCATAATTCATGTCGCCTTTGTTATTGCAAAAATTATGCCATGAACACAGAAAATAATCACACATTCGATTGTTAAAAACTTGAGATAAATACTATAGAATAACACGAAACTTGATAAACAAAATTAAAAACAAATAATAATAGGAATCTTGAAATCTTCTCTACATTCTCTATTAAAATTCTTTCCCTTTTTCCCCCTTCAAATATATTACAATGACAAGGTGATAATTTCTTGTGTTGTAATAAATTTCTTTTTTTGATTTTTTTTTTTTTTTGTGTTTCAATAGCTCTTGTAAAAGTTTTTTCTGTTACCAACATCTTTGAAAAGCATTAAGAAAGTCGTCATTGTTGATGTTGTTTTTGGTATCGGCGATCGAAGTCAATTGATTTATATTAAAATCAATTTTTATGAAAGTAAAATTAACAGTTCAGTATAAATATCTATAAAATAAATAAATAAATATAAAACAAAAATAATTTAGGTAAATGAAATAAAAGTAATGGAAATATACATAAAGCATAGAAGTGAGAAAGATCAGTGAAGGAGAGAAATAATTGAATCTACTTAGACAGAGAAGAGTTAAAATAGATGATGGAGGGAAGAAAGGTAACGAAATGAGGTGGGTAGAAGCGAAAGATGAAACAGATGCTAATAACGATGATGAAGAGGTGCAGTGATTTTCACACACAAACAGACTTATAGAGCTTTTCATGCATTTACACCACCCGCCTCAACAGAAACAGCTGAAATGAAACAAAACCCGTGAAGTGGAAGACTTTAAAAATTAGAGCTGTCTATGGAGCGCATGTCGGAAGTTTAATGGCGCTGACGACAACGATGACGACAATGATGACGACAACGACTTCGACAGTGATGACGGCATCGTTCAAGTTGGTTGCAGCAGTCGTTGAATGCAAACAAGTTTTGCAAGAGAGCCAAAGAAGGCGACATAGAGAGAAAAAGAGGGAGATTGTGAGGAAAGGGCTCTCCCAATATCTATGTATATAATTTATCACCATAATTATCCAGTTCTCTTCCTTCTCATACTTCCTTTTTCTTAATTTTTTATAGTTATTGTTTTTATTTTCTTATACTTTCTGTGATTTTTCTTTTTATTATCCATGCTTTTTTTTATTCATAGTCTTATTGTTATTCTTTACTTTTTTCTCTCTATCCAGTTTTTTGTTTTTCAGTTTGCAATTAGTTATCTTATTGTGGGTTTCAAGTTTTTGGTTTTATGGTCTGCGTTTGTTATTTTGTTTTCCAAGTTTTGGCTGTTGTTAGAATAACGTTGGAAGTCGATTAGTTAATAAACTCCAGGGCACTGGGGCAGTTTACTATTTTTAACTCAATTTTTTTATCAAAATGTGTATTTTGTATAAATAAAATATGTTTCCCATGTTATCTTTTGATTGAAATTCAAAATATATTGTTCTATAAATTGGTAAATTTAAGTGCATTCATTTGTTTTATGTTTCAGTTTGCTTTTTTGACAGATGTCAATTTTTCTTTTTTTAATTAAGTTGAATTCTTTTTTGTAGTATTTCTCATAGTTCTGTGAATGTTCTGACAGCTGAAAGCCATAACTCCTTCCTTAATCTGTGGTTTTTGGACTCGTTCCAATTCCTTCACTCATCCACCCATCGACAGCTGTCACAGCCAGATTCCTCTGACTTGGAGTTAATTTATTCTATCTTTCCGTCGAGCCGTCAGGCAAACATTCAATTGAACTGCATCGCCGGTGACTCTTGACAGGTTCGGCAATTAGCAACAATTTTGCCAACCATAAGAGAATAAAACAGTAACAAAAACAAAATTTCATAAAAAATAATAAAAACAATTATAAGCCTGAAAATAGTGACAAAAATAAATATAAAAGCAAAATAAAGAGAATAAAACCAAAAATGCAACGAAAAGACAAAACAAAATCGAAATCAAAATAATAACAGAATTTTATTTCAATGAAGTAAAACGTGTTAATTGAAGGATAAAGAGGGGTTGAATTTCTTGTTGCGATATTTGATAGTGGATTTTCTTCATAATACAAACACACATGAACGGAATATTAAAAATAAATATTCGCTTTAGACATAATATTTTATTTCAATTCTTCAAAAAATAATATTTTGAAAGGCTTTCACACACTTTACAAATACAAATATTTGTCTCTCTCTCACCCAAATCTCTCAACTCCAAATCTCAATTGCTTTTGACTTTATTTCCTTTCTAAGCGTTCACCCTAGAACAACCTAAACAAATAAAATAAATTACCCACCCTTTCTCTATTTCTCTCTTCAATCTTCATCGTTCTTAAACTGGTTTTCGTGAAATTAACAACATTTCATTTACTTATTTATGTCTCCAGAAAGAACGATTTTTTCACAAATAAACCCCATACAAAAAACACTCACACATTCACTCACGTGAACACATACAGACTAAACACACAAGACCCACAAAGTTCTTGACTTCACACTGCCAAAGCCATCGGATCAGAGGTTTCTCTGTCTCTTTTCCATGTAATTCTTCTACCTCTAATCCCTTGGTCTTTTTGTTTTTTTTTTTCTTTTCTCCCTTTCTCCTCTTGCCCAGTCGTTCTCTCGTCCCCTCTTTTAATCGTTTTCTTGTCTATTTCTTCTCTAATCCTCACATCCTTTCGTTTATTCGTTTTCTCATTCCATCATGCAATCGTCCTTCATATTTCTTATCTCCTCTCGTACTCCGAGTTTATCGTTTCCGCTGTCCGAATCTTCATCCTGTTCTCATCCTCATTGTACTCGACATTTGCTTATTGACCATGCCTTCGCTTTCCCCTTTACACACCATGGATTTGTCTCCATCTTCTTCTCATGCAGTGTCCTTTCATGGTTGACGGACCCGATTACAAACTCAAAACAAGGTTTAAGGGTGAGAATTCAAGTTTTATGGCTTGTCAATAGTTCATCTTATTTGCTCCGGTGAAATTTGTTTAGGGTTGTTTTGAATATTTTATGGGATCAGAAGGGCATGGAGAGTTTCTATAGAAAGGACTAAGTGAGGGAATGGAGAAGAAAAGGAAATAATGGATGACGAGGGACACAAAGACGAAGAGAAGCTTATAGAATTTTTGAAGATATCTTGTTATCAAATATTGAGATTGAAATCATATAAATTTTATGATTTAAAAAAAAGTAAATAAGATAGTGTACACTTCTGGAATTCAAAAATATTTCAAATTCTTTACCAATAATTGATTAAAATTTGCGGATTTTGAATTTAATAATTAATGGTTTTCATGCAAAATTGTGGCATACTTCTATGCATCAAACCTTGTATTCAACAGTTTAAATTTCTCTCTAAGTTTCATCAACCTCCTCTCTGTACCCAATGTCTTCCGTTTAAATGCTAAATGTGTGAACATCTCACACTATATCATTTCCCCATGCAACTTGATGCTCGCTGTGCACGTTTATTGCACGACACAAATCCTAAAAGTATGCAATCTCCTTTTCAATTTAATGCTCCAATGGCTTCGTGGCCAGCGGGCGGTCGGTGGGTGATGGCAAATGTGGTTAGAAAACGATTGAAAAAATCTATTGTCTCCTCTCTCTCTCTTTCAAATACCCTTCTCAACCTCGTGCAGCTGATGTTCTGAGAAAAAGGGGTTGTTACTCTTGCTGTCTCTCACTAACAGCCTCCTTTTCGTCTCCTCGACGTTTCTTTGCATTGTTTTAAAATGTAAGCTCTGTTCAATCAAGGATTTGTCTACACAATTGATCCATTCACGCGTTTACCACGCTCGCATGTTTGAGCACATTCATCTAAAGGGAGGGAGAGAGATAATGAGAGAATTAAGTTTTATATATACACTCACATGCAGGAACACATTTGCACAATAACAACTATTGTTGTAATTTGTCAAGCAGTCGGACAGCTCTTGTAGTTTTTTCATAATTTCTGCATCGTTTCTGCATTTTACCATCTAGTTTCGAAGGGTTCTTAATATCATCTCCACTTTTATTTTTCACTTGATAATCTATGTACAATGAAGAGACACAAATTAAAAATAGAGCTCTTTTTCTGTGATCCTTTTATAATAAACCTTTAATAAAAATATATTGAAATTTAATATAATCTTTATGCGCTTTTAAATGAAAATATTTATAATAAAAATGTTGAAGTTAGTACTTATATAGTTTCAATAAATTTGTAAGCTTGATAAAATTTGATAAAATTCATAACCAAATTTCCAAGAAAGTTGAAACATTATCTAAAAATAACCAACTCGCTTTTCTCTTTAAACATTTTTTTGTCTCTTGCAAAGTTTTATTCAATTCCTGTCTTCATCACTCTCCCACACTAAACCTTCTAATAAATATTCTATCCTACAAGCTTACATTAATATCCTACTAATCGCATAATATATTCTTGTTCTTTTCAGTTGCTGACATGACATAATCTCGATTCACTTCGTCGGCTTCTGAAGAGATAGAAACCAATAATCATAAACTTTCGCAGCAACATATTTATTTCATAGGAAAAGGAAATTGTAAAAGTGAAGGACAAGAAAAAAGAAAAGAAGGATAGAGAAAATTCAATGAAGTGAAACCGTTCGAACGAAAAAGAACTTGTGCGAATCGATGCAGCGTCGAAAGAAGCTATTTTAGGTGTGTAATTAATAATTGATGAAAATTGGCTCCATTTCCCGTTTACATGTAGATGTATTATGTATACACCCATACACATATATACTTGTTTTGGGAGGTTTAGAAGGTGAAATTTACGCTCACCTAAGCATATGAGAGATATCTAATTGCGTTCTAATTGATTTCAAATGATTGATTACATTTGGTCTCCTCCTTCTCTCTCCTCCCTCTAACACCTGTCTCTAATTATTCGAAATTTGGAAATTCATGCTCACAACAATTTTGCAATTTCCCTTCCGTCATGTCGTATGAGTGACTTTAAATAGAAAGTTCACTTTGTTTAATTACTTGATCCCAAAGGAATCATTAAAGAAAGAGATAATATTCGCATGAGAAATCAAGATATTATCGTAGATTTTCATTCGCTTCACTTATTTAGCATTAAAGTCATCAAATAGTCTTTTTTCTTCAATCTCACCATGTTGTATGAGTAGCTTTTCAGTCAAATTAATATTAATTATTCTCAATTTCGAGATTTCAAAAAGATAAATATAAATAATCAACTGTAGTATTCAACACCCATTCTATAAATCCATATGTTCAACAATTTTCGTTGTTCCCCCATGGGTCGTATGAGTAACTTCAATTTAATTCAATTTAAGAAATTGTCTCTGACGTTGAAAATTGAAACACCGAGAATTGTTTCATTGCTTTCGGCATTAGGTGAAGTTTTCCATTTTATTAACTCAAAATTCTTCCATTTATCTCACCTGGCAACCGGCTAGTTTCACAGACGATGTCAGACAGGAGATGCTCCTAGGAGCCTGAGTTCATTGAAATCCTTTTTATTGCCCTCCTTCTCCCTTCTCTTCGCCCCCAAACGCTTTGTAAAATTATCTTTGAAAACAAATTGGTGTCTCGGCCATACACATTGTCTCTTTTCCTCTTATTTCACAATAGAAAAAGTTTCTTCTTGCTGCAAGTGGATGGAATGAGGATATTGAGGGTTGGGAATGAGAATGAGGGTTGTTGTTGAAAATGGAGTATTTTCACTGTTGCTCATTTCATTGTTATATACTTTGTAGTTGCTCTTGCTGTTTTTACTCCTGTTAGTTCTATTGCTTTTGCTCTTTTACTGTTCCTGTTGCATTCTGATAGCTTAACAAATGACTAAATTGTTCTCAACGTCGAGCTTCTCTTTTGCTGGATTATATTTTTCAAGCTTCTCTTCCATTCCTTCTATCTCTCTTCCTCTTTATCGACCTTCTTTTTCCTCACCACCTCTCTTCCTTTTCATCGCTTATTCTTTTTCTGTATCCCTCTTTATCTTTAAACTTTGTCTGATAAACTACAGCAGCCACTCCAAGGACGAGAACAAAATTTACACAAAACTTTGTATGAACATTTATTTAAAATTTTTGTTTTTACAGTTCTCTGGTTGGTCTTGTTTGATATTGGCCCTGAAGTTATAGTTTCTGGTTGTTGATTTGTTGCTTCTGTTGTTGACTCTGAGTGATGTTGGTGTTATTGGAAGTTATATTCTACAGTTTATTTATGTAGTTGTTTCTCTTTCTCTTGCTGTTTTATGTAGATCGTGCTGTAGTTAACTCTGGTCTTGATGCTGATATTCCTGTTCTCGTTTCTGTTTCTCTTGTTCTCGACTGTTTACAAATTCTTGTTCTTTTGATTTGTTGTTAGAGTATTGGTGTTGCTATTGTTATATTGTTATTGCTACTGTTTAGTTTCGGCTCCTATTGTGTCCTACCTTAAGTCGTTCTTGTTGTTGTAGCCTTATCCTACTTTTATATTGAAATTAGTTAAATAAAGTTACTTTTTATGAGTTCCTAACACCAATGTTAATAATTTAAGCTTTCGAAAATCGACAATACCTCTGATAGGTTTTCTCCCTTTCCTGAATTTTCGTGGTCCACACTATTATTGTTGTTGGTATTATTTAAATTGAATCTGTTGTTGCTGTTAAAATGTTCTCAACTTTGTTGTTAATTCTCCAATGAATAAAATTTCATCAAAATTATATGAAAAAACTGTGAGTGAGATCAAAAGTTGATGGAAAAGTGGGATAACTTCATCCTTCCATTTTCCTACCTTCTAGGAATTTAAAAAAAGTAGTAAGAAAATATCAAATAAACAATTGAAAAGCACACCAAAATGCAAATAACATTAAATTAACAACAATAATGCTAATAGAATACATCAAAAAGAACTTTCTAATAAAAAGTTTCTAAAGTTTGAGCATTGATTGAAATTGCGAATAAAACATTCATAGATTTTATGTTTCAGTGTCACGCGACCCTCGTTTTCGGCCTCGTATGGGAAAAAATAATATTTTTCCCGTGATCTCTCGATGGAAAATTAAAAACACCAACAATGACCACGGCAACAACAATTATCCTTTAAGAGGACAAGCATAAAAACGAACCTCATAAGCGACAAACAACGACTTGTTGAGTTTTTTCCTCCCTCCTCTTTTCTTTTCGTCCTTTATTTTATTGTTTTGTCGTAGGCCTTGACTGAAGGATACGAGGCTGCGTCGGGATTCAAGAATGCGCAAGAGAAATAGAAAGAGCAAATAGAAGGTGGATGAAATGGGGAGAAAAGCTGTTTATAAGCCTTCATAAGTTGCAGCAAATGCTACCTAAGGCTCACACACACAAACTCATACAGAAACAGACACAAGGAGAGATAAAAGAATCCTTCTTACAATGGAATTTATTTTCAGACGCCCGCCACGTGCAATTCAAAGTTTCCATTGGCTTCTCTAAGAATGTAGTTGTGTGTGTTCGTATGGGTACATTTGAAAGGTGTCTGTGTGTTTGGGTTTCATTGCTAGAGTTTTTGGCAGTTTTTTTTTTGTTTTCCCATGATTTCTAAGCCTAGGTCGAGCAGTCGTTGTAAGGCTGAATATTTTAATGATTTTTAATTTCTTCAAACCGCTGTACCAGAATATTTTGATACCCAATTAATGAATTCACGAAAAACTCCACGAATCCATACGAATTTTTACTAATTAGAGGTTCTCATTAAAAAAATAAAGTTCCAGAAAATTAGAAAAAAAAATAAATAATGAAAATAAAAAAAATTCAATAGAAGAATGCATACAAAACAATAAAATTATATAAGAAAAATTATACACAACAATTCAAAGCAAAAACTTGCATATAATAAAAGAATAATGGAATATTAATGATAACCAAGCCAACATTTTTTTCACTTCACCGAAATTTCATTGGAATTTTTCCCAACAGTTTTTCCTCCTATGTAATGTAAACAAACAAATTCCAAGCAAGTACTTCGGGTTATTTCCATTGTGGTCGAATTCCATGCGAACGAAGATACCAAATTTGGTGAGCAAAAAAGAAATAGAGAAAATAATTCGTGGGCAGACTAAGGTTTGAGGAATTTTCGTAAGCGAAGGAGATAAACAAAGAAAACCACAAAAAATAAGACAAGAAAATCAAAATCATGGGGCTGAAAATAATCAGAAAATAAGATAGAAAAATACTGAGAGATAAAAATTAGAATTTATTAAAGATCGTTGGTTTATTCGGCCCATGCAGAAGAGCAACCGACATCGCCTGTGGTTAACTTGAGGATGAGAATATGTGGTTGGTGTTGAAAATTGTGGGAATTTGGCCACAAATAAGGAGGGAGCTATTGAAATATATAAACCAAGGAGTGAGGGAATGATGGGAATTAAGAAGAAGATGAGAGCGATGGAGACGAAATGTGTTGAGGAGACTTCCAGGATTTTGAAGATGTCGACTTCAACGATGATGACGATAACCAGACACGATAAAGGTGACCATAATTGTTCGCAACTCGTAAATAACTTCGTCTGAGGACCTGACACAATATTAGAATGAATAAAATTTATTAGCACAGACTACCAAGGTCATAACAAGTACAAAAAACTTAACAATAACAAAACCCACAACCATTACAAAATACTCACCTATAACAGAAACCTAAAGAATAAATAAAAGCTCAACAATAGTAATAACTTAAATCCATAAATGGAATGACATAGAAATCTATATATTTATTTATATCATCAGATGTCGAAAAAAAAAATAGACAAAACTTAATTAATCGAATTGCAAAAAGAAGATATTAAAGATCTGATCATGACATCATTCAATGAATTTCGTTCGATTGTTCGCCGAGTTCCATTTAATTGGCTGACAAAATATTTTTATTTTCGAAAAAGCCAAAAATAAAAGCGTGAACTGAAATTCAATATCAATTAAATTTTCGTTCGCTCCAGGGCAATTGTTGCTAATTTTAAATTCATTCGATATTTTCGTTTGCGTTTTTCAGGTACCATTTCGGAAGTATTTTTCCTTTTCTTTGATATTTGTTGATTGCCAAAAGGTTTTGCTTTCATTGACGAAATAAATTACCAAAATTGTCTTAAATTTAAAAATAAATTAATAAAAATTTAAACAAAAACTTTTAAATCAAAGTTTCATTCGGAATTCAGTAGAAATTCGTGTGAATTTTTAATTAAAAGTGTTTTTCAAAAATGTTTGCTTAATTCAGTTCGCTAATTTCACGGAAACGCTAATGGCGTTCACGGAAATTTCCACGGCCCGAAATTTCTATCAACTAAATCTAATTTACGAGTTTTTCATGCCCACTTCTTCCTGATTAACTTTTGGTCACTCTATCCCGCTCTCAGACTGATTTTCCATGTCAGTCTCCTTTATCCATCCTCCTCATGTACGCACTCACTCTCTCCCTATTTATCCCTCTCGTTTTAATTCTCTTTTGCTTTCTGCTGGCTTGAAATAAATTAAATTAGAACAGCATTCATGGGTCCTCGAGCATTTCATCCAACATTCGACTATGGGCAGCTCTAACTTTTCCTCTCTTCCTTTCGCCCATCCCACTCACTAAGCCTCTGGTCCTCGACATGCGTGCTGGTTACCGCATGCAACGCCAGAGGGCGTTCTGCATCCGACATGAGCTGCCTGCTAATTTGTGGTTCATTCAAGTGACGTCCCCAAAGACCAGAGACCGATGGCCATCGACGTCATTCAGCTTCAGGGAGATGGACAGTCTCACGGACAGATAGGCAGACAGACATAAACTCCAACAATAAGTCGAGGCAATAAAACACCTCTGCCTGTACCAACAAGAACTTTGACGAATTTTATTGTCTTTTATTTCAATATTTGTTCGCATTTTTAGAATTTAATTGAATTCGATTTTTATTACATACTTTTAATGATCACTTAATTTTTACTTCTCTCTCAATTTAAATTAATTTTTAATGCTTTTCGCTCATTTTGAATTCAATTTACATGTCTGAGTGTTTTACATTTCGCTCATATTAAATTAATGTTAATGTCCTTTTATGAATTTTGTTATTATTGCGAATTTTAATATTATTTTTTTAGTTTTTTTTAACAAGTAGAATTATAAAATTTGTTCTTCTTCTTTCCAAATTTATAAATTATTTTACTCTTTTTTGAATTACTTATAGCATTAAATTCTAACTCTCATTTTCGTTGCTCGCCTGGTGCCAATTTGTCGGTCAACGTCTCCGATTGTCGCTAGCGCGGTTTTATATATTTTATTCAAAGAGCTTTTATTTATTTTTTTGTATTTTTTGGTGGAGCAATGTGAAAAGTTCGTGAATCAGAAAGTTTAGAATTTCATGCAAATTTTATGAGACTTCTCTATTGTTGTTGGTGGTGAAGTTGATATTGATGTGATTGCTCTATTGTTGATATGGTTTTTATTGTTTTTTATTCTTTTTTGAACATATCTTTTTTGTTATTCTTCCTATTGGAGTTACTACCATTGTTCTCGTTGTTATTTTATTCTCTCGATTGACCTTCGGAGTGGTCGAAGCATGCCGTAGGTTTGGCTAGCTTATTTTCCCATAACGTAATGACTTCATTCTCAGCAATCGTTGGATGATAATACTTATAATCAAACCTCGAAAGAAAATCAAAATGTATACAGTACAATTTGGGCATAGCGTAAATTAGCGGAAGGCAAATTATATGATGAAATCTCATAATATTAATGTTAATTATAACGATGTCCTTTTCCACACGTCGCCTAGAAACGTATGTAAATTATGTCAGCGTTCTTTTCACCTTTTTCAGTTCGAACACTCGATTGACCAAATAAATATCCATTAAGGTAATTGACAAATAGAGCGACAGCTTTTGGCTTAATTCGATTAATTTTCAAATTCAATGCGATGGACAAATATAAATCGAAGGCCAGTGAGTAATATCGTAATCTTTCTCTCTCTGAACCGGATTTTCAATTCTAGTCTAAACCTCAATTAGCTAACAAATTAAGAGTTATAATCAAACGTTGAATCGAATCGAGAACAGGTGACCGTTAAATAAATTATAATATTCCAAAATAACTCAAACAAAAATTAGTATAATAATCTTTAAATAGGAGGCAACAGTAACAAAAACAACAAGAACGAATACAAAAACAACAACACCACCAAGGACATCAACATGTAGTTTAATGCAAACCCAAATGTCGATTACCAAATTACTGCAATTACTATGTGATTGCTATATTTGTTGTCATATGTACATGGTAACCAATTGTAGCTAAAATAAGTGTCAAGTGTAATAGCAACAGCTGCAATACAAACAACAACCACAAACAAAATTCTTTGGTCTATTAACATTAATGGCAATATCATCAACCATACTCAAAAGATTGGGTTTTGGTTTGGTTTTGAAGAGGTTGTATTTGGTACCAAATGCAAAACAAGGAAGGGGAAAAGGAAACTCACACACTCATACATAGATAGCACACCCCACATATGCATACTCCCTCACTCATGGAAGAAGATAGGGATGGAAGAAGATAGATGAGGAAAACGAATGGGAAAATTCCAAGCGATGTTGCAATTAAGGTCAGTCTGGGTCAAATTTGTGCTTAGCCGAAAGATAAATCTTAAGAGCCTTTTACTATCATCACTCTGTCTCCTCCACTCTTACTTTCTATCTCGTTCTCTATCTTCGTCTCTTCACTTTTCCTAAGAACTTCACCCGATCTTTAACACCTCCGCTTACTGATACTTAGGACGAACGGGTAGGTGTTGCCTTTGTCCTAGAGCCGAGGGAGTTGACTTCTATCTATTTCACTCCTCCTACTCTCTCATCCCTTTTCAATTCATATCCATAAAGGACATTAACTTTGAGATCACGCCTCTATTTTTTATGTCTTCGTTTTATTGAACTCCCATGTGTCTCGGATATAAAATGGTGAGTATTAATGTAAGAAGAGAAAGACAGAGAATAAGAGTGAGAAAAACTAGAGAAAAAAATAAAAGCTAACATGAAATTCCAACCAGAAGCCATAGGAATTTCGTAGAAAAGAGAATTGTGAAAAGAGAGGAAACAGAAGTCAAGAAAAAGTATTCAAAGTATTTAAGTATTTACGATTAAATGCTGGTAATTGAATTAAATTGGATTCAGATGGAGTTTAAATGAAGTTAATTCAGTTGAATTTATTTGTTTTTTTTTTTTTCATTCTATGGTATGTGCTACGTCCATCTCTTTTACTCTTGTTTCGCTGAATGAACATCATGCCATGTTGATATTAAAAGTAGAAAACAATATAAAGTTTGAAGTGTGTTTTTTGTTACCAATTATGAGAATACTTTTTCCATTTTATGTTACATTGAGCACATGGAAAAGCTTTCACATCGTCCTTCCTTTAATCTTGCATTTATTATTCTATACTTTTATGCGATTGCAAAAGCACCTTTTGTTTCATTCACAATAATTTTGCTCTCTCTTGATGATATTGCTGTTATTTTTTATTACCACAACCATTATGCATTCCAGTCAAATGTCAGAGAATGGGAATGAAAATAGAAAATTTCATATACATACAACTATGGATGCATAAAAGAGCTTTCAGCATCATTAGAAAACATAGGGGGAGGTTTTAATGGTTTCCTTTGCTGATGTACGAACTTTCTGTGGCTTAGAAAATTACTTTGGGTAAATATGTGAATCTCATTTATAATTATTATTGTTAATTACTTTTTGTGAAATGTAATTACTCTTTTAGTTGATTTCATTATAATTCCAAACCATTTCTTAAAATGTTTTTTTGTATTTTACGATATTTTAAAGGTTTGTGTAAACCTCTCTTTTTTAATCACGAAGCCTCATCGTAATTGTTGTCACTAATATCATATGTCGTATTTTTTCATAATCAACTTTATACACCTCGTCTCTCATGTTCGACCCATCGACAGTTTACAACTCCTCCTTCTGCGATCCCGAGGGGTTGACTTTCAAGTGTTTATTAATTAAATAATGATAACCTTGTCTGTGACCCGAGGCTAATTGTCACCTAGTTAATTAAGTCGTCAAAACCAGACATACCAAGCTACTGAAGGGATTTCGCAGAGACCAAGGGGAATCTCAACCATAACAACAACACAGAGATTTTAAACAAGAAAAAATGATGTTAAGTAATAACAAGAAACCATCAGCAACAAAAACCCTTAAGCAGCAGAAATCACTTCTTCCTTCTTTTCCATCATCATTATCTTCTTCATTATTGTCATCGTTTTCTGCATCATCGCCATCGTTTACTTCTCCGTCTTTAAGTTCACTTTTCGAAGCGTTGAATTTCGAACAACTTAACGTCACAGGGTTGATCTCTTAAAATGCACTCAGTTATGGTTATTGTATTTGTTATTTGAAGTTATTGAAGGTTATTGCTGTTGCTGCAGGTTTAAATTTCCGGGCGCTTCTGATGCTAAATCACTTGCCATAATTTTGTTCTTCAAAATAAATTAAATTATTCATTATAGGAGAAATGGTTACTGAATTCAAAGAGAAGATTTTTAAAAATGTTTTAAGATATCTCATATAAACCTTTTGCTATATATGGGAGGTGGGCGTGTCCGTGGACCGATTTGCTCAATATCATTGACAAACAGCGTAAACGTATAATAGTTATAAATCCAAAATTTGAAGTCTCTAGCTTTTACCGTTTCTTCAAAAAACTAATTTCTACAGACAGACACACAGACAGACAGACCGACAGACAGACCGACAGACAGACAGACAGACATCGCTAAATCGACTCAGGAGGTGACGCTGATCAAGAATATATATACTTTTCCATACCTACGACCTCTCCTTTAATGCGTTACAAACGGAAGGACAAAATGAATATACCCTTACCCACAGGGTGTAGGGTATAACTATACTTCGGTCAATTGCAATCCGAGGCCTCCAGTGAATCAGTCATTAATTGACTTCATTCCACTTCTGTCCTTGGTAAATACTCTCCATCTTGCCCTTCCTGGGTTATCTGCAAGGAATAATAAATTTCCTTCTTAGTTCGAGAGAGTGATCAATATAAGATATTCCACTTCCATTTCGACAAAAATTGATAAAAGTCAATTTATTGTAGGAAACGTGATGATTTTACTAAAGTTCACCAACAACCTACAGAAAGAATGACCGGAAGACATATGGGAGGACGATGGCTTGTTTGCTCTCGATTGAACTTCATTGTTCTTGTTATACTAGTTATTGTTGTTGGTGTAATTGTTATAATTCCTGTGGTATTTGTTTTTTGATGTTGTAGTTGTTACTTTTGTAGTTGGTTAATTGTTTGTGCAATTGCAAGTACGAGCCGACGGCGGCACGCAATCAAACGGAATTGAATTCCTTCGAACAAGAGTCAGAATCAGTAAGAAGTCTCAGAGTAAGGAAGCAAGTAGGTCGAGGGAGAGAGAATTGGAATGAAGATAAAAGCTAAAAGGAAGAAGGAGGAGAGAAATCACAGACTACGTGGTATTCGTTCTGATGAATAGAGTCGCTAATTGATTTCTCAGGAAATTACTCGAGTTCAGAAACGAACTGGCGGAAGGCTAGTTTCTTTTTTCGACCACTTTTAAATACCATGTGGAAAATTTTCCCTTTAATATAGCATTTGATCGAAGGGAACGTTTCGTTGCACTTCGAAAATGGATTGCTGCATTCTGCCGGTGTGGATGGAAAAAATCACGTTTATCCCATTAATTGCTCGCTTGGTAAACAATTTTTCGACAAGTCCCAACAAAGGAGAAGGAAAGATAGAATTATTATATGAATGGAGAATTGAACATAAAACTGTAAAATTTGTAGTGGAGATTTCGCAGTCCGATATGCAGTCCCCCGATATGTCCGATGGTGTTTGTAAATGCCACTCCATGCACTTGAGTGTGTTGGTGAGTGCGTACGTGAGATGGTGGTGGGAGTTGGAGTGGGCGGAGGTCAAACGTGCCGACATGCGAGAGCGTACGTGTGCTGGTGTTCGCGTGTTATTCAAGTCAAGTCAAGCGTGTGGTGTTGAAAACCATAAACCAGCAGAACCAGCGCTAAAGGACTGTCGTCCTGACTAGTCGAACTTTCGGTATCTATGGCTTAAATATATCCTTACTTCCGGCTCTCTTTTTACTTTATCTCCCTGCCTGAATCTCTAATGCTACTTATTTCTCTGGAGGATGGATGGAGGATGTTATTAAAACAAAAAGGCTTGAGAGGAACAGGAGGAAGAATTCAAACCGGAAAGAAAGGAAACTGGATGTGTAGTGATAAAGAGTGATGTCGATAGGTTGAACACGATGATGATTCTGTTTCTATGAAACATTGCTGAATTAAGGCCAAAAAGTCAGGTGGAAACGGTAACAACTGCTGTTAACCCACGGACAGAGAAGGAAAATAACGGACCAAGAGGAAGTGAACAATGAATGAGGAACAAACTGAAGAAGTGCGACGACAAAATATACAATGGGAATGATGAACAACCGAGACAAAAGGAAAATAAGAAGAAATTAAGTGGAAGTAAACTTAATGAAAAAAATGCAGTATCGAAATTTTGCACACATTTTTCAACTTCGAGAAACTGATATCTTATTAGTTGATATGTGTCAGACTCTCTCAGACAGTGCTTATTTATAAGAATGACATGAAAAGCAATTATGACTAATTTAATTTCGAATTCAAATTTTATTGATTGACAGACATACAATCATAGAAATAGATAAGTTATCTTTATGACGATGATGATGATATATCATATTTGATTATCAGTAAATAATCTTTGTAACGATCTCGACATGGACAAGGTCAGGAACGATTTGTATTCGATAAAATTAATAAATTTGCTTATCTGTCAGATAGAATACCTTCATTGTGTCGTGTGATACCCTGAGGCTACAAGATATTCGCACAATTTGAACTCAATGTTATTTTCATAAGTCTGGCATTCGATTCGTTTGATTTTGCCAAAGGAACGTGCCTGAGGATTTTCGTATACACTATTTTATTAATCACGATCCAAACACGCTCTAAGCATATAAAAACCACACACACCTTAGAGATATTAAATACAATTTCTGGTCACGAAATCGAACAGGAAAAGTGGATTTTCCTCGATCAGGCGGAAGGTGGAAAAATAAATAATTAAATGTTATATGAATGTGTGTGAGTATGAGTATTGTAATAACAACAAAAAGTACAAACTATAACTACCACAATAATACCAGCAACAGCAATAACAACATTCACAACAACAATGGCAATAAAGCAACAATAAAACAACAGCAGTAATATAATCAACAGAAATAAGAGCAAGTAAAACAATATCGAACATAACAAAATAGAAATAAAACAATAACTAGAAAGAGAATAGAAATAAAACAAAATTAAGACAAAATCAAAAATAAAACGAAATATGAAAAATAACTCGAACCCATGTTGCTATCAATGTTGTGATATTGTCATGTCATTGTTGTAGTTTTTATATTTTGTAGATGTGGTTGTTGTAGTTATTCCTGGGAGTTGTTGTAATTACTTTTGAGACTTCTTGTAATTATTTTTGTAGTTATTTCTATTGTTTTCTCTTTGTGGGAATTTTTTGGAATATTTTTATATCGTCTTTTGTTACCATTCATTGTGTTTCTCAGCAGTGATTTTTTTTTGTCTGAATTTTAGTTTATATATTTGAAAACACATGAATCCAAGAAAATAATGCATATATCCTTGCATATTGTGTTCACGAACAGACCAGAACTGACATTGTAAACATCAACAGTCCAACAACATCAACAGCACGCCTTCATCGTGTTATCTTTCCATTCTTTCCCTCTTACCTTGTTGCTCAGTTCATTTTCTGAAAGTGCTCTTTTCATCAGCTTGCCTCACCTCTCTCTCATAGAAGAAAGAAGGAGGAGGACGATGGAAGGACGGAGGTTGATGTGACATTGGTCGATAAATAGAATTCAGGTGAAGTGAATTCAGTGATAAGGCGACGGCGACACAAATAAAGAGGTGACGGGTGAATTTGTTGGTTGATGGATGGGCTTTGGGCGTTCAAGAGGTCGTAATAAGTTCACAATCTGCAATTGATTAATGTAATGAAGTAATTGATATTTGTTATTTTTTTAATTTAGTTTTTTTAATTTATAAACAAATTATGAATTTTTTTATGAAATTTCTTAAAATTATTTTATAAAAAAAAATTGAACTTTGAAAATTGAAAAATTGAATTTTCTAAAGAAACATTATTTATAAGAAAATTGTCTATTTTTTCAAAATTTAATAAAAAACGTTTTATAAAAAAATTATATTAAACAAATATCAATTTCTTCATTACATTAATCAATTGCAGATTGTGAAATGAATTCCTACACATTCATATACACGCACTTCAAATGCACAGATTCCAATTTTTATATGAATTTCATGCAAAGCATAACACATCAAAGAGTCATCAAAACAACAAACAAAAAACAACAACAAATGACGCACTCTGCCTCAAAGCAATCGCCCGCTACCTGCTCCTTCGCATGAAAGTCCGAACGATGTGCGTCGTTTCGCTGCAACACCCGAAGGTGTGTCGAAAGGTCGTCATAGTGCCGATTGTTGCGACACAGTGGCTGTTCTTGCGACACAGTGACGGTTCATTCGACACCGTGACGGTACTACCCGGGTATTGTCCGGGTATTCGTGCTACCCGGGTAGCCCGGGTTACTCGATGCCCGTGTAATCGAGACCCCTACTAAATACGTTGGATAAGGAGAAACAAAAGCTTTTTCTCTCGCTGCAGCGAGTTTTAATTAAATAAACAACATTTAAGGAGGATCAAATAAGAAATGAAAATATTTTAAGAGATTGATAGGGAACCCATCATGAGAAGCAGGAAAGTATGAAAAACTATTTAAATTAGGGAAGAGTTCGAATTAAGAGCTTTATGTAGTTATGACTTCTGGAAAAAATAAAAAAAAATAAAAATAAATAATAATAATATGAATTTTCTTCGCTCTTCACTTTATTTTCCACAGTGCTCTCTCAAGCATAGTGCAATTTGGGCGAAGAAGCACAGTAATTAGAGGCAGGAAGCGGAATCGCACACTCTTTGCTTCAAATCGCACTCTCTTGCTTTACTTAATAATCGTAGTTGTCAAAAGTTCCTAACTAAACTAATCGTCATGAAATAGATCCGAGGTTTCGAGAAGTTTTCCCAGTTTTTAATTAAAAACTTTGAGAAACTCTCCGCGGTCATTGTGACTGCAAAAACAATAAAAAATACAACCTGCAGAACAACAACTGTAACTGCAACGAAACCTTCAACAACTCAAATGATAGAAAATGAATTTTTCATAAAAAAATATGTATGGATTAATTTTGAAATTCATTGAAATTTATGCATAACGCAAAAACAGAGACCAGAAGAAAAACAAAAATTAATAATTCATAAAACATTGGTTACTTAGCATGATATTATTCTCTAGAATTGTGGAAATAATTTGAATGAATATGAATGTTTAATTTGAATTTAAATTGCAATCACTCTTGAACTTTATTATCTAACTCCCAACTTCAAAACCTCTATCCTCTGACTACATTTCTCTCTTTCATCTTTCCATAGAAAAACTCTAAGGATTATCTGCATCTGCATCAATTCTCTATCTCTTTTGCTCCGTGTTTGCTGCTCAGAATTTTCACCCAAATTTAAGTTTAATTCCGCTCGCAGACTAAAATAATTTATGCGATCTCCTTTTCACCTCTTCCTTTTTCAACTCTCTCTATAATTTTTTTTCTCTCTCGCTTCCTAATCTCTAGCCAATATCGCTGCTTTTCAAATTTCCTTTCGTTTTCTGTACTTTTTCTCCTTTCGCCGCTTCTTCTTGTTTTATCTCATGTCGCTTTTTTCTCGGCCTCTCTCTCTACCTGTCCCTTAGACCATTGCAATATTTATAGCGGAAACCAACGACACCAACTACCACAAGCGACAAGTTGGCAACACTGTTACAACATACACTACAACCACGAGATGAAACCACATCCGTTTCCGGTGCAAATGACGTGCACGAATAGGAGAGAGGCACAATTGTGTGAAAGAGTGTGAGTAAAATGGAAGAAGAGAGAGAGAGAGAAACAGAGTATTACTTAGGCAGAAGAAAAAGACATGAAAATTCGGATAAGAAGCGAGGAAGAAAATTAAGAAGGAAGAGATTTAATGATGAAAGCAGAAAATTAAAACTATAGTAAAGTAATGGAGAAAGCAATGAATTAAGGAATAAAATAAAGGATGAGACAATAAGAAATAATGAGAGAAAGAGAGAGTGAAAGAAATGTATAGAAAAAGAAGAAATGGTCCTCCAGGCGAAGGATGCGAAAAATTTAAGATTTACACGACTGATGCATAATTGACGATGATTGATGTTGTTACGACTATAGATGTTGTTGTAATATTGTTGTTGTTGGGGTCTGCTCGTGGTTGATTTTGTTGTTGGTCGTGGTTATCCTGGTTCTGGTTCATCGTTCGCTTGTCATTATTTTGTTGTTATTATTCTCCACATTGTGATGTGGTTTTATACATAAGCTTTTGCAGCCTCCACCGCGTGTCCTTCGCCAGATCCTGTTGCTCACGCTTTTCCATAATGAGCTCTTAGCGGAACCGCACCTCCCCTTCCTCCTCCCAGCAGCACCTCTCTTCCACCGCCCGTCGTCCTGTGGCACAGGATAATAACAAATTCAACTTCTGGCTCCATTGTCGAACAACACGTGATGATTGCGGCATTGTCTTCTTGTTGTTGTTATGCTGTTGGCTTAACAAAATCAACAACAACACTGATAATAACAACTATAAAATAATAACCAACAAGAGCAACAACAATTTATTGCCGACGCGTGAAAACGTTGTCGGTTTCGCTATCATGAATATTGAAAATAGTGATGAACATTTAATAGAAACGAAGTTTGAGGAGATGAAATAAATATTTCGTGCAAAGAGGCATGTCAATGGCAAATGGCTCGATTAATGCCCCCTAGCAGAATGGGAGGCAATCGAGTTATAATTGAATTACTTTCGGGGAAATTCTCGAAAACTTATGCAAAATATTTGACTTTATTGTTTCGAGGTTACTTACTTTTTAATTTATTTATTATTTTTGTATATTTATTTATTTTTTTTTTTTTGTATATTTTCTTATTGAAAAATATTATACTATTTATGATACCATGAAGAATTATTGTGTTCCATTGTTTCCTGGCATTATCCTGAGGTTTTGTCTATACTCGTTTGCTATCTTTATGTATTTTTCCTGTGATGTTGGTTTTGTTGTAATTCCTTTGGGCAAAGGACCGCTGCTGTTGTCACCAACTGTAATTTCGCATTTTACCATTTATTCATGAGGTTATTTTTTATTGAAGAAGGTGGTGAGATTTGAGAGTTTTGTTAATAGAAGAATATTTTGAGTAAATTTAAATTTCCTTACATTTTGTAATTTTTTGACCATTTCCCCGTGTGTGTTCTGTTAATTTAATCGACCGTATATTTCGCAACTCGATCTATTTTCAGTGTTGTTGAAATCCGATTATTGCTGTAGGAAATTTAGCAGTAGTTTTCATAATATTTTTAATTGAATACTATTTTATTGATTTATTTGCCAATATTATTACAATTTTTGTCAATATTTTTTCTAACATTTGTTCCCTCTTTTCATGTTACAGTTTTCTCCTGTGAAGATCAATCATTATCCCGTGACTTACAACCAACTAGACATCCCAACACGATAAAATATTGGATGGAATGCATGATATAAAGCACCTGAATTTTTAAGCTGTTGTACCTGTTTATGTAGAAAAAATTTAAAACAAAATTTAAAAGTTAATCTTTTTTAAGATTTACATGTTTTTCATATGATGCAAGTGAAGAAATACCTAACTAACAGAATACCTAATTAAATTAATAAATAATTAAAATAAATAGAAAAAACTGTAGCATTTTATTTCATTATGATGATTTTTAGCAGCACGTTAATTTCACTCCAATGTAAAAAATATATAAGGAATATATTTTCAACGAAGACTTGAGTATCAGGATTATTAAGGTTTCAGTTTTATTCGTAAATATTGATTATACTTTACTGCTTTAAATATATTTCGAATTTCATCGAGATGTAGCTATCGTTAAAGTTCTTAAGTTCCACATACAGAGAGGTGTACAGCCACTCAAAGAGAGGACAAATGGAAAATAAAGTTTATGTAGCAAGTTTTCTCATTATTGTTCCTATGGAACTCCTGGACACCATCATCCACAGCTTCTTATCACTCTTTACTTGTATTCTATGTTCTCTCATTCAGTCTCTAAAACTGAAATTTAACTTGATCTGAAATTATTGTTTGTTCTACTCTGTTACGTAGTTTTTTTCTAATTAGTTCAGAGAATGAAAAATTTCCGCCATTTTAATTTTTATTTTTCTTTATTTTTTTTTATTTTCACAAATATTTATTTTTGTGGACTCTTTGGCTAAATGTTTTCAATGTCTTAACTTAACTTAACAAACTTAACTTTTCTTATTCTACTAATTCAACAAAACTTAACAGTTGAATATTGAAAATAAAATATAAACTAATACACAAATAAAAAGAAGAAGGGCGACATGTGTCCCAAATTGAAGTCGACAATTTGTGGTCTTTTTGGACTTCGGTGACCTCGGGGCCGGACATTTCGATTCCACGGCATATTTATTGCGTTTTGCGCCATCTTCCTTCTCTTCCCGCCTGTCGGTCAACGTTACCCGGAGCATCAGCTCGGCGATCTGATCGTCGCTGGTGGTGGTTCCTTTCAGATCCCGGGACTTGGTAAGCTCCTCGTTCAAGAATCGCTGTAATTCATCCTGTTTTCGATCACTCTGGTTTTCTTTTCGTTTTCGACTCCGCTGGATTTCTTTCCTTTCTTTGCCCCGCGTCTTGATTAATGGCGCCCTCCACATCCGCTGTCTGACATGCGTCAAATCGACCATCGCTCCACCGCAGCTGAAGACGGCACCCGCTTGGATACAAAAATCCAAGCCCAAGAGGATATCAACGGTAGAATTGGGCATAATTATAAATTGACACTTGCTGCGACAGTTTCCCAAACAAACCTCGGCCTCCGCCACTTTTTTTACTCGTCGGATGCTTCCATCAGCAAGGGTGACACCGATCGAATTCTCTTTGATCCGCTGACTGGAATTCCTCAGATGGGCCACTAATTCCTCGCTGAGAAAACTCTTCGAAGCGCCGGTGTCGATGGTTGCCTCAACTTGAGTTCCTGCCAGCAAAATCTCCGCGAAGATATGGTGGGCGTCAGCTCGGAGTACGGTTTCTGTTGTGGTTGATGACTTCTCTTTTTTCCTCCCCCTGTTGCTTCCCGCCTGGCGTCGACAACAATCGACTGTTCGCACACTTCTTCTGCCGCAGACCCAGCAGAAGTAGATGAACGGATTGGGACATGATCTCTCTTTGTGGACCTGCTCGCCGCAATTCCGGCAAGCTGAATGGGGTTTCGGGACCCAGCGTCCATGGTCATTACGAGCCCTTCGATGTTGTTCCACGCCGAAGCTCGAGGTCGAGAGCGCCTCGGAACACATGGATGTAAATCTAGTGAGGTTAAATTGAGTTCGATGGAGTTCCACTTGATTTGTGTCCCAAAACTCGCGAATTCAGCAATATAAATATTTCAACCGAGCGAAACAAATATGATCTACGTTTAGTTACCTTGTTTTAGGTCCTTCTTCGTTGGCGATCGGCGAGAAAAGAGACCGAGTGTCGTCGAGCGTGAGCCCTCGGCCTTACACGAAAGACTTAAACTTTCGATATTCGACTTCGGGTTCGAAGATCGAAAGTTCGTCAAATGCACCAGTGATGCATTTGATAAATTTCCTGGTGATTCTCATCTTAATTATAAATATTTACTTAGTTTTTTTAAAAAAGAGCCCAGCTATAAAATAAAATAAGCTTTTTATTATTTAAATAAACAATATAATTCTATTTAATAAAACTATGTTCTTAAAATTTTTAAATCAATATATAATGTGTTATTCTCTATGTAAAATTTTTCTTCTTGTCATTTCTTTCGATGGCCTCTTAATTCTCTCAATGGCTTTGCAGAACCAAAAAAATTAATAATAACAACTACAAAGTACATACATACAAATTGTTCTTACATCGAATGAATGAACTCGATGCATCCTTTTCATTTTAGTGTTATTGTTATTATTTTCTGTAATTTTCTTGTTTTTAATGTTTTCAATGGCACGCAATTTTCATTTGAGTATTATAGCCAAACCTAATTGGATTTAATCGTGTCTTATTCTCTATCTTCAATGCATTTACCCATCTTGCTGTGCTCCACCATAGTCTCTTCCCTCTCAGTCCCTTTCATCATCCCTTCTATCTCACTACATTTCCATTGTTATCTATCCCTCCTTCTCCTGACTAAGGTCATAAACATATCTCTTTATTGTGTTCATCGCATCCGATGGCGATTCATCAATCCATTCAACGATTTGTTGCCGACGAGAATCGCGAATGATGCAACGTCGACAGCATGTGGTGTGTTGCGATAACATTGGATCAAAATTATGATCGATAATTTCATTGCGAACAAGCGATATCGCTATAACGCATTCGATTTCTACTTAACTTAATTCTCCATTCTTATTCATGAGAACGGAGATTGCCTTTTGTTGTTATTGGAGCTTCTGATTTTTATGATGCTGCTGTTGAGATTGTTTTTGAAGTTGTTATTTGTTGCTAATTTTTATTGTTGGCGGTATAGTTGTTGATCATATTATATAGCTACTTAACTTGCTGCTCAAATCTTCTACCCATAAAGTAAAAGGAGATATAGTGAAGAACGTTAATTGACAAATTAAATAGAATACTGTGCGGTCATGATTTTCCCCTGCTATGAAAAATATGAAAAAATATGACAAATTGGTGATAATTACAACAACTACAAGAAAGACAACAACAATTCGACACAGAATTAAATCAATTCAGATTCATGCAAATACTGAACTCAATGAACTCTATATATAGTTGTCTTGTTGTCGCTATGTTGTCGTTGATATTTTATTGTTGTTATACTATTTGATTATTTTTTTATTCAGCAGATATTCGTTGTAGTTTTTTGACATTTGCCAAATTGCATCATAAGCGAATCGAACGAAACTTCATACAACGCCAAAAAAAATCACTCGTCGAGCGAAACAACTTTCGATTTCCTTTCGAATTTGTTGTCTAACTCACTCCTTGCCACCTTCCATCTCATTCTCTTTCTTTAACATTTATCTCATTTGTTCTCAGTATCTTGCTTAAGCGTTTGTCTCGCTTCCTCTCTCTCTCTCTCTGTCTTCCTCCTGACTCTGGTCGTTTGTTTTGGTTTCCAGCTTATTTATTTGAAACTTGCACCGAGGTGGCCACACCTAACTGCCGGCGGCAGAGATGCCAGATTGGGTTAAACTTTCAGCAAGACGAATGAGTTGATGGACAGACAGAAAAGTCAGACGAACAATCCAACCGATGGACAATTGAATTGAACGATATGGAAGATTTAATAAAAGAGGATTGTGCTTGAGCGTGGTCTATAAATGATCATCATGCTAAGAAAATTATCTCAATTTTTTACTTATAAAAAAAACACAGAAATAACAATAAAGAAACATACATACAACAACAAAAACAACCATCAACAAAAAATTAAACTCAAACTATTGAATTGACTGATTGATAACAATCCACTGATCATTTGATCCATGCGAGTTTACGAGTTATTCCCCAGCAATTAGCTTTTTGCACAAATAGACACACAGAAACATACTATAAATATGCAACTATCACACACAAACATGTGGCAATTACCGCTGTTTCTCATAGTAATTACTTGTTTGGATCCCATGGTATTTATCGAAGGTGTTGGAAATTAATGATCGATCGACTGAAGGACAGACAGACTGAGACGTAGAAAAAGTAGACAGAATCACAGGAACATTGGTAAAACGACAACTAAAAACGGAAAGAGTACAGAAAAAAGGAAATCTCATAGAGAAGATAGAAAAATATGGATCAGGTTTGACTTTATTGCATCACGATCGAGTTTGTTTATCAAATATCAGCGGATGGATTTCAGTCATCGTTTGCCGAGAGTTGACTAACGAAAGACATTAAATCAGGTCAACAGATAGAAGGAATGACAGAGAAATGAACGGCAAAAACAGTCATAATGAGGAATTGAAAAACAGATATTTTCAGATCATACAGATCATTTTCTAGCTTTTCATTTTACCTTCTTCTGCGGTTCTCTTTGGAAGCATCTTACTTAATGTAATACAAGAATTTTCTATCTAACTTTAATAAAATCAATAATTTTTTGTGAGTAACGTATGAATATTTCATGTGCAACCGGTGAATCCTACATGAGGATGTCTTTCATAGGACATCCCCAAAGCTTCCTTAAGCATCCACTCTTTTTGGAAGTTTGATCTAATTTCGAACACACTTGGAATAACTTCACAAACAGCGCGATACATTTTAACTACTCAGCTGAAAAACTTAACTTTCTATCTCACCATTTTTTTTCTATTTTTTAAACTCTTGACTAGTACATTAATATTATCCCTCATTTTTTCAATTATGTTATTGTATTTTTCTTGTTTTTAAAATTTATTCTCTACTTTCTTTTATACTTTTACTTTCTATTGCAAGTTTTTAATCTTGCTCACCTTGTTTTTCTTCTTTTACTTTTTTTTTTTTTGATTTTCCACATGGTCTTTTCTTATTTTTACCTTTCTCCCGTTTCCATCCAAGAACTTGACATCAAAGGAAGCGAACTTTAAATGTCAGTTGCACAAGTTCAAGGTCGACTTTGGATGCCAAACAAGCTCCCAACACATGCATCATACCCACTCGCACACTCCTCTCATCCCCCACATGTTGTGTCTGACGCTGCGTGAAACCTGATATCCTTATGAGCTTCATTCACACCTTGACCTCATTCGCCTGAACTCTCTTCTCCACCTGTATTCAAGTTGTCTCCCTTCCTCTGACTCCATGGTTCAGGGAAAATAAATATTCAGAGAGACGAGCAAGACATGTTTCCAACTTTCAAGAAATATCAAAAAATTAAACGTTCAATTCATAAATAAAAATTCATAAATATTTCAGAAGCAACAAGGAGCACAGAAACTGAATTTTTGCTCATTTCTCATGTTTTTCTTTTTCGTGAGAAGCGAGAAGTCGTGAGACGAGTGAATCGTCCTTGTTGCTCAATCCTTGATCAAGTGGTCTCCCCTCACTCTACCTCTAACTGATCTACTTAGCCAACTTTTGACTTCACTTTCGAGCCATGTCTTCTCATCCTCTCTTGTGATTCGTGGTAACTTTTTCTTCTCCAATGACTTCACGACCTCCCCATGTTTTCGTTCACTGTCTCTCTTTCTCCTCCTTTATTCTTTATTCTTATTCTCGGCATATGCTGCATCATGTGTATGTTCAGCCAACTAATGAGCACGATATATTTCACCAGCTGTTTCTTCCCCAACTCAACCTTACTTTTGTCTTTCCAGTCCAGATGCTGAGCGTGAATATTCCACCATATTTCTCATACTCATCGTATATTTCGTTTGTAGGATCTCGTAAAGAGCCTTGTTCAATTTGACAAAGCTCTGTGAAGTCCAGACATAAAGGAAAGTACGAAGGAAACAAGGAGGGCGATAAGGAATGAATTGTAATGGTCGATTCCGCGAGCAATCCAAATGTTAGTTGTTGTCTTAGCTAAAATTGAGTAAAATTTGGGTGCAACCTGCAACCATAAAAATGTTATTACAACATGTATGCATCAAATGGCGTTGCATGTTCGATGACGCTTGCAACATGTTCGAAGTCAATCGCAACATGTTCGCACAAATGCATGTTGATCATGTTAACTCGTTGAGAGCGACAAAAGCTTAATCTCTTCACCTCGGTCCGTTGATGACCATTTGCCCTTGACTTGTTAATGTTTCAATTAACATTCAGAGCTACCAATTTAATAATCAGAATTACCAACTACGAGGACAGATCTGATCTGGGAAAGCCGAGACGACCTATGTCCGGAAGGAGGAAAATCGGCCTCTTTCAACGAATAGTCATCGGGCGAATAACATCGGACAATTAAACAAGAAAAAAACTTCAACATTAATTTCAAATAATGAAATAAATAATAAAAAATAATGAATAAATTTTCTTAAATTAATTAAAAAGTAAATAAGTGCATAAGTCGCGACGGCTTCAGTTTGTGCGGTTTTTATTCCGCGAAGACAAGAAAGTTCGGAAAAGCTTAAACGATAATCCGATCTGGAAATAAAACCCAGAAAATCCGAACCTTCGCATCTAAAACCGAAGAACATTAGTTGCAACTTGCAACAACAACAACCCCCCCGTCGCCCACCGATCCAAGAGAAGCAACATCAAAAGCAGATTCGAGATCGCAAGAAGAAGAAGCAGATCGCCGATGGACAAAAAGTAGAAGAAGACGCAAGATAGAGCAGATCAAGAACACCAAGAAGCAGTAGCGAAGCAGCAAGATCCAGGAGAGGAGAGGAGGAAGCAGAGAGAAACGAGATACCCAACACGTGTGCCTCACGAGATCCGAAAATCGCGATCCAACAAAGTGTCGCTCATCTACAGTGGAAAAGGGTAAAAACCGAACTTAAATCGCCAAAAAACTCGTCCAGTGCAAAAACCCATAAAAACAAGAACAAAATGTAGTTAAGTTATATTAGGTATTTTAGTTAGTAATAAATTAGTTAGTAAGATTGTAAAAAAAAAAAAAAGAAAAAAATTAAAAGAAAAAATGTGGAAAAAGAAAAAAACAAAAAAATCTAAATATTTAAAATGCCCCCTTCCTTTCCCTAAACAAACAAAGTGAAATAATGCAAAAAGATTGCAACTCAAGAAAAAGCAACAACAATACATACGAAAAACGTGAGTGTGAGAGCACGTGCGATAAGCTCTGCACTGAGAGAAAAAAAGTGTCAAGAAAAAAATCTTAGAAAAAAAAAAATGTAAATCAATTTAAAAAAAATAATTAAAAAAGAAAGATTAAAATGGAACTTAGCAAAAGAATAAAGTGCGATTAAATAAAAATAAGAAACAAAACAACAGAAAAATGTGAAATTTGTATGACCTACAAAAACAAAAAAGGGTACCGAAACAAGTCACCCAAAATTTAAGTGTGCAAAAAGGAAATTTTATTTGCAGCATGTACACCACTTCGCTGGAAGGCCTTTCATCGCAGTCAAAGTAGTAAGTCATTTTTGAAAATAATTTTCTTTTTTGCCGTGTAGTAAAATTTCGTGTAGCATAGAGAACCACACATGTTGTTGAAGGTTGCCATGCAGTGGAGACTTCTTCTCACTTCATGCCACAGATTTTTGGAGACTTACTCCGTCCATTGCGGCTCTCAGCGAAATTAGAGTAGCATGCGAGTTTTCTCGCTTTGTATATTTTCAACACAAACAACAAGCGCTGGTTGTTTACGTTTTCTTCACACCTCGCGTTACTCTTATTCTTTTGGCAAGTTTGGATTTAATTAATTATTTAACTCGCAAATAGACACTTAAAACAATACATAATTAAAAATTGCTAAAAATGCCAGAAAAATATATAAAATTATTAAATTTATCCAGAAAAAAAAAACTATTTTTTTATAAATAAATCTTAAAAACAAAACAAAGAAAAAAAAAATATACAAGAAAAATAAATTAAAAAATATGCATTGTTTCCCTTGCGTTTACTTACCTTTGTCCTTCTTCCTTCCTTACCTTTTTACCCCTTTTTTTCGATTTTTGTATTAAACCCTAAATAAATATTATATTTTCCATATATTATATTATTTCCACGATATTTTACCACAATTTCATGAATTTCAAAATAATGAAATTTAGTTAATTACCTGTTGGAATACTTACCTGCAAACAACAAATGTTGATTAGATTTAATTTTTACTTACCTATTAGTTTTAAGATTTTTTGGATTGTTAAATATTATTGAATTTAATTATATAAAAATAGAAAACAAATCTACTTATCACATACATTTTTCTCATATTATTATTTACCTACCTTTAAAATGAATAGGTTTTTTCCTAATAATAAAACTAGATCTAATTTAAAACTACCGATGAATTTAATTTAATAACTAATTTAGTTAAAATGGCTTGTTAATTTAATTAGTTTCTTGAGGTAATGAGGGCCTAGATAGTGTATTCGTTTTCGGGATCCTTTTCAGATGAAGTGCCTGAAGGATCAAAGGTAGGGTGGGTACAGACATGCACTGATCTCATAACATCAGAGATCTCCGGCATTTCATAGATATCCTGTTACATTCATTTGGTCACCTGTCGGCGTTATTGGTGGTCAAAACCGGTCCTTATTAGTCAATATTCCAGGGACTCTAAAATAAAATTGTAAAACGGGACGGTAACGGAGAGACCAAGAATCCCCCCAGCCGACTGTTAGCTAGCCTAACCATAAACGGGTCCCGCCCGGTCTCCTTCTTCCGTCGAACCGACTAAATGCAACCGGAAGTTGCTATTGTGTCGATCACCCGCGTATCTGCTACACCAACCTGGGGTAGATAGAATTTCGTTTCGGGTTGGTTTTCATTCTTGCTGCTTTTTGAAAATTTTTACTTTACAATTTTTGGCGCCCAACGTGGGGCTATGGTGCGAAGTCCATCATAGTCATCAAAATTTTTTTTCACTTGCAATTTCATTGCAATCCTGAAGATCCTGCTGAGTATACGGTGGTGACTGGTATTCTCGCAGTAAATGATTAAACCTTGCTTGGAAATTCGAAGTTAGATGGAGTTCTAGCTTTTCGACCGCTTGGTGTCGATTTTTTTATGTGCAGATTGTCAATTCCCTCCTGTGCTTTGCAGTGTATTTGGGATTCATAAGGAATTTCATGAGGCCTGAGGTTTTAACTGTAGTGAAAGTGTTTGATCCCTGCTGGAAATTCGAATGATAGACGGAGTTCTATCAATTCGACCGCTTGGCTCTCAATCCTTTCATTCAGATTTCAATTGTCGGGGTCATGAGAATCCAGGAAACTCACGTCTAATTTATTGACTCAATCAGGAATTACGAACAGTTAACGAGCGACATCATTACAATCGCGACGGTTCGTCATATTAAAGCCAAGTTAGATTGTGAAGTTACAATAGCCCAGTTAATTTTTATATCTATGGAATAGCCAAATCAAACTACGCTGTTCGCTATTTTTTTTTTTTTTTCTTAATCTTTCTTTTGAAATCCGAACATTTTTGTATCTGATCATGGCTGTCGTTCACAGCGAGGAAAATCTCCCGGCGTTAGCGGCAGAACCAAACGCATGTTCTTGTGCAATTTGTTAATTACAAATGCCGAACAACAAAGAATGTGTTATCACATTATGTCAGCATGTATTTCATAGGCATTGCATCATAAATTGGCTGACGGATTCACATGAATGTCCTTGTTGTCGGAAGCCTTGTTTTACTCGAGATTTGCAATCCATCAATGTTGATGTGCAAAAACATTCGAACCGAGGGGGTTCGAAAAAGCGTCGTGGAAGTGGGCGTGGTGCGATACCAAAGCAACACTTTACGCGTTCGAGACGGGAATTGTATCCGGAGGGATCGCGCAGTTCCTTACCAGACCTTCGAAGTGGAAATCCCGAGGGGTCCCAACATAATTTGATAATTTGATGAAATTTTGATATCGCTAAATTCTGGTAGAAATTCTGCCAACGGAAAAGTCGACGAAGCTGGGGGTAAACCAGATTCGAGCATTGACTACAATCTCATTTCACAGATGATTGGGGACAATGTACAACGCGCATTCGCAAGTCTTAATTTAAATAATCCAGTAACATCTCATTTTAACAATCAACGTCCAGATCCGTCTGATTACGTGAACGTGGAAACTGCACCACGAGTTTCATATGCATTGAGTACCGAAAAGGTGACCAATATGATTCAAAATTGGAACGTGAAGTTCGATGGATCAGCCAGCGGGTTGAACGTCGAAGAATTCATTTACAGAATTCGCTCTTTGACGTCTGAAAATTTGAATAATGATTTTCGTTCTGTCTGTAAAAATATACCTATTTTGTTAACCGGAAAAGCTCGGGATTGGTACTGGCGGTATCACAAACGGGTTACTTTCATTGATTGGCAGGATTTGTGCTCGGCACTGCGGTACGAATTCAAAGATTGTAGATCCAACTACGACATTCGTGAGGAGATCCGGAACCGGAAGCAAAAACCGGCTGAATCATTTGAAAATTTCTATGATTCCATCATCAAGATTGTTGATCGTCTGTCGCAACCGATCGACGAAAGCGAGTTGATCGAAATCATAACTCGAAATCTTCGTTTAGAAATACGGCAGGAGTTGCTTTATGTTCCTATTCACTCCTTGTCACATTTACGAAAGCTTTGCCAAATGAGAGAGAATCTTCATGCGGAAGAAACTTCCCGACGAAACGTTCCTCAACGTCAAGTCCCTCCAATTTATCCTAGGCGTAATATCGCAGCGATCGATGAAAGTTTGTTATCTACAGAAGAAAAGGAATTGATACCCGAGATCGACGCTGTAAGGATATTTAAGTGTTGGAACTGTGATGAGGAAGGACATCACTGGGAGGACTGTCTCCAAGAGAGACGTATTTTTTGTTATGGGTGCGGAGAACTCAATGTGTATAAACCTCAATGCAAACGCTGTAAACAAAGGACGTCGGAAAACGCGAAGAAGGTTGCTTTCACCAACACCCGAACGCAACCGAGTCAAAGCAAATCGACAAATTGTTAAAACCCGATTCTAGATCCAATTTACCGGCTAGCTCAGATACGCTTAAAAGCGAAATAGTAGGCGAACCTACACTTATGTTAAAAACTGAAATAAATGAAGATAATGAATTATTAAATGAAATACCTAACGTTAAAACTAGTATTAATACGGGAGACGGGACACTTGAATTAAACATGAATTTAAATAAACAGAATAATTTAGAACATAAAGTAATTTTGCAACGAACCAAAACTGAAACCCCGGCTAGAATTTTATATCCATTAGTACCATATCATATTAGATTGAAAAATTATGAAGCTCGACGTCAAGAGATTTTTAAAGATTTTGAAAATTTTCGTCAACCTCAAGCCCCAAAACGTTCAACAATACGATTGCGAAATTTTTGGAAATCTTTAAAGAAAACAAAAAAACTGTTAATCTCTTCTATTGTCTGTAATCACTCCGACATGCGATTTTATGCGGAAGTGACATTTTTGAACTTCAAGGAAGTGGGATTGTTAGATACGGGAGCTAATATTTCCTGCATCGGTGCATCTTTGGCACTAGAAGATTTTTCGCAGTTCTCTGAATTTCGGAAAATTCAATCGGCGGTTCGCACTGCAGATGGGAAGCAACACCCAGTGATAGGATTTTTAACAGTTCAGGTTAATTACCAAAAAGAGACAAAAACTCTGAAAATTTATATTATTCCATCAATTAGTCAGAGACTGATTCTCGGAGTAGATTTTTGGAGGGAGTTCCAGCTTGCTCCTGGGGTTATTTCGTCCTTGTCCAACGATGAGAAAACGGACCCAACTCAATATCCTTTGACTTCTACCCAAAGACAACAATTAGAGGCGGTTAAATCTTTATTTCCGGATTACGAGAAGCAAGGCTTAGGGCGCACGAGCATGATTCAGCATGACATAGATGTAGGTAGCGCAAACCCAGTGAAACAGAGATATTATCCAGTATCTCCAGCGGTAGAAAAGTTAATGTTTCAGGAAATGGATCGTATGCTGAGCTTAGGAATTATCGAACCCTCAACGAGTTCCTGGAGTTCTCCGATGAGACTCGTAGTAAAACCAGGGAAGGTGCGACTTTGCTTAGATGCGAGAAAGGTGAATGAAGTTACGATCAAAGATGCGTATCCGTTACAGAGCATCGAGGGGATTTTTGCTCGACTTCCAAAGGCTAATTTGATTTCGAAGATCGATCTCAAAGATGCCTATTGGCAGATCGGTTTGTCCGATAAAGCGAAACCACTCACCGCTTTCACAGTCCCAGGAAGACCATTATATCAGTTCGTGGTCATGCCTTTTGGTCTGTGTAACGCGCCACAGACGATGTGTCGTCTTATGGACAAACTTATTCCGGCTGATTTGAAGCATTGCGTATTCGGTTACTTAGATGATCTATGTATTGTCTCGGAGGAATTTGAATCGCATGTGGAAATATTAATAAGAATCGCTAATATCTTTCGGAAAGCAAACCTAACGCTAAATATTAATAAAAGCAAATTTTGTGTGACGGAAGTTCCGTACCTGGGGTACATTATTGGGAATGGTGGAATTTCCACAGACCCGGGGAAAATCGAATCAATTTTGTCTTGGCCCGTACCCAAATCCATCAAACAAGTACGTGGATTTCTCGGTCTCGCAGGGTGGTATCGGAGATTTATTAAAAACTTTGCGGAGATTACGTTCCCTATTACTGAAGTTTTGTCCACAAAAAAGAAATTTAAGTGGACGAATGAAGCGCAGTTGGCGTTCGAGAAACTGGAATCTCTCTTGACCACTGCTCCAGTTTTGGCCAATCCTGATTTCTCAAAGAAATTTTATGTTCATTGTGACGCCAGCGATTATGGGATCGGCGGCGTATTGGTTCAATTGTCTGCTGAAGGGGCTGAAATGCCTATCTCCTTTATGTCGAACAAATTAAATTCAGCTCAAAGGAACTATAGCGTCACCGAACGTGAATGCTTAGCTGTCATAGTCGCGATCGAAAGATTTAGGTGTTACATTGAGATGCAGGAGTTTGAGGTGGTAACAGATCACTCAAGTCTGGTGTGGTTAATGCGACAACCAAATCTGAGCGGAAGACTCGCCAGGTGGGCGCTGAAACTCCAGGCATATAAATTTTCCGTCAGTCATCGAAAGGGGAAAGATCACGTGGTTCCCGACGCGTTGTCTCGGATGCACGTCGATTCCGTAGAAGATACAGGACCGGAAATCGATCTGATGTCAATTCATTTCCAGGATCCGGAGTATAAGGAACTCCGAGAACGAATAATTCGCGATCAACAAAAATTACCTGACTTGAAAGTTGTCGACCAATATGTTTACGTTCGGAAAGAGCACGCGACGGGCGATGTCGAACAAGAAAATAGGTAATGGAAGCTATGGATTCCGAAAAATCTTCGACCCAGTTTGCTCTCTCGCGCTCATGACTCAGCTGTAGCTTCACTTGGGGGAGTTCACAAAACGCTGTGTTTACTTCGACGAAACTTTTTCTGGCCAGGTATGGTGAAAGATGTTCGCGATTTTGTTAAAAATTGTGACACGTGCAAGTGCACGAAAGCCCCAAATTTCGTGCTAAAACCCACCATGGGAAAACCCATGATATCGACCCGTCCATTTCAAAAGCTATACGTCGATTTGTTAGGTCCATATCCGCGTAGCAAGAAGGGAAACATAGGGCTGCTAATAGTTGTTGACCATCTAACAAAATTTCACTGGCTGTGTCCTTTGAAAAAATTCACGTCTCAACTTATTCAAGCGTACCTCCATAAAGAAATATTTTTGGTTTATGGAGTACCAGAAGTCATTGTGAGCGACAATGGGGTACAATTTAAAGCGAATGAATTTAACAGCTTTCTCACTGAACACGGAATTCATCACATGTATACCGCTCTTTATTCTCCTCAATCCAACGCATCCGAACGCGTAAATCGTTCGTTGATTGCAGCCATTCGGGCATATTTAAATCATGATCAAACTCTTTGGGATGAAAACTTGAATAATATAAGTTGTGCTCTGCGAAATGCAGTTCACCAATCTCTCGGCTGTTCTCCTTATTATGCATTGTTTGGGTTTGACATGGTAACGCATGGTTCAACGTTCGAATTACTAAAAAATTTAAAGCTATTAGAAGAACCTCAATGTCCGTTGCAACGAGAGGACCAGCTGGCGTTGTTGCGAGAGAAGCTAAAACAGAATATTGCAAAAGCACACGATACTTCTGCGGCACAGTACAATCTTCGAGCAAAACCTGTCAACTTTCGAGTGGGGCAAGAAGTATTTCGTAGAAATTTTGCCCATAGCAGCTTCCAGAGCCGCTTTAATTCCAAATTAGGACCCTTATTTATTAAGGCAAGGATTCGCGAAAAAATTGGGAGTCATTACTACCTTCTTGAAAATCTTCAAGGCAAACTGATAGGTACTTTCCATGCAAAGGATATTCGAGCGTAATCTCGTTCCATCTAACTTGCTGATTTAAGAAATCGCAAGTTATCCGGTTTGTAATGGTCGATTCCGCGAGCAATCCAAATGTTAGTTGTTGTCTTAGCTAAAATTGAGTAAAATTTGGGTGCAACCTGCAACCATAAAAATGTTATTACAACATGTATGCATCAAATGGCGTTGCATGTTCGATGACGCTTGCAACATGTTCGAAGTCAATCGCAACATGTTCGCACAAATGCATGTTGATCATGTTAACTCGTTGAGAGCGACAAAAGCTTAATCTCTTCACCTCGGTCCGTTGATGACCATTTGCCCTTGACTTGTTAATGTTTCAATTAACATTCAGAGCTACCAATTTAATAATCAGAATTACCAACTACGAGGACAGATCTGATCTGGGAAAGCCGAGACGACCTATGTCCGGAAGGAGGAAAATCGGCCTCTTTCAACGAATAGTCATCGGGCGAATAACATCGGACAATTAAACAAGAAAAAAACTTCAACATTAATTTCAAATAATGAAATAAATAATAAAAAATAATGAATAAATTTTCTTAAATTAATTAAAAAGTAAATAAGTGCATAAGTCGCGACGGCTTCAGTTTGTGCGGTTTTTATTCCGCGAAGACAAGAAAGTTCGGAAAAGCTTAAACGATAATCCGATCTGGAAATAAAACCCAGAAAATCCGAACCTTCGCATCTAAAACCGAAGAACATTGGTTGCAACTTGCAACAACAACAACCCCCCCGTCGCCCACCGATCCAAGAGAAGCAACATCAAAAGCAGATTCGAGATCGCAAGAAGAAGAAGCAGATCGCCGATGGACAAAAAGTAGAAGAAGACGCAAGATAGAGCAGATCAAGAACACCAAGAAGCAGCAGCGAAGCAGCAAGATCCAGGAGAGGAGAGGAGGAAGCAGAGAGAAACGAGATACCCAACACGTGTGCCTCACGAGATCCGAAAATCGCGATCCAACAAAGTGTCGCTCATCTACAGTGGAAAAGGGTAAAACCCGAACTTAAATCGCCAAAAAACTCGTCCAGTGCAAAAACCCATAAAAACAAGAACAAAATGTAGTTAAGTTATATTAGGTATTTTAGTTAGTAATAAATTAGTTAGTAAGATTGTAAAAAAAAAAAAAAAGAAAAAAAATTAAAAGAAAAAATGTGGAAAAAGAAAAAAAACAAAAAAATCTAAATATTTAAAATGCCCCCTTCCTTTCCCTAAACAAACAAAGTGAAATAATGCAAAAAGATTGCAACTCAAGAAAAAGCAACAACAATACATACGAAAAACGTGAGTGTGAGAGCACGTGCGATAAGCTCTGCACTGAGAGAAAAAAAGTGTCAAGAAAAAAATCTTAGAAAAAAAAAAATGTAAATCAATTTAAAAAAAATAATTAAAAAAGAAAGATTAAAATGGAACTTAGCAAAAGAATAAAGTGCTATTAAATAAAAATAAGAAACAAAACAACAGAAAAATGTGAAATTTGTATGACCTACAAAACCAAAAAAGGGTACCGAAACAAGTCACCCAAAATTTAAGTGTGCAAAAAGGAAATTTTATTTGCAGCATGTACACCACTTCGCTGGAAGGCCTTTCATCGCAGTCAAAGTAGTAAGTCATTTTTGAAAATAATTTTCTTTTTTGCCGTGTAGTAAAATTTCGTGTAGCATAGAGAACCACACATGTTGTTGAAGGTTGCCATGCAGTGGAGACTTCTTCTCACTTCATGCCACAGATTTTTGGAGACTTACTCCGTCCATTGCGGCTCTCAGCGAAATTAGAGTAGCATGCGAGTTTTCTCGCTTTGTATATTTTCAACACAAACAACAAGCGCTGGTTGTTTACGTTTTCTTCACACCTCGCGTTACTCTTATTCTTTTAGCAAGTTTGGATTTAATTAATTATTTAACTCGCGAATAGACACTTAAAACAATACATAATTAAAAATTGCTAAAAATGCCAGAAAAATATATAAAATTATTAAATTTATCCAGAAAAAAAAACTATTTTTTTTATAAATAAATCTTAAAAAACAAAACAAAGAAAAAAAATATACAAGAAAAATAAATTAAGAAATATGCATTATTTCCCTTGCGTTTACTTTCCTTTGTCCTTCTTCCTTCCTTACCTTTTTACCCCTTTTTTTCGATTTTTGTATTAAACCCTAAATAAATATTATATTTTCCATATATTATATTATTTCCACGATATTTTACCACAATTTCATGAATTTCAAAATAATGAAATTTAGTTAATTACCTGTTGGAATACTTACCTGCAAACAACAAATGTTGATTAGATTTAATTTTTACTTACCTATTAGTTTTAAGATTTTTTGGATTGTTAAATATTATTGAATTTAATTATATAAAAATAGAAAACAAATCTACTTATCACATACATTTTTCTCATATTATTATTTACCTACCTTTAAAATGAATAGGTTTTTTCCTATTAATAAAACTAGATCTAATTTAAAACTACCGATGAATTTAATTTAATAACTAATTTAGTTAAAATGGCTTGTTAATTTAATTAGTTTCTTGAGGTAATGAGGGCCTAGATAGTGTATTCGTTTTCGGGATCCTTTTCAGATGAAGTGCCTGAAGGATCAAAGGTAGGGTGGGTACAGACATGCACTGATCTCATAACATCAGAGATCTCCGGAGGGACTATATTGCTAGAAGAGTAGGAAAGAATGATAATGATTATTAAACATCTGGTAAGATGAAGACAAATATATTGAAAATCGTGTAATTACAATTGAATTACGATTAATTGGATATCATTTAAATCAATTAAAGACCACAAACTGAACCGAACAAAAACTATGAAAACCATGTTTGAATGGAAAAATAAATATGTTGTTCTTTTGCCCCCAGAGTTCTTTGGTTGCTTGCCAATTAATTACATGAGTATAAGTCGATGGTAGTTATTGGTGTATTTCTTGTTGTTGTGGCAGTTATTGTTGTTTTGGTTGTTATTGTGGTGGTTATTTTTATGGTAGTTGTTGTTATACTGTGTAGTCGTTGTTTTTGGTAAAAGCTTGTTGTTTCTGTGGCAACTCTTGTTGCTTAAGCTCTGTTTAATTTTTTAATGAACCAAATTGAATGGTTACGACTTCTCATTCTTGATGTCTGTTCCTTTCTATGTCACATCCTCTCTATCTCTCTCCCAATCCCACTCACTCCTTCTTCTTCTACCTTTCTCTTCACGTCTAATAGTTTAGTTTAGCTAATAGATGCGGCAACATTAGTACTTTGGTACTTTTTTTTCTTCAGAAGTTGTTTGGTAGAAAGGCCTTTTTTAATTTTTAATCAATATGAATATTTTTTAACTATTTTCAAATTTCTTTAATAAATATATTTATTAAAATAAAATATATTAAATGTGTTCATTTTAATGAATAATATTAAGCACAACTTGTGTGCAGGGGAATCACTTCTTTTTTTGGTGTCAACGTTACTCCATCAGCTTATTTCTAGTCAGTGGCATTATGGCTACGAACTCTGCGACGTCTGCTCTGCGCGAAGTCATCGACTCGCGACTCGTCATCACCGAACAGCTATGACATTACTTGATGAAACTACGTGAGAGCCGTTGCAGTGTCGTTTCAGTGTTTTCTTGGACGGACGGAATGTGAGCACTAGCGACGACTTCGACACAAACGATTTCCTGTGCCGAGTACTTGTGACCGCTGACTGTTTGCTTGCTCATGACGTCACCTGATCGTGACGTCACCTGATCTTTCATCATTCCAATTTTTTCAGAACTGTCTCGGGTGCTGTCTCGTTACACGCTCCGAACTTTCTGTAGGTGCTTTTGTTACCTACAAAAATAATGCAAGAAATACAAAACTTTTATTGAAATTCGTATGTAATATCAATGATTAATCAAAATAAAAATATAATTAACATTGGTCAAATTACTTACTCGCTCAACTGAATTTGTTTCATTGTTGCGGTCGCTGCTGACGATATCCATTTTCTTCTTCTCTACCTGGTCCTTCCACCGGACTATTTGCCCTCCTGGTTTGCGTCTGCCATCGGGTACCGCTGAGAGGACCTTCCTCGCTGTAGTGTTCTTTTTCATTCTATTGACTTGGTCTAGCCAATCGCATCGCTTGATGTTGATGCGCTTGATTATATCATCGTCGTCATACCGCTCATACAGTTGACGCTTGCTTCTGAGCCGGTACTCAGGGTAAATACTAAGTGGTCCGAAGATCCTGTGAAGGATTTCCTTCTCGAACGCCACTAAAGACCTCTCATCGGAGATCGTCATCGTCCAAGCTTCCGACCCGTAAAGCAGAACGGGAATGACGAGAGACTTGTAGAGGTTTAGTTTTGTCTCAGGAGAGAGCTCTTTGCTTTGTGAGTGCAAAGTGAGTCGAAAGTAGCACCTGTTGGCCAATGTTATTCTTCGTTTGATCTCAATACTCACATTGTTTGTGTCCGTCAGGATGGTGCCCAGGTAGTCGAATGTCTTGACCTTGTCAAAGTTCTGGTTGCCAATCGCCACTGGCGAATGTGAGTGTTCTTCTCCCGTGGTCGAAGTGAGATACTTGGTCCTGTCCTTGTTCACCACTAGACCCACACGACTCGACTCTCTTTCCAGATTGCAGAAAGCCTTATTGACATCGTAAGCGCTGCGACCAATAATGTGGATGCGGTCCTCGTAGGCAACTAGCATGATATTCGTCTCGAAAATTGTGTGCTTGCGATCAATCTTCGCAGCTCTTACAATCTTCTCCAGCATCAGATTGAAGAAGACGCCCGCAAGCCCGCAGTCACCTTGTCTGAAACCGCGTGTGGTAGCGAATGGCTCGGAGAGGTTCTTTCCAATGCGCACCAAGCCGCTGGTGTGACTCAGCGTCATTCTGCTAAGCCTGATGAGCTTGGCGGGGATACCAAGTTCAGACATGGCGGCGTACAAATGGCTCCTTATCATGCTGTCGAATGCGGCTTTGTATTCGACAAAGAGGTGGTAAGTGTCGGTCTGAAATTCGCGGGTCTTCTCCAAGATCTGGCGTACTGTGAAGATCGGATCAATGGTGGACTTGCCGGGTCTGAAACCACACTGATAGGGCCCAATCAGTTCTTCGACGATCGGTTTCATTCGCTCACTCAATATGCTGGAGAGGATCTTATATGCGGTATTCCAAAGGCTAATCCTACGGTAGCTATTGAAGGATGTGGGATTTCCATTGTCGTAAATCGGACACAATACAGCGATGTTCCAATCGCTGGGCATGCATTCTTCCGACCATATTCGACACAAGAGTTCGTGCAGGCGCCTGGTCAGAATTTCGCCACCGGCCTTGAAGAACTCTGCGGCCAGGCCATCGGCGCCTGCTGGTTCGTCGTCCCTTAGCCCGTCGATGGCTGTTAAGACCTCACGGTAGTCGGGCGGCGAAATGTTCACGGATTCTTCATCAATCTCTGGCTCATCAGGTTGGCTTTCGCCACTGGAATCGGAATAGTTTCCGATTCCATCGTCGCCATCATTGAGGAGGCTTGAGAAGTGATTCCTCCATATCGTCAGTGCTTCCTGGATGCCAGTCACAAGATTACCATTTTCATCTGTACAGTGCACAGAGGAAACTTTCCTCGGGCCCTCTATGGTCCGAGAGAATTCATGGATCTCTTTTCGATCCTCGAGCATCTCGATATGCTTGCCTTTAACAGCTCGATTTATCATTGCCTGCAGAGTGGCGCTTTCTCCTGGCTTAGTCGATGACGCTCTTTCGGGTTGGAGAAAGCCCAGCACCTCCTCGGCAGCGGTGCGCATCGAGTAGGATATGTGGGTCCATTGCGAGCAGATATCGCCATGTTGGGGAATGTTCTCCCAGAGCAGGGCTGAGAGCCGGGCGGCGAAGTCTCGGAGTATCTGTGGCGATTGCATCCTTTCGATGTCAAGCATTCTCGGTGTTTTATTTTGCATTCTGCAACTGGCTATAACAAGGCAATGGTCCGACTTGAAGCTGGTGTCTGGGTAGGCGCGAACGTCCAAAATACTGCCAGCATGCATTTCGTCGATCGCCACGTGATCGATTTGATTGCGCGTGTTCTTATCAGGCGACACCCATGTGGCCTTGTGGATCGCGGGGTGTTCGAATATGGTGCTACAGACTACCATGTCTCGCGCTGCAGCGAAGTTGATCAGCCTCATGCCGTTCTCGGTGGTCTCATCGTGCAGGGAGTGCTTTCCGACTGTCCGCCCAAAGACGTCCTCTTTGCCCACCTTGGCGTTGAAGTCCCCTATCACGATCTTTACGTCGTGGCGAGGGCAACGTTCGTATGCGTCATGAAGTTGTTGGTAGAATTGTTCTCTCAGCTCGTTATCGTCCCTCGTCGCCTTTGCGTTCGCTTTCTTCTTCGGCACATTCGTCGGAGCGTGCGCACAAATCAGGCTGATGTTGTAGAAATTGCCCCTAATGCGGATAGTGGCCAATCGTTCATTCACCATGGTAAAATCGGAGACCAGGTGGCGGAGTCTCCGCCCAACCGCAAACCCAACACCAAGCTGCTGGTTCTTCACCTGGCCACTGTAGAAGACATCGAAGGAGGCTCCGTCGACGCGACCTTGTCCCGTCCATCGCATTTCCTGGAGAGCGGTGATGTCAGCCTTGTGTTCCTCGAGGATTTCAAATAGCTCAACTTCGGCATCTTTCGATTTTAGGCTTCGCACATTCCACGTGCATATCCGTAAATCGCTGTCCCTAATTCGTTTACGGTCGTCTTCAACAGATGGGGTCGTCATTGTCACAGTTTCTATTGCACATTTCACTTCGTTCCTGTTCACCTTGTGCGTTTTTCACTCACTTTAGCTTATTATCACTGAGTTAGTGGCCGTATGCATCGATCGGCTTCGTATTGAAGTCTGATTTCATATCAGTTTTCACATTTTGCTATCGTGGAATTCCCCGCTCACTTCACAAACAATAATGATTCATCCGAGTACAATAAGTTTCATGAGTAGAACAAAAGTTCGTACGATAACATTAACATAGCATTGCTTACAAAAACAAAATATTGCAATGGACTCGCGTGCATTTGCTTCGTGATTAGAAAAATAAAATAAATATCATTAAACCTAATCAAACAATGTTTCTCGTTATCGGTTGTTTTTGTTTTTACATAGAACAATTATGTGTTCTAAGTAAAAAAGTAGATTTTAGACATTGTATATCGATATTTGGTCTCTATATTACTTGATAATTTTCTTGTTAAAAAAGTACTAAAAATATAAGAAAATTATGTAATGGAACCTGCACCATTGGTTCCAAAAATTATACTCCATTCGTAGTCATTCTTTTAATTTTATTCATAATTATTTTGTCTCTGAATTTATGTCTTTAGTTTTGTAACGATTTAAATCCTGGGCCACGCTCGCCGGTGCCCACGGTTCGCATTTTTATTCGCAGGAAAAAATGTTTTAATGATTTACATGGTTCGAAGAAAGAGCATGTTTGGTAAACCATTTAAAGCATAAACTAGCGCACCGGGGTCGCTTTGCTCCCCCGTTTTGCCTGGTCCACCCAGGCAAAATCTGTTAACTTCGGCCAGGCCCTACACCCTGCATACAACGTTTATTAAAGGAAAAATAGTGAAATTCTATCAATAATTAGTGAAAATGCGCCATTACACTTGAATGCTATTAACTCTATCGTGCGATTTTCACATCTGAGGTCTCTTTTAAAGAGAAATTTTATATTTGAAGCTATATTCGTTTTCCAAAAACCATTATACCCTTTTTGCGGCGATTGTCTTTAGAACTATCTAATCTATGAATAAGAGTGAAGTTAAGAATATTATAGTTTTCTTTTGAAAGGGCCCATGTTTGTAATATCTTGGAAGTGCGCATTAAACCTCTGCAATTTATGGAAGAATAATTGAATCGATGATTTTTTGTGTGCCATAAAATCATAGTGTGCCTTGTGACGAGGGAAATTTGTGAGCAAATTTCCCCCACACATTTATCGCACATATTGCCTGAAAAAAAAATAAAAATGTATGAATAATTTAATTTGATGAAATTATTTGAAGTACTTTACCTGGTGACGAGCGATGAGTCCTCACGCGGTTTTATTTTTCGTCAACTGACGAGCACGAAGAAGAAGAAGACCAAAATCCACCACAGCCTACGTCCCTGGAGCAGCGAACAAGATGCCCAGCGGGGAGAGAGAGTTGGTGTGGGAAAAGACACGGCGAATCGTCGATCTCTTTCCCACATCAACGAGAGAGAAAATATGTGCGATCGACCCACCACCAACCAAGCACAAGCCGTGTCGGTGGAAACGATCGAGGCGGACACCGCACAAAGAGGAATCGCCGATAAGGCGATTCTCTCACCGAGCGAAACTCACCACGGTGCGTGTGTCTGCCTGGGGAAGTGGAGCGAGCCGACGTCGTTGTTGTAATCAGAAAGCAACAACCACATGAGCGCATCAACTATGCGGAGTTGTTGTTATCGGTTAACAACAACCACACGAAATGATAACTACCGCACAATGCGACAAGTGAAGCGTAGGCAGAGCGGGCCGACGGAGTTGTAATCGGAGAACAACAACCACATAGGGCGACGGCTAGCGGAACTGCGCGTGTCACCTGTGATGAGTTGTTGTCACCGAAGATCAACAACATAGAAGGACAAGAGAACAACAAATGGGATAACGGGCGAGGAATGACCATGAACTCGAAAGTGAAGTTCAAGTAAACAACTGGTTGCGATAGCGTGGGAAAGTGCGAACTCGGAAGTGCACTGACCCACCACAACAAGTACAACAGAGGAACGAGTGGCATAGCGGTGGGACAGCTGATCGTTCCCCTACACGGGAAAGCGGAGGTCCGTCGGTTCGCCAAAGATGAACTCGAGTGGAGCTTGCGGCTGATGAGTCGCCAAGCCCTCGAGATGATTGGCGACCGAACCGAGGGCCATGGGATGAGTGGAACCAGGACCAGAGGTCTGGAACCAGCCCAGAGTAAGGAGGAGAATCATTCGTTGGTAGGACACCGAGTCCAACAATCATCTCGTGGGGAACCAAGTCCCAGTAATAGTGAAATCTATAAATAAGTGCAAGACCAAAAAAACCCAAGTGCCAGTGAAAATCCACGACTTGGAAATATTTCAAGTAAGCAGCCAAGCGCAAGGTAATTAAGTAGAGCTCGAGGCAAAGTGGCCAGAAGCTAATATGTACCAAGACAAACATAATTTTATAAATAAATTTTACGCCGTGAAAACCAAAAGTTATAAATAACTTCTACTTCGTGAGAACCTATTGAATTTAGTAGCTAAGCATTTCTGTAGTAAACGACTTTTACTACTAAATGCAAGAAAAATTTAGATCTACTACTATTTATTCAAAACATTGAAATACCTAGCTTTAAGAGTCCTGGGAGGTCGAATAGATCTCGATTAACATCCACCCCAGTAGCTATACATTTCTGTAGTAAACTACTGTTACTACTAAATGTAACAGATATTTACATCTACTACTATTTTATCAAAACATTGAAATATCTAGTTTTAAGAGTCCTGGGAGGTCGAATAGATCTCGATTAACATCCACCCCAGTAGCTAAGCATTTCTGTAGTAAACTACTTTTACTACTAAATGCAACGAATATTTAGATCTACTACTATTTTATTAAAACGTTGAATTATCTAGTTTTAAGAGTCCTGGGAGGTCGAATAGATCTCGATTAACATCCACCCCAGTAGCTAAGCATTTCTGTAGTAAACTACTTTTACTACTAAATGCAACGAATATTTAGATCTACTACTATTTTATTAAAACGTTGAATTATCTAGTTTTAAGAGTCTTGGGAGGTCGAATAGATCTCGATTAACATCCACCCCAGTAGCTAAGCATTTCCGTAGTAAACTACTTTTACTACTAGATGCAACGAATATTTAGATCTACTACTATTTTATCAAAACATTGAAATTCCTAGCTTTAAGAGTCCTGGGAGGTCGAATAGATCTCGATTAACATCCACCCCAGTAGCTAAGCATTTCTGTAGTAAACTACTTTTACTACTAAATGCAGCAAATATTTATATCTACTACTATTTTATTACAACGTTGAAATATCGGGTTTTGAGCGTCCTGGGAGGTCGAATAGATCTCGACTAACATATACCCCCGTAGACAAGCACGTGCAGGAAGCAAAGACTACTAACCGGTGTCCAACATAGTCGGTACCAAATCTCTAACGTCATCGTCAAATTCAGAGTTATCTTACATTTAGTAGTAGTGCCAAGTACTACTAAACGATATCTAAAATACAGAATACCACACGAGTTTACTTCACATTTAGTAGTAGTACCAAGTACTACTAAACGGTGTCAAATTCCGAGTTATCTTACATTTAGTAGTAGTGCCAAGTACTACTAAACGATATCTAAAATACAGAATACCTCACGAGTTTACTTCACATTTAGTAGTAGTGCCAAGTACTACTAAACGGTATCAAAGTTAGAAAATAATATTATAGTTAATATACGCCTCTGAATTATCGTCCGTCAGACGTCCAGTCGTGGTACCAAAGTACTACTAAATGGTATTTAAGAAACCATACTACTGCTACTACATACTATATACTACTACTACCTCTAAGTCACCAAGTCCTAATTGCGACTAGAACGAGCACCTAGTGCTCCACCACGGTACAAACGAAACGATACAACGAAACCAGCGCTTACAGGGCCCGTGATCTGGCCAGTCCACTGCCGAAGAGGGGAAACGCGAAGTAAACGGGGAACCATCACCCATCAAGGAGGGACGGACCAGCACCGTGGATCGCTAGTATTTTTACTGAAATTGTATGCATACTATATGAATAAATGATAAACCAGAAATACATGAAATAAATAAACAGTTACAAGAAACTTGGAAAATTCTTTGTCAGAACCTGGACGCCCGCTGAGCTATCCCAGCTTCAAACCCGGGTAACCGGAAGTTCGTCACAGCCTTTAGTTGCTTTTCCGATTTTAGATGTTTATTACAATGGAGACAAAATCTGATTCAATAAAAGACTTGGGAGGATTGAAATTGCTGCGCTACTATAAGCAACATATAGTCCCGCGTGACTGATTCCACTTCAAAGATGAACAGCCATTTGGAAATATGTAGCTCACTGACTTTTGTGGATTGTGATCCCGTCAGCAGGGATTGTATTCTCTCAATCGTCATCTGCTCATTACGTTTATATTGAAAGGATATAATCATTTTTTTATGGGAGTCCATTGAGGTTCTGTTGGATGGGGTCTCCTTCTTCTTGCATTCACTCTCACACTTTCATCAGCAAATAACATCCATAAAGTAGTTGAATTTCTTGTAGATCTACGATTTTGTATGGAAGGTGCTCGTGTCCTATAAGAGATCTTTTCCATTTGATTCATGAGAACTCTTAGTAGCAATATTTAACATTGCCAACATTGAGCTGTAGCTTTTGAGCTGAGCTGTAGCTTGTCAATTTTTAGCATGTAAACTGGTATCGGTGGTACATGATCAGACGCAAAAATTTATCTCTATATATACCATAGTTTATCATATATACCATATTCAACTTTTGCGTTATATTGGAGGGCGATGTTATCCATTTTTGACTTGTAAACTCGTATGAGTGGAACATGACCACACACAAAACTTTAACTCGATATATACCATAGTTCACCAGATATCCCACATAAACCTTTTGCTTTATATGGGAGGTGGGCGTGTACGTTGACCGATTACATACAAGTAGCTTATTAATATAGAAATACTAAATCCAAAATTTCAAGTCAGTATCTCTTACCGTTTCTTCACAAAATCTATTTCCACAGACAGACACACAGACAGACGGACATTTTTAAAACTACACATCATAATTTTTTTAAACTTTTTTTTTGTTAACTACATCTTAAAATACCTGAAATTGTAGGATCCATCATAAAATTAGAAAAAAAATCGTTAATAATAGCTTTTTAAAGCACTCAAAAAAATCACTTTCTGACTGAGCAACAACGCGCCAAAAAAAAGTCAACTTTGACAGCGCAGAAAAAGAAAACCAAGAGTCCAACAACAACCATTTTCCGGCTAGTGAAGTACAATTTTATATACTTTCATTTGGTACCAAAACCAAATATCATACTTCAATTTTTATTTTACGTTCAATCGCACGTTTTCGGTGTTTCACCCCAGTGTGTGTCGGTCTGTTCGTCGATCTGTCTATCTCTCTCTACTGGGAATTGGGTCTCGAGGCGATAATTTATTTATTGAGTTTGCAAAGGCGCGCGGGAGTGAAGCTGAATTGTTATTTTATTTTGTTGTTTTTATTGTTGTTGTTATTGTTGTACAGCAAGTCTCTCACACATTCATTCAATATTCGCCTGAAGGTATCTTTGGCATCTTCGAGAAGCTCTTGATTTCGTTTTCATGACTCTTTTATGTTTCTTTCGATCAATTGCTATTGTTGTTACCATTATGATTGTTGTTTCCATTGTGGCTTTTGTTGTTCTTCTTATTGTTGTTATTTTTACTTTCATGAAGACGATTTAACATTGTTTATTTATAGATTACCCAAGCTTAAAAGGGTTACGACACTTGGCTTCCCATGATCAAGGGGAGTAAAATTGAAAATTAACTCGCCATGAACAGTATGAGGCCATCAAAGGTGAATGATGAATGAACGATACGTGGCAGTAAAATGACCTCTAAAGAGATTTAATTAAAGAGCTTAAAGTAGACCTTAACTCAAACCAAACTAAAAACTAATTGCAATAAACCAAGTGTTTCAAATCCCCCCAATAGAAGACTTTCTAAATAAAAAAACCATATTAAGTCGTATTAATCCATATCTTTGCAAGTGTATGAGTCATGAGTTCTCCAGATGTATTTTGACTCCTTCTACTTCATCATATCCCTGTAGAGATAGATTTATCTCATATATTTCCATTAAAGACCTCGCAATAAATCAACCTCCATCACATTTTCTTATCCCTCCCACTCGTCCTTCTACTTCAACTCCTCAGCCAAAACTCTTCCTTCCCTTTTACCTCATTTTCCAACTCATCTCGGTAATAACTCATAGCCCTTGAAATCCTTTTAAAAACTTCATTAGTACTGCCTCTTGTTCCCGCTCTCTACCTCTCTCTCACACAATATCTCTATTCTTCTCTTTAGCAATTATTTTACCACACTCCATTCTTTGTTCTTATTCTGTACCACAGTTCCAGTGGACCAGGCCGAAATTGAACAGTCCACGAGACACAGATGAGGACAATGAGCTTTCGGAGATCTTCTGGTTGTTCTGCTTTGAATGTCTGTCCTTCTGTCTGTTAGGCCTTCAGTCCGTTTACTGTCTGTCCGTCCGTCTGTTCCTCGGTATATTGGCAAGAGTATTTATTCTATTGCATCCAAATCATTGCAATACTACCGTCTTTGTTGTTATAAATAGTTGCTGTTGTGTTGTGAATTTTCGAGAGTAAGAGACAGAGAGATACAGAGAAAGAGAGAACAGAGTGGAGGAACGAGGGAATGTGGTGCGAGGGAATGGGAAAATGTTTGCCTGCAGTGGTTCTGGAAGCTGTTGGGTCGAAGTCATAAATCAAACTCCAGCTTGGTGTTGACCACAGTCGAGAGGCAGCCAACGAACAACGATGCACAGCTGTTAATGAGGCCAAGCGATGGGTGTAAAAGGTAATGGGAGGTGGGTGTAGAGATTGCGGAAGGGACGTTGTAGTAATGGGTCAGAGTGTTGGGGATTTAACTAATTTATAGGAGGAGGTGGGAATGATAAATGACATGTTTTCGGCTTTAGCTCAGCTTGGTGTTACACTTAAGTTGTAATGAGTGCCGGTCAAATCGTGTCTGTAGAGAAATATTTGTTTCATTACAACAAATTACAATAAAATTAAATCAAATTCAATTGAATAGCTCCATGAGAGAGTGTAAATCAGAAGCTACATCGTCGTTATTCCACCTCACCTTCAAGTAATCCATCCAAGAGTAAAAAGTTGAATTTTCCCCTGAACAATAAAATTGACAGGTTTGACCCTTGGCTATCCTTTAAAACACCCAGGGATTAAGGGCTAATTTATTTGTTTCTCTTTTAGTTGTTGAACTCGAAATGGAAAATCGAAAGCTTAAAATAATCTTCCACTTGTCGGAACTTCCACAGCTGTCAGGGATTTTCTATTGTCTCACGATGATGGACAGCTCAAAGTCCTGGAGGAGTGGATGAGATCAGGATTCTGTTTATTTTCAGTTAATTAACGAAATTCAATTAGAAACAATCAACACGTGACGTCCACGAGCGGAAATAGCAACAGGACGATAGCTAAAGTAGGGCCGAAATAGGGAGGAGAAAATAATCACAACTACATCAACAAAACCTACAAAACCGTCGACATCATCACCAACAAGAACAACATTTACTACTAAAACAGCCCCAAAGTAACAACTGCTCATTAGGATGTCGTCAACGAGGACCGCAAATTTCGATGGAATTGAACTTGTTGGTGATTCTAACGAAGGACATCAGCTGGATGGAAGACAGAGAAACCACCTGAGCCTGAGACAGAGAGATGACTATAATGAGCCTGGGAAGAGGTTCCAAAAACTTCAAAATTTTTGCCATTGGCAACATCACCTGAAAATGAGTCTAATTAGTTGAATGCTGAGAATAAACATGGGTAAAAGGATTGAAAGGGAAATGAGGGTGAACGAGAGATACAGTGAGAAGTCGAGGGATAGGAGTCAAGAGAAGAGAAAACATAAAATGAAAAAATTCTGAAATGTATAAACTTATTTCATAAAGAAGCTTTCTTTTAACGAAGGATCTTCGTTGTTACCTGAAGTTGACGTAAATCCAAGAGACACTTGAGGTTCATATTTGAACAACAAAACAAAAAACATTTTCTAGACTTTCAGAACTTTTAAGAATAGTAAATCGTAGTCATGGTTAATAAAATATTAAATTGTTTTATGAAATTATCAAATTTTAAATTTTCTATAAAAATTATCAAATTTTGAAAAATTTTAAAATTTAATTGTCAATAAAAATGATCAAATTTTGAATTTGAAATTCAATTTTGAATTGAAAATATAATGAATATGAAAGTGATCAAATCTTGAATTTTCAATAATCAAATTTTTAATTTTCCATGATAAAATTTTTAATTTTCCATAATCAAATTTTGAATTTTTAATGAAAATGATCAAATTTTGAATTTTCCTTGAAAATTATCAAATTTTGAATTTTTCATGAAAATTATCAAATTTGAATTTTCCATGAAAATTATCAAATTTGAATTTTCCATGAATATTATAAAATTTGAATTTTCCATGAAATTTATCAAATTTGAATTTTCCATGAAAATTATCAAATTTGAATTTTCCATGATCAAATCAAATCAAATTTTTAAATTGTTATTAGTTTTTTGAGATTCCGAACCACCCTGCAATTCCGATAACTAAATTCGTTGCTGCGAAGGTCACTAAATTTTTCGTTGCTGTCTTGACGCACCTGCCGAAAACTTTTTTTGTGGGAAACACATTCGACGCGGCTGCGACACACCAATACGCCGACAAAGATTTGAATTTTTTGAATGCGGCAGCGACAAAATATATTTTTTAAATAATTACCTTAAAACTTAATAACAAAAACATATAACATACCGAAACAAAATTAAACATATCAAAGTAAAAATTCCAATTAACAATCCTAATTTGAGAGAAAAAAAGGAAAGACAGTTGACAGTATCTTTCATTGGTGTAAAACATTACAAACGCACAACACAAATTATTGCCCTTCGGGTGCTGTAAGGCCAATAATTTGTATTTGTTTTTGTGATTTGAAATATATATCTCATTTGTAAGTGCAAATTTTATTCAATCTCTAATCCGAAACATTTTGAGGTGAATTATTTATAAAAAAGTGGCATCGCTAAAAGTCAACTTTTGGTGAAACAAATCAGCTGTTTTTCATCTCAATTAGATTTACCAAACATCAATATTTTGGAAAAATTACAGAAATGTAATTTGTGATTATGTTGATTTGGGAAATCCAAATTGATTGAAAATTGAACTATAGCTTTTGGGCATAGCCTAGATTGCGTAAATTGCCTTGAGGCTCTAACAAGTAAGGGAGGGAGGATTTCCAAAATTTAAAATTTTGACATTCTTTCTCAAGAAGAACAAGAGATGCAATTTCAGACAGCGGAGGTGAACTTTGGTGAATCTAATGCCGAAAGACAGTCTAATGCCGCATCCGAAGAGTTTGGGGTGAGAGTTTTTTCATTGCAAGTAATACTAGCATTACTCGCCGAGATGTGGAGGCCGTAAAGAAGAATTGATGTTCCCGAAACGGGAAGTGAACTCGACACTGTCGACTCGAAAGCAATGCATTTAGCCACCGATGATACCTCCACGTATTTTAAAGCATTTCATATCTGAGAATCTGTGACTTGCACACTATTAGTGTGGCAGAGAAAGTGAACCAAATTCCAAATAATGTACTAATATACCCACATTTATCAAAAAAAGATATGGCACTGCACTATATTTGATGTTTAAGAGGTGAACTCACGTACACAATCTGTGTATTCACCAATCGCATAAAAAAGAGATTTTTTTTGACGTTTAGCCTCAAATGTCAGAAGTTTCATTCATATCTGGTAATCTGTGTCGTTAATTTTGTATCAACACGTTAGTGCTGCCAGGTTCCAAAAATTGTACCCCCGAAAATTTTCAAATAGAATCGTTATATTTTGAGAAAAAAACCCCAACATTTACGAAAAATTAAGTTGTTTCATTCAAAATTTATGTGATTTTTGTGATTACAAAATCAATTTATGTCAAATAATACCACTAAAAATAATATTTTTTACATTAGCACCTTTTTGTTGGAATTTGTACATTTAAAAAACCCCCAACTTTCCCCCTAACGATTTGAACCCGCTAGATTAACCGTCAGGAGTAAAATAATCCTAAATTTAGGGGAAAAACCCCCAACCTGGCAACACTGCAACACGTTGATTTTATGACCTTCCCTGTTTTCCACATACAAAATATGTCGTTACAATTTAAATTAAAAATGGCGGATTCGCTGTCTAATCTGTGTTTTTTTTCTGCGTTCTACTGTCGAATAATCTAAATAAATTTCATAAAATTAAAATTTAATTTAATTACTTACCAGGAAGGAAATTTTAAAAGTAAAAAGCAAGCTTTGAATTTTATGCATTATCGTATAAATTGAATTATTAAAATTGTAACTGAAATATTACAATTGTTCTGTACTTTTATTTTCGTTGGCGTAAGTGCAATTTAATTTCCGATAAACAAGGAGTATAATTTTTATAATTGGTTAAAAACATATAAACCTTTTGGCGAAGGAATAACGTTAAAAACAAAAAAAGTATAAGTACTTTTAAAGTGGAAAATATGTCTGGATTGGAAAAATTTCAAGCGAACGACACTTGGCGAACGAACTTAAAAAAGTTTCTCCTGGTGGAACGGTAACTAACTACTTCATTAATGTAGTTGATTTGTAACTAACTGAAGCTATATATTCTAATTGTAATTGTAAAGTAATATCTATTTCATCTTCTATGAACCTTCGCTGTTTGCTCCGAGATTTTTCCAATTAAAAAACCTATATAAAAGTAATTATTTAAAAACTTCTGCTTTATTAATTAGTATGAAAGTATGTATGTTCCATGTAAGGGAAATAAATTAGCAAACGTTTGAGCTAATTAACTTATCTGTTTGGCGTTTAATTACTCCTGAATGCCAACCCTCTGTATAGCTTATTAATTAGTCATATATTCCATAAAAACTCCATATATATTAATTAGTCATTTACCTATATTCCACATATTCTTGTATAACCTTCTATATGTAAACAATAACAATTTTTAATTCTTATGTTTATGCTATGTGTCTCAGTGAAATAACTGCAGATCTAAAGGATCCTGTAAAAAAGACAGAACGATTCAGTTTGGATATTTCGGAGGATTTTGCAGTGATACTAGAAGAAAAAAACATTCCTCTAGGGATAAACAGGGAAGGAGGAAACGTCATTGAAGCGAGCGTAAATAAAGAATTATCTCCAAGACACGAGTTAAAAACAGTTGAAATGTTTCGCCACGATGAGAAAGAAAATAAGCCTTCAAATGCAATGCAAAAGCAAAGGCAGTCTCTGCCAGGAGACAAATTCGCTAATGAAAATTTCAGCGTCCAAACACGTTATTCAGCCATGGCTTATTGTAACGACACTGTTTACGAAGATCAGGATAAGTCTCAGTGGCAACGTACATCCGATGAAAGCTTTGAAGTCATGGAGAAGATGTGCGATAAAACTGCTTCAGATCCCAACAGTACATTATTCCAGTACTTGCATAGCGATCACAAAGATCAAATTGTAGAGTCCGCGAAGAAACGTAGCGGATCAGGTTTGAGTGATTCCTATGGCCGAGGTACATCTTTGAAACCAAAATTTATCAACTGAAATTAATTGCTATAACAAATTCTTCTAGGATATGATGCGGAAGCGAAGGCTTTACAGCGTTTGCTGGATGAGCTGCGAGTTGAAGAACAAATGCAGCTGGAAAATGAAAGCCCTTTGAAAGGTGTTGATGTCACTCAGTTGGACGAAGTCGAGGAACCATCAAGACTATGGGAAAATACCATAACAAGTGATACCATTTTTCAGACGTCTCCTGTAAAAATGGTTGGTTTATTGCGTCCGTCTACAATTATTGAGGAATTCGATGAGGATACGCAATCTGATGTATCATCACATATCAGTTTTCAAAGTGCTTTCAAGGGAACTCAGAGTGAGGTATCCTCGAGTTATGAGACCGCACATGATTCAACCACAACGAGCAGCACTACCAATACCGATAACATAATGATCGCTGAAGATTTGTTTTCTAATTCTACAAAAACTACAAAGAGAGAGGAATCAAAATCAGTGCCACGTATTGAGATAACGAATGATACGCAATACGATAACGTTGGGTCCAATAATATTGACTTAGAAGAAAGTATCGATTTAATTGATTTGGAAAAAACGTTTGGTCCAATGCAAAAATCGCCACATTCTTCCATTTTGGAGCAGACATTAGAAGTGAATGATGGCAATGAGGAAAAACTTATAAATGAGAATAAAGTGGTTGATGACGGATCTGAACAAGAAAAACAATTGTCTGATTCCGACGATTCAGTTATTGAAATATTATCCGACGATGAAGATAATCAGGAATGTGTTGAAGTACTTTCTCCGGACATAAAACATGAAGATTTGATCGCTACTGAAACAGAGCAAACATCGGCCTGTAGTCGTTTATCTGATATTGACGACTATAAGGAGAACTGTTCTAATCTTGATAAGAGCGAGGATAAATCATTACATTTCAATGATACAATGGAAGAGGTGGAGTATATGATGAAAAAGGGTATGCAATACTTAGCTTCGTCTGCTACTCCAAATGCTACTCCAAATAAAAAGTCAAACATAGTTACCTCGTGGGAAAATCCATCCCCACTAAAAACCAAACAAAATACATTTTTGTTATCACCGAAAACTAATGACCGTTATCGTTCACCCTCGCCAATGCTGCACAAACACAAACCGCTCGTGCCTGTCTCAATCGGAAAAGGTAAACTTTTTTTTTCAATATATCCTATAGAATAAATTTTAAATTGATTGAATTTTAGTCAAAACCACAAATACAACGCCCAAATCTACTGAAAAAACGCTGGTAAAGCCTAAAGCTATCAACCCATTTACCAAGGAAATCAAACCATTTCCTAAGTTGGATATATTCAAAAAACCAACGACCACAGGAATTCCAACAAGTAGCAATATGCGTCAAAAGAATTTGAACACTAAGCAATTCTCGCACATTGTCAGTCCTATTCGAACATACATTAAAAATAGTACAAATACGCCCCTTATGTTTACTATTAATGACGTCAATAAGAATCCGAATTCCTTGAATTCCATGCGAGAATTAGAGCGTGAAAGCCGTCTGTACAAACCCAACTTTGATGGAGCTTTCGAAGGAGCTACTGCTAAGCATCAAGGGTCTGCATCGTCCAGTAGTTTGCCGAAAAAGGCATACATATTATCAGAATTCAGACATGTATGTTACTGTTTATGGGATAAAATGACTTTGTTTTCACTTTTAACAACTTAATTGAATTGTATTGCAGATTGTCGATGAGCGCACACCAGTTACTATTCCCGGAGGAAAACAATTTCAAAAACACATTGAGACTGCCATGTTGCCTGCAGTTCTCAAACATGAGGGCAAGATGAAAATGCCAGGAGTTCGAAATGAGGCCAAGAGCGCTACAAATGCATCATCGCACATTCCTCGCCGCACAGATGAAAGCTTGGCCGACCTGTCTGTTATGTCCGGAGATATCTCAATGTATACAATAAAGGATGCTCAAAAATTTTAATTATTTCAAATTTTCCCTAATTGATTAGTTGTAATGAACTTCTTGTGACTGGTTATGGTTTTTTAAAATTGTTTGAATTATATGTAAATATTTTTTTATAATGAAATCAAATACATCGCTTTTTAATTTGTAAACATATATAATAACTAGTTATTTCGAAAAACCAAGCCAATAACTTTTATTTTAAACCTAGTAAATGCCGTCGATTACTTTTCACATTATTCAGGACAAGAATGTATGTTTACTATTCACATTTTTGGGCACTGGGACCCTTCCAGGCACGATTGACTTTGGACTCGGATGGTCGACCCAGCTCCTCACAAATGAAGCGTCCAACTTCAATCAGTTTTTCCAAATTAACACCGGTGTTAATTCCCATGCCGTGCAGCATATAGACGACGTCCTCCGTTGCAGCATTACCTGAGGCACCACGAGCATAAGGACAGCCCCCTAAACCAGACACCGAGGCATCTACCACAGATATCCCTAGATAAAAGACAAATTAACACCAGAGTGTCATCGATTTTCACTTATACCAACCGTATTCCAAAGAAGTTAAGATATTTGGTAGGGCTTGACCATAGGTATCGTGACAATGCACAGCTAGTTGATTCACCGGAACCACTTTAACCACTTCATCCAGCATTTTGCGCATTGTTCCCGGGGTGCCGACGCCAATTGTGTCGCCTAATGATATTTCGTAGCAGCCCATCTCATAAAGCGCCGACACGACCTTCGCCACGGCGGCCGGTTTAATGGCCCCTTCATAGGGACATCCCACCACAGTGGAAACGTATCCTCGGACTCGCACGCCTGCCTCTTTGGCCGCGTTCAAAACTGGCCGGAAGCGTTCGATGCTCTCAGCCGCCGTGCAGTTGACGTTCTTCAGAGAGAAGGCGTCGGAGGCGGCACCGAACACGGCCACCTCTTGGGCACCCGCCTTCAGGGCGCTCTCGAAGCCCTTGAGATTCGGAGTCAGCACTGGGTAGGCGATGCCGGGCACTTTGCGGATGCCCTGCAACACCTCGGCGTTGTCGCCCATCTGAGGAACCCATTTGGGGCTGACGAAGCTGGTCACCTCGATGGTTTGCAGACCGGTCTCGGACAGCTGATCGATGAGGGATATTTTAACGTCGGCCGGTAGAAGTTTCGGTTCATTCTGGAGACCGTCGCGTGGTCCGACCTCGACGATGCGCACCTGTGCGGGATGTGCAGAAGATCGCTACGATCGCTTGGGTTATTTGTTATGCAATGTTGTTTATTGATGTTTATGGATCATAAACTTACAGTGGCCATTGCACGCTTTAGTGTCCTCGATAGTGATCTGCATATTTTACCAGACATCATGGTGTTTTTGTTGAGTAACTTTAGCGAAGGTGTTCGTTCGTCCGATCCTAACTAGTAAAACTAACTAAAGTGGAGTCAGCTGTTTCTTATCATATTCCACTTGTTGACATTGCTTCGGTTTGTGTCATCGCTAATGAGCTTGTGTTAAAGGTGACCAGATTTTTATCAAAAGTTATCTAATTTATTTTCTTATAGGCCGAAATCCAAACGCATGTAAGCCTGGTTGACTGACTCTCTGGCGATCCCCAAGTCATGTGATAAGCGCCACATTTCTTTTTTTCGACATATGATGACGATATTTTTGTTGTTTACAACTCAGTCGGAGTTTGAAATTTTCCATTAATTATGATTCCAAAATTATCGATTGCGATGATAATTTAAATTAGACAAATAAAAAAATATTTTTATAATTTTTGTTTTGCATGAAAAGCAACTAAATTAAAATATGCGTACATTCAATTCAACATTTTAATAAAGTTAAAGAGATAATTTTCTATTGCATTTGAATGTTTATGATTTCTCTTATTTAAACTGCAATTATTCATAGACATATTATTTATTTTTGAAATCGTCTAATGTCTCAAGGAACCATTTGATTGAGGAATGTAACAGGAATGGGAGCAACGAGATTAAATTTTGGAATTGTTGTTCAATCTTACTTGTAACAAACAGTAATTAGTTTATTGTATTACATTCAATATCGAATTTAATGCTATGTTTGTGTTTTCGCATCGTACAAATATATTTTTTAAATGGCAACTCGAATGTTAATAAACTTTTTCAAATTTCGTTAAACATAGAAGAAACCAGACTAACATAAAAAATAATAAATTGCATTTACCCGAATAAAAACCTAGTCTAAGCCCATTTATTAGGAATACCACTTTCATTGTAGTATTCAGAAATTAAAGTAAATTGTATTCTTTGGCAGTTAAAATCAACTAATACTACTAGTACGATGTGTGGCTCGTTTCTCGGCCATCCATTTATCTATTTCGGCTTTTAGGTCTTCGTTCACTTTCACCTTGTCCATGGTCAAAGGTGCTCGGTTAAATGGATCGGTTTGATCACTCAGCAAATGCCTGGCAATTGTCGACCGATCCACTGTAACCTTTGAGCTGGGCAATATGACGGGATCTGTCATAAGAGTGGACATAATCGGATCCAAGAACTCATCTGGAGCATCTGCCATAAACTCCTGCTCCTCCTTATATTGTGCCTCCATCAGCTTAACTTTCTCCGCAAACTCAGACATTTCCCCGATCAACTGGCCACCTCCAATGCGTATAAGGATATTTTCCGCATACTCAAAGAGCTGAGCGCTGTAGGAACGCCCATCTTGAGAGACTGCCAGACAAAAGCTGTCGCTGCTGCTCAGATTTATGTAAATATGACATATTTCAAGCACGGTTTGTGCCGGGTCGAATTCAAACTCCTTCTTGTCTTTTACTTTGAATTTCTCCTTCTGTGGACCGACTAAGTTCAAGAGGAAATAGTTCAGCATTGCCGCGATTCGGTCGACCATGCTATTGTGACAAAAGGTCGTTTTGATTTCCGTCGTTAGCAGTTTAAGATTGTTGATGGTATCGCGGCCAAGAATATTATCAAACCTGGTCAACATTCCGAGATGTTGCAGATTCGACATATGCTGCTCACGTTCATTCGCTGACAGAGCCTCCCATTCTCCTTTAGCCTGGGCTTCCTGGAGTTGACGAATTTGTTGTAGATTGGAAAGCGATTCATCTGAAAAATAAAACGAAATATTTCAATGTGGCAATATGAGAAAATTCATTGAAGACATACCTAGTAAAAATATAGCATCGTTAATTAAGAGGTTGATAAATCGCAAAAATAAAGGAGGTTCAATTGCCTCCATATTCAGTTCTGCCTCTTTAGCTAAATCTCTAAAGCATTGCACTTGCTCCTCTTTGGTCCAAAGAAATTCCATGATGGCGTACATTGGACGTCGATAATTGAATTTCTGCTCGAATTGTACCGATTGCCCAGTCATTTCTATACTCACAAACACATTGAGCAAACTCTGAACGACCTTTAAGCGGTCCGGATTGTTGTCGAACACGTGCGTTATGAACGAATTACGCATACTGCCGGCAATTTTCTTCGGCAGCAAGAACTCCAAAGCCTCCGCGAGTTTAGCACGTAAGTGGGGGTTTTTCACCAACTCAGAGCTGCCCATGAACAATATTATCATACGGAAGAATGCATCGTGCGACGATTGATAGACCTCTATAAATTGGCCCGGTGGGAAGTGACGGCTAAAGCTTAAATAAGCCACAATGTTGTCGATAATATTTTCCGGCACCGATTGTAAATACAACGGAATGTAGGTGACTTTCGTTGGCAATTCCGCACTGATTTGCTCATGTGGAGCATAATCGTTTTTCGTCACACATGAGTCGAATTTCTCTTTTGACACCAGCGAGATCTCCGTCAGCCAAATGGCTGTAGCTTCAAAGAATTTAAGTAATAAGGTATCGTTTTCTGGTTCCATGAGACAATTTCGCAAACACAGATATTGTTGCATTTGCATATTAAGCATCCGTAACAGATTTTGCGTCATATCTCCATTGGGATCACTGAGAGCAGCATCCTGGTAAGCATTTTGCAGATTGTGCAATTCCCTCGTCATACGCGTGTACTTTTCGGTGCACACGCGGTAACCGAGTTCCAATGATTTGTGTGTCATGTAAAACAACTCAGTTACGAAATTGTATTTCTCAGCAGTTAAACGTTTCTCGTTCTCTGCTACTGGTAAAAGACACGTCTCCTCCGTAGCTTTCATCATGATAACCTGCTTTGCAGCCCGCTCTTCTTCAGGAACTGCACAATAAGTAGGATCAACGAGCAATATCTGATACACATATAAAAGTTATGAGTGGTTTAAAAATACCAATTATTCTTTCTAAATTACCTTCATGGTTGGCTGACAAAGTGGAGCACAGAGTCGCAACAAGACCGCTGTTAGTCCTATCATGAAGGAATCGCTGGCACTTTGATTGGCAAGGGATTGCATATTAAGATTCATGTTGCTCCACAACTGTCCTCGAGATGCGTTCGCCTGCAAGCAGCTCGCTATCCACTGCAAGGTCTTCTTCTTTGTCGTGGGGCTGAGTAAAAGCAGCTGTTTTATAATCATGAACAGAGCGTTCTGATGGATGGACATGAATTGCCAAAGCGACGGATCAGGGTGCTGTGACTCCAGTGTAATTTCACCGAAGAACTCATAAGGACCATTTGAGTTTTTCGGTAGAATTGACAGACACAGGAGTTGACCAAAAAGTGTATCTCCATACGCGCTACCTGAAACATTTGAAGATAACGATGTTAATTGTAATAGAAAATATGGAATTCCACTTACCACTCGAATTTGGATTGGGCGTTGTGTAATCGATAAGAATTTCTCCCAATTGGGGCACACGCTTGTCCTTAACAAAATAGCCCAATGTCCACAGAATGTTCTTTTTCAAGGTTACAATGTTAGCGTTCAGTAGTTGTTTCTGAATTTCGTTGAACATTGGATAGAAAATAGCCTTCAGCACTCCAATTACTTCGATTTGATCGTCGTCGGCAATGACTTTCTTAACCGTTTGTGCCAGAAACTCCTGCAGTAGAATATCAGATTCATCGGCATCTTGGAATATTCTCAGCCATTGCAGCGGCAACGACTGGCCCTCGAAGAGCTCCGGCTGCCGCATGCAGGTGCTGCAGTTGGTGAGAATAAGGTTGCTTATTTTTTCACAATCCCTCGTCAGTTGCGGATTCTTAGATTTCTCCTCTTCACACACCACAAAGGCTCTGTACAGATAGTTAATGGCCTGCTTACAAAGGGTGTCCTCGTCGTTGTCTGCGTTCCTTTTGCCCGGAATCAAATACTGCTTCGTGTCGGTGAGCATGAGACGTTCAAAGAGGGCGTGCGAAAGGATCTCCTCGCCCATGGTGTCCTCATTGCCCGTATCCTGAACGATGATATCAGCCAGCGAGAGCAGAGACTTTCCATTAAAGCTGGTTTTGCGAAGTGTGAACAGAAATATGTTCTCTATCAAATCCTTGCGAATGCCATGATCCACATTGGAGCCCACCAGAAGAGCCGTGAATGGGTTTTCCTCTGTATTTTCCATTTTTTCTTTCCAATTTAAGATTTTTTCAAGATAGCCAGCACACAAATTAGGGAAGTACAAATCAGAAATCAGGGAAGGTGAAACAAAATGTAAACAAACATTTTCTGTCAGATAAAATTTACTGTCAAAAAATCGACATTCTGGAAACAACGAAACCAGGATTGCAAAATAACAGAATATAATATAATAGAATAAATAAATAAATAATAAATAAATTTTTGGGCTAGGTTTTTAAGTCACTTAAAAAAATGAAATTTTTCCCTACTTTTACACCTTGCTCAAAAATTTCAGTGCGGCATCCCTGCTGTTTACTCAAATTTTAATTTTTTTTCTTTGATCGCTGTCAAAGATTCTACACTGGTAATTTAAAACGATTACATGGGATTAGTGTAAAGAAGAAATTTACGAACTTTCAAACATTGTACTAATGATGATAATCATTCTAAAATTGGATAACCACTAATGCCATCTACATAATCCGTTGCTTTATTATATAGTGATTTTTCTATTTTTTTATTCTATTAAGGTGACAACTTGACAATTGTTTGTAGTAATGTTTTTATGTTGTCAGGTTTTAAAAAATTAACAATTTATTATTGGAAATTATGATAATGACATTTTTTTGACTTTTTAAATTGACTAACTCCGACTCTATGTCGTCCTAAAGGAAAGGAAAACAAAAAAAACAACTCGGAAGTATGTAGATATCTAGACTTTATTGAAATCGAACACAGTTAACTTTATATTTGAACAGTGTGATATCTTATTTTTTAAATATCGTTCAATGTACGATGTTTGTAGCCCTGTTTTCTCACCAAAACAAAATAACAGAAAAGAGAGTGAAGAGAGCGCGAGATTCTCTTAACTTGACAACTCTCCAATTGTCAACAGCAAACAAATTGTGTGTAGAGAATTTCCAAATTCCTTGTAGTGTTTTTGCATTTCATCCGTCCGCGCTTTGATTCAGTCAGTCAGTCTTTCAATTGTGCGAGTGTGAACGCGTAGTGAAGTCGTAATTAATGTGATCGACCGACGAAGGAACGAACGGGAAATTGCAGTCATTTGTTTTTTTGAGGCACCAAGAAAGTTAATTTCTGCAGTCCAAGAAAAGAAATCACACCATCCCCCCATCGAGTTGTGGCGATTGAGGAGATTGCGGAGGAATCCACAATCCGATGAAGATGTGATTTAAAGTGTGTATTGCTTGAAGGAAGCTCCCATTTTAAGAACAAAACAGAAATCTGTCTGAAATTGCCATCCAAGTCGAGTAAGATTTCGAAAATTCTTTGCTAACCCTTTGTCACACACATCGTGGTCTTCTCAAATCGGAATTTCACGGCACGAGGCGAGAGGAGCCAAAAACTAGAGTTTCAAGGGAACTTTTTTGTATCCAGTTGCGAACAGAAATATGAAGGGACGAGGAGGAAAATTTCCACTGGCCCGCCGAGTGTTCGATGGATGGCATTGCGCAGACGACACAAAATGCCCGAAATGCCTGAAATTCTTGTTTTCATTGAGGATTCCAATCGAATCGATGACGAACGTCGGCTCAATTCATCGAACGAACCTCGTGCTAATGTTTCGCATTTTCGCACCTCAACTCAATAAGAAAGAAAAGAATAAAGTGGGCTTTTAGTCGGTTGCTGCAAGAAGTCTCGTGATGATGATGATGATGATCTATGATGATGATGGCTCGAATATTCTTCTGTCGTAGAATTTAGTGGCAAATTGTGACATCATTGGTAGTTGTTGCATTGTCTTGCGCTCTTTTGCTCTCTCTCTCTCCCCTCGTTCATGTCACAGTGGAGACTTTTTCTCTTGAACTAACTGCGTTCAGAGTTGCATTCAACAGTATTTTAACGTCTGTCCTTTTCTGGCTGTACTCGCTGCCTTCATTTCCCACGGTCGAAAGGGTTTTTCATACTGAAAAGTTTTAAGTTTATTACGTGACTTTAAATTAGACTTCGTAAGGATGTTCGTTTAGTTCTGAAGCGTGGAGTTTTTGATCTTTTTGTGCACATTTCCCCGTACACATCGTTCTGTTTTACATTTTCTGTCCGCAATATCATCATCATCTCAATTTGTTCTCTTAAAACGCTGTCTCTCTTGCTCTGCCTGCTGTTATGGCTGCGTGTTTTGACAGCTGGTTGCGTGTAGTGGTAGCCCATTGAGTGTGTGTGTGCGCACGGAAAAGAATACAAATCGGACTTGTTCAATTGTGCGCGTTGCTCTCTCTGCCTTTTGCATTTTCGCCGTCATTGTGGTTGGTTGTGTCTCCTGCCTGTGTCGTGATCGTGTGGCCAGTTGAACGCGTTCCTCTTCCATCCCAAATCCTGTTAATTTGCTCCTGCTCCTGAAATATTTCAGCAGCACCTCCGAAATTTTCTCCAAAAAGTCGAGTGAGAAATTTTAAAATGCAAACGCGTCGAGAGAATCGTGTTGAAAAGAAGTGAATGGTGGAAAAAAAAGTACACGAAAAAATGAAATTGTGTAACAAAAGAATGTAATCGCAGAAAACTAGGTGAAAAAAGTATAATTTTCGAAGAAGAATCAAATGTGCGAGAATTGGAAAATCTATCGAAAATAAAGAATACCTTGAATCGTGAAGTGAATTGTCTGATTTTTCGAGAAAAAGAAGTGAATAAAAAAAATAGTTCGTGCGTTTCTGAATCGTGAAAAATCGTCGCGTTCAGTTTGTAAAGAACTTCAGTAAAATTCACCTGCGAGACTCAGGTGATTATCAGCCGAGGAACGACAGAGAGAGAGAGACAAGAGAGAGAGAGAGACAAAGAAGGAGAACCACCGAAGTCAGTCGAGGCGAAAATCAAAACAAAGCAAAAGTGAAAAGGAAAAGCGAAAACCAAGAAACCAAGTGAGAAGAGAAACGCTAAACACGAAGCAACACCAAAGATAACAAAAGCTGATAGTGTTTGTATTTGTGTGTGTGTATGTGTGTTTGTGTACGTTTCGTGTAAAGCAAAGAGAGCGTAGAGAAATAAGGGAACAGAGAGACCAAAGGAAATTCACACGGCCAAATCTACCAACAGACAGAACGAAGCAGACGACAGACGACAGCGAGCAACTAAACAAGACTCAAAACAAACCGAGAGAACGGGCTCCATTTTTTTTTTAATTTTTTGTACCAAAACGTAGACAAAAAACTGCAACAACAACAAAACCAACTAACAACAACTCCAACTAACACCACCAGGAACTCCCACCCAACGAAAGAAAGAAAAGTAAAACACACAAACACCAATTCATTAGGTAATGTTTTCCCCCTCCCCCCTCGCTCGCCAGCCGTCCACCCATCCATCGTCTCTCTCTTTCCATTTGGTTTTTCATTTTCTCAATTTTCTTGCGAAAATCAAAACAAAGAGCGAAAGAGCGAGCGCACAAGGCCGCGGCGGAGTCTGACCAGAGAGCAACGAGAATGAAGTGAGCGAGCGAGCGCACAAGGGAACGAACGAACAAAAACGGACACAAATGATGATGAGTGCAACAATAATAAATAACAAAAGCAAAGAAAATAGTGGATTCAAAACAAAGTGAAGAAGAAGGAAAGAGTTGTAGTAGTTTAAAGCGAATCGAACGAAAGAAAGAAATCACACGAAAGAAAATACAAAAATTTGCGAATTTTTACGTGAATTGCTGCCTGCTGCCGTTTTGACTGCATTTGCGAATTGGCCGCAGTCGTCGTGACTTCATTCATTCAGCAATCGAACTAGAACCGAACTAGAAAAATCGTCTTTTAGTCGTGGATTTATTGGATTTTGTCCCCCCTCGAAAGATAGATACATTTCATGCTGTCCTCGAAACCGACACATGGGTCGTTTGTCCTCCACACTAAAAGTTGTCATTCATTCAGTTTTCATTTGAATTTGTTAGGATTCCTTCCTTATGTTCCAAATCTTCAGATATTTCAAATTTTTGTTTGTTTTATTTTTATTTTTTTCATTTTATATTATTTTTTATTTTATTTTATTTTCTTCAAAGAACCTAGAAAATCGTCTGCCCCAAAAATTAGCAAAGTCTTGAATTTCTTGTAGTTTTTATATTTCTTTTATTAATACAAAAATGTAATATTTGATCCAAGTTTCGATATACTTCTGGTTTAGCAGTGGTTCCCTTTTCCCCCTATAATATTAATAAATAAACCAAATTTTATACTTTTTTAGCAAACAATACAATACAGAATAAGAAAAAGAACAATACAAATAAAATAATTAACATTTAGAGTAAAAAAAAGAGAAAAGACAACAAGTTGAAAGAAAACGTGAACATGAGTAGTTGTGATAATAATGCAAGCGAAAGCAATAATATAACAACAATAACATCAACAACCTCAACAACAACAACAATTTTAAACGAAGAGTACAAAAATGACCAAGAAACTCTAACGGCAACAAAAACAACAGCAACACCAACAACAGCAACAGCAACACCAACAACAATCATTGAGAATAATGAAAACTTAAGTATTACAAAAACAAATGAAAATCCAATTTCAAATATTGATAACACGTCAGTATCAACAACGGCAACAACAACAGCAGCAGCCTCACCGAAGGCAATCGCCACAGCTACAACAACAACAACAACAACAACAACAACACCAACAGCAGGCGAGCATGAATCCAAGGTAATGGAAATGGCGGCGTTTTTACCAAGCAACATTTTGTTGCAACATCCTGACGATGCCTCAACAATACAAACATCAACAACTACACCACCAGCAACAAGTTGTTGCAACTCATCGGCGGCGACAACTTCAGCTGTTGATGATAAGAATGCAACATGCCCAACAACAACAAGCGAGCTGAGCGAACCTAAATTAGCAAGAGCAACATTTGAAAAATCAGCTGCATTCACAATATTACATCATCAGGGTCACCTGTTGTCGAGCGATACAGCAGCGGAGACGTCGACGGTTACGTTGCCAGCAGATAAGAAAGCGACGACGACGGTGGCACTAGAGGCAGTAGAAACAACGGCAACATCAGCATCAACCTTGCCGTCGGCAGCAACGACCGTAGCGATAGCAACGCCGACGCAAACATCGCCGTCGCCGACAACAACAACAACGAGTGGCAGACCACCCACTATTGGGCCACATTTGCCACACATCGCCAGCGAACCAACATTCGGCATCATCTTGCGACGGAATCAACAACAGCAGCAGCAGCAGCTCCAACAACATCATCATAGCCAGCACGAGCAACAACAAGCCTACAGAAGTTCTCATCACGCCAAAGGCGTCGAGACATCATCGACATCGATATCATCTATCGATGACATCGCCACGACCAGCAGTGGAATTCGATCGGGAAGCATCAGTGCATCGGCATCGCCCAGCATGGCACGAAAGTCCTCGGACGCCCTGGTCTCGTCGATGCCGAGAAGAGTTTCGTTTCCGAAGAGCGACAACGAGCTGGTCACCGGCTACCTGGAGCCGGCCAATCCATGGGTTCATGGTGAGTACATCAAAACTTTTATTCTAAATATCATATTCTGAACTCTATATTGTATTCCAATTTATGATCGCTTTATAACCCCTTGGGGGCATATTGGATGTAGTACATTATCGTCAATTCAGTTTGATAAGTTCATATTGTGAAAACATTTCCGAGATGCATTCCGTGCATTTCATATTCTCGTTATTAATGATTCCATTATGTTTCCATTACGTGCTTCAGCTCGAGGACTTCGTCACATTAATTGCAAATAATATATAGAAAGGCAGACAATTAAATGACAAAATGCTTTCTTTCCTTCACAAATGATACATATGCCTGTATTGTACTTGAGACATATTATAGGCATTGTTTTTGCCTGTGTCCTGCTATATTATATTGAAATAAATATTAATGAACAAACAGAAACATTCACCTCGATATCGGAATCGATGATGATGATGATGCTTCACCCTCATACAAAAAAGCGTTTGTGTCATTCATTCTGCTGTCTTTGTAAATAATTGAGCTAAAAGGCGATTATTTGAACCTTTTGCGAATTTAAAGTCAAGTTCAAAATCGTGCGGAAGTTGTTTGCGCGCTTCATTAACTTTGATTTATTTTATTTAAATTGATTTGGTGGACGGAATGCGAAAATTGAATAAAGAACAATGTACGAGACGTGATCGTGTCCCTCGTTTCGCATCACGTCGAAAGAAAATTAAATGTCGCAGACGCATCATCGTCTGTCCATTTGTCTGCCGTCTTTCAGTCTGTCTGTCTGTCGGTCCCCCTGTCCGTTCGACCATCTGTCAGGCTGTTTATCAGTCGCGAAACAATTTCCCCGCATCAATGAGCAACACCGAGAACAACAATGAGAGATCCGACGTCGTCACTCAACGCATTGACCCTCGTTGCCAAGTGAGAGGCGGGCGTGGAATTTTCTCTCACGAGATGACGCGGAAGAAGCGCGTGCGAATGCGTGCAGCAGCCAGGCCACCCTACCTCAAAATAATTTCGATTCGGAGCTTTAAAAATTAAAGTTTTTTGCAAGAAAACACTCAGAAGTAGATTGATATAAAAAGGAGTTTATATCAATGAAATCTTCTTCACTTTAAAGCAAATGCTTTTCATTACTTCTTGGGTCCAACTCGTACATTCGTCGCCTGTTTTTGCGAACTTGTCGTCTCGTTCGAGACACTTCCTTATTCCCTGCTAAGGTGCGGTGTAGGCGGAAGTGTCGACATAATGCACTTGATGAAGTAAATCGTTGTTCTCCCCTTCCCTTGTTCGACCACTTTGCTTTTAAAGTTCATGTTTGTCCTTCCGTCCGTCTGTCCTTCTGCCTGTCTGTCGGTCGGTCAGTTTTCTCTTTGTCAGCCGGTCTTTCATTGCATTGCTTTTCAATTGCTAATTTACGTTGACATCCGATGGCCACATCGAGAAACCCCTGCGAGCTCCACTACGACGATTAACCAGCATCTGGGGATGAACCAGTGCCGCCTCCGTTGTCGCCTTCAGTGTCTCCGCCTCCTCCTCATCCATCCTCCTCCTCCTCCTACGGAATGCACTCATTCATCATGGGCTGCTGCTCTTCTATGTAGTCAAGTCAATTTAATGAATTATGAAAAACTCGCCTCCGTTGTGCGATTCTCTTGGCCGACTGACTGGCGGGGATCTGTTGTGGAGTAGCGTATTTGTTAATTTATTGAAGTAATTGAATTATCATTAATTCGGTTAAAGGAATTCGCATTAATTTGGCTAATTATACCAAACGACAGAAAAATATTCAAGAACTCTTGAACATTGAGAAGAATCATTGAAGGCGATATGCGATGAGAACGAGAACGAGACGAGAACGAGGACAGCAATTGACTAGGGAGCTCTCAGCGTATCCTCCTCCTCATGTCTCTTATTTGTTTTCGCATCCTCGCTGCATGGTTTCGTTCTCAGTGGTGGAATAAGGTCAAGATTGTTTTTCTCATTAGATTCTTGTTTGAACAGTCAAATTTCGTTTGTTATCACTGTAAATTTCAGAAGTACAATTTGTAATCTCGTCAGAGTAAACACGAGTTGGTTGTTTCGACAAATAGGGTTAAGGTTTTCCAAATACCTTTTGAATTTAAACAGGCGATAATCGATGTGTTGTTGATTTCCCTTAACACTTACCCTACCGAGACTGGTCATCGCAATCCGATTGGAACGAACCAAACATGATAACATTCACTGCGCTCGTGTGATTCGCCTCTGCCGACTGGCATTTATTATTTGTATTATTATTCTCTGGCATGAATTGTTTGTGTTGATCAATATAATCGCTATAATTTATTTGATTTGACTAGACGAATGTCTACACTGAAAATCATTATATTAAGAAATTATAGAAACAGTTTCCTATTTAGAACCCATAATTTTTTCTTACATTTGATAGTTTTTTAAAAAGTAAATTCTGTTTTATTCTCTCATTAAACTGGAGTTTCCAATTCTCAGATTTGTTTTGTGATTAGTATTGGGGATTGAATGGATTTCCTTTTGTGGTTAATACAATGTTTAAACAAGGTCGGTTGGTTAAATAAGTTTGTATTTGATCGACTTCGACGTTGAAAAGTGAGACCCGGAGAGCTTCTTCTTCTTCTTTGGGAATTTGCATAACTTTCAGTTTGTTTTGGCTCGCTGTGGCTCGAAGAACTTCTTCCAACACAAGCTGTTTTTTTCTATCATCAGCCAGACTTGAGCATGTGTGATACATGTGTATGTAAATATATTTACAAATGTACCCATTGTTTGTGTGTGTGTTTGTTTGAGAGCTTGTTTTTTATATATATTTTTTGTTCGTGTCATTGTTGATGTTTTTGTTATTGGAGTTTTGTTTTTATTCTTTCTTGTCTCGCTAGACATTCGCGTCGATATGTGATGTCATCAACGTCAACGTGAACGTGAACGTCGTGAATGGCGTTAAGTTCGTGTTGTTTTTGTTATTGTTATTGATATTTGTTTATCAGTGTGTTGTTGATATTGAATTTGTTGCTCTTGTCGCAGTTTGGTATTGTTTTCTCCTCCATCCATTCTCCATCATTCATATTATAATTTGTTATTATTTACGTGTATCTATTGTTGTTGCACTCAATGATGTTATCGTGGTTGTTCTATACTTGTCACATGGCGAGCGAATATTGCGAATATAGTGAAAAGAGGAAAGAAAATGAAAGCTTTTTCCCACACACAGTACATAGAAAATATGCTCCCGACAATAATTGCCGCTTGTCAATGGATTTGACGTCATCATCGTCGTTGTCGCTGTCGCTATTGTGGACGTTGTTGTCGTCAGGGTTCACTAGTTACAACACGCACACACACATACACACGCCCACCCATACACACGACGTCGACGTCGGTCTGGAAGATGTCGCAAAGGCGCTTGAAGAGAAACAACTTTTGTGCTTGATGTAGGAGTTGAACGCAGGGTGAAAATCAATAAATTTAAAGTTGTTTCTAACAGAGAGTTCCACGATCGCTGACTGGAAGGCGGCGCCACACGCACACAAAATGTTCCACAAGCACACAAAATGTTCCACAAGCATATAAATATATATACGCAGATATACATATACAAGTCGATGTCGTCAGACCATCAGCCGGGCCCAATATTGACAGACAGCCCCAAAGGCATCGGCCAGCCACGTCCAAGCCCAGAAGTTGGCTCGAATCGACTTGCTTCGAAAAAGCCGAAAGACGGTGCGACTTTTTTTTTTTTTAATGTGGTGTTTTAGAAACAAACGAAGGGGGAAGAAATCGAAGAAAAAAACAAGTCGGACGAGTTAATTGATTGCCGCCGCAGACATTAGACCGAATGTGGCTCATTGATAACGCTGAGGGGCCCAATTTCAGTGCCTCGATTCGAATAATATTTCTTCGATAATCTTTGCTGAGCATACCTGATTTCTATCGGAGTCAAAAATTCGTTTTTCTTTTACTTTTTGCTGTTTGCTTTCAACACTTTATCGCAAATTTTTTTTGGTTTATGGTTCCTTAGCCAAACCTTCTTCAAGATTTATTAAACACTCGGGGATCTTTGGTTGTTGTGTGCTTTCAGGGGTGGGAACGAAATGGGGGAAGGAAGAGAGGTTCCATTTCCTCCTCTACCTGGGGCCAAAGGAAGGAAGTGAGTGAACGTTCTCAATTTCATTAGTTGACACGCTCCGGTTTACGTCAGAAAGAAGTTCAGATCAGCAAAAAAACGCAATCACGTCAGACACATGGCGGGTGCCAAATTTCTGCGAGCCCCGAGGGTTCAAACCGAACCATTAACGACGACAACAGTAGATAAGGAGATCGACTTGGAGTCGTAAATCACGTGATCTCCTCGCCCGATATCCGCTTATCGTGGGGATCAAATCGTAACCCTCTGCCTTGTTGACGCCCAACAGATACTCTTTTGAGTGGTTGCTGCTGAACAAACTGACAGACAGACAGACAGACAGACGGAAGCACAGACAGACAGTGGCACAGACAAACAGAAAGACAGACAGACAGACAGTCGGGTCAACGATATGTTGCTAACTACGTCAGTGGGCTAAGTAAGTTTCTGATTGGTAGCGGACGGAAACAGAGAAAAAAACTCGAAATTCACACAAAACCACGTTGATTTAATTAGTGTTTTATTTTGCAACCGAATTCGATGCGGTTTCGATGTGGTTGTTATTGTTGTTGTGTATGTGTGTGTGCGTGTTTCTGGCAATTAACCGCTGCTTCGTTTTGGCATTTGAGACGTCATAAATCTCGACGGACGCAAGAAGGTGCGATTTGTTTAAATAAATAAAAAGTCTGTTTTTCTTTTTTTGCGTTTTTTCCTCCCAGGTCGAAACGAAACTTGTTTGGATTCGTTCGTTTGTTCATTCGATCGTTCGTTCGTTCGTTCGTGGTCGCCTCGCGAATCAATTAATTCGCAAAGAGCGATCGGCGGCAACTCTGGGTGGATGTTGTAAAAATAAAGTACTCGTGCTCGAAGTAAATAAACTACCCTGTGTGTATGTGTGTATGTTTGTAATTGGGCATCTCTGGGTGTCTCTGTCACTGTGTTTGTGTGTGTGTGTCTCGCTGCGTGTTTGTCTTTCGTAAACTTGTAAACATTTCGGTTTGTTTGCGTGTTCGCCGTGCACTGTTTGAGCTTTTACATAAATATAACCTTGCGAGAGATTTTGGGCCGGCTGAGACAAAAAACCAAATCGAAACACGTTGAAAAGGTATTACTACAAACACAAATTCACATACACATACATCGACATGAAGACAATAGGAACACCCTGTATCTCGATTGAACATGAATCGAAAGTCAACAACGGGCCAAACGGCAAAAAATGAGCGAAATTTTAAAGCCAAAAAATAAACATTGCTCACGATGGTGGCAACAACAACAACAACCACAATGTTAATCAGAAAGAAATACAACAATAACGAAAGAAACAACAACAACAGTAACTACAATAACAATACTAACCACAACAACAATATTAACACCAATAACACCACCAAAATCAACCAAATATCGTGGCTACAACTATTGGCACTAGCTGTACTTAAAGCATTTGGCACGCCTTTCAGATAAAGCACCGACAGACAGACGGTCGGACAGACAGACAGACGACCGACCCGATCGATCGACCGACCAACAAACCGACCGTCTGATCGTCCGGGCGAACGATTCTCGGCTCTTGCCACTGGGTTCGGGGAGTTGCACAGAAGAACACGCGGCTCGACAATTATTTGATGTTAATTTATGCCTTATTGCATGTGTATCGATGTTTGAATCCACGCTAATGTGTGTGTGTGCCGCAAGTTTTTATGGTCAAATCGGATCGCAATCGAATCGCAATTTAGAGGGATTCTTTTTGGGAATCCGGCTCTCGATCGAATGACCCAGTGAGAAATTAGTTGTGAAAATCGCAGACTTCACTAGGGCGGGGTTGGGGAACGTGTTGGGGTTGCCCCGCAATTGATGTGGGAAGTATTTCCGAAGTGTTTCCGTCGTTATCGCTTTGCCTGCCTGCTACTAGGAAAACCTCACGTCGTCATTTGCGGAAACAGGTTTCGAGAGAACCCGTCGTGCTGGTGTCTCCAGCATCAGTTGGTCGACACGAAGGTCGACAATAGACGCCTTTCTTCGTCCCCGTTGACCTACCAAGACTGGTGGCTCCGTTGAACAAAATGTCTGGATTAAGTAGATTTTTCTTTATTCGTTCATTTTTTTTTTATTGATTTCTTGCTTTAATTGAATTGAACTTTCGGCATGCGAACCCAAAACCATTGACATTTGTCCAACATCTATCTATTTATCTGGCATTCACGCCGCCCTCGACGAAAGTATTTGTGCGCGATGTCGATGCCAAAAACAAACAATCAGACAGACAGAGAAACGGAGGAGCCGACGCAGGCACGATCGAACGAATGAACCAACAGTCAAACAAACAAACAGAACTATTTTTAAGCAATCGCTCAAATCATTGAATTCACTGACAACAATTGCCAAGTGGTGGCGCGGTGTCAACGACGAGTGCACAAAAAAAAGCGCCCCCCTCCCCAAAAAAAACACCGCCTCCCGAGGCACCTCTTTCTCCTTATTAGACCTACTTAGACGACGGTAAATGAACTAATATCTAAAAATAGTCAAAAATAATTTACAAGCCAGCACAACAATGAAAACAACAGCGAAAAAAACACCGACAACACCGTCACAACAAGCTAAGCACCGTGTGCGAAGAGGGGCGGGGGAGAGGAGGCTTGCCAAAACCAAACGAGACATCGAGTGTTTACTTTTTCTCTTATGACGGCCTCTCGCTCTCTGTGTATGCCTTTAAAGTAATCCAAATTTGTTAAGAAAACTCATCGATCATTGGAGTCGTACGCGAATTTGCACGACCGCGTACTCGATGGTAAATATACCGTCGGCTGACTCGAGTTCTTTCGCCCCACTAGTGTTGAGTTTAGTCTTTGAATTTAACCACTTCCGTTCCCTATTAGGACATTCACTGTGGACACCTCCAAGGAACGGTACCGAACTCTCTTTGTAGAGTTCTTCCGGCTTGTTCTCTAACACTTCGCTTAGCTTGTCCAAGTCGCGTCAAGCGGGCTGTTCCGAGCCAAACCTGTTCGTTCCAGTAATTCCGAGGGCTTTATTTTATTTTTCGCTGTCCCTCTCATTCTCCCACTCTCTTTCTCTGTTTGTCTCTTTTGCACAAGGTGATAATCTGTGATGACGGTAAATAAACTTTATGGAGTATGTGACGTTCAGTTTCACGGTATACTGATGTCCATTATATTGTTGCTGTTTGTTGTTTCTATCATTATTATTTACGCTATTTTGTCTGTCTGCTATTCATTGTTGTATTTGTTCTTGTGTTGAACAACTAGTGGTCTATTAGCTGAGTCTGATTAGATTTCATGTTTATCATCGCCATTTGTTTGTGCAGATTTCTATTTGTTTCTGTATTTTAAAATCTCAAGCTGAATCTGAATCTTCGTGGTATTCCATTGAGTTAATAGACAAAAAAACTGTGTTTGTTTATTAGTTATTGTTGATCCTCGTATACTGCGGCTACTGTTGATCTATAGCTTGAGTTTTTGGCCTTTTGGAATTTTTGTGGCTCAGTCTGATGACAATTTTTGTGTTTATTGCGATATGTTCCTTTTTCTTTTCCTTTTTTGGTAAGCTATTTAATGAAACTACAGGCTTGATATGTCCAATTTAACTAAAGACTATTATATTGATTAATATTTAGATATGTTTCTTGGTTTCAGTCACTTAGAAGATTCACTTTCTTTATTCTTTATTTCGAAAATCTCTTATCTTTGATTGTCTTCTTGGATTTATGACATCCAATCACACTCTCGACCTTCTTCGCCATCAACAACAAGGAAAAGCTATTAATCCCAGTTGAAGAACAATAACAAAAGTACAATTTCTCATAAACATTGTATTGTATTGTTTTTTCCGCCGCAATATTCCTCATACTTCAGCTTTGAGTCATTAATTATTTGCGTCGACTTAAGTTATTGTTGCTGGTAACATTTCGATACTAATTGAAAGCGTTCAACCTCCCTGTGAACTGTGCTCGTTCAAAGGAAACGCCGACACTGTGATGATGGTGATCGTGGGTGATGCGATCATGCGATTCGATACCATGTGACATCTCGGTCTGACGGCTACTGTTACTGTAGAGCACGATCTATCTCTTGGAATTACGGAAAACATTGTGTGATTTCGCTTTCATGTTCGAATACTGTGATATTGTCTTCTATACATTGGTATGGTCCTATACTGTGGTATAGTTGAATACTGTGGTATAGTCGAATACTGTGGTATACAGTCGTATACTGTGATATGTAGTCGAATACTGTGGTATATAGTCTTTAGAATATAGTCGAATAATGTAGTATATAGTCGAATACTGTAGTCTATAGTAGTATACTGTATTTTATAGTCGAATACTGTAGTATATAGTCGAATAATGTGGTATTTAGTCATGTACAAAGTGTACTTGCACGACACGATTGGTATTCTCGAAATACAGATCGAGATAACAGTTGAATTGGGTGCCAATTGAGTGTTTGAAGGGTTCTATTCCGAATCATCCTCCCACCACCACATGTACTTGAGGTGCCCCAAGAGTCCGATCGATCGTATGAGGAGAAGGTGGAGAGGTCCAGAAACATCGCCTCAAATTTTCGTCATCTCGATGAGCCGTCAAGAGACCGGAACCACACCGTTGTGTAGTATATGGAACTGTGAGCAGCGGACCGAACGAACGATCGAACGAGCGACAGTCAGTCTGTTGCCACCGACAAAATACAAATATAGCGAGCGCGAGTTCACAAATAAACAAATTATGTATAAAAAAAATATTCTAAATCATCTCTGGCCCTGGCAATGACTGGTGGGGTTATTGTTGTTTTTGTTCTTGTTTTTTGACTTTGTTGTTCTTGTTTTATTTTGAAATTGTTGTTGTTACTTTTTTGTTGTTGACGCGGGGCAGTTCTTCATGATTCATTCGCGGTTTTTCATCACCATCCAACAACAGATGGCTGAGAATTTTCAAAGAAATTTGCCGCAAATTTTGGCATGAAGAAATCGAAATATTCACCGGTTTAAGAGATAAATACACTGACTGTCTGTCATTCGTTGGACAGACAGACAGATATTTAAAATTGATAAAAATACGCCTAAATGTGGCCATTAACAAAAATATAACTGAATAATAGAGCAATCGCTGCACAAAATAGATTTGCATAAAAATATCGAAGAGGTTGCTGTCAAAAACAAAAAAATGAAATAAAATGTGAAATTGCGATAATTGCAGAAATAACAATAATAAAAGACTGACAGTTGCTGTAATTGTCGCCTTCCCCTTCCTTCTCCCTCCCTCTTGAATTTGGCCAAATCAACAGAATACAATATTTTGTGGTTCTTTTTCAAAACAATGCCAACAATGAAAGGAATTTGCAAAGAATCGAGTTCGTATCGAAAACTCAACATCAACAGAAAATAACAATAAAATTGTTAAAAATTGAAAAAGGAAACACGAGCCTGTTTTTTTGTTACCTCAATTATCATATATGTTATTTTGCCTTTGTTGTGTTTTTGCAGCCGAGCCCTCTTTGGAGATCGAATTAAGACCCTAAACCTAAACCTCTAAATAAATGAATAAAATCTCAATTACTTATTATTATCACTGAGAAATTATCACCGTTCTTCTGTATGTGGGACGCGTTGAATATTTAGGCATCACCCTAATGTCGACTCAAATGAGCCCTAAGAATTTGTTCATGCGTTAGATATGATTTATTGATCGTCACATCGATGTACGTCATCAATGGCCAATCATCCCTCATCATGTGGTTGCATCGTGAAGACACCTGTTGCTCTCTCTCTCTGTCTGCCTCTCTATTTAGCATGTCATCCACCGATCTATTCCGATCATGTGATCGACCCGAATGCGACTGCGGAATCTAAGTTTTTGTTGGTGACAGTAGTACATGCTTGCATACATATTTATTGCACTATTATCACGCATTCTGTGGTGTGCCATCACTGGGATAATTCATTTAATTACACATACAATTCTCTACTCGAAACAATAAAGTTTATTAAATCTCTGAGGAATAATCAACTATATTACAACAACGAAAAACAATCGAAAAAAGTAAAAAGGAAAACAATTCAATAGCTCAAACAGCTATCCAAGTTTGTACAAATGTCTCTGGACAGGCGAGATATGTATGTACGTAAATGTGTGAGGTCCATAAATATCTTGAGCTCTATCTATCTAGCTCTAGCTCCTTGCTGTGTTGCTACTGGTTTCGAATTAATTCGCGTCGAGCGTTCGTTTCCTATTTTCCATTTTCACTGCCAACTACTGACTGCACTTTATTTATTTATGCATTTGTTTATCTGGCGCGAAGTGAAGTGTTTCCTCCTCCTCGACACACGTTTTCTTTTATTAATTTAATATTTTCAACGCCATTCAATTGCTTAGAATTGCGACAATGTGCGAACTGAAATGAAATCATCGGATTTTTTGCCTTTTATTTAATTTAATTTATTTTTTTTGTTTTGATTCAATTTATGATGTTACTTTTCTTTTATTTTATTTTAATAAGTGTTATTTGATTATATTTTATTTTAATGATTAAACAATTTCATTATATTTTATTTTAATGAATTTCATTTCATTATATTTCATTTAATTATATTTTATTTAATTATATTTTATTATATATTTTAATTGTATATTTCCGCATTTTATTTTGCATTGTTTACTTTACTCTTTATCGTGTTATTTTTAATTGGTTTTATTGTAGATTTTATTGTAGTCACTTTACAGATAGATTATTATTTTTATATTTGGGAGAAAGAAACGATAAAATAGTTCAACTGGAATTATTCTTATGATTACAATTTCAATTTCTAATGATTACAAATTCAATTACTAATGATTACAATTTCAATTTCTAATGATTACACGTGTAAGGTGAAAGTTCTTTACTCTAACGCCACTTCCTGATGAAATATTGCGGATAAATAACTGGCGTAAAGTTCAAAAATTTCCTTCAAGACTCAGACTGATGGTATTACTCATGGTCCTCTCTACTATGTGTCAACTGACATCCCCATTATCCCCATTCCGATTCCGATTGCAATAATTAATCAATTTCCCCCCCCTCAATCCAATTAGTAGCGAAGCGCGCTTAGGACAAGCTAAATTTTAATCTAAACAGAAACTAAAGAAACTGATGAAACATTTTGTTAGACAGAAGCAACTTTTCAATTATCGATTGATTTGAGAAGTTGACGCTGTTGTCTCCAGTACATCCCTGATACCTCGCCCCTCCCCTTACACCCCCTCCCTTCGACTGTTGCCGTCGGGTGCCGCCGATCCGGAAGTACGACGACGACGCCGTTCGCCGATCCAAGTGTGCGACTGCGAGGCTAAACAAACACGCGTCGGCTGCGTCCCGACGCGGCAACAATTAGCGAGAGAAGAATTACATTTGCGAAGGCACAAAAGATCAAGATCAAACAATGACAACAAGAACTACAATAATGATGTCAACAACTACAACAATGACAATAACTATAACAACAAAGACAAGAACTACAATAATGACAATAACTACAACAATAACAACAACTAAAGCAATGACTAGAACTACAACAATGACAATAACTATAACAACAATGACAATAACTACAAAAATGACTAGAACTAAAAAATGACAACATGTACAACATGACAACAAAAATTGACAACAACAATGGGAACGAAAAAATTTACAACAACAATGACAATAATGACAACAACAATGTCAACAAAAAAATATTGACAACAACAATGACAGCACCAGCAATAACAATACTCGAGATCTGGAAAATAATCGTGCAAACAGTCGCCCCTCGCACACTGTGAAAAATTTATCGTGATCGGGTTGGGGAGATAATTTTTTGCCAGTTAATCTCGCTCACTTTCCATTACTTTGCGATCGTTCTACTTGAGTTATTTACACTGTGTTTAATGCTGATCGATTTCTTCAAATGTGGTGTTGGGAACACCTGTCTGGGATTAAAGCTCTATTGATCCCTTTATGATCTCTCTCAATGGGGTTTTCACCCTCTTGGTATAGTTTTATTTTCCTCCACCTAAAGGTACGACAGGAAACACTAAAATATTTGCCGATAGCATACTCCAAGTAATCCTAACAAAAGCAACAGTAGTCATTACTATTGTAACCTCCTCTCTAAACCTCGAGGCAATCAAACTCACACACAGCCCTTATATTACCACACGGACACATATATACAGACACACACACTCATACCGTGGCACAAACGGTCGGCCCAGACCAGACATGATGTGAATATAAACATTAATATTAAATAAATTACTGTGCGGGCGCTTTGAATTAGAACGAGTGCGACAAATCGTGAACTTGTGGTACGTGTTGAGCGAACGCCTGACCGGCCGCCAGATGGAGAGTGTCCAGAGCCAGACGCACGCCTCAATTCAGCTTCAATTGAGATTGAATTTCCTCTCACTCTCTCTCGATTTTGACGACTTCCTTTGGATAACAATCTTCTCTCCAACCCTTTGATCAATAATATTTACTACAATTTTATGCTCTTTAATTCATTTCAAATTCGATACTCACCCACCTTTTTTGTGGTTTATCTTTGCAGCTCGCCTTGTGAAAAGTATCTCCGAAATCGCCGAACTGTATGTGATGTCATGCAAGAAGCACAATACGAAACCCCTACAGAATATCTTGGACCATCTGAAGGTTGTCGAGCTGAACAAGACATTGAGACAACCGTTGCTATCATTGAAATCAATAAAATTGGCGCCGAGTGACTGCGAAGCACTGGAGGAGGTCTTCAAGAGGGTAAGTGTCGAGGACATTTCACTGTCCACTGAGAAAGAGACAGAGAGATAAATTGATAATTACAATGCACATTGGGATAGGGTGAGCTTGGGTCAGGAAGCCATCGATCCTGGGGAAAATCTTCACTCCACCCAGTGATGGCCATTGATTCCACAATTCTTCTTGTATGTTCCACAATTCTTCTTGTATGTACAATCAATGGCAATTCATAATAATCCAACCAACTACCACATAATACTACAAATTATTTGATTATAATGTGGGCTTCCACATTATTATCTTGACAACATTCTCTTTTCATTCACTTGGTATGCGGAATACAATGTAATCAATGTTATTCAATGGCAATAGTCATAAATTGATTATTTTTAATCGTTCGAAGTCTTAAAGAACTAAACTGAAGGCTTCATAGAGAGCGGAGGCTTATGGCTCAAACTAAATACCTGACCATGGTAACGTTTTCCACGTTTACCTTGTTGGAAAAGGGCTTACGGACCTGGTTGAATTGAAGTTGGTTCAAGAACTCCAAACAACTTGAGCAACTAAGTGAGATTATTCTGTTGTAATAAATAAAATAAACATTACAATATACTGCGAATTTGATAAATAAACTTACAATGTTTCTTTGTGTCTTTTTATTCAGGTGCAATACAAGGCCGTTGATTTGTCGTCGTGCGAATTGAACGAGATGGCGGCGAGTGCGATATTTGACATGATTGAATACTACGAGGCGGCCAACGAGTTGGACATTTCCTCGAATGCCGACGGCATGACGCATCGTGGTTGGACATCCTGCTCGTACATGGTCAGCAAATGTCGAGCGCTTCAAGTGCTGAATGCCCAGGGAAATCCGATCTCGCGGTCGGGGGCTGAGTCCTTGGGGAATGCGTTGAGTACGTCGAATTTGCACACCCTCAAACTGGAGCATTGTGGCCTGAAGGGGACGCCGCTTAGCGGTTTATGTAAGTCCACATGACTGATGTGTGAAAAATAAACCTCATTACATGGAATATTTACATGCCTACAGGTTTCAAGCTGCGTTATAATCGGATCTTGAGAGAGCTGTGGTTGGCGCACAACGACTTGGACAGCGACGATGCGGACAGCATTGCAACGCTGTTGATAACCAATCACTACCTGCAGCTGGTCGACATAAGCAATAACAACATTCAGGACGAGGGACTGGCGAAGATCGTGAAAGCTTTACAAATCCAATCCGAGGAACTCGAGAAGCGTTCGTCGCTGCAACGAACGGCAGCCATAGATGATGATGACGTGAGCAGTTCACCGGTGGACACGACATCGGTGCCAGAATTCAGCACAAATGACGCAGTCGCCAGCAGCAACAACATCAACAGCACAAATGGCCAACGTGACGACGATGCCAACATTATTTGCGGATTACTCGATAGCGATGCTAGTCAAAGCGAAGACACCGATGACGATGCATTTGAGGCGGCCAAAAAAATTAGCGACATCAAGGAATCATCCTCTTGCATGGCGGCGACGGCAACAGAAACAACATCAGTCGGTGGCTCAGCGACAACAACAGCAACCACAACAGCATCAGAAGCCACACCCATGGCGGTGTCAACGACGTCATCGGCGTCAATAACAACAGCAAACACATCGGCGACAGATGACCTCGATGCGGACGAGGACACAGAAGATACTGTGAAATCGTCGAATACACTGAAGAACTCGACACAAAGTGCAGGAGGACAATCAATGCTGGACAAACTGTTGTCGATGAATAGCACGGACAGCAGCAGCGACGATGGCGCCTCCAATCTGTCCACAGACACAATTGCAGCCTGCTGTTCGGAGGATGCCAGCCTGATCAGTGATGAGATCTTCGATGGCACGGCGACAGCAACAACAAACACAAGTACAAATTCCAATGCGGCGGCGGCGCGAACGCAATCGCCGACCTCGACGTCCGTGGCAAACGAATCGATATCGAGTCCGGCGACGGCGTTTCTTCTCGAGAAGGTGACCCAACAGCAAATGTTGGAGAGCAAAAATTTCTTGGTCGGAACGATGAACAACGATCCTTCTTCGGAGTCGGTCGCAAATGGTGAGAGCAACACGGAGAGCAATAGTAGCAGTAGTGGCAACAGCAGTGCAGCCAGCGCCAGTCTGGCTTCCAATCATAACAACAACAATAACAACAATAATAACAACGCCACCACCAACATCAACAGTTCACTGCAATCGTCCGGTGTCTTCGAAGTGACGGCCGTCGAGACGGACTGCCTCATTTCGGCCTCGGCCGAGGATCGCCTTGCCGAGCATCACGCTCTGCTCCTGCAACATTCAACCAAAGCCCTAGATGTAAATAAGAATACAAAACTTGTCGATGATTTCGACGACACGCACAGCACCGATTCGGCGTTCGAGTCGGCGTCCGAGGGCGATATCAGTCGACACCTGCCCGACGAGTTCAGCCGTCTTTCGACGTCGTTCGAGAGCACCCGCATCGATGAAACGACCAAAGAGCTTGCCATCGAAACGGCTACGATTGCCACCGAGTCTACGGAGTGCCTTCTGGAAGCGGCAGCCACGCCCTCCTCCACACCGACACCAACACCCCCGCCCCCCATAGCGCCACTCGTGAAACTGGCGTCGCAAATGTGCGAAGCCACACGATCGCGATCCACACTGACGTCGCCACCGCCGCCCACCACCGCCCCGACGCTAGCAGCCTCCGTCGTGGTGACCGCCATTTCACCGGTGGTGGCCAAGGTGGTGGAGGAGGAGAAGCCCACTGCAGAGGTCCGAGTGACCGAGGGGCCGATCAGCTACAAGGAAAACTCGCCGCCTCTGCCGCTGCCGCCCAAAGTGACCATCGCCGAGGACTCGTTGATCACCAACAAGGTGAAGCTGAGCAACACTAGTCCCAGTCCGACGCCGCCGCCTCCGTCCACCTCGCCGGGAGGCGTGAGTTTGGGCATGCGCCGCACGGAATCCTCCTGCGCCTTCATCACGTCCTCCACCCGCAATCGCTCCCAAAGCTCCGACAGTCTCTGCAGCGACAACTCCCTCGACGGCAGCATCAGTAGCGACATCAACTTCTCGACCTCGACACAGATCAACGAGAAGCTGACGAAAAACGACACGCTGACGCGGCAACAGCGCCAATTCGAGGCTCCCGTGGAGTCGACGAACAAAGTGCCGTGTGGCCTGAAGGCGCTCGCGCTGTGGAACAACAACTTGACCAAGGAATCGGGCCGACACATTGCCGACCTGCTGGCGAAAACGAATTCGCTCGAATTGCTGAACATTGGCAAGAATTGTCTGAGCAATGACTTTGTGACGTCCGTCAAGGACAGCCTGATGAAGAATACAACGCTGACGACACTCGGCCTGCAGAGTGCACACCTCAGTGCCAAAGGCATCGAGACGCTCTCGTCGATCCTGACGTTTGGCGGCAATTGCACGCTGCAGCGCATTGATATACGGGACAACAAACTGGAGGTGGAGAGCCTATCAACGCTGGGCGAGGTGCTCAAGTCGAACACGACCGTGACGCAGATCGACATCGACGACGAACCCAAGAGGCTATCGGTAAGTGGCTATGGCGAGAGTGGATCTTTCGAGAATTCGCGTTCGATGTTGTTGATGTTGGTGTTCTTGTTGTTAAATCCCTTTCCCCATCTAACTTACCTCCTAGTTTCTTACCTAAGTTACTTGAATATCGAACTCCAAAGTTGCAGAGATCAAGTGTAAAGAGTTATACCACATGTAAAATTCCCTCTGTTTTAATATCCTACATTTCCTTTCTTTGACCTATTGCCATTGTTTCAATATTTGCATGATGATGAAGTTTGAGAAATTAAGGATAACTCCGTTTGTGCGCGTTACGCCACCGGAGAGCGTGAGTATTTGTTGTAGATTTCTTGCTTGCGCCGCGCTTACGTCGAGTGTACATAAAAATAAATAGAAACTAAGTGTTTTCTTCGCTCTTGCTATTGCTTCTCGCTCCTCGCTCCATTTCCTTCCCGTGTATTCACGTTCAACCCACACTAATTTCCACTCGATTCCAGGTGGCCAACGATGCTCATCTGGACTACGCACGCGTTCTGGAGAATGTCCGTTCGATGTGTTCGCGCAACGAGAAGACTCAAAGCCAAATGCAGGCGGCGGACAAGTCGACGGCGCTGGCCAATGTGGGTCGACGTCGTGGCGGATACTATCTGGGATCGCGCAAAATCTCCCTCACTTGCCACACCAGGCCCGTGGTGGTCATGGACAACAATGCGGCGGTCGTTTCGGTGAACACGACCGCCAAGTTGGACGTGAAGCGCAAATCGGGTACGAGACTTCGCTCTCCCATACCCAGTCCACCGACAGTATCGCCATCGTCGTCGCCCAGCCGTAGCCGCTTCAAGGTGATTCGCGTCAGCGAAGTCAGTCCGCTGACGTCACCCATGTCATCGACGCCTCCGCCGTCTCTGGCAACGACGACGAGTTCGAGTGTCGCCATTCCGACGCTTTCCACCAGCAGCAACAGCAGCAGCTTCCAGTGTAAAATACAATCAACGTCCCTCCCGACATCGATGGCGACCATTACGACGTCGTCGACGCAATCCATCAAACGGCACTCGGTCTCGCCTCGTTCACGGTTTCAAGTGTCCAAGATTTACGAGGATCCTCGAGTGCCGCTGGCCAAACGTGCGCTGCCGCCAATAACGCCGCCCCTGAATGCGCCGCCCACCCCGATGTCGAAGTCCTCGAATCCGTCATTTTCACCGCCCGTACTAAAGACGGACAGTCAGACTGATGCCATCCAGACAGCATCTCTGACGCCCGCTCCAGGACTCCAACCACCACCGGCTGCTGCAGCGACCACAATTACAACCACAGATCTTAGCCATACACCAAATGTAGATAGTACAAACATAACAAGAACCACAAATACAAATGAGAATAGTACTCCAAGTACACAGCTTAACAAAACGACCCTTTCCCCGATTTCATCCGCTTCGCCCTCATCCTCATCATCGTCCTCCTCGTCATCCACTTCACCCGCCTCGACCAGCTCGTCCTCGTCCATAACATCGGGCGGCTCGTCGTCCTCGCCCTCGTCGTCGAACCCGCTCTTCAACGATCACATCGACTCAGGTGCAGAGCATCGGGACGAAGAGGAGGAGGTCGTCGTCAGTATGACACGCTGCCCCATCGCTATCTTCGACGAGAACGAGATCACGCTCACGAAGAACTCCATTAACAACGTTCTCTCGAATCCATCAGCCTCAGTTCCAGCGTCGTCTGATGCTGCGCCCTCGTCAGACACTTCAGTCGTCGGTGCGGCGGAAGCAGCCGCCGTAACTACTGTCCAACAGCAGCAGCAACCGGTACAGCAGCGTGCTCGCAAAACTTCATGGCTGGGCAATCCAGCCGCGGTAGACAAACTCCTAACACTGTTCCACAATCCGGGGACGATTTTCCAACGGAGCGCATCGCCGGAGCCCAACTTTACGCCATCGTCTGCGGCTGCGGTAGGACAATGTATGTAAAAAAGATTTCTTCGAATTCGATTATTCAGATTTTAAAATTCTCTCCTTTCTCCCTCTTGTAGCTAACAACACAACCGGTACCTGCCTGCCACAGCAGCAGCAGCAACAGCAGCCGAAGTCGCTGGTTTCCACACGCAAATGTTCGCCTCCCTCGTGGTCCAAGTTGGGTAACGAAATGATGAGGCCCATGACGAACGCTCTGCAACAGAACACGGCGAGCTGCGGCAATGACGGCAATGCCACGACTGTTGGAACCCTAGCAACAACTGCGGCGCTAGAGCAATCGATATCATTCCTGGACGCAGCCTCGAAACAAATTTGTGATTTTAGCAAACAAGTATTCCGGCAGAATCTGTCCTTCGGCAACGAGTCAAATTCGCCGGGGGCAACCGCCGGAATGGCTAACATTTTCGCGAGTGGCAACGGCGGCGGTGGAGGAGCCTCCATCGGTGGCAATGGTCTGTCTGAGCAACATGACGCCGCGTATATCCCAAGCGATGTGAAGCTCGAAATCAAGGAGAACATCTCACCGGAGCACACCATTACCGATGAAACGCTGCAGAGTCTGCAGAAACTGTGCTCTGCCTCGTGCGTTGCTGCTGCTGCCTCCAGTGGGGCGGCATTAGTTGAGGATCCTGTGGTCGTGAACGTTCAGAACATTGAGGAACGTATTAACCAAGTAGAGGACAATTCAGAGCCACTGGGCAGCAACATCAGTAGCGGACCTTTGAATAACAGCGCGGCATTGGTGGCTATGCCTACCGCCAGCACCAACAACAACAGTAGTCTACAGCACGAAGAGCCGACGACACAGACTTCTTGAGTGCAGGAAACTTAATCAAATACTGTCTTTATATTTCGCCATCGTCGTTTCACTGTCGTCTCTGACCACAACCGATGATGATGATGGCGTGCATGCTATTCTTTACTGGACACTTATATTTTATATTTAAAAAAAATGTTTTTAGTTGTTAATGTAAGCTTTTAGTTTTAAGCCAGTTATTTAGAAAACAAAAACTACGAAGCGATCATGAAGCGACGGTTTTCTTAGGATTTATTTATTTTATAAATTGGAATGAATTGTGCCGCTGGCCGAGCGAAATTGAAATTGAGGGCCTCGAGACAACTCGAGACGAGACTAGAGGCGCCTTTGCTGTGTTTGCATTTAAGATTTTGTTTTAAATTTGGGAACGACTTTTAGCATTAGTTCCCAACTCTCTTTAAACGTTGGTTCATCGTTCGAATCCTCTTTGGTTTCGACTCTCGTTTAAAAACACGGAATAATGGGGGAATCGATGGAATAAAACAGATGCCAGAAATTAGAAATTCGTTCGTTTTAACAACAAATTTGTTTGCCTGAGGCGCACTCACTCATACAACAAGTATAGCAACCAATGTCTTATTGATCTCATAATGTGATAATGTACGAACATTAATTGTATTTGTTCCAGTCGGCAAGGACACGACACTTAACAGTCCTTCGACTGTTAGCCTAACTTCTGTGAATGCTTTGGTGGGAGCTTCTAAAGTCTCAACCCGCCAAGTGAAACCCATTGAAAATCCATTAAAAATTTGTAATTAAATATTTTAAGTTGAGTATTATTTGAATTTCGCTGGTATACTGCTTATTTCAATCGATATGATCTTACAATATGTAGAATATTCGTAATTCCCCGTGATATGTTTTCCGTGCTCGCGCCCTAGTTCTCGATCTCTGAGCAGTCAATTTCAAACGACGACTCGGTCCATCGGCAAACGACTCAGAAACTGAAACTTTTGAAATACAAACGCATGAAATTAAATGAAATGAAATGTTGTGATTTCCAATCAAAATTTTAAAATTTATATTAACAAATCAACTCCTAACTCTAACTCTAAGCACTGACTCAAACCTTGCAAGCTTCTTGACCTAATTGATTGATTGTTGTAAATTATGTTAGGACCACGTCGGAATCAACCGGAACGTACTTAATTCTTAGAAGTAACCTCCTTATTAAGTTCACGAGCGTAAGTCTATAAGTTGATATCCTTTGAGATCAACGTGGACTTTGAGCGTGTAACATTTTTATATGAACCAATTCTTTACCAATTCAACAGCCGTTTCTTTGTTGCATTGAAAAAATATAACTTATGCGTTATGGAAAGCAACCTTTAATCCTTATTATAAATGATATTTGAGAGGCGTGCCCTCAGAATCTTCTGATCGATGTTATTTTTTTGTAATGGGAATCCTTGAATCCTGAGTTCATTTTCTTTGTATTCAAATTTCGCCAGATATACAGATGAAAATTGTAAAATATAAAACTGCAGAGATTTTTTTTTTAATCTGCTAGAAATTGCAACAAAATATTTTTATATGAATTAATTACTTCAATTTAATCATGTGTTTTTTTTAGAGTGAAATGTGATCAATTTAGAAATTAAACTCATCACTTTTTCGTACCTTGAACTTTCAAATTCAACTTTAAATGAAATCAAATGGATTGAATATGTTGTAGGTTTTGGTTTATTATTAAATTAACGATTGTGAAGAATTTCTAAACTTGAAAGAAACTAAAATGAAACCCAAGAGGGAAATGAAATAATGAAGGAGAAACCTATGGTTAACACCAACGAAAATAAAAGCTATTTTCTTACAATCTGAATCTGGTGATAGAACGGAAATGGTTGATACAACTATTAGGAGAACATTTTCGAATTCAAATATTTTTGAATAATTAATCGTATTTCATATTTAGATTTAAGCCAGCAAATTATAAACAATTAGCGCATAAGTTTTTGGCCATGTTTGAACTTAATTTTTCCAAGAAGAAATCTTATCATAATTTTACTTAAATATTTTTAAACTAATTTCAACATCAACATTGAGCATGAATGAAATTTTGTAATAATTTTATTTTTTCATTTTGTTTGAAATGCCTTTTGGAAACACGTTTGTGTGTGGAACCGAACACATACAAGAAACCCACCCACACACACATACAAACTAACTAACAAACACATATGTGCAACTTTTTTGCAACCTATTTAAACAGAGAAGTCTGAGTTTCTTTTTGTATATTGTTAATGAATGCAAAGAAAACTTAATTTTTGTCGCTTCTTTTGTACAAATGTATTAATAATTAATTAATTAATTAATAATAAATACTAATTAGTGAATCATTGCAAGCACCGAGACAAGCAAACAACCAAAAATCACCAATTCAACGATATTCTATAATATTCTATACAAGGCGAACACCACAAATATATGTACAATAAATCTTACCACACACACACATACAAACAAATTAAAAAACAAGTGTAAATATATTCGCATGTGTGTGTAGGCGAACGACGAGAAAACAAGAAGAAGGAAAAGCTTTAAAAATTTAAATACTTCAATGAAGAACAAGTGAAATGAATTTAGTTCAAAGTTTACAACTAATTTTACTCGATTTGTGATTTTTCTCGAACTTGTAGTTCTGCGCTAACACACACACACACATATAAACACTCATTCGGATAGATAGTGAACACAGTTACTACCAAAACCTCCAGGTGATTTCCAAGATTTCAGTCGTCGTTTAGTTCAAATTTATTGTGAACAATTGAAACTTAACGGACGGGTTTATTTGATGTTTTTTTTAAGTTGTTGACTTATTTTTAATAGTAGTCGTTAGCAATTGTATATATTTGAAGATATCCTTATACACCCATACAAACACATAAACACACAGAAGAAGAAACCAACACCCAGTCCCAGGCATGTCCTTCGGAAACGTATTACTTAAACTATTCTAAACCAGACCGTGGAGGACATTGAGAATAAGAAATTTCACAAAACAACAAACCAGGAAACCAACAATTTTTAAGTAGACGTTAACTTTAACCATTATACTGCGAGAATGCATGTGTAAAATAAACATTAACAATGATGATTAATAATTAACTGAATTAACTTCAACGCGAACTATTGAAATGCATTGCAATTGCGAACGAGGAGAAAAATCTATGAAATGATGATGACAAATGAATAAACAAATAAAGCATAAACTTAATATTGAATATGGCACTGATGTTGTTTTTTTTTCTTATTGAAAGGTTGGGAGCTCATTTCATTGGGAAGGAGAAGATGAGGTATTTGTCCACATTCGGGAGATTCCAAAGCTGATAAATTCTCAGGTTGATTTCTCTTAACCCTCGGGGCATTCGTTTCACGTGTCCATCGCCGAATTAAAGGGACGAATTCGTGCTCTTGAATGTCGGCATTGCGATTGGTGGAAATTTATGAGATATTGGGACGTAATTATGCAGGTCCCCCGTCCCTCGCACCGACCGACGTCCATCCGTCCACCGGGAGAGAATCCGAATTTAAATGGTTTTAATTATTCGCGGACACGCGTTCAACTCAGTGGGCAGGGAGTAGGGGTGGGAACGAGAGATATTTACGAGGTGCCCACGATGCCCCCGTCAGTTGGAAGCGGGTGGCGGAAGCAACTTCACCTTTTGAATTAGGTGAAATTGGACCAATCGCAGGAATTTCATACACAGAGAGAGGAGCGAGAGAAGGAGGATAACTGAGAGAAGATGAATGAGAGGAGGTGAGGAGTGAGAAGAGATGAGGAATGAGATGAGTTGAGGAGGGAGAGAAGAGATGAGCAGGAAGAACAAACTGTTGATGCCGCCGGATACAGACCAACACATGCGAAAACCCTAGACTAAGGCGAGGTGAGGTGGATTGAGGCGGTTGTCGGTGTGTGTTTTTGTTTACATGCCACGCCGGACGGCTGTCGCATCGCGATACATTCGCGCGCTTGCTGGCGTGTCTGTCGTCGGTATCTGGTGGATGCGAGATAAACGCACAGTGGTCTTAACAGAGTTCTAACAGAGCAGACTAACAGAGCGATGACGACGGGGTCGCTGTCGTCAGTGTTGCCGGCCTCTGTCGTCAGCCGTCGCGGCGATTTCGAACAGTGCGCGGATCTATCGCAGCAATTTCCTTCCTTCGGTGTATCTGAGCGATACGCGGCGTGCGTCGTTGTGCGAAATCATTCATTCGACGACTTTGTTCGGTCGCTCGGTTCGACTCGGTTTAGTTGCAGTTGGTAGTTCGGCGCGTGCGGTTGTGTTGGCTCGTCTGCGTGTGTGTGCGTGTGTTGAAAGTGTCGACGGTTGGTTCGTTTGAATTTCGCACCGGAAGTGAACGGAAATAACGACGAATATCGAAAGAAGTCGAAGAATTTTAAAGGAATGCAATTGAACTCAACTAAACTCAAGTGAAAAATGAAATCTTGAAATGTTTTATTGAATTGCTGAAGCTAATTTCTCAAGAGAATAAAATAACAATAATTATATTGGAACAATTTATTAATATGAAACAATAAAATAACTTTAAAACACTTTAAAAAATTTCTGGCTATTTGAGTGAATTATAGTGTGAATTAGAGTTTGTATAACTGGAAGTAGAATCGAAGAATTCCACGGCATAAAACCGATTAAAAGATTAGATCAGAGTCTTGCATCTAAAAATACCACCGCTTCCCGATAGCTCTATCACAGATATCTGCGGCTATATCTCGTCGTCCACGATCTGAATCAACGCTTTCAGATTCCTCCGCCCAGAACCATTACAAGCCAAGCTGTTAGCATTGTAACCGTTTACTCTGCAGGTGGTTTATTGACGGTTGCGAATCGAGGCTAAGAAAAACGAATTTGCATCTGTTTTGTTTTTTTGCCTGATACGGCTGATAACAAACGCCTTCCTTTGGCCATTCTTCGCTGGGAGTAATTTAATTATTGCCCGCCATAAACCATCGTAACCAGATGCTATCGCGATCGACGACCACAACAACGACAACGACGACTGCAAACCGAACCAAATTCTAATGCCGATTGCTCTCCAATCTAATCTAAATTAATCTAATCGACAACAAAAACAACAACCACTCCGATCCTAAAGGGGCACACGAACAGATCGAACGAAACCTCGACGTCGAGCTCCAGAGAGTCGCGCACCATGGCGGAGCCCACAGCGAACAACGCCAACGGCCTCGAGGTGTCCGAGAAGGCCTCGAACTTGAACAACAACAAGGCCGCCCACCTGCTCGAGGCCGAGATCGCCGAGACGACGACGACGGGCAGCGATAAGGTCCAGACCTTCGGCTGGGGCAAGTTCCGGCCCAAGTTCCTGCAGGTCTTCTGCAATGCCAAGTGGGCGCTCTTCTGGCTCTGCTGGGGCGGCGCCATGCAAGGTAAGTCGGTCACTTTTCATCACTCTCTCTCGGGTGGGGGTCCATCGGAGGCTTCTCGGAAGCGAGTGCGAGTCAACGGCCGGCTTCGGCTTCGTCGTCGAATCAATTAAATGATTTATCGTCTCCAGACTCCAGACCGACGCCGGGCATACCACGCTCGATCCGGATGAGGGCTCGTCCGGGGTCGGTCGGGGTCGTCGTCGCCGCCGCACACTTCGTCGCCGTGTGGGCGTGAACAGATTCAATAATTGTCCATCCCAATTTAGCGTAGTCTGCCGCCTTCGTTGCCTCACTCGTCTCGTCCTCGATAGGGGTCCGGAGGAGGAGGGGGACGGAGGAATCGCGAGTTTCGACCACTTGCACTCAAGAGGCGTCGCACGGTCGCACTTCGAACGATTAGAAGTAGATTGTGGGCTTTCCATAATCTCGCCTAATGTCCACAATCGCCGATTTTATGGGCGCGCGCACTTGTACTTTTTGTATTAATAATGTTTTATTGTTTCCGCCCCCAGCGATGGGCTTTAAATTAGGCCGATAGTTTGATCTTCTCACGATCTGATGACGATCACTCCAAATGTACCTGTATTCTCTTCCCATCAACATATAATCTTTGATCAATAGAAATTTCGGAGGTGAAGCTAATTGAGGCTGATAGTTTATGTTTTTGATATGCCATATTTTATTGATTTTCTTTTATTTTATTGTTCTTCTTTTATTTTATTGTTTTTCTTTTCTTTTATTGCTTTTCTTTTATTTTCTTCTTTTCTCTCCTTCACTTATCTTGCTTTCAAGTTCAGCACCGATAAGTTTACGTTGAAATTGGAAGCTTTGGTCTTAATTTTGTTGTAGATATGCATATGTTTATCTCCAGAACTAGCCACGAGACAAGGATCATGCATAGATTAGATAAGATTATATTATAATCCAATACTAATCGGATCGATATTAGGTCAGTTGTTTGGTGGTAAGAAATGGATGTTGATTCTAGTGAATATAAGGCGGAAAGGATAGTGATTCTGTTCGAAAATATTTTTTTAGTGAATTCCTTTAATTGAAGCTTTAAATTTTGTTATAATTTAATTATTAAAATTATAACAAATATAAAAAAATATTAAAAACGACTCCACAAAAAATTCGGGTAAAAATTTTTGGATAGATCCCAGAAGATATGGTTTCATTTCCTCTTCAAATTAAGGATTGAGGACCTTAAACGCTTACTTGAAGCTTTTCTTTCTTACTCAGCTTCTCTATAGAGCATGTATTGAAAAATACCTCTTGAGTCTTTCTCTAAAATCTCGAATTCTCAACCTGAAGTCCCAAACTTGGAGGGACCTTTGGTTTCTAACGTCCGCCTCGCTTTAAAGCAGCTCCGCCCACTTTAAATTAACCCCTCCCCCTTTTTATTACATCCCCTCCGCCTACACTCCTCCCGGACATCACCTCTACACCTACAAACTCTCCACTAAATCGAAATTAATTGTCGTCATCCGTAGATCACAGTCGATTGAATGCAATTTTTTCTCGACCTACCAATGATGATGATGATACACGCCCAGTTGTCAATTTATTGGAGCTGTCGGAAATGTTTTCTTTCGCCCTCAGCACCTTCCTTTGCTTCCGCCCCCACCCGAAATGGAGCAACAATCCATGAGGCAACGGTGCAACATGTCAATAAATCAGTTTTAAGCCGTGTCCAGGGCAAAAAGAAGAAAATATGAAGTTTAATTTGGACATCGCGTGTTTTTCATTATTGCCGAGTTGTGGGGGGATTGTGAAAATAAACATAAACGCTTTCATCGCTGCACATAAAGCGGGCCATTCACCATGTGCACCACGCAAACCCCGCCTCCCCGCTTCGGATGCACTGAATGAGCCCCTCAAAGGATCTGCAAATTGAGGACATTTTTTATGGGCCGCAAAAGGATACCCACAAATGGCTGAAGGAGGGGGAAAAAGAGTGGGCATCACCGGCTGTTTGCGTCCAGTGAAAGAAGCCACTTCCGGTCGGTGGGTCGACGGCGGGGAGTCGAGCCTAGTTTTGAAATGACCCGCGGGGCCCTGAAATCGGGTTCCAATGTTTGAGCAGCGCAATTAAAACTCCGCCTTCGCCTCCTTCAACTCTGCCTCCACCCACTTCAAGCTGTTCCAGGCCAATAAAAACCGCTCTCAACTATCACCGCCCGCCCCCCGATGGACGCGCCCATGCAAATACCTCTGCGGCTGATTAATATTTTCGGTCACGTGCCGAGGAGCGCGAGCCTGGGCTCAGCGAGATGCGAGCTCAGCAGCAGCTCAGCTGTAATGAAATCACTTATGAAGATTTATCGCTCGGCGAGAGTGTGCAATTTATATGTTGTTGTCGTCATCATATTTAGCAGCAGCATCAAACCTAGCAGCAGCATCACTAGCACCACCAGAAGCACTACCAGCAGCAGGAGCAACTTGAGCTGGAGGAAGAAGCTGCAGGCAATAATAAACGTGAGTGCAGCCCGAGTGGCAGCAACATGCAACAGATGCTCGCAATCATCGCCGCACGTAATCGGCGTTGGGAGTCGCGCTGCATGCGGCTCGCTCGCTAGGAAGAATGCCGACGGGTTCTCCTTCGGGTGCAGCGATATAACAACAACAACAACTAGGAGAACAGCAAATAGAACAACAAAAATAAATAGAACAAAACCATCTACTAGCACAACAACAACAACGTCGACCACTTGACGAGGCATCGCACCAAAGATTGTCCTGCCACCAGGTCACAAATCAAGAGGAGGAGGAGAAGGAGCATTCGCTTGTAGAACCAGGACTAATCCATTAAACAGCCCGGACCACATGGAGTCACCCATATTGTTGTTATTGTGTGTTTGAGTCTTGTTTACATAGCCTCCAAGATGAGCCCATAATTCATCGTGGGAAATCTCTTCGCGAAATCCGAACCTCGATGAACCTCGTCGGCGAGCCTCGTGAAACAATTAGGAGCATGTGTCTTAGGTGGAGGACGAGGCGAGGTGAGAGGTGGCCGATTCAAAGTGGTGGCCGAAACGAAGAGTATCCACTTCAGTCCACTCCACTCTCCAAAGTGGCCACCTTTAAGGACGAAACGATTGTGATGTGTAATGAGTAAAAGAATTGAAGAACTCCGTGCCTTCGATCCGACGGACATCCCAATAACTGCTCGAGCAATGATTTATTTTTGGGACAACTATTTACAAGCCATTGTGTGCCCCTTCTCCCCCCTCACCCGCTGTGGTAATGCGAAGGTCTTAAAGAGCCACTAAACACAAACCAGCCCCCGAAGCGAGACCAGAAGTCACGATGGGAGGCAGAATCTGAAGGAAAGAGGCAGCAGAATCTGAAGGGAAGAGGCAGCAGAATCTGAAGGGAAGCAGAATCGAAAGGAAATCCACAGTGTCCGAAGTGTCGAAGGCGGCAGGGTGGTGGAAAAGGACGAGATCCGAGATGATGAAAAGTGAAAAGTGCGATGAATGAAACGCACGACAAATTGGGTTTTCACTTGGCCATAATGTCGTAGTAATAAATCCTAAGCGGCCCATTGAAGTCGCCGCCCCTTTCCACCTCCCCCAAGATTCACGCCAGTGACAGGTCCAAGGGTTCGGAAGGAGACCTATGAATGCAACGAGGACCAAATTCAATTTATTTCCCAATAATAACTTCATTTCATTTCTTCTATTTTGGACATTTTTCCATTAAATTTCCGATTAAACTGCTGCCGGAGTTCGAAGAGTCGTTGAAGAGTCGAGGAAGTGACCTGGCTGGAATCACGCTGAGAATAGCAGCAACCAGGGGGGGTGGGCTCGGCTGAGGATGCAATCATCGTCCTCCAGCCTTCGCCCATCGTGTGACGTCGTGTGAGGTTTCTTTGGCAACATGTTGCCAGCGTTCGGGCCCCCAACTTCACCAGGTTGTTGGTTGGGGTGACTTCGATTGGGCAGGCGGATGCAGGAGAACGTGCCTCTGGCACATCTGCATACGCCGATGCATTTCTCGATACCTGTGATTCCGACGCCGTGACTCGCTTCGACTCGCATCCTTGCCGTCAAGACGCCAGCGACGATGGCGACGAAGAAGATTCTTTGGGGCGACGCTGAAAAGCCTTTAAGTACGCATTGTGCCGGTGGAATTCGGAGCTCAGCGAGGAGCCGTGAGCATGTCTTGTCTGCCGTCAAGGAGCTTGTTGTTCAATGCAGTTTTCAGCAAGTTTTTCCATCCCTCCGCTTTCGTTTCTACTCTCTTTTCTGCTCCCCTTCTAGTCCTCCTTCTACTCCCCTTTCCACTACTCCTTCTACTCCCCTTTCCACTACTCCTTACGCTCTCTACCCTTCCCGACAATGAATGCAATGAGGTGTTTTCTCTTGGAGTGGCTTCCATTGATACATCGATCTGTGCGCGGAATAACGAAGGCTTTCATTGGGAATCTGCAATGATTTCTGGATAAACATTCATAATTTCGATTTTTCCTGTGCCTTTGTTTGAAATACTTTGAGACGAATATATTTGAAAATCAAAGATCGTTATTAGGAATTAATCCAATGCAAAATATAGCTATAACTATCTAAAAACTTTGATTTGCTTTCTGAAAAAGTATGAAATTAATAAGAGTATTCAGTAAAATTTGGATTTGAACACAATTAATACTACTGATTAAAACTCAAAAATAATATAAAAATTTATTTTAGATTGTATTTCATTAAATTCTAAATGAAATATTACTTTAACTGATATCAACAAATTTTAAATTATGTAATCTTATTTCAAATTTAAAGTCCAACATCCCTGAAAAACACACTTTAAAATTTTAACATAAAAATCAACAGAAATAATTCGATCAATTTAAATAATACACATTAATTCTAATAAATATTTGTAAAACCATGAATATTCCAAAAGTATTACAATATAAGAAACATCACATATAATTTACTTAAAAACAAGTAATAATTTCTACAAAATGTAAATATTATAATTACTATTTTAAATGATTTTCTTAAATAGTCTTTGAATGGTATCCAAACTTCTATAATTCAATGTGTCGATATTTATAGTTTATAATCCTGTGTGTGACTTTATGCCACCTACCTACAAAATAAATCAGTTTTCATTTAATTAATAACGAAACTGTCGACTTCTTGGTCAAAAGTTAAGCCGGCCGGATGAGGGCTCGTTGATTGCACCAATTTCTGCGTGAATGACTCCCTCCGACAATTTCGATGGTCGGCTCAACCCATCACAACTCCACTAATACATCTCCATCATCACTGAAAATCTCATGAACTCATGAAAATTCTCCCTCCCTCGTTGCAGGCCTCATCGTGAATGGATTCATCAACGTGGTCATCACCACCATCGAGCGGAGATTCGGACTGCGTTCGAGTCAGACGGGACTCGTGGCCAGCGGCTATGATATCGCCTCATTCGTGTTCCTCGTGCCGGTGACCTACTTGGGTGGCCGGATCGGGGCGTCGAAGCCGCACTGGGTCGCCTGGGGCACCGTGGTCATGGGCTTCGGTTCGTTGATCTTCGCTCTGCCGCACTTCCTGGTCGGCACCTACAGGGCCTCCACCTCGGACCCGAACGTCTGCTGGATCGACCAGAACTCAACACTCAGTGGCGTAAGAATTTCTTCGACTCAAACTGATCTTTTGTTCATAAGTCCTTTCATCCACTTTTAGACCTGCGACAACTCAGGCGAGGATTCCGAGAGTTACGTGTGGACCGTTTGGATCTTCTTCGCGGCCCAGCTGCTCCATGGAGCCGGCGCCGCCCCGCTCTTCACGCTGGGCGTCACCTATATCGACGAGAACGTCTCACGCAAGATGTCCTCCATCTACTTGGGTAAGTGTTCGGGTGGGTTTGGGTTTGTTGAGGAACTCCTTCGCGGATCAGGTGGCGTCTCAAAGAAGGAAATTCTGCGTATCGACGAAGCGGGCGATGCGTCGGCAATGCATTCAAATCGATTGATTACCAGAAGCATCGATAGTCGGGGGAGACAAATAGACCGATGGCAAAAAACCCGGCGAACATCGAACTGTTTGTTTTTATTTGTGATATTGTCTCGGAAATGCAAACGGAGCGAAACTACAAAGGATATTCGTCGCTGTTTACACCGAGTCCACCATCTCCATCTCCCCCTTCGTCCATCCATCCGTCAGACGAGATGAGACGATTCGAGTCGAGGGCGCAGCTGACGACGAACGAACGCCCGACGCCCTGCGCCCGCCTCCGTCTGACCCAGTTTGGTGGAAGGGTCCTTTGCATGGCTGGCAACTTATTAGATGCGTCCTTAAAATGCTGATCCAGCATTCTGAACCCGACATCTGCGGGTGCGGATGGGACTCCGTGAAGGGTGGGGGGGGTTTGGGTAGGGAGCTGAGGGGGGTGACGGGCGTTTGTCTGGCCCGAGGGTTTGAGTGCGATACTGACTAAATTTATTGTCTTCCCGTTAAGTTTATCGCAACCTAGACAAACGTATTAAAACGCAATAAAACAATTGAAATTTCTATTTATTTATTGTGCGGATCCAAACATGGCTGCGCGTCGAAGAGATGAGAGATAGCAAAGGACGACAGGAGTCCTCCACATACAGAGCGACTTCCTCCCACTCTCTCTCTCTCTTACTCTCTCCCTCCAACGATTCACAGACGTTTCCAAATCCGTGAATGGGGAGAATGGGGCCAATAGTGAGATGGGTGAATTGGTGGAAGAGAAGCGAATAATGGGACAACTTTAAGGAAATTTCGCTTCCGATTCGCTTCTTGAAGTTCGCGTCTCGAATCTTCCAAGATCATAGTATTCTACATCATAGTTTGATCAACATAGTGTTCATCATCATAGTGTTCTCCATCATAATATTCTCCATCATTCTCTCATAGTATTCTCCATCATAGTATTCTCCATCATAGTATTCTCCATCATAGTATTCTCCATCATAGTGTTCTCCATCCTAGTATTCATTCATCATATAGTTCTTCATCATAGCATCAAAGTGTTCTCCATGATAGTATCTCCAACATAGTATTCTTCATCATAGTATTCTTCATCATAGTATTCTTCATCATAGTATTCTCCATCATTCTCTCATAGTATTCTCCATCATAGTATTCTCCATTATAGTACTTTCTTCATTGAGAACGTCCCACGTACCAAGACAATAAGTCATAATTATCCACGAACTTTCTTAAATGGGATTTCACCTACTTTGACATGATATGAATTGTTGTTTTGTTTTCTCTGGAATTATAATTTCCTCGGCAATTGTTGTTTTATTTCCTCCAGAACTTTTGTTTTGTTTTCTCAGGAATTGTTGTATTATTACCTCTGGAATTGTTTGTTAGATTAATTGGTGGGGAGATTAAACGTTGTCTTCTTCTCTTCCAGGTGTCTACTATGGGATGGCGATCCTGGGTCCTGCCATGGGCTACCTCTTCGGCGGACAGATGCTGCTGCTCTACACGGACTTCATGACCGTCAACGCTTCAGAGTGAGTAAATGCAGAACCCCATGACAACGACGACGACGATGATTCCCACCCAGAGAAGCTTCCGCGAATGACTTGACTACGAAATGGCCACGTGATGAGCCGCGAGTCGACCGCGTCCTGCGTCCTCCATCGCTCCATCCGAGATAAATCATAATAATGCCTAATGCCACGGTATTTCCTCGTCCTCCCACTTCTCTGGGGAGCCATAAAACAAGCGACTGTCGTCGACAGCGCGATAGCGACGAGGTGTCAAAGAGCAACAAGCTTCCCGCGGGCTTCATCCCCTATTTATTGCCAAGGTGACAAACGGTGGCGGGGGGCGGCGGTGGATGCCGTGACAAAGCGCCAGAACCAACAAACAACAACCAAAAAACAAATAAATAAATAGCGAAATACGAAAACCGCAACGAAAACTCCATCTGGCAAACACATTTTTATTCATTCGCTTAGGAATTCACAACCATGGAGGATGGGGGGCGGGGGGTGGTTGAGGCCACCAAACAACACCAAGGACAACAAGAACATGGTGGAAGCCAGAATTTGAGGCTGTTTCCGGGACATTGAAACACATACGGCGCCTCCAGGGAGGTTGCCTGGGCTGCAGGAAGCCACATCGAAGCCAAACGAAGATATGCTTCGTCTTCGCTGGAATTGCCTTTGGTGCTCCAAAGAGAGATCGGGGAGCTTTCTTTCTGGAAAATTTCCTGGAAAACGATAAATTCATATTGAAAACACACACTTTCTTTCTCTCCCCTATTTATGTCCCTTCACTCTTGAGTTAAAATACCTAATATATTCCTTTATTTCTTCCTTTCTCCCTCCAGCATCGGCCTCACCAGCCAGAGCAACGTCTGGATCGGCGCCTGGTGGATCGGTTTCTTGTGCGCCGCCCTCGCCTGCTTCCTGATGGCCATCCCCATGTTCGCCTACCCGAAATCGCTGCCCGGCTCGGAGGAGCTGCGCAAGGAGAAGGTGTCGGAGGCGCACAACTCGAACCCCGAGAAGCCGGCGGAGACCTTCAGCAAGTTCCACGAGCTGCCCAAGGCTCTACTAAAGTTGGTCAAGAATCCTACTTTCTCCTGTCTGAACATGGCCGCCGCCTCTGAGGGCCTGATTGTGACCGGTTTCGCCGCCTTCCTGCCCAAACAGATCGAGAGCCAGTACAGCATCTCGCCGGTGTGGGCGGCCCTGTTGATGGGTTTGATCACGGTTCCCGCTGGCGGTGGCGCGACCTTCATCGGCGGCTGGCTGGTGAAGCGCTTCAAGCTGACGTGCGCCGGCATCATCAAGATGTGTCTGATGGTGACGATCGTGGCCACCTGCTTCACGATGAGCTTCCTGCTCTCTTGCCCCAACATGTCGTTCGCGGGCGTCACCAGCGAATACCGCAATCCGGCGGCCGGTGGATCGAGGGCGTTGAGCGGTGAATTCAACATCTCGCTGGACGCGGCCTGCAACTCCGAGTGTCGCTGCGACACTCTGACCTATGAACCCGTTTGCGGTGCCGACGGCCTCATGTACTACAGCCCCTGTCATGCCGGCTGCGAGGTCGAGCATACTCATGGCGGCAGCAAGACCTACAGCAACTGCTCGTGCATCGAGCACTTGACCGACTGGGAGTACGACGCGAAGAACTCGATGTGCGAGTCCGATTGCAATCGGCTGCCGTACTTCATGAGTCTCTGCTTCATCATGATGGTCTTCACGTTCTTGGCCACGATGCCGACGCTGTCCGCCACACTGAGGTGAGTTTTTATCACAAACTCTAAGAGTTTTAATGAAACTCTTCATCACGCTTTTCTTCAGGTGCGTCGATGATGACCAGCGATCGTTGGCTCTTGGAGTCCAATGGGTGAAGGTGCGCATCTTCGGCACAATCCCCGCACCCCTGATCTTCGGCGTCCTGATCGATCAGACCTGCATCATGTGGCAGGACTCGTGCGACGAGAGCGGCGGCGCCTGCCTCTTCTACGACAACAGATACTTGGCCAAGTAAGAGAGAATCTCAACAAGTTTCTTTCTTCAGGAACCTTTTAATGTTCCTTCTACTCTTCCTGCAGGTACATGTGGATCTTGGCGCTGGTCTGCAAGATCCTCTCCGCCTCGTTCTTCTTCTGCGCCTGGTGGTTCTACATCCCGCCCAAGCACAACAGCGAGGAGGCGGCGGCCATCAACAGTTCCGTCGAGACGACCGTCGACAGCTCGGACGGCGGCAATCAGTCGAGCGCGGACACGAAGCAGCCGCAGGTGGCCGTCGTGATGGGGTCCGGAATCAAGGAAGATATGGACCAATCGCAAGTCCAGACGAAGGTGGTGGACGATAGTGGTGAACGCTATTGAAAGCCAATTGACTCTGACACACATTCCACTTAAGCTTAAGAATCTTAAATGATAAACTTAGAAGCCAAACTAGAGATTAGGAACTGCTAAGAAGAACCCTTTTATAAAGCTTGAACTTTTTACCCAACCGATTGCATTTTTATACGGCCCTTTAAGGCATCATGCGGATATTTCGATCCATAGACACTAAGGTATTACGGACTAGGATAAGGTCAATTATGGGCTAAAATCAATCGACACAGACACACATATAGTCTTTAAGATGCATGGAGTTTTATACCAAATTATTTTACCTACACTAACCCAATGACAACTGAGAGCTCACCTTTGAGCCTGAGGTAAATCGAACTCTTCTCAATAGATTGGATAAATAATCAAGATATACCCAGTTACCAAAAAGTATGACATGGAAAACCAAACCCAATACAATATAAATTGGAAACTCAATAAAAAACGAGTGCGATGTGTTTGATACTTTATTGTAGTTATATTCACATTTCCCCTTACCCTAAATTACATCCAATAGTTTTACAATATATATGTATATGAAACAACTATAGCCACAACTACTCAATAATTATTCAATTTGGACAGGATACATCTGACCATTGGGTGTCTGGCTTGTATACAAAACCCATACTCGTAGGTCGATTTAACGATTCGTACTAATACCAAGAGAGTAGAGTTATATTTAAACCCTTCGTACGTAACATTTTATAAATTACTCGGTGTAAACATCGCATCATACTGAATTAATGTATGTATGTCTGCGATCTATGTTGTATTTGTGTAGTAATTTGTGTGGAAATAAATTTTTTACATTCGATGAAAATCGAGTCGATTCTTTTAACCTTAGGACCCTCGATAAAGACCCAGAGTTTGTTCGTAACTGTGTACTGTGTAGAGCGAGTGCGCTGATCTATTAGTAGTTGTAACACATTTATTTGCAATATAATAATAATATTTTATTCTATCCTACTCTTACGGCTACTACTCCTGTCCCTCTGCGAACTACACGTTCTCGACATCGAGGCTGTTCGAGTTCGAGGCGATCTCCAGGGACATCTGCGTCCGGACGCCGTCCTCGCGCCGGTTGCGGTAGGTGAGCGAGTTGGCGCGCGCCTTGCGGCCCATGAAATGCCGCTCGACCCACTTCAGCATCGTGTAGACCGAGTCCGTCGACGGCAGCCGATGGTCGGCGGCTGTCTTAACGATGTCCGACGAAGTCACGCGGAAGGAGCGGGCCATGCCCTTGAGCGCCTGGAGGAGGGACAGATATTGAATTAGGATAATGAATGAGGGGATAATCAGGATCCTATTCAAAGAAAGAATAGAGAACACTCACCACCATGGCGTCCTCGTCGGTGACGTCGTCTCCCACGTAGATGATCTTGATGCGCTCGCTCCAGTCGACGCCGAACGAGGTGCGCAGAATGTAGATCGAGGCGCGGCCCTTGTTCCACTGGACGGGCGGACGGGCCTCGAGGGCACAGTGGGCCTCGGTTGCGCGGAAGCCGTACTTCTCGATGAGCGTGCGCGCCTTTTGGATCATCGAGGCGCGCAGTTGGTTCGGGGTCTCGCGGTAGTGGAACGTGAGCAGGGCGCCCTTGTTCTCCACCCAGGCGCCGTCGCGACAGACCTGCGGAAGAGCGGACGAAAGCGATCAGTGATCACGTGATCACGGGAGTCTACCAAGGGAAACCTACCGAGTCCTGGAGGGCCTTCAGCAAGTGGCTGACCTTGTCCTCGTACTCGATCGGCATGGGGTGGACGAACTTGCTGCCGTCGGGGTGGAGGATCTCCAGGCCGTGGTTGCCGGCGTAGGTGATGCCCTCGATGCCGACCATCTTCTTGACGTTGTCGACGTTACGGCCCGAGATGATGGCCACGTAGACGTCCGAGTGGTTCGACAGCTTGAACAGGACGTTCTTGATCTCGGGCGAGAGGGTGGCCAGATCGGGGTGGGGGGCGATGGGCGCCAGGGTGCCGTCGTAGTCCAGCAGCAGGGCCAGCTTGTGGTTGTAGCCGATGTACCTGGCGAGAGAAAGATACCGAGATTGTGGAATCGATCGCAGGTGGGTTGAAACAGACACTTACTTAAGGAGATAGTCATCGAAGTCGTCCACGGTGACCGGCTGCATGGTGGTCGTGCCCACGTCGTCCATGTCGACGGTGCCCATGGCCTTCAGGAAGCAGCGCATCCAATGATTCACGTCGCACTCGGCCTCGCGCTGTCGCAGACGCTTCATGCGCAGCACCCGCTCGTCCTCGGGCATCGTCAGCGCACGATGGATGACGGTGGCCGCCTCGTTCACCTCGTACGGATTGCAGATGAGCGCCTCGTGCATCATCTCGCCAGCGCCGGCGAACGGTGAGATCACGAGGACGCCGGGCACGTCGTTGATCTGGCAGGCGACGAACTCCTTGGCCACCAGATTCATGCCGTCGCGTAACGGCGTCACCAGACACACGGCCGCATCGCGATACATCGCGGCCAGCTCGTCCTGGGCCACGTAGGCGTAGATGTAGCGGATGGGCGCCCAGTTGGCGGTGGTGAAGCGGCCGTTGATGCGGCCCACCAGCTGATCGACCTCCTCCTTGAGTTCGCGGTACTCCTTGACGTCGGTGCGCGACGGCACCGAGATCTGCAGCAGGCTGACCTTCTCCTTGTGCTGCGGATACTTCTCGAGCAGCGCCTCGAAGGCCATCAGCCGGTGGACGAGGCCCTTGGTGTAGTCCAGCCGATCGACACCCAGGATGATCTGCTGTTTGGCCGTTTTCAGCACCTTGGCGCAGTTCTGAGCCAGCGAGACGAACCGATCGTACGGGATCCCAATGGGCAGGGGCCGGACGCGCACGGTGCGCCCGCCGTGTTCGACCAGCAGGTTGTTGCGATCGACGCGGCAGCCGAGGTTGCGCTGGCAGCAGTCGACGAAGTTCAGGCAATAGTCCTGGATGTGGAAGCCGACCATGTCGCAGCCGAGCATGCCCTGGAGGATCTCGTCGGACCAGGGCAGCAGCCGGAAGATGTCCCACGGCGGGAAGGGGATGTGCAGGAAGAAGGCCAGCCGGAAGGGCAGCTTGTTCTCCTCGGCCTGCTCGCGCACCCAGTTGGCGGCCAGCATCAGGTGGTAGTCGTGGATCCACACGATCGGCGGATTCTTGTCGCAGCCCTTGTTCTTGGCCAGACACTTCTCTAGCGCCTCAATCGTTCGAGCCGCAAAGTGCTTATTGACCGTTACATAGTTGCGCCAGTGCTCGGCGCCGAAGGTCGCGCGTCCGGGCATCGAGTGGAAGAGCGGCCAGAAGATCTTGTTGCAGCAGCCGTTGTAGTAGCTGTCGAAGATCGTCGGGTCGAGGTTCACCGAGACGACCTAGAGAGCGAGGGGGGGCAGAGAGAAGAATGGAGTTGTTATTATGACTCTCTGATTGGAGAAGGCTTCTCTTGTTGACGCTCACCTGTTCGGACTTCAGGCCCGCCGTGGGCGTCTGGTCGTTGGGAATGGACTCCGGGATTGGCTCGTTGGGGTCCGGCAGATGCATCCCCGACCAGCCGACCCATAGGCCCTGACCTCGGATCACGACGGGACACACCGCAGTCACGAGGCCGCCGGCACTGAAATGGGGGAAAGGAGAGGGAATCAGTTAGTAAATGAGAGAATAATTAAATAAATGAGAAAATCAATGAGTAAATGAGAGAATCAAGGGAGTAAATGAGAGAAAAATAGCGATTAAATGCTAGAATTTGGGTGTAAAAACAGAGTGTAAATAAGAGAATCACTGATTAAATGAGAGAATCTGCGAGTAAATTTTAGAATGAGGGAGTAAATGAGAGAAACAGTGGATAAAAAATTAAATAAATTATAAAATCAGTTAGTAAATCAAGAATCAGTAAATTAGCGAATCAGGGAGTAAATTCAAGAATCAGGGATAAAATGAGGGAGTGAGTCAGGGTTTGGGCTTTACTACGATCGTTTTCATATTTGCTACGATTTTTCGTAAAAAAAAATGTTTGTGTTTTTGCCTCATTACATTCCTAATTTAGAAAATTTTAATGAAATCCAGATAATATGGAAATTTTTATGACTCGAGCGAATTTAACAAATCAAAAATAAACTCAGCGGTATCAAAGTATTTTTGTTGAAGTGAGTAAATGAGGGATTGGGTGAAAAGTGGTTCCATCCCTCCCCCCCGATCGCAGGCAGGTCACTGCCTGTCTGGGCCGCTCCGAACCAACCTCAACGAGCCGCGCGTTAGCAGGTCGTTAACTCTTATCTAAAAATAGGCTTCTGCAGACACACGAGCGACGCGGCTCTAATCGCGGTCCTGCCTCGGCCAGAGGGCGCTGCGGTCTGTCAATCGCTCCACGGCTCGCGATGATCGATGGCTTAGTTTACAACATGGCGCGCATTGATAACATCCGGGAAGCTGAGGGAAGAAGACCGAGAGACAGCGAGGACGAGAGCAATAGAAGCGAGCGAAGAAGAAAACAATAGAAGTCCAGTGGGTCGTGGATGGGCTTTGGAAGCTCCACGATATCCTTGTGATTAATGAAACCACATCGCTATGACCAGGGTGACGACGATGACTTTGAGACTTGACATTGCCTTGACGAAGCCTCCGTCGAGAACCTCCAACGCTGCAGCCCCTTATCAATCGCTCGGACCCACTGCGCAGCGAATCTAATCTCGAAATAATGCCGTAAGTAGTTCGGCGTTACGTAGTTACAGACACATATATGTATGTAGTTTTGTGTGTAATCGTCCCAAGTGCAGTTCCGTTGTTGACTCGAAAATTATGAACTTATAAATAGAGCCCCCGACTGTTTGCCCTTCTCATAAGCAGACCCGTGGCAAAACTACTCAACACGACCAGGGGTCGAGGGGTTTGGCAGGGGGAGGAGTCAGAGAAGGTCGTTAAAAATGCAAGTGTTGCAGCGATCGCGTCCCATCCACGTGGACAGACCGAAGGAACCCCGGACTTCGATCGATTTCGATGTCTTTGGCGGTCAGTTGTCGAGGTGAAGGTCATCCTGGTTAATGGTCAAGGGAAGAGTATTGGAGTATTGGGAGTAATGGATAGAGTTCGGCACAGTCTCCTAAGGTTTGAAGGAAGGAAGGATCAGGGAGTCCTCGTTTCACTCACCTAGCTCGGCGCTCCAAGGCATTGGTCACCGGGTTCCTGATCAGCACGAACGGCAATCGATTCGACACCACAATCAGACTCGACTTCGAGTTCGATTCCGACGGTGACGTTACAACGATCTCCGTTTCCACCATCTTGGCCAAGTTTTTCACACTTCTTCTTCTCCGATGGTAGGATCAGTGATGATGATGTCTCGCGACACACACAAACACACTCGCACGCGCACAAATACAAAAGGATACGATCGATAGATACGGTTAGCGATCGAAGGAAGCTGATCGCTCAGGTGCAATTGTGACGTTCCGACTGATGGCTGTGAGTTGTGTTGGACTTCGAAACGTTGAGTGGCTGTCGTCACTTTGTGTTTTTGTCTTCTTCACGAGCTGCGGTTCCTGCGGGCACGAGTTTCGATTCGATCACCAGGAAGTTCCGCAATCAACTGAGCTACGAGTGGTCAGGACTCCTTCAGCAAACCTACGACTTTCGATGCTGATTCCAAGTTCCGATGATTACGATGGATTCCGATTGATTGCAACGCGCCACTGAATCACACTTCTGTGCCGGGAGAGCGATCGTCGTCAATTGTCGGATGCATTCGAGCGAAGTCGCTGGACTGCGACTACCAAATGACAATTCGACTGTGTTGGTGTCTTATCAAAGTCTCGCGAAGCACTGCGAGATGAGTCGGGAGGGAAACCCACACACACACAGAGACGCAGAGACACAGGTCGGCGAACAATCGATCGCCAAGTGCGCCGCACGTCGACGAGGCGATCGACACTTCTAACGACTATCTCTCCTCCGTCTAACTGCAGAATGCAGCTCGGATTATCGCCGATCACTCAAATACACTAGCGAAAAATTGAAACACACAAACACAACAAGGGTAAGGCTGTGGTCCAGCGACGACTCCGAAGAGCGCCTGCGATGGACCCGAGCGCTCTCCGATCCGATCGACTTATCACCTCGAACATTCTGCCGAAAAAGATCAAGAGGAAAACAAGAGGAGGAGGCGAGAAATCATCAAACAAGTCCATTTCGGTGGCTTCTGAATGGAACAAAGAATATAAACAATCGGCGAGAACGTCACATCACGTCGACACACCTCTCGCTGCTCCGAGGCCACCCACTCTTATCGGCGCGAACCCACCTGCGGCTCTGATCCCTGGCCACGGTGTCATCCACCACCAGCGAATTATCGCCGACTGTCGAAATTTCCCTCTCATCGATCGATGATCGTGGAATATTTCGGTGTCGATCGCTTGTGCAGTTGGGGATTTTCCTCAACCCCGATCGATCGATCGACGATCACCGGTTGTCTACATCCAATCAGATGATTTCCAACCGGTTGATTCGGAAGCTACTGAGGATAAAGAAAATCCTCCCACCCCACAATGATGATGATGGTGATGATCTCCTCGCGTGTGTGACAAAGGGCAGATCGTCGCATAGTTTTCCAGAATTTTCTAACCAAATCTGGCCTTATCGGCTCCCGAGTAGTTGGAAGTGGATCGATCGGCGGCGCTCTTTGCTCTCCCCGATAACACGCGCGGCGAGTTGAAATTCGCTTGAAATTGCATCGTAATCCCGGCCGGGATCGACCCATTCCATTCCATACAACAACCAACCAACACAACACCCATACCAATAACACAATGCCCTATTGAGCAAATATTTTCCCGCTGATCGCCGCCATTGTTGACATTCGTTCAACAATGGTCAACAATCGAGGGACACTAAAACGAGAACGAGACAGGGATATTTTTAATCCCCGCGATAGGTCCGGCTTCAGGGTCCGGTCGAGTCTACTATGGAGGGCTCTACGCCCTGGTACCGGCCGGCTCGAAGGGATCCCGAAGTCGTAGCTTTGAGTTGAAGCTACCACTTGTAGGGCGGAGTAATCGCGCGCTTTCTGGAGGCAGGGCATCCAACCGAAGGAGGTCCGGCCGATGATATTTACCCGAAGATGCGTTCGGTTTTCGCAAGTACAGTTGAATCCGAGGGTCGTGAGTCGCGATAGAGGGCTGCGTCACGTGACGGAAGTACGTGAGAATCGTCAATAGTGGTCGATGATCTGTGGTCAAAGAAGCGAACACGAGCGAACAGTCAATACTCGATCATTTCAAGGAAATCCCCCGGTATAGAGTCATGTTATGAGTTGAAGGATGAACTAGAGAACAAGAGGAACGACATTTTATCAAAATCAGAGTTTAAGGAAAAAGATCGCAGTTTGAGAATAATCGAAAATCTTGAGAATAATAGAAACTAATGTTATTCAAAGATCGAATTTAAATAACATTTTTTCAAAAGTCGGAATTTGAGGAAAAGAGTGTTCTCTTTTTAGGAACGATATTTAATCAAAATCGAAGTTTGAGGAAAAGCTAGAGATCTATTAGAACTAAATTTAATCAAAGATCGGAGTTGGAGGAAAAGCTAGATATCAATTGGGATGAAATTTAATCAAATGTTCGGATTGTGAGGAAAAGCTAGAGAACAGTAGGCGAATTAAAAATTCGAGGTTATTGTTATTAATATTGGTTGTTATTATTATTATTGCGAACCGAAGTATTTGCTTTCGTAATTAATCACAACATCCCTTCCCAATGATCGCTAGGTAAAGTCGATTGAAAGTGTTCGATCAGAGCCCCGATGACGTTCATCGCGAGAAACTGCCGTCAGTACCAGCTGTCTGGACCTAGATAAGAGATGTTCTAATGCAATCATTTGTTGATCCGACTATCTCCCTATCACACTCAGTGAACATTGCCGACCGGATTGCACTATCACAACGCTCGGGAGTCGTTGGGTGAGTTGCACGTGAAATTCTGACGCAGAGGCGTGACAGCCGCATGGTAGAATAATCCTCCAACGAAGCTCCGTCGCTGCCGCCGTGAGGTTCCGTCGATGCCGTCGTGAGGCTCCGTTGCAGGTGCTACGGCCATGTGGAGGTAGCGTGGTCGTTGCTGTCTGGGATTTCCGGGAACCGGGGGCGGCTGACGTCGCATCCCCAAAAGCACCCCGGAACGAGGATCTAATTAAGTGTTAACGGGCCAATTCACTCGATCAATAAATAAATCGAATCGGTCGGTATGAGGAAAACCCCATCCTTGCAGTCCACCTCCCCCATGCTCAACGGCTCCATCGATCCCTGCAAATGCACTGGTGATAGATAAGCTTATCACGGGAAATGCATTTAATGCATGACAATGACAACAACAATAAAAATATGAACCGAATCAAAATCAGCCAGAACAACAAAACAACAAAATAATAACAACAAACAGACGACACATGCACGTCGTCAAAACAAAACTATTGTCGCTGGAATTAATGGTCAAAACAAGGTAAAGTTTCTACAAATATCCACACTTACCCATACACTCACAAGTCAAGTGTGTGTATGTTTACAGTGGAATTAGTATAGATAGAATTGAGGTTGTAAATATTCTTGAGATTGTCGTTTTGGGTTCCTGGCCATGTGTCGGCCTCTTAGGCTGCAGAACACGTTTTCCGTTGAGCTCGTTTACGACCTCCGTCTGAACATGGCCGATAAGGACTCAAGCACTCTGTACACAACAGACCAGACCAGGGCAATCGAGACTAAATGTCTGAGACTTGGGCAGGTCCCGCTTGGACCAACGTTCGCCACCCCACCCCAACATCGATTACTGTTTGGAATTGGGTAAATTTCGCCACGTGTCTTTGCAGAAAGTCAAGACCAATGGAGAAGGCGATTTGATCCATGGTTTTTTATTTTAATAATAATTAACAATTAGAGATGACTATAGTGATATAGTTCATGTATTTTTTCATGGCTGTAGGTTTAAAATGGAAGTATATTAATCCTTCCAGATCTATATTTGAATCGTTCTCTATTTCCATTTGCCCTGAACATGCAATTGTGGAAAAGTGGAACACTAACTAGTAAAGGAGATTCTAAAAAAAGACGCGGGACACGGCGGGGGATCGTATCCAAAGAGAACGATATAGAGAAAACGGAGGACGATGAGAAAAAAATTATATTGGTCAAATTTACGTAGTAGATTTCCAAAATTATGTGATGAAAATTAATATCTCCATTTTACATAAAATACACGTTGGATAAACCCTTATAGATTTAAACTTAAACCGTAAGGACGATTTAACTTGATCGAAAAAGTAGTAATTCTACTACTGTCGTAGTAGTTTGTAGTTTGAACCAGGGATATCTAAGGAAATCTGAAAACTTAGAGAATGAATAAATCGTAGAAAAATCAACAACAAGAAAAGTCAAAAAATTATAAAATCATATGAAAAACGAAGAAGTTGAACTAAAAATAATTTCGAAAAATCGTTATAAGTTCGAATTCCGTACCACTACGGAAAGTTTTCTAAAAATCATAGAATCCGAATCCGAATCCGGGAATCGATAGACGACAATAGAAAGAGATTAATTTAGAAGGTTTAATCTCGAAAACTGAGTTTTAGTATGGTGAAAATATTTTGACAGAAAATAGATTAATGATTCATTATCTAAATGTGTTTGATTGCAAATAATCAAAAATAATAACTTCTGTATATTGACCTCGTGGAGATCAACAAAAAATATTTAAAAAACAAACGTATTTTAGAAAATAAATCAATCTGAATCTATAAATATAACCACGGAAGAGATTAATACAAACTTTTATAATATTTTGATTGCTTTTCTTCTTTTCTTTTCTTTTTTGTGGTTTTTTTTTAGTTAATGTTTTTTTTTTACTATTAACTTTCCTAATGACATCGTACAAAACGTTATCAATAATGAAAAATAGAAGAAGCTTTCGGCGTGGAGCTTTCATTCCAATGTTTCTCTACCCTATGGCATAGCGTGTTCTGTTCCCGTTTATTCCACTAAGACGTTCACCAATGAACTCGAACTCAAGTTCGAATTTCGAATCATATGTTTTGGCGCTCAGACAGCTTATAGACCCAGAGCGAGGGAAGAAGGTGCGAAAATCAAAAAATGAGAGAGTGCATGTTGATGAGAGACGAAATGAGAAAGAGAGAGAGAGAAATGCATTTTCTGTTGATCCGCTCTCCCATTGTTTTTGTTTTGGTTTTGGTCTCAAGACAGAATTTGGATTGAGGGGATCCAGGTTTTTTGAGAGAAAGGTTTAATTTTATTAACATTATCGACTGGTAGATTTCTAGTTTCGATTTTCTCGAAACGTTTCAGAGGCCCTAGTGGAACGAAAAATATCTCATAAACCGCTGTTTATCCATGCGATACATGCGAAACGTTCGCGGCGTTGCCAGACACAAACGACGCCGGAGCGATTGCTCAGCATAAGTGCGTGTGTATTGCATAACACAAAGAGCTGCGCGCTCTCTCTTGTTCTCTTTCTCTCAACTCGTCATGCCGACACAAAGTATCTCACAGATACACTCGCAGGAGGGGGTTCGCACAGCTGTTCGACGTTCGCGTATCCGAGAGATAGATGTCTTCCGCCGCTGTTCGCCGCCTGAGAATCAGTTCAACGGAGTTAACTCGACGATTCGGTCGCATTGTGAACGTCGCGGAAGACTCGACGACTCGGCCCGTAGATACACACCGACACAACTCAAACACACACACGCGGACTTAACGCTCACTCAGGCACGCACGCACTAACACACACATCCACCTGGATATCCAGAGATCAGTGCGATACACCGATTCCGGGTCAATCACCGCAGCATAGATAGACTCGCAAACACACAGGTTCACAAAAAAAGAACCTCAATATTCACGAGTCCTCAGCACGCGGACCCACGAAGACCCCAGAGGTATATATAGAGGTATATCTCGTCGTCGTCATGGACCTCTGCATCTGTGGAATGCATCTTGCGGATAGCTCCTGAAACTACGCGAAGTCGCCTCGAACGGTATTTCGAATGTGGTCGCCGTCTCTTTCGCAGCCTCGATTCGTCGTTTCTCGTATCGTGTTTTATTTATTCTTATGCCTGCTTGTTCTATTGTTATTGTTGTTCTTTTCGTTTCGTCTTCGTCGTTATTATTGTAATTGTCGTCGTTGTTGTAATTGACATCGTTGTTGTAACATGTTTCGTGTTCTCCTTTCGTCTCGTTTTGTCGTCTCCACACCACAATCGAAGAATCGCGAGATGGCGTGCGTGGGGCGTGGGTGTTTTTGTTGTTATTGTTGTTGTTGTCTCCCCTCAACAGCGGTAACAACAAGGGGGGTGGGAGGGTGACTGGGGGAAAACGCGAGCATTGAAGCGAACCGTGCGATTTTTTCGCACGCCATTCCGAGGTGGAAAATACTACCTTGCATCATTTCTCTCGCGCTGTTCATTTTCCACCGCTTCCATCCTTCTCAACCCCTTATACCACCAACACCCCTCTACCACCAACCCCCTCATCACCCATTCCCCTCTGTCTCTCCCGTTGATTTCCCCACCACGCCACTATCGTTTGTTATTGATGTCGCCAGCGGAGACTCTTTGTTGGGGCCTTTGTTTTATTTTCATAATTTGCATTCATTCGTTGCCGCTCCTCCTTCTCCTCCTCCTCGTGCTTGCCTTCGATCCGCTCCTCCACGGTTCGATTCCTAGTCGTTCGTACCGTGTGCGGGACCCACCGTGTTCCATTCTTCTTTTGCTTCGATTACGTCGTGTCCAATGTTTGCTCATTGCTCGCATTTTGGACCCTTAAACGATCCGTTTAAATGATCAGGTCACACTCGTTGATCGCCGTCGGTGATCTGCAGAGTGGCTCCAACGGCCCATGGAGATCACTTGCGTAATCATTTGGCGCATGCGCCTACGACGATTTGGTGTCTGCGCGCCACCACCAATGACCGTCCACCTCGTAACCGTGTCCAGAAGGGCCGGAGGTGCCGCTTGGCCGGAGGAACTGGACCGGGACCGTGGGTGATGCTTTCGTACTCTGGAGGGTTTTGAGTGCGGCCCATTGACTCCAATTGAATCGCTTCGGACGACGAGTGGATGGTTAAATGGAGGGAGAGATGGAGGGACGGACGGACAGATGAAGGGATGGACAAACTGGCGGATGGATAAACAGACGGACGGACAGACGTTGATCAGAGCAACCTCTTCACACGGTCGTCGGGAGCAGCAGAATCTCTTCTTGTTGCCATCGCCGGACCGACGGACGTTCGGTCGAGGGTGGCGGGTGGACGGTCGGGCGGTCGGTCGGTTGCTTGCTCGGATTTTTCTTTGTTTTCATCGGCGCTGCCGCAGTGCTTGGCGAAGGCGATGGCGATTGCGACAAAGTGTTGTTGTCGTCTTTGTTGTTTTGAGCGCGGTCGCATTACATAAAGTTTTTCTCTTCTGCTTTCAGTCGAAATTTTCGCAGTCAACCCAACAAACAACATCAGCGGCACCACCAGACCTCGCTCGAGTCGTTGCGAAAAAGAGTTGGACGCGATAGAAAGAAACGAATTTCATCGGCTTTTGTTTCGTGTCGTTTCTCTTCGTCTTCGTCTCGATTCGTATTGTTTTGTTCGGTGTTTGGAGTTATTTGTTGTTGTCGATTCTTGTTTTTGCCGTTGTTGTTGTGCCGCAGTTACGAAACTCGGCCGAGCCGGAGTTGCAAATGAAGCGAGCACATTGCAAGAGCTAGGGCGAGATAGCAACACAAGGAAAATAGTGTAATACAAGTGATATATTCAAATAGAAGAAAAGTGAAAGAAACCAAAGTTGAGTGAAGGAAACCGAAATAGAGTGAAAAAAAAACGAAATAAAGTGAACGAAATCGAAGTAGAGTGAAAGAAAACGAAATAGAGTGGAAGAAAGAAACCGAAATAGAGTGAAAGAGAAGAGTGATTGTGAAACGAGAAGCGACGAAGTCAGAAAAGTGCAACAATTAAATAGGAGTCAACTCAACCCAGTCCCACGTCTCCGGCAAAAACCGGACCAAGTCTATTAGAAGTCGAAGCTCTCTGGAGGACGTTCGTTTGCAATTTGCCGACATCGATTGATGCTGCTTGAGGTAAGTTTTCGTTTCGCTTTGGTTTCCTTCTCGCTTCCACCCACATCTTTAACTCAGGTGGTATTTTCCTCCCTCGTCTGTCTCCGCGTCTGGTTTTTCCACCTTTCAGAGAAATACAATCAATCATTGATTCCTTCACTTCACTTCATCCCCCTCATCATCAGCAGCACGAGACGTCAGTCGGTTGGTTGCTCTATAAAAATGTAAACAGTTATCGCCAGTGTTTGCTACCTGCTGCCGGTGGAGCAGATCACTACCCTATTTATCCATATTACCTTTTTCCTTGAGAGGAAACCTTCTTCCTTGATCCGTTTGTTGATACATTTTTCCTTGAGTTGGATATCTTTTTTCTTCAATTTATTCCTTTTAATAGGTGAATTCTGTATTCTTCTGCCTTTATTTGACGATATTACGAATCCACTGTTGATACTTTTTTTCTGTGTTTTGCTACATTTTTCCTTCAGTAGCTACATTTTTCCTTCAGGTGAGAAATTTTTCCATCAGCTACTTCTTTTAAGTAGGTGATTTCTGTATTGGTTTTGTCTTTTTTTGATTCTATTTGGCGATATTACGAATCCACTATGGGTACTTTTTTATACCTAAGTTGATACTTTTTTCCTTGAGTTTATACCCTTTTCCATCAATGACTTCCTTTAGTAAGTGAGTTCTGTATTCTATGTGGTTTATTTTTGCTACTACTTGGCGCTATTACGAATCCACTGTTAATACTTTTTATTTCCGTGAGTTGCTACCCTTTCCCCGTCACTTACTAATTTTTGCATGGGAATTCGGTATTCTACAAATTCTTTTCGGCGATATTACAAATTATTTTATCGTCATTGCTATAAACTTTCCAATTTATAGTTAAGCTCAAATTGATTTAATGCCGAATATATTTACTACCTCCAGCCACTCTCGTCTCCGACTGCCGTTAGCTCCATCTACCGTTTCCCTTTCACCGGTTGCCAGTTCTTGCTCCACTTCTCGCATCGCTTCGATACGGCAACCCCGGCGACGTGGACAAGAGAATGTTGCAGTTTCCGACGCAGTGAGATTCGTTCGTTCTTTCGCTTCGCGTGCTCTCTGGAATCGTCCGTCTCTCCACTTCTCCTGCACATATGTTTTCTCTCACTTTCTCATTCCCTTTTTGTATCTCTCTCCTTCTGTCTCTCTCTGTCCATCTCTGTCTCTCTCTCTCCCTCTGCGCGACGTTCTCTTCGGTTGCTGCTGCCATATGGTTTTGTTGTTTGGTTTTCCCAAACAACGTGCTCCGTTCAAACGATTTCATCTTAATCGATTTTTCCATTTTCCTCTCTGTTTTGCTTTGATTTTTGTTTTTGTGGTTTTTTTCGCAATGAGCGAAAAACATCCCCGTGGTAGTTGTTGTTGACATTCCAAGCTTGTTTTTCTCTTTCGCCCACTAGCGTTCGCCCACCTTCTCCTTCTCCATCGCCCACCTCCCCCTTGTTGTGCCCTGTGATCAATCAATCAATCATGGTGTGGAAAAAAGTTCTCTCTCTCTCCGGCGATTGTTTAGGAAATTAAAATTTCAGAAGATTTATGCGCGAGGGCTTTGTTGACATCGTTTAAAAGTAATAATCCAGAAATGGAGGGAGACTAGTCACCCACTTTTACGAGAATCCCACTTATAACGAATCCACTTTCGATGGAAATCGTAGCTCGAGCCGGTTTCACGATAAACGTATGACAAACGGAAGCTCCATTTGGCATATATCTCCAGCAATTTTTCATAAAATATTCCATTTATCTTTCTAATCATTCCACATTCTGGAAAACCTTGAAACCTTGCCGCGGGTTCACAAAACGAAATCCATTTTGTCAATTGTTCTGAATTTTGAACATTCTGAACCTCGCCAAATTCTTTGCGTTTTCCACCAGCCTAAATTACACTTAATTATAAGAGGTCTCCCTCTAGGCGCCGACAGAGGAAGTCGCGGTTTACAACGACTACGACGACTTTGTTGATGAAATCTCTGCCCTCGGACTCGCTCTGACTGTTGCATGTGACACACTTTGGACCCGCGAAGAGTGACCCACAAAATCCGGCCACGAAAGAGATTCCGAAAACTCTGTAGAACGACCACAAGTGGGTCGCGCAAGCTCCACGCGATTGGAAGTGTTCTTGAGCTCGCGACTTTCCCTGGGTGCTGCGGAAGAAGAGAAGGAAGCCCCACCGCAATTACGACTGGAGCCCCCAATTCTGGAAACGGAGATCGTTTAGACGCACATTTGAATGCGATAATTCGACAATAACAACGACAACAACACGAACCAAAACAACCACGACCACAATAGTAAAAATAACCTTTACGACAGCAACAACACGACGATAGCGGTGAAAACAAGAGGCGGGCAGCCAAACGACCTCCCGTCCTGCTCCCCAACCTCGTCGTCGCTCAATGGACACGATCTTTTGGTCACTGGTTTCACGCAGATCTGGCAGATCTGAGTATCGCGGGCCTCGCGGTGACTGGCGCAGTATCTTGCGGATTTAGTCTATTACACCAGCGACGAAATGTAAACAAAACCTCCGGCCCCGGTCAATTCGCAGCCGGTTGCCGTCGAGTCTACGATGTGTTTACTGGCGGTCGTTGGTTGCGGTCCCTCCATCGCTCCCGTCCCCGCCCTCGCCTCGCCCACAATCGCGTGTTTTGTTTCGCTCCAAAATCTTCCGTCTAACCGAGATTTCTCTCGTCTCATCTCATTTGCATAAAAATTTCACCTCTTCTCTTCTTCTGGTTTCCTTCTTTTTCTAATATTCTCCATCTTCCGGAATCAGATGGCCTATTAAATCTCGCGTCATTTTAAACACCATCGCGAGCCGGAGCCGGAGGGAAATCTTCGGATGGATTTAATGATCTCGATAATGACATTCACTTGATCTCTTCTTTGTTGGGGGCAAACGAGAGCGAGAGATAGATAAATGAAGATAAATGAATGAGTGAGTGAGGAGAAAAAGAGAAGTGAAGAATGCTTTCGGGTATGTCAATAAAATTCCATCAGATTTTTAGTGTGAAAAGAACGATTATCGAACTTTTCAACGAAAGATAAGCAACTATGATGAACTACAGGTTTCCGTGATGATGGAACTTCTTGAAATATAGAACGATTCACGATTAGAACAGGAAAATATTCTCTCTCTTTCTACGGAGGACTCAATTTCTCTCTTTTTCCCAGGAACTACATTTCTTTCGTTCTGGCAGGGAACTAAATTTCGAAGGAAGAAAAATATGTTCTTTCAGGTGAACATGGAGCAGCCTCCCACCTCCACCTCCTCCACCACGACGACGTGCCCATGACAACCAAACAGGTTCCCACCTCACTAGGAAACGCGAGCTTGGCTGGAACTTGCCATGAACAACTTTTCTGGTTCTGCATTGGGCGACGATAGTGAACAGTGAGAAACTCTTGACAGCGACAGCAATAAATACAAAACAACAACAATTGCAAGAACAACAATAGCGACAACAACAATTACAAGAACGAGAAGAAAAACTAGAAGGAGAAGTGGAAGAAGAAGAGTTTGCTGAGTTTGCGTTTTAATTAAGTCGCGAAGGTGCAGCTGGAAGTTCGAGCGAACATTTCGACGTTTCAGAATCGTCGGAGCTGAAGCTGACATTTTCGTTTCGTCGACATTTCACAAATTTCGTGCTTCGTCGCCTCACTTCGTCATCCCATCCCATCCACGCTGCTTGTGGTCCACATTCCGCGGCCTTCTTATCTCCTTATCTGCGGTCGTCGGCGGGCCCTCCAAATTCGGCTTCGGTTGTTTTTTGACGGTGCCCTTGCGTCAGACGCCAGGTTTTCGTGGTTCTCATCACGAAGTCGCCGCCGCTATCAGTTGTTTTCGCTCCGCTTCCCGTTCCCGTATTTGCTCAGATGTTTGTTATTTCGATCCCGCGTGGATCATCTGGCCCGACAATCCCCGCAAACCCTGAGTCACGGCGGAGATTGGTGTTCTTAGTGTTGGTTGTTGTTAGTAGTTGGTTGTTGTCGTTGTTTCTGTTGTTGTTATTAATATTGTTGTTATTATTATTGTTGTATTATTGCTGTTGCTGCTGCCTCTGTTCTCATTGCAGTCGCCGCCTATCTGTTTGTCTAAGTCGCGATCCCGAGCGGTCGCAGATGCAGATACGCGCGATGCAGATACGAAGATGAATGGCAGCTACTGTTGTTGTTGATGATGTTGATGTTGTTGTTGTTGTTGATAATGTTGTTGCTGTTGTTGATACTGTTGTTGTCGCTGTTGTTGATGCTGTTGTTGCTATTAGCGAGGCCAACAACAGCTGATAACAGCGACATCAGAAGCATCAACAGACTGTCGACTGTTGCTAGGCCTCCGACCCCGATCCCGCGCCAGCCTCCCCCCCTCGACCTGGCTCCGCCGCTTCCGCCATAAATTAGCGAGTTTTATCTAAAACGCTTGAGAAGCACCCAGCAGCAGCAGCAAAAATCTTCTTAGAAGGAAAACAAGAGGAAGTAACATGAGTGAGGGGGAAAGCAAATAAATCAAAACAGCAAAAAACCGAGATAAATACGAAGTTAACAAAGAAAGATAAAAAAACAGAAAAAAACGCCAAATAGGAGAACAAATAGATATAAAAGCTTGGAATCTTTGACTGGATTCGGCCGAGAGGCTACGAAAGCGTTAAAACGCAAGCAAACATGTTTTCGCCAAAAGTGGTAACAGCAACCAGCAACAACAACAACGACTCATAAAAAATACAACTCACAAGAATAACAATAATAAAATACGATAACAATAATAAAAAAACAATAACAATAAAGTTGGATCAGCGACAAGCACAAGTGGAAAAAGTCGAACAAAACAAAAAACAACGGACGAAGATGAGTCAAAAACAAGTCTCTGCAACCTTTGAATAGGTTTTCTTAAGCGATGCCCGAGAACCACGGCTCATCCCTCTCCCCCCTCATCGATCCACCACCCGTCGATCCACCTCTTCACCACTTCACCTCTCAACCGAAATAGAATACGACCCATTCATTGGCCATTATCATTATCGGAAAGTGAAAAGCCATATTTTTTTTGCACTGGACCGAAGCCACTCAGAAACTGCTCTGGACAAGGCCATCTCGACGAGAGTGGGTGGTGGAACGAGGGTGCTTTGTCAATGGATCCATTGTTCGATTACAGCAGTTGATTGGCTCATCAGCCAACTATTTCACTCCATTAGGACTCAATCTTTTTATAGAAGAATAGAAGAATGGAATTGGAATGAGGTTTGGTTTAATAATGAAAGTCTTCAACCCATCCTACTCCTAATTCCTCGTGAACACAGGAAGTCGGTTCCCTTTCGAAGTTGTCCAGGCGACGATTGAGGGCCAAGATCTCACAGATGTCTAGAAGATTCAACAAGAATCGTTTCCATCGACGGCAAAGTGACCTCCATCGTGGTCAGTTGGCTCCATCGGTTCTCACGGATATGGTTGATTAGTTCCCAGCGAAATTCTCTCCACCTCTTTCGACTATCCCTCGACCGTCCCTCGATCATCCCTCGAGCCAAGTCCGATGGCGATATTTATGCAACTCCAATCGAAGAGAATGGAATCGCCATCCCACCGCCAGCTGGAGAACTCGAGGACTGGATTGGGCTGCAAATCACGACCACGAGAGAAACGTGGCTCCGGGGCAACTCGATCGATCAGCCAGCAATCGAGCGGTGACTAATTGTCTCGGACCCAGAGCAACAACGGGAGCAAGAAAAAAGACCACGTCGGAGACGAAGAAATCGAAACCGGTTCCAATACAATCTGACCATTGTTCCGGCCGTCGTCTCCCACCCGCGCCTCTCTCGATTCGCCCAGGGTTCTCTGCTGGTTGTGGGCGTGTTTGTTTCGCTTTTTTCTTGTTGCTGAGCTGGGTTCGCATAAATCCGCTACCAGCTTGGACCCGCTCAGGCGTCATCTCGGACTCGCTTAGATGTCAGCTCGAATCCGCTCCCCAATTGTCGCTTCAGGGCCCATTGTGTTGTTGTCGCTGTTGTTATTATTACTTGGTGGGAGTTGCTGACGTCGACGAAGCTGCTGACGCTGACGACAGCGACATGAGGACCCGCCACATCAAAGTCAGCAGCTCATGAGAGGTCGAGGAAGGCGTCTTTTGTGGCAGGAGAGACGAAGAGGCATCGTCAGAAATCCTCGTCATCATCATCTCTCTTTATTTCGGTTTGTTGACCCGCTCCCAGGATGCTCCACGGAAGGCGGAGCACGACTCGACGACGACCCGCTGGGCCTCCGCCATTGTTGCGAAATTACAGATTGCAGTCTCCTTTAGGCCGCTGACCTTGGAGCTCCAGATTCCGATCATCCGACGGATTCTATGATTAACCCGCTCCCGAAGGAGATCCTTGAGCGGGTGGAGATGGGCCAAAGACTATAGGCCACACCACGACATAGTGAAAACGACAATAAAACTTGATTATACGAGAATGCATGGAAGTCGAGAGAGACAGAGTCTGAAGCATCCGACAAATAACAACAACTAAAGCTTGGGTCAATAAACTTTTGACTGAGAGTCGCATCAGTTCACGTCGTCCAAAGCGCCGACGAATGGAGACGAGGGAGGGTTGGGGTTTTTGCCTTGGGGTTGAATGAGTCGCACTTCAATGGGCGGCTCTGGCGCTTGCTCGGCACACGCACGCATTCATTCTCTCCGGAATGCGCGGAGTTGAGTTTATTGCTTTAACGGTTGCTGCGAGTTCGGCAGCCCCATCGACGATGTCTCGGCCGATGGCGAATGCAAAGTTAACGACTCCCGGGTTCAGTCGGGGTCAACAAAGTCCGGGGTCTGCGAGTCAACGAGCAGTGGGCGAACACGAAACGTCTTCCGCCATTTCGGAGTCGAAGTCTCTTCCGAATTACTCAGAGTTTGGAAAAAAGGAATTAACCAAAAACCCACCATATTCTTCAGAAGTCTCTAAACCTCCTCCTCAGGGACGGATCGGCGGTTGAAGTCTTTTGAAAGAATGCGGAAAGTACACGGAGAAGAGAGACAGAGAACCAACCACTGTCAACACCACAACATGACGAACAATTGAAAGTTCAACCACCAACCAGTCGGAAGAGAAGTCTGAGGACGAGGAGACGTCGTCCCCCTAGAAGCACTTGGAGTTCGTGTGCCACGAGGTACTTTCAGAGATTTCCTCAAAGATTAGGGTTCTCTAGTCGTCGACCTCGTCGTCGTCGTCGCCGGCTTCATCAACTACTCCATACTACTCCATCTACTCCATTTAATCCATCTCCTTTATACGCCCTCTCTGGGCTAAAGACTCCCGAGTTCGTTGTGCTCGATGGAACATTTGGGTGACGAAGAAGCCTCTTGATGTTCTTCCTCTTGTTGTAGTTGTTTTTATTCCTCTTGTTGTAGTTGTTGTTATTCCTCTTGTTGTAGTTGTTGTTCCTCTTGTTGTAATTGTTGTTCCTCTTGTTGTTGGCATTGTTGATTCCATGCTCCATTCCATGCTCCATTCGATGTTCCATGTTGACGGCTCCATGTCTCGCATGGAAGCCCGAAATGCGATTAAGACGCCCCACTTGCTCCGCCACCAGCGGCCGGAACAAAGGCAAAAGCAAACTTGTTGCATGCGATGGTTGTCGGGGGTGGGATTGAGGGAGGTGACGAGCGTTCATCATCGTGGTGTCGATGGCTCGAAGCCACTGGTTGAGCTCCACCCGAAGACTTTTATGTTTTCTCCACCCTGGTTCGAATTCCACCCAAACTGATTCATCATCCTCGGAGCCTTTGCCAGAGAGTCCCCGATGTTCTCGCCGAAGAGTCCCCGATATCCTCGCGGGTCGATTCGAGTCGAGAACGGATTCCAATCGACCCCACCGAGAGTCTCAAGGTGGTCTCATCCTCGTATGTCTCGAATCCTCGTATGACTCGTCCTCGTATGATTCGCCTTCGTCTGTCTCGTTCTCATATTCACGCTCTCGTCTGTCTCGCCCTCGTCTGTCTCGTCCCTTTTCGTCTTCATCTGTCTCGTCCCTTCTCGTGTTCTGTCTGCCGCTTGGTCTTCGGAGGGCGGCTCCAGGCGGAGGTTCTTAAAATAAATTGAATTCAATTCAATTGCGATCTTCTCGCGCATGAAGCACATGTGGTCTGGAAGAACTCCTCGCTCTCCTGCACAGTGGATCGCTTATGCTTCATGGCAGGCAAGAAAACAACAAGAGGTGGATGAATCAGTTGCTCCACCGTGCTGCTCGATTTCAAGGCTGAATCCAGCGCAGTTCGATGTGAGCAACACGACGCGGTTTATGGCCCAGCATCGATGGCGCATCAGACGAAGGCTGCGGGACCGTGCGGAAAAAGTCGGCCTGTCATGGAAAACAATGGCTGCAAGGAGAAAGAGATGGAGGAGGAGGAGGAGCAGGAAGCTGACGAAGAGGTGGAGGAAACGGATTCGATGGCGAAGAGGTGGAGGCGTTGACTCAGATTTCCACATCGAACGCAACGCGGACCCCATCGAAGCGACGGCGACGGATCCATCGGTCGGACGGTTGGTGGGTCGGGAAGTGATTTCCTTTGTTTGAATTGTGGCCAGATGCGGCGTCATCTCAAGGTAACCGCGCGACGCTTTCCCAACATGGCCACAATGATAACAACAATAACAACAGCAGCATGAACAACAACAGTAACATGAAGCACAACAACAACAGCATGAACAACTCGACTGACATTAATAACTGAAATTGCACCAACAATTACATCGACATTGGCCGAGTCATTGGCGTTATGTCAGCGCCATCGAGACGCTTTCCGATAGATTTACTCAGCCGCTCCACTTGTGTGTCGATCTGTCCGCCTGTCCGTCGCACTCTCGCCATCCGTCAACACGGCCCCTGCCTCCCTCCCACCACACATCGGAAGACACGGCGAGCCCACTCCACATGTAATGCCGATGTAGACGATGCCGAAGTTTTCTCAGCCGCGATCCCAAACCTCCCCGACTAATTGAGTTAAATTGGAGCGACATACATACCGTATTTAGTGATCAGAGTTCGTGCCTCGGTCGATGTCGCGGCCGCCGGATCGACGGCGCTTGAAATTGCGACAATTATGCGAGTTACATCGCGTGGAGCTGCGACAACTCGGAGCCGGCTCAGCCATGCCGGAGGAGGAGGAGAGCTTTCCCCAACCCATGACGCGCATCATTGTGCGGTGGCCACGTTCCGGAGTCTTCAATCGAGACAAGTCTGAGGCCTAATTATCCCACGTGGATCTATCCATGTAACATTTCATCAGTCGACGTAAAACATTCCTCTGTCCATTCTCTTCACGTAAACATTCCACCTGTGCACGTGGACTTGGTCCGGCCGGTGTTGTCTGAATCTGAAGTCGACTACTTGCAATTCCTCTCACAAAACTAGATCGCTCTGAGCTCGTAAAACCCAACCAACGCGAACGTCTCATGTCGCTGGGCCCATGGACGTCGCTTGACATGCGTGCGTCGCTGCGGAGTCAGTGAACTCGCAGGCAGCGTATCATTGACTCAAGCGTTATTGTCATTCAAGAATCGCTCCGGGCTTCTACTTCTGCTTCCACATGTCGTCGTCTGTCTGTCCCGTCGATTGAATTAATTATGCCCATCGTTAATGGCCAAGGAACCTTGTTGTGATTCACGACTAATGGGCCTTAGTCGAGCGAGAGGCGACCTCGGGCTTTCTTCACTTTTCTTCCTTCTTCTTCACTTTTCTTCCTTCTTCTTCACTTGTTCTTCCTTCTTCCATCACGATTCCTCTCTCTTCACACTTTTCTTCTCTCTTCCCATCAGTCCATGATTCTCGGAGGATCCTCCTTGGCCTTGTCCTCGACTGGTTTATTTCCGACGTGTGTCGTCTTCGTGTGTCTCCTCGCGAATGCAAACACGGTTAACCTTTCGTCGAGTCCTTGAGCATGTGTGGAAATCTCCGCTGAGCGCCTCGGCGGGAATCGATTTCCACTCGTGTCTTCTTCGAGTTTAAATCCTTTTCTTTTCATGTGAACTAATGTGGTGAATGGCGGAGAAGAGGGATGAGGAGAGAAGGTCGAGAAGGAGAGATTGAAGAGACAGCTTTTAGTCGCCTTCGTCACCTTCGCTCAGCCGCTCGTGCACTTGACATGACTGCGTCACGAACCAACTCAAGGAAAGCGTCGCATTCATTCGGCTCGAGGACACCACAAGAGGCCTCGTGTCTTCCGTGAATCCTTCCTTGCCTCAGTCCCACACCTTCCTCCTTCCAGTGGCAGGAGACATAAAACGTTCTTCAGAAATTTACGAGGAATTTCCAACTAAACTAACTGAAGGAAAGACAAATAAAGAGAGTGAATAAAAATAAAAGATCACTTCGTGTGGAAATACCGAGAGAGGGAGAGAGAGAGACTATCTTCGCATAAGGCTGAAAAGAGACGGAAAAACATTCGAAATGACCGTCGCCCCCACCTGCCACGCCGCACCTCCCTCCCGCCCCTTACGCAACAATTAAACGCACGCAACGCGAGCGGCTTCAGTTGATTTTGATTTGCATTTCGATTGTTTTTATTTGGTTTCTCTATTTCTCATTATTTTATTTGCCATTTATTTCTTTTCCCCATTTGATTTTATTTCATTTCATTCGCTTGGTTTTATTTCACTTTGCTCCATTTCACTTATTTTCTCAATTGCTTTTAATGTTCGTTGTGTTTTCGCTTTCTCACCTCGTCTCCCCTCCCCCTCCCTTTGCCGATCGTTGAAAATGGCGCGAACTTTACGAGAATCGCTCGTAGGAGAATCGCAAACGTAAGACATTAAAAAGTTCCGCTCCGATTGCGTTTACGATGTGCTCTGTGCTTTACGTAAGCCTTTACGTCGCGAATTACGTCCGAACGTGTCTGGCTGGAGCTGATCCCAAGGGTCTCAAATGGCAGACCAAGACCCAGACGCCATCCCAAGACCCAGACAGCATCTCCAGACCCAATAGGAATCCCAAAATCCAGGCGCCATTCAATGCCCAGACTTGATCCAATTTCCATTGGGATCTCCGTCTTCCTTTCGGTGAAGGCATCTCTGATTGGGACTGTGGCTTAAAATACCCTCGAGGAGTCCAATGAAACGTCGCCAATTAAGTCGGAAAGTCCTCACAATGAACTTCCACCTTGCTGCCAACCGTCGACGATGTCTTTGTTCTTAATGCTCGCACCTGCAGTGAGTCATTTTCTGAGCCACAACAGGTTCTCCGAGCTTCCTTTTGTCGTCTTCTTTGTTGTCGGCGTTCTCTGCATCCTTTTCCTTCGTCCTCATCGTCTTATTCGTTGTCGTTGTCGTTGTCGTTGTCTACGTCTTCTTCGTCCTTTTCCTTTGTCCTGTTCTCTTCGTTGTCGTCGTCCTCATCGTCCTCTTTGTTGTCCTCTTCGTCCTCTTCTATTCGTCGTCGTCCTCGTTGCTACCGTCTTCCTTGGGCTGAGGCGGTTGGTGGCACCCACCGAGGCCAGTCAAGGTTGCGGAACTGGGCGGAGCTGTCTCGCAGTCGTCCTCACCCGTCACCCATCGCCCAGCCCTGTTCGGCGCATTCCCTGCATTGCATTGAATCGGATGCCGTCGAAGCATTGCGCCAGTTCCACTGCAGGGACGACGACGACGACAACTCATCGTTCGCCTCGTCACCATCCACCAACCCTGGTTCGTTGAATTTTCACTGCACTTCGTGTGGAGCTGTCGACGACGACGAGACGGCCAGACGGACGCCAATAAATGTCAATCGATGACAAACTGCCGACATCACAGGACTCAGAGAACGTCGGACATGGACATAGAGAGGAGGACAGACACACGAGAGGAGGATAGAAACACGAGAGGAGGACAGACAAGAGAGTATGACAGACATACGAAGGGGCGGACGATCGATGCATTGAGACTGCGGAGTTTACTTAGAAATAGAACAACTTGCAGTCCTTTCGACGAAAGTTATGCGGCGACTTCGAGTGTTCGGACAGCTCTTTGGGAGTAGATCTCGAGACAGGTTCCCTGACAACCTGACAATCAAGAGTTACCGCAGTTCGATGTCGTCGGCTCGATTCTGTAACTACTGATGTAACTGCGCCCTCGGTGCGTGAACAAAACAGAATCGATGAAATTACGTCTCGTCGAGATTGTTGTCGGCGTCGTCGTCGAACGAGGTTCTCTGTCGAGCTAATAAGGCTAGTGAAGAGATAAGAGCCGGAACACTCCACCCAGAACACAAAACCTAGGCCTGGGTTCTCTGAACGAGAACTCAAGGTCGCTCGGAACAGTATTTTTAAGTATTTTTTGTATATTTTGTTTACTGAGTCGATCCACAACATTGTATGATGTTGGAAATCGGGGGAAGGAGATGACCTCGGACGTGAAGGAATCCGTTCCAACTCAATTATTGACCATGGTCTCCATCGACACAACTGACCATGGACCCCATCGACACAGATGACCTAGAGAACATTTCATTTACTTCTCGTTCGGAGCCAGACTTCAAGGCTCGTGCCTTAGACCTGAATGAAATAGGCATGAAGGACATGAATGAGCCGAGTGGGTTTGTCACTCAAGGATGTGCCATGGCCAGCGCCCTTCGATGGGTCGAGGTTATGCGAGCTGTCGTCTGGTCGCACATGCTGCATGCTGAATGCGTCATGAACTTGAATTTCGGACGCCATCCCTTCCTCATCCTGCCTTTCGTCCGACAAGTTCGGCCATGACCATGGGCTTTAGGCCTTCGTCTGGCCACCGCTGCTCCACCGAGGGTTGCCAACAAAATTTGGCCACAAAATTGTCCGCCTATCTGTCTCTCTATGTCTGCCTATCTGTCTCTGTCTGCCTGTTTCAATCTATCTACCATCTGCCTATCTGTCTCTGTCTGCCTGTTTCTATCTCTGTACCATCTGCCTATTTGTCTCTCTATACCATCTATCTATTTGTCTGTCCCTACCATCTGCCTATTTGTCTATCCTTGCCATTTGTCCATTTGTCTCCCTCTCTCTCTCTCTTCATGAGAATCGACTTCGAGGACATCGTGTGGGTCGTATGAAAATTTGATTGTTTATAAACAGATGTTTTCCCATTTGACTGGGTGTAATTAATGGACCCACTGCAGAAGCCGCCGCCAGGTGCCAAGTGGCTTGACTCGAGTCCGTTTCGGCTCGGACAATATGATACGATTGGATGGGGATCAATGGGGTGGAGGTGTTCACAAAGCCAAGGTCGATCTGAAGCTCCCATTACCACCCACTCCTTCTCCCTTGTTTGAGTTGGGTGTTTCTATCAAAGGCCATTAGAAACCTCTCTGTCCCTTGGCCTTGTTTTGTCGACGCGTCCCTTTCAAGTCTCTGAGGGAGGTGTGAATTTTTGTGATATCAGCTAACTTTTCGCCGGCAGCTGCTGCAGCCCCAGTTCCCCACAATTTGGCACTACTTATTATATTGCTGGCACGTAAACTCTTTGGCTCTCGCTCGCTCGTTCTGTGTTTTGGCTTTATCGTTCTCTCTTGGCCATCAATCATGGGCAACGTTTGAGAGGCGCTTCTTTGTTTTTGCGGTAAACATCGAAGACTAAAAGGTATTTTTATTCATTATGAACGGGATGTCGGGAGATGGCGACGTCAGGCGATTTGGCGCCTTTTGGATGACGGAGGACGTGGCGCTGACGTTGGACGCGTCCCGGTCACGTGGGAACGAAGCCAAGTGTTTTGAACAGCTCCGATGCGCATCTGGCCTGGACGAGAGAGGTCATTGGAAGATCCATCGCTTGAAGGTCGATGATAGGTTTCCAGAGAGGGGGATTTCTAAGAAAGAGTGGGGTATCGAAAGGGATTCCAGTGGTACTCGAAGGATTCTCAATCTCAAGCACCGGGAGTCGATGATTGCATGACCTTTTGAGTCTCGTATTCAGTGGACTGAAAAGCTCCATTCTTGCATGAAACCATAAAAGTCGATGTATGTAATAAAATCATATGATAATGGCCATTAAATGGCGATATTGCAATTTTCTTCACGGCTCCCGGCGTCATCTGGCAGCTGTCAGTCAGCTGTTACGTAAGACTCTTCCCTGACCTTTCTCTCCGTTTTCGTTCCCCCACCCCCCACACTTCTTTCGTCTTCTTCCAACCCCGGCGCATCCACGCTTCTGTTTAATTTACAAACAAAAACAAAATGAAACCTTTTTTAAACACCTTTTGCTCGTTGGCCCGTGCGCCAAACGTGTTTTATCTCCTGTTTATTTACGATATTTTTATCCGTTTTCGCTTGTAAATCCTTTCATCCAAATTTTTACGGCTCTTTCGAGGTCAGGTGTTGGCCCAGCGAAGCGTCCGAGGATTTCGAATCGCTTTTAGAGATGCTTTATTTTTGATTTATTCTATAATTTTCAAACCCTTCCCAACACTGGGAACGGGCGGCGGGTGTTGCCAGACTTGTGCAAACTTTCAACGAGTTCTTCTCCGAACTCATTTCGATCCCCCCCTCCGCTCATCGCCACCTCCTCCTCCTCATCGACTGGGTTTTGCATTATTTTCTCGTTCTCTTCGCGTGGACGTTTGAGTGCTTTCACTGGCGCTCGCTTCATCCGCTCGAGAAGCCACACAATGATGGTAATAACAACACAAACAACAATAATAAGAGCAACAATAATATCAACACTAACAATAACAACAAGAGCAACATAAACAACAACAATAATAATAAAATCTTCAGATATGTTTCTTCAATTTGACGTTCTATTAAGCATCTAGGGCTCGAGTATCGCGTATCTGAGACGCATGCAACGCGTTGCGGATGCGTATCTTTTTCTGAATCTGAACGCAACGTCCGCCAGTGAGTGAATGTTGCTCAGTTCTTGATGTTCTTCGCTCGCGCTTCTCCGAGGGCACGACACCTTCCGCTCGACTCGAGTCTCATTTGAATTCAATCGCGAGACGGACTTCGCGAAGTCGTTCGAAGTCTGTCCGTCTGTCCTAAGTATCCATTAGGTGCGTATCTGAGCAAAAGCGGTCAGGCAAAAGTTGATCCGCTCAAGAATGAAAAGGTATTTTTCAGTCCAATGGACTCGAGTGGGGAGTGTGGGGAATTCCCGGAGTCATCGAAACCCAGAGCGCTTCGCAGCGACACAAAGCGAATGAATTCCAGCTCGTGTTCTCTTAATGTATCCACTGGATACGCGCCCCATCTGGATAGTCGCTTCATTGCTTCTCGCAATTGCTACATTGTTGGACAATAAATCTCGCCGTGCAGCCGTTGCCGACTTTGGCGTCTCCCTCTGGCGCCCCCGTCGATTCGCGTTCTTTGATTTGAGTCAGCGTGGATTCATCGCCTTTTGTTGTTGTTGTCGCTACTGCTTTTATTGTTGTCGCTACTGCTTTTGTTGTTGCTGTTGTCGCTACTGCTTTTGTTGTTGTGTATCTATGAGGACGGAATAAATTATCGTAGTTGTCGCTATTATGGCTGCCACAGTCAATTGTTGTTGCTGTTGCTATTGTTGTTCTTTCTCCACTCTTTGGATCGCGCACGTCTCTCATTTGCAAGATAAAATAATAAAAAAAAGAGTGTCGAACGCATCGAACGATTCATCAGATACTTTTCAATTATTTCAATCCACGTCGTCGACGTCGACTGAGACGATGACTGAGGCAACGACTGCGACGCTGACTTCGACGACGACTGCGACGACAACTTCGACGACGATTTCGACGCCAATAGCAACGTTTTTTTTGTTTTGGGACTTCGACCACAAGCCCTGCGTTCGGTTCGATTCAATTCACTTCGATTCGATCAGATCCGGTAGATACGCCCCGCAGACGGAAGACGACGACGCATTTTTGGTCGCGGAATCGGGGAAAGCTTTTACTTTCTATCACCCAGCGCCATCGGTCGATCGACCCCCTTGGCCCCAAACGTGTCGAGCCGCCGGCCCAATGCGGCAATCCATTCGGAGGGAACCGCGCTGACCGGCCCACTTCGGGCTCATTTGCATGCTGGCCCTGCAGACCGCCACAGCTGGCCATGCACGGAGACTGAGTCAACCAAATATTTCTTTCTTTCGCCCTGAGCGAAGGCCTTGAGGAAGTTCAAGGAATCGGGAGCCAAGAGTTCGAAGAACCGGGAACCAGAAGCTCAAAAACCCGCTAGCCAGGGGTTCAAGGAACCAGAAGTTCGTCTGGCCTTCTTCATATGATAGGGCTCATCAAGACTTCTGTACTTATTCTAACTTGTTCACCTCCCATCGTGAATGATTTCCATTAGCACCGAGTCCCGACTTCCACCGTCCATTAGCATCTGCCTTCGAGATATTGTTTCGCCCACATTCCGAGGGGAGCTGGTGGGAAGGCAACCACCTGCATATGTCGATCGTGTCATGGAGACGCCAATGGAAAGCCTCCCAACCAAAAGCCTCCCAATCGATGTTGGCTCCGACATCGTTGTGAAGACGTCACGTGTCCCACGTCTCCATGACTGATGGAGGAGATGGGGCTGCGGTTGCTAACAACAGTTGACCTTTCAAGCCGAAGGTTCATCCACACAAATTTACACACAAACACACACACAGATACACTCGTATACATATCCACCTTCATACATTTCCACTTTCGTAGACAGCCTCATGCTGGGGATAAAATTTCCACTTCCTCAAGATAGAAGGATAGGATAAAAGGACGACATCGTTGTCAATCTGCGAAGAAACGAAGCCTCATCATGACATTCATGTAAGCGATGAGTCTAAGGAGTGTGTATGTGTGTATGAGTGTCTGTGTGTGTGAGTAACAAGGGTCTGACGAGCGAGGCTCAAGTATGCTACGAAAACGAAGAGAGGACGATAGTGACGAGTGAGTAAATGCTCAAAGGATGATGGATGAGTGGAGACTGCGAGACTGTCGTTGGAAGCTGAAAATAAATCGCATTTTAAGGGCTTGATGTGGGGGGAGAGAAGGAGGCTCGAAGGGAGAGGGAGGGCAGAAAGGGGAGAGCGATTGAGCTTGAAAGGGTTTCTTTCTCCTACTCTTCGGTATCCTTCTATCCTTGAGTATTCTTCTATCCTTCTGTGTTCTTTTATACTTCGATGTTCTTCTATACTTCGGGTGTATTCTTCATTCTACCATCTTCTTCTCACCACTCACAACATGCTTAATTAAAGCACGCACAGAAGCACGAAGAACAAACGCCGGATAATTGCAGCACACCACAGTTTCCTCCTCCTTCTGACCACGGTTTCCACCCCCCTTCTGATCGCTTTCCTTCAATCTCCAATCTCCTCCCCTTTTTCCTGCGCTTCGTCATCTTGGGGAGAATCCAAAACGAACCTCGCCGTCGAAACCCCAGCGGAAGTGGGCGGCTGCTCAATTGGCCGAAGCGTCACTTCCTCATCCGCCGCAGACAGACGACAACCCTCGTCTCGGGCGGGATCCTCCTCTTTCTACCTTCATCCTGTTTTTCGTCTACCTTCCTTTTACATACCTCCTACCTTCTTCTTACCTTCATCCAACCACCCTCTTAAAGTCCTTCTTCTTTCTTCCTACTTCCCTCCCACCATCGTATGTCGAACTCTTCCTTCAACGTCTCGTCTCACGCTACGTGCGGTGCAGCCATAAAATTTCTCGTTTCCAACTAATTTCCGGTCTAAACAGCTTTTATCGCGGGGCGTCCACCTTGCCTCCCCCAACCCTCCACCTTCTTCTCAATCCCCGTTGCACCCTCTCTTTGCCGACCTATGCTAATATTTGTGCAGCCCAGTTGGCCAAACGTCGTCCTGGAACGTTCTTATCGTCCTTATTTGTGCCCTCATCCAGTGACGACCGGCTCCATCGGTGCAGTTGACCTATTTGCCATGAGAGAGTGGCTCCTTTCCAAAGCGACTCCTTTTGGAAGCTTCTCTTCTCCAAAGCAACTCCTTTCGACCGGACCTTCGAATCGCACGTTGGGCTGAGCATGCACTCGGAGTCCCCTCCATCCAACCCTCCTCTCCACCCACACACGCCCGCTGGCGCTGACACGACGTGTTGGCACGCTCTGATGTCTCAAGCAAGTGAACCCAAGGACCCGGCAGCATTTCGTCCTCTTCAGGAATTACAAACAACGTACGTTCGATTGGCGTGCTTCCATGCAATCCTCCTCGGTCCTTCTTTTACTCCGTTTCATCCCGAAACGATTGTATTGGATGGAGTTTTGGGCTGTGGACTTCATTCAATCCAATAGATTTCCGTTGAATGCAATAGATTCCCTTTCAATTCAATAGATTTCCGTTGAATCAATAGAATTCGATTCATTCAATCCAATCGATTTCCGTTGAATTCAATTGAGTTCAATTCGGTGCAACTCTTTTCAATGCAATCGGGAATTAAATCAATTTGAAATTCAAATCAATTTGGATCAAATCAACTGAAGATTGCAATTCACTTGAAAGCTCAAACATTCAGACCTCAATAAACAGAGAGAATTCCTTCTCCAGCTTCATAAAAGATCCTTTAGGGAATCGCTGCCCTGATGATCAAAGGGGAGAGCTGAAGAGAGGAGAAAAAAATGCTGTGCCTGCGGTTTTAGTTGCTCCTCCTCCCAATTGGAAGCTTTGACAAAAGTCCTCTGTCCCAAGTTATTTTTATCTTGGGACCGAGATCGCTTTTGTCCCATGGGTCCTGTGGTCTTAAGCCGAAGAGATCCATTTTGCCATTTAGAACAAAGTCCACAATTTTTTCGCCGTTTGCAAGTAATTACATTTTAATCCGCCGCAAAATGGGAGGGAGTTGGAATGAAGACGTAATTGTTGCCAGCTGTAACCCGGATACCGGGGCGATTAGAGGGTTTTCTCTTTGGTGCCGTAAAAATATCGAGGGAGGGAAAAGGCGAAAATCAATAGAGGTCTAAAAATAAATCACCACAATTATGGGCACCAGCTCCACCAGAGGAGGAGGTGGAGTGGGATTCTCGCTTGTGTGAATATTGTTCATTCTCAGTCTTATCCTTCGAAGAAGAACAATAACATCATCGACAACAACAGCAACAATGAAAGAGAACAACAATCTGCAGATAACAACAATGTGAAGATAACAACAATGTGAAGATAAAAACAATGAAGACAACAATAACTATGATGATAATAGCAACAATTTTGAGAAAAACAATGTCTAGAACAACAACAAAAACAACGAGAAACCGAGCAAAAAATAATGTTATCTACTCGTAGGAAGCAGAAACAATACGGGGATGAATTATGTATCCTTCTGCCAGGACACACACAATAAAAGTAACATTTAGGCAAAGGACTGCAGCCTCCACGCGAGCCCCACATCCAAGACACAGTCGGGGCCTGGAGGGGGTGGTCGAGAGGCATCCGATATAGGTCGTAAAGCCCAAAACCAACCCCCGACCACCCCGGTGGGAATCTCACAGAACCATTTCCTGGTCTCGACCGCCTTCGGAAAGTAAACAATGGGAATTTATAGACTCCGCTGTCGGAGCTGCCGGAGCTCGCTCGTGTCTGTGGCAGTAGCTCCGAGGAAGTGGAAGGACTGGGGTAGGATGGAGCTGTGGTAGTGGGATTGGTATAAGGATGGGTCCATGGTAGTGGACTTGGGGCCAGAATGTGTCCGTGGTATTGGGGCTGAGGTCACCATGGGGCATCCTAACAAAGTGCCTGCAAGACTGCTGGACTGCAGCCGAGAAACGCGACCGACCTTTGGACGCTTCAAATCTCGCCGCCACCATCGCGCTGGCTAACCGAAAATATGTCCCAAACTCTGTCTATGGAGTGAGGGCAGAGAGACGAGGGACGTGAGGCGACAGATGTGGGGCGAAAGACTAGGGATTGGATTTCGGAAGTAGGCAGCTGCACCACAAACAGTCAGCTCCAGTTGTTGGCCACAGTCCAGGAGTCACTGTTTCTGCTCCTGTTGGCCCCGGCTGTTCCCAAGGTTCAACGTATTCGCTTGGCTTGAACTGAATTCAACGACACATTCCATTGGGCGGGTGACGAAGGGGCCGTGGGGCGAAGGAACCGGGGGACGAAAGAAGTAGTCATTCCGACAGGCGTGAGATAAATGATTGCTAGTGGATTGTCGGATAGTCCATGGAGATAGAACAAGGGGGACGATGGAGGAAAAGCGTCGTAATGCGCCAGGACTCCAGTTTCGATTGCACTTTGGACACCAAACCAATTAAATTCACTTTCCATGGAGAGTGAAATGAAGGAGAAGGAATTCGAGTGCTTCAAACTGGATCCTGGAGCAGCTGCTGCTGATCCTTGCCCAAATGTGCCACACATAATGCAATTCATCGGAACTCGTTTCGAATCTGTTTACATTTCGTTCTCATTTGCATCAGCTCCCCACAAGTCGGCGTCTGCGGCTGACGGGGAGCACGTGTCACCCCCATTTCCTATCTCTTTTACTCTTGCGTTCACCCTTCTCTTCTTTCCTCACACTCCCTCACTCTCTCTCGCCCACTTTTATCTTCCTCTCCCTTCTCGCTATTGTCTTTTGTCCCCCTCTCTCGACTCTACAATTTGAATTGTATTTTGTTTAAATTTCCTTTCGTTGTTGTTTTTACTCGCTGCTCCAGTTCTGCCGCTGCGCTGTCGCTTGGGACGCAAACAAGTGTTGTAATTAGATTTCGTCGCATGCGAAAGACTTGTCAGACAGATATAAACATTGTACACATACATAGAGAGAGACAAACAGATAGCTCGGTATGTGGGACAGAGGTGAACCACATGATGGGTGAGAGCGAAGTGTTCGTTGCCACCTCCAGATCAGGGACCATGCACCGATCTCAGAATCCTTGGTCACAGCCTCAATTGATGATCTTTAAATGATCGCTCGATCGTTCTTCTTCACTCTCTCCGATGAGGACTAAATGGAGATCGACGAAAGTTCCAGAGGCGAAAGCTCCATGTACCGGAAGGGCTCCATTGATTTTTCCGGCGATTGCGGAACTGAAACAATGAGTTTGTTATGGTGTTTTTAAAAATTTTCATTGCATGCACAGTGTTCGGCACACGAACGTTTCGTGGCTGTAGATAGATTCCAGAACGAATTCCGATTTCAATTCCGCGGACAACACGTTGCCGGTTTTAATGACTGATTCGATGTCCGGGGAAAAGTCATGTCGTGTCGCAGTTTCACCGGGGGCGGAGTGAGGAGGAGATGTGGAGGAGGTGAGGAAACAATCGATTCGAATGGAAAAACCCAATCCAACGTCAATCGGCCAATTCGAGATTAGGTACAGCTCCGAGCTGGTTCCAGTGGGGGCGACGGAAGTTTGCTTTTGGTTGTACAACAGATGGAGAAAATATATACAAATTATTTTTTTGGAACGACACAGCTCAATATTTAAAACTACTTAGAGCCAGAAATGAAACCTTGATTAGAATCGACTGAGATAATTTTAAGGAACGACACTACCATGATTAAAAACGACTTAGATTATGAATAGAAACGACTCAGATAATTTTTTGGAAGGATGTCACGATCATGATTAGAAACGATTCAGATAATGTTTAGAAACGACTCTGATCATTTTTAGGAACGATTCAGATCATGATTTGAATCGACTCAGATTATGAATAGAAACGACTCAGATAATTTTTTGGAAGGACGTCACGATCATGATTAGAAACGATTCAGATAATGTTTAGAAACGACTCTGATCATTTTTAGGAACTACACAGATTTTGATTAGAAACGACTCAGATCATGATTATAATCGACTCAGAAAATGAATAGAAACGACTCTGATAATGTTTAACAACGATTCAATTCTTGATTAGAAACGACTTCGATCATGTTTAGCCACGACTTCCGATCTGCGGATTCCACCTCGTCTCTCATTGACACAAAGTTACGCCCTCTGTCTTCGCCGTGAAATGTTTATGCGATTTCGCGATTTCGGAAAATCTGCTGAGTTTCATTTTCACGTCAATAAAATAACTTTCTGCCGCCCTCGGCCTCCGCCGACTCCTTCGCCCAACGTTTACCGGTGAAATGCTGGCGAATCGAAAACTCTTGGCAGGCCTCCAAACGAGCGCCCAGTTGAAGAGCCCAATAATTCTTTCGAAAATTCAAATTATGCAACGACAGACACATTTCGACATTCATTTAAGCGAGCGACATCCACGACAAGAAATCGAAAGAAAATCCCCATTACTATAGAGAGAGATAGAGGAAGAGAGAGGGAGAAAGAGGAGGTGAGATAATTAAACACACGAATATGTTAATTAATTTTCAAGTCAATTTGAGACATTACAAGACTTTCATCGAAGGTAATTTCAACGAGGCCAATTTGCTCTCGAACCTCGGTACACGACCATCCATCGATCCGTTAAGGGCGGGCCTTTAAAATATCGACTCGAAAAATCTGTGGCCAATGGAATGCAGAAGAAAAACGAGTATTTTCTCAAGAAAATGGAACTAATCACAAGCCTTATTCGACTCATAGTTTGGCGACTCCTTGTAAAGGGACTTGGAGCATATGATAGATTTCTCTCAAGTCGACGATTGATGGTCAGAACCCATGAGAAATAATAACAATTACGACTATTTCGGGAGCGAATTCATTATTGTCAACCACCATTCGCAGTTCATTAGTCGACTCCCAGTGCGGCCACAAAGTCATCCCTTGAGATTACATTGGGCACAAAACCAGATTTGTCAACAAGTGGAGGGAGAGAGCGAGCGAGGCGAGGATTAGCGGCAAGTCGATGGCTAATTAAATGCACGCAAATATTCCGTCCCGGCGACGTAAGACAAATGGGCGGCATTAGCGAGTGAGTCTCTCGAGGGCAGCCATGCGAGGAGATCCACAACAGAATCCTCTTCTCCCACATGGAAAGCGATTCCGGAATTCGGGAGAATCTTGGGAAGCCGAGTGGAAGTCTTCTTAAAGTCATTCACAAACCCCGCGCCGCCAGACGAAGGTTATCGGTGCTTGTCTCGAGCAGCTGCCAATTCGGGCCCCAACTCATCGTTGCCCCCTAATTTCGATTTGCATAAATTACCGCCTTCGATGTAGACTTCGTCGCCGGCGTCCTCCCAGTCTAGACGCCAGACCGCGAATTATCCCAATGACGAGCATAACGACAGCAACAACAACAATCACAACAACGACAGCAACAACAGTCACAACAACCACAACAACTACAACCAAAACAACAACAAATCGCCGTGATCTGCGACACCTAATGAAGCGCCGACCTGAAACGAGGAGAACCGTGAGCAGGAGCCAAAGAGGTGGTAAGGAATTGTCACCAGAAACTCAGCGGCAACCCTTCCATAGGAGAAGAGCCTACGTTAGCCAGCCGTTGCGTGTTCCAGGGATCTCGTGCTGCGGCTTTCGCCAGCCCCCATTTCAAACACGCCCCCCGCTTGCACGCAAATGAAATTTATCGCCCTCATTGAGGCCATGACAGGACAGGTGGGAAGGAGGCAGTTGGCAGTCATCTGGAAGCCCTTTCATTGAATCAATGACGCCTCCATCAAACAATTGTCGAGACGCCCGGCGCGTTTCCCACAGCCCACAGTCCACACTTCAGGTCTCTACCGTGTCTGAGTTTGACGATTGGTCCCTTGCGAGGCTGCAAAATCAATAATCAACGCCTGCATGTGTCATGTCAATTACTTCGTCTCCAGACAGACATGGGTTTGAATCAATAGAACTAAAAGCTTCCGTGAGTTCGCAAAACATTTGCTTCAACTTAGGGCTCAGTAATTGTAAACAATGGTTTCGGCATGCGTCGAGCTGTGGTCGAAACGCACGTCATGCCAAGTAATGATTTTGGCCATTGGGCACCCATGTTTCGATAACGTTTACTCCTCACACAAGTGCAGTCTTTCTTAGATTAATTGCTGGAGATGGCATCTTCCACAATGGATTCTGTCATGAATTCCTCAATGAAAAATTCTACCATCTATCCCTCAGTGAAAATTCTGTCACGAATTCCTCAATGAAAGATTCTACCATGAATCCCCCAATGAAAGATCCTACCATAAACCCCTCAATGGAAAATTCTCTCATGAATCTCTCAATGAAATATTCTCCGATGAATCCTTCAATTAAAGATTCTCTCATGAATCCTTCAATTTGTCCTTCCGTGGCCTCCGTGGATTGACAAATGCTGGAAAAATCTCTATTAATACGTCTCTTTGGAGGTCAAGCACCCTGTATCACAGACAGACAGGACAGACGCACACATTGAAATTGAAAGTAATGCGAATAGAACGCCCCGAGATGACTGGAGGCAGGCGAGGAAACTGTAGGCGTGAGTGGAGATGAGGCTATCACGACAACAACAAAGAAAACATCAACAACTATCATATCAAAATAGGTCAGTTTGTAGTAATGACTACGGAGATGGTGATGATTATGACGATGGTGATTATGATGGCTCATTGGCTGTAGTCGTTATGGATGGAGAGAACATGTCATAAAAATAAACAAGTGAAAGGATTTGCATGCCGAACAACGTCAAGGGTGAAGAGTAGGGATGGATCAACGGACAACGGCATTCAGTAAAGAGGAGAGGGGAGAAGAAATGAGTGGGGAGTCCAGCTAATGACCTGGGGCGTGTAATCACCGACAAACAACTACTTTCTCTATACTATAGGATGGGAATGTTGACGGACTTCGTAGGACTTCGGCCTTTACGCTATCCTTAGGGTAATTGAATCCATTTGAATCACTTCCAAGAACCGTCCACCAGTTGGGTTTCCATCGCCAAACACGGCTTCCCGCTGCTTTAATCCTTGAAGTCCTTGAAGTCGTGCTATTCGTGATGTATTTCTCTCTATTATCTTCATAAAATTCATTTACCGATAACTTTTTAGTCATTTTGTGCGATGAGACTTCCTGCATCTCCCTCCCTCCAGCTTCCAACAAAGTTTCAATTTGGAAATTTCGCTCTCTCTTTATCTCTCCTCTCTCGTTCACTCCTCTCAGTAGAGACAAAACTTTACTTTACCTCGCCCTTCGTATTTCAATCTCGTTGCGACGCCATCGCGTACACAAAAGTTCAAGGACGCCCCCATCGCAGCCTCGGTGTCGAGTTCAAGGATCATGGCCCGATTAGTCACCGCATAGCATGGCATGGCATGGCTCGAAAACGAACCTGTCAAAGGGAGTTCTGTACAAACGATTAGTGAAAACATAGCATGGCATGGCGACTTGCAGAAAATAGATTCCAACGTAAAAGAGCTGTCAAAATGGATAGTGGATCCTGAGTTTTTATAGCAGGATTGCATTTTGTTGTTATATATGTTCTGGATTGGATTATTAAATTTTTTGGAACTTGCCATACTAATAAAAGTCAACATTTATTGGTCGAACATTCCACCTCCGAACACACCATTACAAATTTGCATTATTTAACCACAAAGTACACAAAATTAAAAAATACAAACATAAATCTGTATCCATCTAGAATACTTGCCAATTTAATTTCTCCAGTGTTACCATAACGAAAAACTATTCATTATAAATTTAAAATGTAACATTCGCCTATGGCAACTCCTTTACCCAACATAGCATAGGACTTGAGTAATCGCTTCTATGCGTCCATGCGTATGCCATGCCATGCTATGCGTTGACTAATCGGGCCATCACGTTGTCCCATTCTCCTCATCTCATTCTGCTCATTCCATTCTCTTCGTCCCTTTCTCCTCTTTCCTTCTCTTCGTCCCATTCTCTTTGTCCCAAGGCACACCTTCGACCCGACCTTTGTCTTTCGGCCTTCAAGGTAGGTCTCAACCTGCTCTCAACCATCTGGCGAGTTCGAGCTTCTCTGAGTTAGTGAATGTTGTTCGCGATGATGTCCTCCTGTTGAATTCACCGAGCATCCTCCTGCTGGTGGCAGCTTCCGACTTATGTGTTGGGTTTTAATCGCAAAAGGACCCAGGGAGTCAATGGAAGCAGAGATTCTGTGGAATGAAGGGAGTGAATGGAACCAGGGCGTCAATGGAACCAGGGTTCAACGAAACAGGGCGCCAATGGACGAAGGAATTCTGTGGTAGCAGGAAGGCAAAGGAGTTACGGGTTCCGCAGGGGAACGTTTCCGCGCTTTATAATTTATGTAATGGCCAGCGACGCTTTTTAATTATTCATAACTTTACAACAATGGGCGCCAACCCTTTATCGTGACCCTTCCCCCCACCCCCTCCTACAACTCCGGTGGAGACCCCCGCGATTTCCGTTCAAAATCTCGAGCTTACGTGACGGGAACTCATTAATTTCCGCGACCCACCGGCCGCCGTTCGCGACCCGCGAAACCCAACAAGGCTGAATAATTAATTCCCAATGACGATGACGAACAACAACAACAACAACAATGGGCGCCCCCATTTGCCTGATGGACACGTTGATCCCACCGGGGTGGGGGGAGGCAGTTGAAGTTGAGGTGGAGCTAGAGAAGGAGGCCCTCAAGCTCTTTAGCCATGATTTTAATTTCGCAAACAACATCCTCGTTGCGAGGACATTTCTTAAGCTCCCTACTTAATTGTTCTTGTTCCTTTGCAGAAGTCCAACGGGCGAGCATCTGGTAGCGAATTAGAGTAGGAGCAGTTGGAGGAGGAGAAGAGGAAAAGCAGCTGGAGCCAGTTGGCTAAGAGCGGGAGGCGGATCTGAATGACTGCCACATTATGACAGGCGGCAGCACCACTGGGCAGAAGGGACAGGAGAAGGAGTCGCTCGAACAGTACACGAACCCCTCCTTCGAGCAGGACACGATCCAGTGCACGACCAGCGGCAACCATCACACACACGCCGGCAGCTCGGCGAACGCCAACGATGGCAGCTGCTCCGATGGTGGCGGTGGAGGGACGGCAGGGGCGAATGGAACGAACACTGGACATCGGAAAGGTCATAGGTAAGAATTTCGGATTCCGGATTCCATGCGGAGCGACAACTCCGTCTTCACCCCGCCCCCCCTGTTAATGGCATTCTGCCTCCAACAAGTGCTCGTCGACGACGAGGAGGAGCTTGGGGGCGGGCCAAGAGGGTTGCCTGGGCCAAAATTAGCTCTAATTCGAGGCGTATTTCTAATGGGTGGCCGGATGTCGATCGATTGTCGCAGTGGGTCGCTCGTCTGTCCATCGTCCGTCCGTCTATCGTCTGTCCGTCCATCCATTCCCATCTCCACTATTTGCTTGGCCTTCTCCACCATCCTTCCATAGCCTTCCGGGGGTTCTGCGAAGTCCGTTTCTCAACCATATGCCTCAAGACTCCTTCGACTCGGGATGATTTTCCACCTCATTGTCTTGGTATGCTGCTTATCGTCCACCCTACATCAAGTCTAATGAGCTGAATCGCCGGGCAGCATAATTGGGGGGAGTCCTGGGGAGCTCTGCCTTTGCATGAGCGCCCTCGGCACATTCGAAATTAAGACATTGGGGCAAGTAAACAATTCCGTGCTCCCCGTCCTCCGCCAATCCTGAGTTCCTTCGGGACATCCGGCCCTGAGGTGAGCGGAGCTAATGGGAGTTTTCGTCGTTGGAGGCGTCTGGAGGCGTCTGGAGGCATTTCGGTAGGCCGTTTACGTGGGCCATCCATTATTCATTCGATATCCGATCGATTCCAATTTGAGGCGAACATCGAGGTTAAGGAACCACTTCGTCGGACCCGATGCAGAGGAATCGCACGCGACGTTGGCCCCACCGCCAGCGGGTTTGGAACACAAAATTCACCTTGGAGTCGCTGACATTGAAATCGAGAATTCCCTCATTATCCTTGGCCCATTGTTAGAGGGTATTTGTGTGTGTTTGTGAGAAGGAGCGATTGTATGTGTTTGAGAACGAGAGAGTGTGTGAGAAAGAGAACGAGTGTGTGTGTTTGTGAGAACGACCGGGTTTGTGTTTGTGTGTCATCCTCCGATTCGCCTTGAGCTCAAATTTTATTTTGAAATGCACCGCACCGTGGCGCCCTCTGCAGTGGAGCAGCCGTTGCACATGCGAGCTCCATCTCCTTGGCTTCCATTTGTCGGTCGTTTTGACAGACGCCCGAGTCGCCTCCCCGCCCCCCTTTCGACCACCCCCCTCAATAAACGAATTACATCGGGGTTCGACCCGGAGCGGGCACGAGTTGAGCAGTTGATTTGTCCCTTCGACCGGAGCCGCCGCATTCGGCCGCCGACTGCCGGAGTGCCGAGTGTTAAGAACTTTGGTCCCCGTGGCTCGATGGCGCATTAAATATTTACAAACACACATTGAGCGCATGCACACACACACACACACTAGCTCACGCAAGCCAACAAGCAAGTAGTGTAATTGTTTTTCGATGCCATGTGTCGCGGTTCGAACGACGGCAACGACGACGACGGCGGCAGCAACACACGAGTCCAACTACAACCGGCCGTCGAGTGTTCGCGAGTGCTTCGAAGGATACGCTCCAGGATTGCGAGAAGAAAGTGAAAGAGTTTCTGGTTCTCTGGCCGGATCAATTGTGCTGCATATGGGGGAGCCCGATAGGTAGGAAGCATCATTCCGTCCGCACGTGAAGCCAACTGAAAGGTGTTGTGGTATTCCCCGGAGACCCATGGGTCCTGATCCGTGTTCCGTCGTCCTTTTCCTTGAGGATGAGTGCCGCCGACTACTGCCTGAACTTTGAAGCAAGGGGCTTCGTTTCGTTTCCGGAGTATCCGGTTTTTATGGAATTTCTCTCCGCCCCTGACAGTTAAATTTATTTCGATTCATATTCGGACGTGTGTCAAAATGGTGAACGGCTTCTTACAGAACCTGCGGGTCCTTCACTGCGGTCGTCGAGTCATGTCAGTCCAGGCAGATATTCAAAATAACCATGGGCATATATCGCCAATAATCATGGCTTTCTTTTGCTTCAAGAGAGAGTTCTTTAATAATTTCTCGTCTCTTGTCTCTTCCAGGCGGCAGGAGTCCATGTATCAAATGACCGGCCTCTACTCGGAGACGAACAGCGGCGACGACAGCAGCATCGACGTGCCCCAGGACGCGACCACGACGGCCACGACGACGCTCTCGTGTCGCGCTCCGCCCGCTGCTGTTGGCGACACCGTCATCCGGTGCCACAGTCGTCAGGCGTCCGGTGTGGGCGGCCCTGTTCACGCCCACAATGCCGCGCACGCCCACACGGTGGGCAACAGCAACAACAATAATAATAACACCCTGGACGATGATGACGACGATCTGCAATCCCGCGATTGCGGAATCCTCGGCTGTCGACCGCGAGGCGTGCAAAAGTTCGCGCGCATCAAAATCTTCGTTTTGCTCCTCTCGATGCTCGTCACCCTGCAGCAGGCTCTCAGTTCTGGCTACATCAATTCGGTGATCACGACCATCGAGAAGCGCTTCGAGATTCCGTCGAGCTATTCCGGATTGATCGCCTCCAGCTACGAGATCGGCAATGTGATAACCGTGATATTTGTCAGTTATCTGGGCAGTCGCCGGCACATCCCGGTCTGGATCGGAATTGGTGAGTGTTGTCGATGGCATGGTTAATCGCACCAAAGTCCTTTCATTTTTCTCCAAAGACTCTCCTCAACAATTCTTCCTTCCACACTTCCCTATCATCTCTTCTTTCGACCACTTTCATTAAAGTCTTCATCGTGTTCATCATTTCATCTCCTTCTCCTCGCAGTGCTTTGGTCTAGCATTCATACTAAAGTCCTTTCATTCATACGAAAGTCTTTTCACCATTCTCCCAAGACCTTCATCTCTTCCCTCAACCACTTCCATCAGAGTTCTCATTGTGTTTGTCTCCTTGTCTCGTCGCAGGTGCCGTCATCATGGGAATCGGTTCGCTGGTGTTCATGGTGCCCCATTTCACTGGCGAGGCGAACCCCGGCATTACCTTGGCCAACGAGACCAGCGACAATATCTGCCGCAGTGCTTTGGTGCGTGATCAGGACATGGGTCTGGGCCGCCTCTCCAGTGGTCTGTCGAATCCTCCGTTGGCGCCGCACACGCTCCGCGAGGACAACTGTCTCGAGGGCAAGTCATCTACGTTTGGACCCGTTCTGCTGTTCGTCATCGCCCAACTGTTGCTCGGGTGCGGAGGAAGCCCACTGTTCACGCTGGGCACCACCTACGTGGATGATCACGTGAAGACCGAGAGCTCGTCCATGTATATCGGCTGCATGTACAGCATGGCGGCGTTTGGGCCGGTGCTCGGTTTCCTTTTGGGCGCCTATCTGTTGTCCTTCCACATGGACTCGCTATCGTCGACCATCATCTCGATCAGTAAGTTTTGGGTGTTTTCTCTAGGAGGATTGAGTACTCAGTTCCAAGAGGATTGAGTTCTCAGTTCCATGAGGATTCAATTCTCAGTTCCATGAGGATTCAGTTCTAAACTTCCATCTCTTTCAGGTCCCGGAGACCGGCGCTGGGTCGGCATGTGGTGGGGCGGCTTCCTACTTTGCGGCGTCCTGCTGCTGGTCGTGGCCGTTCCGTTCTTCTCGTTCCCCAAGGTGAGTCCCAAAGTTGTGCCCTTCGTGGATCTCACTAAACCCCACTCCCTTCATCCCTGTTTCAGGTGCTCGCTCGTGAGAAGAAGAAGATTCGCAAGAGTTCAGTGAAGTCGATTGCTCAGCCTGGGATCCCGAACAACTCCAACAGCCTGCCACGCCCTGTCACAGATGAAGTGGGCAAGGTGAAGAAGGAGATCGTGGCGGTGACCACGAAGGAGGAAGAGGCCAAGCCCAAGGTGGACACCGGCTATGGCAAGGACATAAAAGGTAGCTTCACAAACAACTGGAGTCGTTTTCGATTCTCAACTCTTGTTCTCTCGCTTCTCTCCAGATATACCCCAATCGATGCTGCGCCTTGTGACCAATCCCGTATACATCGTGACCTGTCTGGGCGCCTGCATGGAGCTGATGATCGTCTCGGGCTTCGTCGTCTTCCTGCCCAAGTACCTGGAGACACAGTTTAGCCTGGGCAAGAGTCAGGCGAGTGTCTTCACCGGATCGATCGCGGTGCCCGGCGCCTGCATCGGCATCTTCATCGGCGGTTGCGTTCTCAAGCGGTTCCAGCTGAAGCCGAAGGGCGCCGTCCAATTCGTCCTGATCTCGAACGTCGTCTGTCTCGCCTGCTATGCCATGTTGTTCTTCCTCGGCTGCGAGAACTTGAAGATGGCCGGCACCACGATCCCCTACTACAACAGCTCGACGCACAGCTCGATCGAACCGTTCCAGGTGAACCTAACGGCGGCCTGCAATTTCGGCTGCGAGTGCCTGACCAGCGACGTGGAGCCGGTCTGCGGCAACAATGGCCTGACCTACTTCAGCCCCTGCCACGCCGGCTGCACGGCCTTCTCGTCCAGCTCCAACTACACCAACTGCGCATGTGAGTTCAACGAGTTCGAAAATCTATGCCTTTTGCTGATCCTCTTCTTCCACTCGCAGGTGTTCACTCCAACATCTCGAGCAGCATCTACAGAGGAGCCGGTGGCAGCCAAGCGCAGGCCTTGAATGCTCACGAGGACTTCGCCGAGGTCACTGTGGTCCCCGTGGCCACAGCCGGCCCCTGCTCCACCCCCTGCCGCACCATCTACCCCTTCCTCATCCTGCTCTTCTTCATGACCTTCATCGTGGCTTCGACACAGATGCCACTGCTGATGATCGTCCTGCGTTCGGTGTCCGAGGAAGAGCGCTCCTTCGCCCTCGGCATGCAGTTCGTCATCTTTCGGCTGTTCGGCTACATTCCGGCGCCGATTCTCTTCGGCAACCTCATCGACTCCACGTGTCTACTGTGGAAGTCGACGTGCGGCGAGAAGGGCGGCCGTTGCCTGATCTACGACATCGAGAAGTTCCGATACAAGTGAGTTTCACCAACGTTCCATAGACATCAGTTTATAACTCTGAGTTCTCTCCTTCAGATACGTCGGTCTCTGCGCCTCGGTGAAGATCGTGGCGCTGGCCATCTTCATGGTGGACTGGTGGCTCGTGCGCCGGCGCAAGCATCTGGACAAGTTGAAGCCTCTGAATGCCAACGACCCGATCATCGGCTCCATCATCAGCCTGGACAAGCGTGAGTTCGCCCTCAGTTCAATATGAAAATGTGGTTCCTCAATCGAATGTGTTTTCTCTTCCAGTCTTCGAGGAGAAGCTCAGCGGCCCGGACCACGGACAACCGGGGGCTTATGGAGTAGGTGGCGACCTGGTCATGCCCTCGGAGATGATGCGGCACTCGCGGAATAACTCGCGCACCATTCAGCTTGAGTATGGGTGAGTAGAGAGAAAACACTTATGTATGTACTAATCATTTGATCCTAATCATTCTCAAACCCAGTTACAACAACTCCCTTCCGCCCGTGGCCGCCGCCGCGCCTCAGACCAAGTCGAAGAAACATTTCCGCAGCGCCTCCTGCGACGTGAAGATGATTCGCAGCTTTGCCAAAGATCACAACGTGAGCGCCAACGTCAACGACTCCGGCGATTGCAGCAAATTCAAGAATCTCAAGATGCTGCAGACACACTCGCGCAACAACTCGAGTGACCTGAATGCGGAGTTGCGCCAAAAGTTGTCGCATTCGCGGACGAATTCGCGCGACGACCCCGCCTTCAACATCAAATACATCCAGAACCAGCTGAAGCCGCAGACGGGCCGAGGAGCCGCGGAGCAGGAGAACGACGACGACGACGATGAGTTGACCACCGGATGTGGCCACTTCGTGAAGAAACACTCGCGCAACCACTCCTACGACCAGATCTACATGCCGAACAACATTCGCTTCGATGCGGACTTCTTCCGGGCCAACAAGAAGAACGTCCACGTGCTGAAGAACGTGGTCGAGAACAAGCTGAAGAACTCCAACGAGATGGAGGCGTCGCAGGCGCAGACGCAATCACGCGGCCACTCGCGCAGCAATTCCAAGGATTTGAACGTAAAGGTGGCGGCAGCGACGGCGACGACGACGGTGGGCGGTCCAACGGCGCCGAATGCACTCGAGTCGGCCCTGAGCATCCTGCGCCATCGACGCACCAACTCCAAGGATCTCGGCCATGTGGTCGGCGTCCCTCTCGAACCCAGTTCCGCTGGCTTGGTGACGGCGTCGAGTGGGCCGGGAGCGAAGCACGCGCGAACCTCTTCGCACCACAAGATCCAGATCGACGACGACCGAAACGAGCTGATCAACGACAACGACGACGACGAGGAGGAGGAGGACGTCGAGACGATGCGGCTGTAAAGGAACTGGAAGCAGTTCCACGACCGCCTGTACAGAACTTCATTCGTATTTAAGCTCACGCCGCGTGGGGGACGAGGCCAGGGCGAGGAGCTCAGACAGAGAGAGAGAGAAAAAGGGGGCGATCAATTTTACTGCCGTCAGGACGTGGACGCATTTCACATTTAATTTAAGAAGAGCAAACCTTGTTTCCTGTTTCAACCCAATAAGAGAACATTCCAATTTTCGCCTGCTTCGTACTTAACTTCCCTCCTAGGATTCCTTTCCTCCCACCCTTCCTTCCTTCGATCGTTCGTTCGCTTGTATCGAGGGCCCCTGCGACCTCTCGTCCCCATCAAAATCCAAGTAATCATGTTTAGCCAAGGTTTAGACTAAGTTATGCTAGCTCTGTGAATAAATTCTAAGTATTCCCAAAATGTTCTTGCGCTGTGCTTCCTCCCAGCGAGGACCCGTCGATGGCTCCTCTTCAGACCCTCTTCATGTACGCCCCCTTGACCATCATAGAGTAGACGCTCCAAGGATCCCATGTAGATCTTAGTATTTTGTTAATTAAGTTAATATAATGGATCAACTCATGGGGGTGTCTGCTCAATTCTATTCGTTTTCTCACAGTGTTCGTAGCAATAATTAAGATAGTCTAATTTGTGTGAATCGAGGATTCAGGAGGATTCAGCACGTACCCAAAAATGTGTGCCGGGCTGAGTTTTGCATGTAGAGGAATTCTACGGATGTAAGTCTGTGTGTGATAGAGAACAATATGAAATATATTGAGCAAAGAACTTTTAGCAAACATACAAAAAGTAGACAAAAGATAGATATTGCATTGTAAAATATGATGTTTTAGCATTGCGGACGGTTGACGATCGCCGACTGCGGATAGAACAAAAAAATGTCAATGAAAATTGTGCTGTGACGAGATATCTGAATGATAATGATAACGATACATAAATAATTATAGAAAAATTGTAGGCGTTTGCGAGAAGTGGATTTTTAACTGAAGCCCTAACTTAAGCATACAAACATACATATATTTAACTATTACTATACACATACATAAAGATCCTAGTTGTAGGAGACGACCGAGGGGTCGACGTCGAGGAATCTCGACACACGAAATGCTGAACACAAACATATAAAATGCAGTATATGTATAGTAGAAACAAATCCAATAAACACTGCAATACTTTAGCATAGGACTAAATAGTACACACGATGATTTTACACGACTTTTAAAGACAACTACTAGAATATTCGGTTCCAATAGAAGTTTCACACGAAACTCCGCACACACACACACACTCATTGACCCGTACCGTCTGCGGATCCTGAGTTGAGTTTCACAATTCTCAACTCGGTCCATTCGCTTGAAAGTCCTGTCTCAACTATTTCCGATGTGTCCGATGTGGCAAGGACGAAATTCACCATGTAAATAATTTCTATGAGGAGCAGTCGTCGTTTTCACCCGCTTCACTCCGATTCCTCGACTACGGGTCAATGTGTTGCAGTAGGTAGTAATGTAGGTAAGCAGCCATATCAACACCGATGCAGAACACTCTTGTAATCACTTCCACACCAACATACATACATAGATACAAGTACATAATCAGACTCACAGTAAGCCAACATAGGTTTCGATCTTGGACTTGTCAACCGGAAACCAAGGATTTTACCGCAGTTCTAAGCAGTTCCATAGTCGATAGTGGAGGCTGCAGTGCCTCCAGCTTGAGCCGTTCCTATATATTGCAAATAGTAAGAAATACACATTGCAAGAATCTCTTGCAGCCGAAGTTTCCTTCGGCACCAAGTACATTTCTCCCATATTCGTAAGTTTCAGTTGAAATTCACTAGTGAAATAAGTGAATATTTAAAGGGCCCCTAATTGCACGAGGGTACAACATGCAACATGTTTATAGACCTTTAAGTGATGATTAGAGAAAATGTTAATTATGAGAATAAATGCCTTAAAATATTAAAAAAAAAACAAAAAACCACACAAATAACATTTTATTAGAATAAACAACTAAGCGAAGTTATTTAACTAAAAATATACATCCATAGAACACTTATGTATAAGGAGTAGCGTTTTCAATGGTGATCTAAGGATAGTGCACTAATTTATTGAATTAAGCTACGGAAAACACAACTGATCAATTGATTACAAGTACATAAATAAATAAACAATTATATTGTATTAAAACAGGCGTTAATTTCAGCAAAAATGTTTTAAGAATAAACCAATTATATTATCCGAGAAAACAATAAGACTATTAGAGAAAATAAACAATAAATTATAAATATATTAGATGATGTTTTAATAAAATATAAATGGTCTTTAAAAGAAATCAATGTTGTTTTGGAATCTCTCTTCCTTTATCTCGTGTTTGGGTTTTATTATAAAATTAATAAAAAATAAAATAAAAATTAAAAAATAAATTTGAAATAATATCAAATTTTACTCAGTGTAGCAAAAAATTCAACACAGCTAGTAATTCAATCGTAGCGATTGTTTGAAATCCACCATTGTCGTTGGTTCGTGCACTAGCTAAGGCGATTGGTTCGCACATTCACTATGTTTCAACTCGACCAGCTTTGACGACGCGACGAGTGTGGTGTGCATGTGGTGAGAAGTGATGTGTGTGGGTTTTGTAGCAATCAACTTATGATTATTATGGTGAGAAATATAACTCTGCGAGTTGCTGTCTCGACTCGCTGTTATTGCCAGAGTGGTGAGATTCCAGACCCCCCGCCAATTTCAAATATTTTTCCAATTAGATTTTTCTGTGGATTTTTTTATAGAACAAAAAATAAATTGACAAAAATAGTAAAAATTTTAACAGTTTGCGAGGCTGCTCCGAGGAAATTAGCGAAGTATGGAGGATAACGAACCGCCGCCTCTGGGCAGAGAACTCGAAGCTCCGAGAGTTTCTCGTAGCTCTCTCTGCAGGTGCCCAAACTATCAGTAATAAATAGCCCCCGTATCCATTTGGGTGCCACGAGGAGTTCGAGCAGTGGCAACTCGAACTGGATGGTGATTCGGAGGAGACGAGGGAGCGACTGGTGATTATTGATTGGATTATTTTAGATAATGATAATTGATAATGATTTTTCAGCGTATGGAATTAATGAGAGAGAGCAACTTCGTTGGTGGAACCAAGTATACTTGGTATACGTCCGTCATGTACATTTAGAATAGGAAGAAAATAATCAACACCGGCAGTGAAATAAAAAGTGGCGCGAAACACTTCGATTGAAGTGACTTCGGCAACCCTGGCCCTCGCTCGGGCTTCCTTATCTCGACCATGGCACAACCAATCCAACTGATAAGGAATTAATAATAACTGAAATGTCTCATTCGCGTTATTCGGATCGGAGTGCATTGACCACGGCCATGGAAGACATGTCGAGAAGGGCCCACACCCACCTGCTGCAGGCCGAACTCGACGCGGGTGAGTTCAGGACGACGACAAGATCGAGGACGACGACGAGATCGAGGATGAGTTCCAACTCAAGTGCTTGATTTCCTTCCAGCGAACGCCCAGAACAAACGACTCAACGATGAAAATGCTCAACTACGTCAACGGCTCCATCAGTTGACCAACGATCAACGGTCCAAGGCAACCGTGAACGTCGAGGCCAAGATCAGGGCCTTCGACCTGGAGAACGAGCGCGATCGGATGTACGAGAATCTGGAGCGACTGAAGAAGAAGTACAACAAGCTGCACGAAGCCTACCTGGAGAAGGTCCAGCGCTGCGCAGCGTTCGAGGACATGTTCAAGCGGCAGAAGACCCTGACCGGGCTGGTGATGAAGTCAGCCCTCGAGCAGAGACAGAACGGTAGGCTTCACATCTTTCTTGATTTTATCTTACTAACCCTTTGATGCCTCCTCGTAGAGCAACAGGTGGCATTGGCCAAGCGTCTGTCCCACGCCGAGGCGGAGAACACCGAGGCCAAGGTGGCCAAATTGCAGGCCTCCCTGGACGAGGCGTACGACATCATCGACGAACTGGAGTTCGAGCTGGAGAGCGTAAGTCAACCACTAACCCAAAGAGAACCAATCTCCATCTCATCCTCATGCCTCGAATCCACCACAGATCGACTACCTCGAGATGGAGAACCAACGACTGAACACAGAGTTGTCGGCGCTGAAGAAGAAGGAGCAAAGGCCGCACTCAACTCACATCGGACCCCGTTTCCAAGCACCTCGTGGCCAAGATCACGGCAACAACGATGACGACGATGAGGCGCCGCCGCGTTACGAGGAAGACGACTGTGATGGGGCCACCGCTCGCCACCTGATGCGACAGGCGGTTGTATCGTCGACTTGTGAATCTTGTTTCCACGACGACGACGCAGACAACGAGACGCTGGAACGAGCGGCGCTCACCAACAGCGTAAGTAAAGAGAGGAAGCGCTCGAGTCGAGTGGTCGACTGATGATTCATCGTCTCTGTCTCGGTTTGCAGTTGATACGCGGTGCAGAGGCCGAGAGCCATTGCCTGAGGCGGGAGCTGCTGCGATGTCGACTCCAGAACACGTTGCGACCGAAAGCGGACACATGAAGTCGAAGTCGGACAAGTCGAACCGGAAGCTGGGCAACAGAACCGGAAACTGGACACACGAACCGGAAGCTGGAGATACGAACCTGGAGCTGGAGACACGATCCAAAAGCTGAATGCAAAAACCGGAAGCCGACTCCTGGCCTTAATATACATAATTTATTTATGCTATTGTCAATTGTTTATTTATTTTAATATTTATTATATTTGTCTTCATGTTTGTATACTTGTATTTAGTTGGGAATTTTTTGTATAAATCGGTGGTTGGAACAAAATCCATTTGTGTTATTTCTCTGGCTCATCGAACTCCAAGAGAACCCTTCGATTTGCGGGTATTTTTCGGAACAACAACATCTAGGTCAGGGTTTCACGGGCCATCACTGGGGTCGATGGTTTCCTGAGCTCAGCATTAATTTAAATGAAAACGATGCCATTGTGCAATGGGTTTGATTTCGGGTGCAGAAACGGCGGCGGGCGAGTGTCGATTGTCCCAGTCACTTGTGGGGTTGTCGTGTCCACTCGGCACGAACAGGCCAACAGAGAGACCGACCGACAGACAGAATGGCTAACAGACAGACCGACAGGCGGTTAATGAAGTGCTCCAGAAACTCGGAGACCCACATCGCCGACGTTTGCCGCGATTCCAGCGCGGGTCACCGCAATGGGGGCAGCGGACTCGATGGCATAATTCGTCGCCGCCGCCGTCTCCCCTCCTCGCTCCTCCACTTGTTGCGCTGAGCGGGCCGTTTCAACGTCGCTTGTTTTGCATTTTGCCGAATGTCGGACACGAGCCGAACGAGCCATTTGCTCCATCGCCATCGTCGTCGCAGTTGGCGGCAAGTCCCATATCGGGCGATGTTTTCCATTATGCTGCCATCAGCGATCCCGCGTCCGGCGATCAACCGTTTGCCGGCTGCCGGTCGGGCCAACGAACCACGGTTGGCAATCAGCGGCGGAGGTTTCGAAAATCCATTGATTTATGACATGACACAGAATTTCCTCCGGAGTCTCCGAGTGGTTCTCCTGCCGTCGATAGACGGACGGACAGCCACATGCCAAGCATTGCAGATCGGCCGCCATCGGCCTGTGCAACAATGTGACAAGTTTTGACTTCGGTCGGAGTTCCGACTCGGCACAAGCCACACGAGTTGTTGGCCAGAAGTCGGCGCCTCATGGACTCAGCTCAAGGCGCGTGCCATCGACGACCCAGATGTTGGAGCAGTCGAGACGATGATTCAGTCGAGGAAAGGATGAGTTGTTTGTTCTCCTATTTACCAATGGCTGTTCTCCTACTGATCGGTTGTTCCTCTCTAAATGTTTCAAATGCCTGATTCTCAGAGGAATCCCCTCTTTGGATGAACCTCCCAGCGGATCCCACGGAGCCCAGCTCGCGACAATGATCAATGGTGTCTCCGAAGCTAGTGGGCGTCGAAGCAATGGACGTCGACTGGATAACAAGACGGCCGTCCATTGAACCAAATGTCTATTAGTTGCATATGTGTGTCTGTGGTTTACCTAATGTGGCTCAGCTGGAGTTGGACTCATAAATTGTCCCGACCATTTGTTAAGAAAGACTTTAACATTGCGGTGAAATTCCGCGGCGACTAGTGGCGGCGATCGCATGTAGTGGCCACATCTTGGTGGTGGTGAACGAAATTGGGGCAAATTTCGTCGCAAATTTCCTTCTCACCTCTCTCTCGCTATCTCTATCGCCCACTAGAAATTTGTCAAGCGGGAGTGGAAAATAATTTCAATATTTCGAAATCAATTAAATGCGTACGAAAAAATGCTGTTTTTCATCCTGAGCGACCAAACCCGACTGATTAACAAAAAAACTAATTAAATATGTGTGCTACAGTTGCACTTGTTGTTGTTTGTTGTTGGTGTTGTTTTATGTTGTTGTTTTATGATATTGTTGTAATTAATATTCTACTACTACTACAACTGTTTGTTGTTGTAATTATATTTGTTTTTGCATTTTAATTTAACCCAGTTCGAGACAAGTTGCGCACACAACTCGACAATCCACTTAAGTACCACCAGATGCGAGTCGAACGAGTCCACGAGTCCAGACAGACGCACCGACGGATGGTCAGATTGTCAGACGGGCGTATACATAGAGAGTTTGATTCAAATGCGTACTACGCGAATTTCGCAAAATGCCTCCAAACGTGCCGCAAACACTAAAAAAACAAAAATAAACTTGTTTAAAATGCGATAAAATGCAATATTAAGTAAAAATTAGCCGATAACATGCAACCACTCCTAGTCCGATTTTAGAATCGATTAATCAACTGTATTATTGCATACAGGGTGCATCATCGTCATCATCACAAGGTGCTCACATCATCATCGACATAGTGAGGATTGATAGGTTAATATGTTTTTTGGTGGATGATCATTGTTGTTTCCTAGTTCTACTTGTTTCCTAATATAAATTCTGGGCTTATCTTCCTCTGGTCATAGAAAATCCTTGATAATGACAACAACTCTTAGAAGGATGCAATTAAAAATCACTTTTTTTTATTACCAAACCTTGTTGCCAAACCCTGTACCTCAGTCATTTTAGAACAAGTCATCTTAATTATTTCAGACATTTGCGTAAATATTTGAATTTGCATTTTCTCCATCAAGCTGCTCTGGATTTTGTTGCAAGGCGAGATGAGATTCCGAAAACTCGTCTGAGGGTCACCTCGTCTGACGTGTGTTAATTACATCAAAGTAGTTTAAGGACATTATTGCTGGGCGTTGGCGGCCATGTGGCAACGATGGCAAATTGTCGGAGTCCTAATTTATGTCGTTATCTAGCCAGGCAACTCATGAATTTCGTGTGAAACCGTTTCGGCTCGAGTGTGGCTCATTTCGCGCCTCTCGTCCAGAAAAACACGAGAATGAACAAAACGACAAAAACCTGGCCACGAGTCTGAGTCTAAGTCTGAGGTAATCGGCGGCGCATTCATTAGGAGGAATCGCGAAGGCGATCGCGATTTATCAATTTTACAATTCGAGCTTTTCATGTTTTCAATGTATCATGTTGCGTTGCGTCCGTCCAACTGTCCGTCTGTCCGTCCCAGTTCGAGTCTGTCCGATGCCGACCAAATGCAATGCAAATGCAGATCGTAGCACGCGCCAATAATTAAGCCTGACACCTTCTGCAGACGCGTCCACCACTGGTCACCAACGCCGCGCCACCTCCGCCTCCGCCGCCGGCCCACGACACGCGTCCGATCGAAGAGCATATATAAACTGTCTCAGGATCGGGAATAGTCAATTACACTCAGCCTCTCGATCGCATTGCACAGCAAGCAACCCGAAGAACCTCCCGTAAAAACACCACACAGCAAGGATCAACACTCCAACAAATTCCAGCCATGGCCTGCAAAGTAAGTGTGGATTCATCGACTCCATTGAACACTTGGTAATTTTTGGATATAATTTTCGCTGCAGCTTTTCATCCTCGTCGTCTGCTTCACCGCCGCCGTGCACATCAACGCCATCGAACTGGGCGCCAAGGAGCACGAGCACGGCCCGGCCGAGTACGAGTTCCACTACTCGGTGCACGATCCGCACACCGGCGACATCAAGAGCCAGAAGGAGTCACGCAAGGGACACCACGTCGAGGGCAGCTACGACCTGATCGACTCCGACGGACACAAGCGCATCGTGCACTACAGGGCCGACGAGCACAGCGGCTTCGAGGCGACCGTGCACCGCGAGCCCACCGACATCAAGATCCCGATCCCGGAGCCACAGCACCAGCACCACAAGATTCTGGCGGCTAAGATCCTGGCGCCCGTCCACTACTCGCACGCCCCGGCCGTCCAGCACTACGCCTCCGCCCCTCAGCATTACGCTCCCGCCCCTCAGCATTACGCACCCGCCCCTCAGCACTACGCCCACCAGCCCTCGCACTCGGCCCCGCAGTACGGCAACCAAGTCTCCTTCTCGGGCCCCACCCACCAATACAAATACTAAACACATGTCACGACATCGCCACACACAGTTTGTATCAAAGAATTTGCATTTAACTCAAATTTATGTATAATAAATAATTATGTCTTATGCCCCTCCCCCTCGACACCTACTTGACATCAACTCACACATGTCACCTGTTCCCCCATACACACACATGTACTTACACACACATACTATAGTTATTATCCAATTATGACGATATATCGATATATCGCTAGGAATTCGCATAATGAATAAATAATCTTCAAGTTGTTCCACTGGAGAACATTTAAGTACGAGTCGTTTCTTTGCCCTGTCCCTGAATTTCCCGAAGAAAACTTCTTCAGTATAGTTTCTATGGCTAAGGAGTACTAAGGAGTATTCTCTACGAATAGAAAGAGGAGGAAGAACTAAATAAGGTTTCATCAATCCAATGATTGGTCTTTTATCACTGCCCAATTGCATCTCCACCGGAAGTGAGTTCCAGAAACCTTCATCTGACCTCCGACAATGGGTTCTACACAAGCAATGCATGACCATATAATAAAATAATAAAATAATAAAATTTCTCTCTGGCCATGATCTGGCAAGTGCGAGTTCTGTCATCTCGGAAAGGTAGAGTTCTTCCACTGATATCAGTCGAATCGCCACTCAGTTCGAGCTGATCGTTTCTTGCGTGCCCAAGCGTCTTTTTTTGCCATTATTCGCAAGCACGCCGGCAATTTCTTTCCACCGTGAGCTCTGAAGGCAGTACGAAGATGTTTTATCCGGTGATCAAGCTATTTGCGATATTCTTACTCGGTGGAATATTCGCCCAGACGAGTGCGAGGAATATAAGGGTGAAGCGGGCCTTGTCATACGCCGTTTCGGAGCCCAAAGGAAACGCCCTGCAATTTAACTCTCCCGAATGGTCCAGCAAATACTTGAAGAACGAAATTCACCAGAAGGACGCAACCACTTATGATCTCGGCTCGGCGGGCTATCAGATCCTCAATCCGGATGAGCGGCCTGAGATAATCACAGAGGACCAGCCGAACTATCTCGAGAACCTCAGGCTCTATGGGCAGTTGTCCAAGCAGAAGGCCGAATACACGGTGGTGACGAACGCCAACCACAATGACTCGGACACCCAGGTCTCGGATGCAACCGAGTCGCCCCAAGCTGAGGAGTACGAACAGGAGGAAGTGGAGTTTGTCATACTGAAGGCCGATCGTAAGGCCGAGCATCGAGAGGAGGAGGAGCAGACCGAAAAACCAACTGTTGGTGCATATAACAATTACCAACAAAGTCACAACCAACAAAGCAACGATCAACAAGGCTACGATCAACAAGCA